>BSBN01001263.1:704117-1408234 GCA_027924645.1 Cunninghamia lanceolata | reverse complement strand
CCCTGACTCCCTTCCATCCCCCTGATCTTTGACAATGTTGAATCATTTTCCCCATAGCCTTAGCCATTAAAACGAAAAGGCACGGGGATAACAGATCACCTTGTCTCAACCCTTGTGATATCTCAAAAAAACCACACAACAATCCATTCACTGCTACTGACATTCGTGGAGTGGAAATACACTGGTAAATGCCTTCAAGCCATGACTTGCCGAAGCCCATTTTCTCTAAAATCTTTAGAAGGAAGTTCCATCTAACCCTGTCGTACGCCTTGCTCACATCTAACTTGATTAGCATACTCTTCTGTCTATTTTGGTTGATTGAGTGGATAACTTCGTTAACTAGGATAATGTTGTCCGCAATTTCTCTTCCTAGCGTGAATCCATTTTGATTTTCTAAAATAATTCTCCCCAAAATTGGTTTTAGTTTGTTAGCGATTGTCTTGGCGAGAATCTTGTAAACCGTGTTACATAATGAAATTGGCCTAAAATCACTAACCCTCCTGCATTCTGATTTTTTAGGAATAAGCGCAATTACTGTATTGTTTATATCTTTTACAAATCTTTTCTTCTTTCTGAAGTCTTCCAGAATGTTCCAGACCTCCTTACCCACTATAGGCCAACACTTTTGATAAAAAAGAGCAGGAAAACCATCCGGGCCTGGCGCTTTATCCGGGTGTAATTGGAATGCTGCCTTCCTGACTTCTTCCTCTGTGAAAGGCTTCTCCATTTCTTCCCTTTCTTCATCGTTTAATATCTTATCTATGTAATTTGTGGCTTGTTCTATGTTTAACCAATCAAAACCCTCCTCTGGTGCCATGAAAGCTTGAAAATAGCTGACTATTTCTTTTTCGATTTCTTCTTTTTTGTTTATTATAATACCATTCCCGATGGTCAACTCTGAAATTTTGTTTGCCATTCTTCTGGATTTGACTGAGTTGTGAAAAAAAATTGTATTTTTGTCGCCTGCTTCCAGCCACACTTCTCTAGCTTTACTTCTCCAATATTCTTCTTCTCTAGCTAACAATTCGTCCCATTCGGCCATAAGATCTTTCTCTTTTTTGTAATCATTTTGAAACATCCCTTCCCTTATAACTTTCTGATTTAACCCCTCCAATTCTTCTTCTACTCTGTTTTTTTCTGCAAATATGTCTTTGAAAGTGTTTTTGTTCCATTCCTTCAATCTCTTTTTAACATGTGCTAACTTTTGACAAAAAACATAGCTTACCGATCCTCCCTTTCCTGGAAACTCTAACCACCATTTCCCTATACACTCTATCAGTTCCTCGTTTCGCCACCACATTTTTTTGAATTTGAAACATGAGTTTTTCGGCTTAAGTAACTGACCTATTTCAAGCTTTATGGGGTAATGGTTTGACAGAGAACATGGCAAAATGCTCGATTCAATTCCTAAATCTGTTTCCAACCAGTTCGAACTGCAGAGAAATCTATCTAATCTTTCAGCTATGTTTGTAAAGCCTTCCCTCCTATTAGTCCATGTAAAACTTCCTTCTTTAGGAGGGAAATCAATTAACCTTCCTTCTTCAACAAACTCCCTAAAATCTTTTGTTGCATTGTTTACTGTTCTCAAACCTCCTCTTTTTTCTTCCAAATTTAGAATTGCATTAAAATCTCCTCCCAGAATCACCCTTTCTTCACCAAGCCCTTGTATTTTACCTAAAATGCTATTCCAAACTTCCTTTTTTTCCTCTGTCTTGGTTGGCCCATATACACAACAAATCCAGAAAGAAGTATTGACATGATATAAAATGACTTTTCCTATTATCCAACTTTGACTTACCTCCACTTCCTTGAAATCTACTTTGGAGGGGTTCCACATTAGGCCCACACCTCCTATAGTACCCCTGGGTTCACTGAAAATACCTGTTAAAGGCCTACAATGCTGTGTAAACTTCTCTGCTTCTTCCTTCATCAATCTGGTTTCCTGTAATAAAATTATATCCAACATTAACTTAGAGAGGTGGCGCTTGATTGCGCGCCTTTTGTTAGGGGCGTTTAAGCCCCTAACATTCCATGAAAGTATCTTTATGGCTTCCCAAGGGAGGTGTTTCCTCCCTTGGATCTTAGCATGTATTTCTTGACGCTCGGAAGTCCCTTGTTTGCTGCATACTCCTCTCTTTTCTCCTTATCTGTTTTCCTTCCCAACTTCTTTCCATTACCCGTAGTTCGTCTTGCTCCAGTTTGGCTGATGTGTCGAGGGTCGATGATTCCAATTTCCTCTCTATCCTCAATAGCCTCTTCTTCATCTAACCAATCATCGTTAGGCCCTTTTTCTGCTTCTAGAGTCTCTCTAACTATCTCTGGACTGTATTCATCTTTTTCTTCCTGCCTATCAGCTCTTGCCGAGTCCTTGGATTCTTCCAACGAAGCATTATGTCCCTCCTCAAGTTTCTTCATGATTTCCATATGTTGGGCCTCCGATTTTGTTTCTGTGTCTGACGTTGGTGACTCATTTTCTTGGAGAATTGGAGAATTAGGATTTCTGTTTGAAGACTCTACTGGTATTTCTGTGTCTCCTCCTATGCCCTGAATCCCTTGCTTTTCCTTTTCTGTTTGCTTCGGTTTCTCCTTCTTGTCCCTATTGTCTTCTGCTCTTTTCCCGGCAAGGATTTTAGGGCATCCTTTTTCCATATGTCTTCTGCTTCTACATTCAAGACAGAAGTATTTTCTCTCCTCGATTTCTATAACCTGTTCCCAAGTCCCTGCTGAAGTGATTAGCATTATCTTTCTTGGAATCTTGTTGATTGCTATTAAACTGATTCTGGCGAAATAAATTGAGTCGTTATCTCCCATATCCAACTCTACTGTATTCCCTAAGGTATCTCCAATTTGGTATAGACAACCTCCTGACTAATATTCAAATGGTAAGTTGTATAATCTTATCCATATTGGTTCCTTGTAAGGATCGAAATTATTTGGATTAAAATTCGGCCTCCATTTCTGTGTGTAAATATAATCCAACCCTATTTTCCATGGCGCATTATTCAGAATTTTATCCCTTTCAGCTTCTTCTTGGAAATCGACCACAAAGAATTGTTTGGGTATGAAATGAATCATTTCTACTTTTGACCAGTTTTCTTCAATCCATTCCTTGATCTGGTGTTTGGATTTGTTTCTTCCTATCACCCTTCCTATCAGAGCTGTTTGTTCTAGTGCGTTTATGTCTTTATCCACTTTGTCTTTAACATCGATTGTCACCTCTTCCTCCTGCTGCATATCTATCTGCCCTTTGGTAAAATCTAAATAGCTTCTCCTTATTTTGTTAATCGGGATTGCGTTCGCCCCTGTTGCGGTGAATGGTGCCTCCTCTTTTAGTTTGCATATCATTTCTCCTCCTTCGCTTCTTTCGCCACCTTTCGCCGTGCAAAATCCTTCTATCTGCTTATTCACTCCTGCCTGCTTTTTCGCTCCTTCCATATTCTCTACCCACGATTATTCCTTTCTATTCAATTTTATATATATATATATATACATATCAAATCACTATGCTATATTCTCACTTTCCTATGGAAATTCCAAAATATAAACAGAGCAAACATGAAGTCATTTCCAGAGATATAAGTATCTGCCTTCAAAATAGACTATTTACAAGAAAAGTTTATATATTGCTCATTATTTAGATCCTAAAGAATACTACATGACTTATGTTGTTCTCTCAAACATCTATGTAGAAAAGGTCAAGTGTGGTGAGGTTCAAATGGTAAGGAGATTGAAAAAAGAAAGAAAAATTAAAAAGATCCCTGGAAGAAGTTGGATTGAGGCCATAAAATGATACACACTTTTCATGTAGGAGACATACCACATCCATAGACATGAGAGATCTATGCAAGGTTGGAGAAATGGTCTTAGAAGATGAAGACAACAGGGTAATATTTTGATGTAGGAGCATCCCTGGTTCAAGAGCAATCTTGCATCAACCAAAAATATTTGCATTCCAGTTCTTTCATTTTTTTCCAGTTCAGTCTAGGCATTGCAGTCAGAAGAAGTTAAGCTTGTGGTTTGGTTTTGGCATTTCACATCTTGCGGATCTGGACTTAGCATCTATATTCATTCATCTACATCATATCAAGAATTTAGAGCATTTGGATCAGTTACCGAAAAGATATCGCTATCAGAAGATCAACTATTTTCTTAGAGCAGAGCATTCTAACAATTCTTGATAATTAGCTAAAGGAGAAGGCTTGCGGATCATTCCTTGACTTGTGGATCCTAATGACACATCATTCAATGATCCTTCATTCGTGGCCAACCCTTCCTAGAGGTCTGCACATTGTTCCATTTATTTGAGGAAGTGTTCTATGCATTTAGGTCCAACCTATCTATGAACATGTTACAACTCTTCCTTCGAGTCTGTGATCTTCCTTAGCCGACGCAGAGGAATCTATTGGTCTGGAAATGATATATAATGATGTAATAGATCCTTAGGAAAGCATTTATCAAGCTATTCACATAGAAAAGATCTGATAGTTAGATTTTGTGCGAAGGCGATTCAAAGCTTTATCTTGCACATGTATGTAATCAAGCCTGTGAGCCGAATTTGTAAGCCCGCATGTTGCCGGCGGATCTCTATTTTGAATTCTATGATATACTAAATGACTGAATCTACATTTGTTCCATTTCTTTGAGTTGTTTCCGTTGTGTTTACTCTTGCTGCACCATCCGGACAATTCATTCTGTGAACTCTCCTACCGTGATTGCACCATATTTAAATTCAAGGCACTTACTTAATGCTATGCAAGAAGAGGAAAATAATTATTTCTCTACCATGGTAAAAGCATTTGGTTTGTTACCCACACCCTCTAGAACAATGATTAGAGTTGTTTAAGAACCTTCAAGTATGTGTTGATTTACCAGCTACAATGAAACTTATCTCCAAGATTGTTGCAAGAAAATATAGTGATAAATGTGAAACATTTCCATCATTTTAAAAAGGGCAATCTTATCGTGGAGATTATTGGTGATGCTAAACACAACAATTTGAAAAATAGGCTAGCACTATAATTATGTGCATAGGATCAAGTCTCCTATGATAATGAAGGGACATAAAAAAATAAAGCATAATGGAATGGGATTTTTTTTGTCAAAAGATGGCGTTGCAAGTGCTCTGGAAGCCAAGCAGGTACATCGATTATTTCACAAATGCCAAAAAGAAATGTAGTTCCATGGACTACAATGATTGCAGGATATGTACAAAAAAGGATTTGTTAAAAAGGCTTTAAAAAATTTCAAGCAAATGTGTTTGGCATGTGTAAAGCTGAATTCCACAACCTTGTTAGGGTTAGCTGGTAGAAGATATCAATTAAATGCAAATAAAGATTAAACAGAGGAATGAAAAATACACATAAATAATAAAAATGAGAGACAATTTAAATGTGGTTCATGCAAACTCAGGCTACATCCCGCAATAGAGAGTCCAATATTATTATCCAGTAAATCAATCTGATTACAACCAACCATCCCTGCAACTCAATATCGCTACAAATGCTACAATACAATATCAACGGAAACCCTAACCCTTAGCCATTTTATCAAGACTTATGTCAGTTACAAAATAGGGTTTTTTTTATGTCAAATAATAGAAAAATAACTCCCAACACTTTTATAAAATAATTTGGGGAGAAATCACGCCGATAAAAGTGGGAAAAATTTAACCTTCGAGTCTGATTAGGCTCCATATAACAACAATCTCCCACTTGGAGACTGATCAGACTTCACACCATATCATCTCCCACTTGGATACTAATCAGACTCCACACCATATCATCTCCCACTTGGAGACTAATCATAACACTGCTGACCCTATAGCTCCCACTGGAAATAAGCACCCTGGACTCTATTGTTTTGATTTATTTGTCTTCAGCCTTGAAGACCAACCAAAGCTGAAGAGGAGCTCAACTTCTCCCTTGTCACTACCTTCATAAACATATCTGTTGTATTTTCATCTGTATGTATCTTTTCCAGCCTTAACTGTCCATCATCTAACACCAACTGGATGAAGTGATCCCTGAGCTATATGTGTTTGGTCTTTAAATGCAAGGCAAAATTCTTTGCAAGATGTATGGCACTCTGACTGTCTGTATACAAAGAACTGTTAGCATGTTGTTTACCCAATTCTTCCATGAAAGATTGCAGCCATATCATCTCCTTGCTTGCCTCTGTTGCAACTACATACTCTGCCTCCGTGGTTGATAAATCAACCACCTTTTGCAACCTGGAGATCCAACTCACCGTTGTCCCACCTACAGTAAAGACATAACTTGTAGTGCTCCACTTGGTATCAATATCTCCTGCCAAATCTGAGTCTACATAACCTGCTAAATTAGTAATAGAGCCCCCAAAACATAAGTATTTATTGGATGTACCTCTCAAATATCTAAGAATCCATTTTATTGCATTCCAATGCTCCAATTTGGGATGACTCATATACCTGCTTACGACTCCTATAGCATGTGCAATATCCAGTCTCGTGCATACCATGACATAAATTAAACTTCCTACAGCTGAAGCATATGGTACCTTGGACATTTTTTCTTCCTCCTCTTGTGTCTTAGGACACATTTCCTTAGTCAATTTCAAATGACTAGGCAAAGGTGTGCTGACAGCTTTTGCATTCTCCATATGGAATCTCTGCAACACCTTTTCAACATAATCAGCCTGCGATAGAGTCAATTTTCTATTTTTCCTATCTGTACAATTTTTCATACCAAGGATTTGTTTTGCTGCCCCCAAATCCTTCATAGCAAATGACTGTGCTAACTGTTGTTTTAACTCTCTTATGTTATCCATGTTAGACCTTGCTACAAGCATGTTATCAACATATAAACATAAAATAATGTAGTTGTCATTATCCAACCTCTTAAAATAAACACAATGGTCAGAATTACACTGGTTGTAGCCTTGCTCAGCCATAAAACTATCAAATTTTAAATACCATTGTCAAGATTCTTGTTTCAAGCCATACAAACTCTTCTTCAATCTGCACACCAATTTCTCCTTACCTATGACCTCAAATCCTTGCAGCTGTTCCATATATATATCCTCCTCCAAATCACCATGGAGAAAGGAAGTTTTCACATCTAGCTGTTCCAAATGCAAATCTTCAGCAACCACAATACTTAAAACAATACGAATAGAAGTCATCTTAACAATCGGAGAAAAAATCTCATCAAAATCAATGCCTTTTTTCTGTACAAATCCTTTTACAACTAACCTAACTTTAAATCTTTTCTTACCTCCATCTTCCTCTTTCAGCCTATAAACCCATTTGTTTGGTAAAGCCTTTTTACCTGCAAGCAACTTACATAATTCCCAAGTCTGATTTTTTAGCAAGGAGTCCATTTCTTCTTTCATTGCAAACTTCCACTGAACCTTTGTATCCACCTACATAGCTTCATCATACCCTTCCGGTTCACCAGCATCTGTTAACAAAATAGAATACAAAGAGGGAGAAAACCTTTCAGGAGGTCTACTTAGCCTTGTTGACTATCTAACATTCATTGGAGTTTGTGGTATTTCTTGTTGCTGTTGCGGAGCATGAGGAACCACTGGAACATCACTATCTGGCGTATCATCTAGCACCACATAATCCTTTTCTTTCTTCTCATGTTGTTGCAACTGATCTTTGAACAACACCTTCTCATTGAATACAACATCCCTGCTTCTCACAATTTTCTAATTTTTAAAATCCCAAAGCCTATAACCAAATTCATCAATGCCATATCTAACAAATGTAATTTTTTTATTTTGCATCCATCTTGGTTCTATTTTTAGAATCTACACGTGCAAATGCTTCACATTCGAAGATTTTAAGAAAATAATAACTCACATTCTTACCTGTCCATGCTTCCTCTGGAATACCACAACCCAAAGGAACTGACTCGAAGGACCTCTATTAATTAAATATACAGTGGTATTGATAGCTTCTGCTCACGTGTTTAAAGGCAGCCCAACATGCAATCTCATGCTCCTTGCACACTCCATTATTATCCTATTCATGCGCTCAGCCACTCCATTTTCTTGTGAAGTCCCTGGAACCATTTTCTGCCTACGAATTCCATTAAAGGAACAATAATCCTCAAATTCTTTGCTGTAATACTCACCACCATTATCAGATTTGAGACATTTTAATCTTTTACGCGTCTCATTCTCAACCAAGCTTCTCCATTTCTTAAATGTTTCAAATACATCAAATTTCTACCTAAAGAAATAAATCCAAACCTTCCTCATTGCATCATCTATGAATGTAATATAATACCAAGAGCCATTGAGAGAAGATACCTAAACTAGTCCCCATACATCTGTATGCACAATCTCCAACTTTTCATCTTTCTTTTGCTTCCCATCCTTGAGAAAACTGACTCTCTTTTGTTTGCCATACACACAACTTTCACAAAAATCTATATTAATACATTTAAGACATGGTAAAACTTTCTTAGAATGAAGTACCTTCATACCTTTTTCACTCAAATGCTCAAGTTTGTTATGCCACAGTGTTGTCTTAGAACCTGTAGCAACTGTTTCAGTCTCTTCCTACAAACCTGTAGCAATTGTTCCTGAACCTGTTTATTTTTTCTCTGCAACAACTAAAGTAGAAGGAACAGTATGACCTGTACAAAGATATAAGGTGTCTACTTTCACACCTTTTGCTACTATTAAGGCACCTCTTGAAACCTTCCAATTTTTATCAGTAAATGTAACAATGTAACCTTCATCAGCTAGCTATCCTGCTGAAATTAAATTCCTACTCAGCCTTGGAATGTGCCTTACCTCTTGTAGTAGCCAATGGTTCCCATTCTGCAACTTAATCTTGATTCTTCCCTTTCCAACAATCTGACAGGGTTCGTTATCTCCCAAATAAACCCGCACAAAATCCCCTTGGACATAATCAAGAAAATAATTTCTATGGGGTGTAGCATGAAATGAGGCCCCTGAATCTAAAACCCATGAATCATTAGCATTATCTAGGGAAAGAATCAAAGCATCATCTTCAGATTTATTACTTACCACATTTGCCTCCTTATTGCCTTCTTGTTTGTCTCCTTCTTTATTCTTCCGAGACTAGCAATCTTTCTTCAGATGACCTAGTTTCCCACAGTACCAACAATCCTTTTGTCCTCTAGATTGGGACCTCTTGTCCTTTGATTTTCCTCGTGACTTCCCATGACCTCCAGAACCTTTTCCTTTCTCCTTAGATTTGCCCCTGCTTTCTGCACTCAAAACACTACTTGATGTGGGTCCACCTATGCTTTTTCGTCGCATTTCCTTGCTAAGGATAACACCAACAACATCATCAAATTTCAAAGTATTTGAACCAGAGACAGAGTTACTTACAACCATTACCAAGCTATTCCAGCTTTCTGGCAAAGAACATAAAACCAAGAGAGCCCTCACCTCTTCATCAAATTTCACTTTTACAGAAGTTAACTAACCGGTAATCGTATTAAACTCATTTAAATAATCTGTCGCATATCCACCTTCAATCATTTTTAGATTAAACAAATGCTTCATGAGAAATACCTTATTTAAGGCTGAGGGTTTTTCATACAATTTAGCCAAGGCTTTCATCAATTTACTTGTTGTCTTCGCTTCTGTTATATTGAATGCCACAGATGGTGTCAGGCACAACAGAATGCTTCCCAGTGCCTTTTTGTCTAGAAGTTCCCAATCCTCATCAGTCATTGTTGCCGGTTTCTTGACTATTCCTTCCAATGGCCTCCATAAATCCTTCTAATAGAGATAATCCTCCATCTGCATCTTCTATAACTGATAGTTCTACCCATTGAATTTGTCTACCTTCAATTTACCCTCGTCTACCATTGCTCCCACTCAACCATGAGACCTTCCTGCAAACGATAATCGAACACAACCCACTCTGATACCACTTGTTAGGGTTAGCCAGTAGAAGATATCAATTAAATGCAAATAAAGATTAAACATAGGAATGAAAAATACATAGAAATAATAATAGCGAGAGACAATTTTAATGTGGTTCACCCAAAACTCGGGCTACATCCACCAATAGAGAGTCCAATATTATTATCTAGTAAATCAAACTGATTACAACCAGCAATCCATGCAACTCAATACTACTGCAAATGCTAGAATACAATGTCAACGGAAACCCTAACCTTTAGTCATTTTATCAAGACTTATGTCGGTTACAAAATAGGGTTTTTTATGTCAGATAATAGAAAAATAATGCCCAACGCCTTTATAAAATAATTTGGGGGGAAACCGCGTCGATAAAAGTGGGGAAAATTTAACCTCTGAGTCTGATTAGGCTCCATATAACAACAAACCTTTGCCCTGGTATCCTCCCTGTGTGTGCCATATGGGAGCTTTGGAACAGGGTAAGGATATATCCATCACGACATAAAAAAGAGGAGAAATTAGTCAAATGTTGTGGTTGCAACATTGCTAGTAGTCATGTATGCAAAATGTAGAAGCACACAAAACACACACAACTATTTGAGAGAACGCCTCAAAGAGATGTTATTCCATGTAACACAATGAAAATAGAAAAAGGCCCAAATTTCCTCCAACTCTCCAAAGTCTATCAATGGTGACATTGCATTAAAAACATACATTTTACTATTATCAGGTTTCTGACCTCTGCCAGACATACATTCTCCTAAACAAAACCCCTAAATCCACAAACACTTACCTCAACCTACTTCCTTTGTCCTAATCTTAAAAAAAAACATCCTAACAAAACCCAAACGTCCAATTTTACAATTCAACCCCAAACTCTGTCAGGCCAGTAAAAAGAATCCAAATTGATTTTCTTCCACTTATCAATTATATAATATCTCAATTAATTTGACAATTTAAGAAAACTACCATATTTATTACTTCAATAGAAAAGTATAAACTCCCATATATAAAAATTGGAACATTCCACTAAAGATTGGTAAACATACCCATGGAATACATAGCTAGCTAATTCTTCTATAGATTTCTGGCTCTAAACTATAAAAATGATAGTGATGTGGTATCTCCCATGACAATAAATTCGTCCCCCCCCCCCCAAAAAAAAAAAAAAAAAAAAAAACTTTGAAGCTGGGCATTTGGAGACTATCCACCATCATGCAGAAAGCAGCCCCAACCTCCCAAAAAAAAGGGTAATGTAACATCAATACCCCAATTTGAACTAAACGTGAATACCCAAATCACAATTTTGTTGAATACGAATACCCACAACAAAAATTTGTTGAATAGAAATATGCAAATCAAAACTTTGTTGAATGCATTTATGTGCATCAAAATTATAGAAAAATAAGGCATATTTGCAGTAACCCTAGTTGTTATTTAGGGTTCTGTCTCATCAATATTTCTTGATCAAACCTGACCCTTGGAGCCCTATATAATTTGGAATTCTTTGAACCTAGATTTATTGCCGTGTATTAGTGCATTAAAAAGCAATGGGGTTTTCTGGTTGAATCACATTTCTTCAATAGAGCGGGGGCTTGAATCGTTCCTTGGAATTGGACTAGAGACCATTATGAGGCGAGTTTGTTGCTGCACATCTGCCTGACAAAACTCTACACCATAATATAGATTCTAAATTATTGTCTGTGTATGGGTTAAAGGTTACCCATTGTATATTCACCTATTGCCTCGAAACCTCTAGTGATTCTATTGAAATCTAACTTGTTTGGATTAAAGGGTATCCACTATATATTCAACTACTGCTTTCCAGTTGGTGGGCTCCTATATATAGGCTTTCATGCATGCTCCGTTGGCCTATTTGTAAAACAAAAAAATGTAACAAAACAAATTAGACCAACAGAACAAATGAAATCAGTGCACGTTCAAGTCAGAACATTGTAAAAAAATCACCATTTCAAACTCATACAAGAACATAAACAAATGAAAGAGGACATGTTCAAGTCAGAATACTGTAAAAAAATCACCATTTCAAACTCACACTATGCTAACACGAACCAATGGGTCCAGTGGGTCCTCCAAACAAAATGTCAAATGTCATTCCCACAAATGTTTTTTCTACTGCTCTGGCTACCATGAAAAAGGGTTCACACGCATCCATGCCCCAAGCCATCCCACACACGCAAATTTTTGCCCCGCCGTGACTTCAAGCACCCAAACATGTGCTTGCCCTAGAAGAAAAGAGAAAACTATGACAAACATTCATTCTTTAATCTTTTTACAGATTTTAAAGCTTGCAAAAAAAACCATTGGGCTGAAATAACAACGTATCAATGACAAAATCTAGCTCTATCAATCTCATTTGCAAAAAAAACATGTGGAGAAAACTTTGAATTCCCCTCCATCAACACCTATCCAGTGAACCAAGACCCTGCAGAACATGCAAAACCAAAAAGAAAATTTCCCATTTTAAGAATAAGAAAAATAGATACCAATGGGCTCAAAAATCAATCGCCCAATCAAAAAAACAACTTTCCTGAATAACTCCCTCTCAAAAAATTCAACAAAAATAAAAAACCATAAGCAAAAGATTAATTTTTGCTATTGCACATATTTCAAGGCCTAACTAATTTACATGCAAGCGAAAACAACAGTTACCCGCCTACCGCAGGGACTAATAATGCAAACATCACTTTTAGTTTTGGCATTTATTCGAACACTTGGCAAGCTAGGATTGTCTCTTCACCATTCCCTTATAGGGGAGAGGACCCAGTAGTTGAGCACCCTAACTTCATGCCTCTCAAAATCATACGTGGCAATTTCAAATCACTACAAAATTTTTACAGTACCTTACTTGGCAAGGCCCTTGCTTATAACTAAGGTTTCAGGGCCACATCATCAAATATGATGCGACAACAACATACTTTTTGTTGAGGTGTCAAATAGTTCCCAAAAAAAGGTGGACCAATAGATGTGCATTAAGTCGTGTTTTGTTGGTGGGCTGATGTGGCATCACGTGGTTGGTTGCTTTTTAAATCTAAAGGACACATTTCATTTAACTATTAGTACATATAGTAACACTAACAAACCTTATAGTTGCAACTACTAGTACTAAACTTTTAAAAATATTGGACCTTAAATGAACATATACTATCCTAGCCATTCGAACTATCTCACCCTAGACATCCCATGGACCATGGTGATGCTAAATTGCTAATATCATATTTTTCCTTGATATTGCCATTATCTTATATTGTCCCCCCAACAAGAGCAAGGAAAACGCCAAAACGAGAATCAAAAGAATAAAAGTAAGAGCATAGAGGATCATCAATTTAGTATCTCACTTAAATCAAAGCTAAAGCCAGATTATGGAAATAAAGGAAGCTTAATTAATGTTATGAAATCACGTGGAATCTTCATTGCCTTACGCATCCTGGTCAGAAAATGTCTTTAAAGCCTGGAGATCGTCTTCAGTCTTCTAAATCTAAGCTTTCTTTCAGCTTCTTATTCGTTTCTTCGTTTGTTGTTTCATCCATTAAGGTTCAGATGGCTTCACGTCATAAAAGTATTGAAAATGTCTACAATTTTTTTTAGATATGTTTTTCAGTATTGTTTTGTGGCGGAGGTCATCCGAACTTTAGTAGAAGAACAGAGATGGAGTGCAAGATGAAGTGTCTGTTTTTTAAGCCGAAGAGAGAATATTTGGTGTAGGATTAAAGAGTAGATAAATATTTGGCCTTGAGAATATTTTGATCACACAAAGATGTTCTGTTTCTTTTCTGTATAGGGTTAGGAAATATTTTTTAGGGTTTTATTCTTTACATCTTCAAAGTTTGTGATGAAATTTGACGGATATATACTGTAGGGTTTTAAAGTCTGTTGCAATAGTTGAAAAGGTTAATACGGCTCCTTGAGATAACGTTGGTATTCTGAAGTTTTTAAAACCTAATATTGAATGATTCGTTCTAAAAATTTAGGGCTTTAAGATGATCTACTGAGAAACCCTACTTGCATCATATTGTTTTTATTTGAAGATTAGTTTCTATTTGCGCGCGATTAGCTTGAAATTAGCTTAGATCTGTATTATGTTACATACGAGGGCATCAATCTTTGTCTACATCAACGGTTGGAGGGTTTTGTTTGCTTTTCTTTCCTTTTTTTTTAATTAGGGTTTTATATCAAATTCAGAGAGTTGTTTAGCTATTAGATATGGAGGAAGCATGGGATTTAGGTTGAAACTTCTTCTGGTGAGAGCTAAGGACAAAGGGGTATCCATTGGGCACAATCTTGACCTTCTGCTTTATGATGTTTGGGTTTGCACTCTGATTCATCGAGGAATAGTTCAAAACTATTCAACTTTAACAATAGACCAAGAGCCCATTGACTGCTTGCTTTTTTAATGTGATATTTTATTTTTTAAAAATTAGTTCATTATTTTCTCTTGATATTTTGTTTTAGCAAACATGTTGCCTGGTTGTATCTTCTTTGGCCCTTTCCTCACTCAATTGGCCACGACGTGCTGACTGGACTGAAAGTAAAAGCCAGGCACGTTGTCCATTAGAGGTCCTCTCCTCACCTAAAATGTTCCTTGGTTAATAGGTGACTGCCAATTCTTCTTTGGCCATCAAACCCATATCGGATAAGCATTTTAGAAGATGGGACGAGATCAACGGGTAAAAGAATCCGAGCTTAAGGATGGAATGATTTAATCAGGTAGAAAAGGAAATCCGGGATTGCAGAGCACCTATTCTTCTGTGATGAGAGGCCTTTTAATCCATTAGAAAAGGAAATCCTGATTCGTACAGGATCTGATTAGAAAAGACCTGCTTGTTGCAGTGAGACACCGGAATGATTCGGAAGTCAAAAAGTTTTTATGAAGTCTGGTTTGCCTCGCACCACTGTTTTTTACGTGACATTTAATTTATTTTATAAGAAATTTCATGGCGTGTGTTTCACAAAGTGTGAAGTATTCATAAAATTTATTAAAAAAGGAAAGGTGAAGAAATTGTCTTTTATGTTATATTATAAAATTTGATATTTCTTATTGAAATCAAGAGTTAGATGTAACTCTCTCATCTTTGTAAGCCACAAACTTTTTAAAGTCCTTTATTGTTTGGTTCACAAGAAGACCAACATCAAGGTAACATAATAGAAAAAAATTCTTGTGTGTGTTGGTAGGGGCTTCATTTTCAAGCCTCGGTGTTTGTGAGCTTGGGGAGTTTATTTTTCGACTATGGTCTCATTTGAAAGTTCTAATATTGTGGTTGGTGCAAAATAGATGGTTCTAACTATGCAAATTGAAAATGTGAGATGGAATTAATTCTATAAATGAGAGGTTTATGAGAATTAGCAACAAAAGATAAACCTACATATGCATGTTAGCATAACAGACGGGATAAAATGGATATGAATAATCGGGCAACAACTCTATTGCAAATTAATCTAGTGATTAGGCCTCATGTTCAGGATTTGAGAACAACAAAGAAAATATGGGAAACTTTGCAAACAATGTATGAAAGAACAAGCAAATTAAAAATTATGGATATTTAAAAGGCAATTGACTCATTTGAAAATGAAGGGAGTAGATAGCATGAATGATCACATTGCAAAAAATAAAGAATTTGAGAAATCAACTTGCAATGATGAGGGTGGAGTATGAAGATTTAGAAATTGTAGATTTTTTTATGGAAAGCCTTCCAAATGAATATCATAATTTCATACAAACATTGGAGCTAATTGAAAATTTTGACAATATGAAACTAGAGGAAGTTTATGGGCTTTGTTGAATGAAGAAGATGGGCTTAAAATGTTCATAGAAAAAGTTCTCAAGCACTTATGGCTAGAGGCAAATATAAGAATTACAATCAATGCAAATCATATCAAAATCAAAGACAACAAAATCAAGGGAATCCACACAAAAATAATCAAAGGCAATGGAATCAACAAAGAGACAATCAACAAAAGCATGATTTTTAGAAGGAGCAAAATGAATGGAGAAATTAGGACATATTTTAAAAGGGAAAAAAACATCACATGTTACAATTGTAGAGAAGAAGGGCATAAAAGTGATCAATGTCTTAAGGAAATCACATGTAGGAGGGCAAAGAAATTTTAATCAAAGAAGACGATCAAATTTTGCTTAAGAAGAAGGTGATCATAATATATTAATAGCCTCTTTAGTTGCTCAAGGAAATTCAAATAACACATGGTACATTGATTTAGAGGCTAGACAAAATATGACTTAGAAGAAGTGCAAGGTACAAGAATGTTTCTTAGTGATGATAGTTCACATGAAATTGAAGGAATAGGTTCAATTCCAATGAAGGGTCATTATAGTAAGAAATTAGAAATAAAGATGTGAATCTTGTACCTAAGTTAACAAAAAATCTTCTCTTAGTAAGTCAAATAACTCAACGTGGTTATATGGTGGAGTTCTACCCAGATAAGTGTCTAATCAAGAACATTAATGATGGATTCAAAATTGTGGCTATAGTAGTTGAGATTGTTGGTATCTACAAATTTCTAACATTTATAGATAAGACATCATACATTACTACAGGGTCCTCTACAAGTGAGTTATGCATCAAAGATTTGGTCACTTAAATTATCAAAGTTTGGCTATGCTTTCAAAAATGGATATGGTTGATGGACTTCCTTGGATAAAAGTAAACACAAATGTGTGTAAAAGATGCATGGTTGGCAAAAAAAATAGAGACAAAATTGAAAGGTCTACATGGAGGGCAAGTGTATCTCTTGAGCTTGTCCATAGTGATTTATGTGGGCCTATGAATCCCCCATCAAAGGGCAGAGCTAGGTACATTTTAACATTCATTGATGATTTTTCAAGGAAGGCTTGGGTCTACTTCCTTAAGAAAAAGAATGAAGTGTTTGACAAATTTGAAATGTTTAAAGCATTTATGGAAAATCAAAGTGGGGATAGGATCAAGTGAATAAGAACAAACAATGGTGAAGAATATGTCAATAACAAATTCAAGCATCTTTTTAACATCATGGGATCAAGAGAGAAATGTCTAATAGATATACTCCTCAACAAAATGGTATTGTTGAAAGGAAGAATAGGACCTTAGTGGAAACGGCAAAGTGCATGCTACAAACCAAGGATCTTCCTGTTGGCAAGAGACACTGCTACGCATGTCAGGTGTTGTCATTGATGGCAACCAAATCCATCTTACACCTGCATTACATCAATGGATCATACTGGAAGTTAGATTGCAGATTTGTGTAAGTCTAGATAGACAAGAACAGAGCATATGACGGGGTTTAGCATCTTGGTCCACATTTTTCCACAGATAATCATACTGAGTTGTAGATCTGAGGGAATGTTAAGGGATGTCACGACTACCTAAATCCAGGATTTTAGCCTCCAATGATGAAGGGATTGAACGTTACATGCATCTGAGTATCGTGTTTTGGTTAATCAGTTCAGTACAGTGAAGAACAAGCCGACCTTGTGGTTGATCATTATGCGGATTAGAAATAGTTGTTGGTTGAGTAACTTGTGAGGTCCAGTGGTATTGGCCGACATGTGTGATGACTTGGATACATTTGTTTTGGTCCGCATTGGTGTTTGTGCATGGATTCAGCCGACAGAACATGACTCTTAAAAAAAGTCTTCAAGTTTTTCTCAAGGCCGATTGCAGTTGATGTTATTTCATGTAGCGGATATGTGTATAATCGATGGATTCAAGCATTTTGTGTGTGTGAATGTGTGAATATGGAGCAAAAAGTGTGAGGTATAGCAGAATCAAGTGCGATAGGATCAAGTGAATAAGAACAAACAATGGTGAATCAAGTGTGATAGAATCAAGTGAATAAGATACAAATTTGAAATGTTTAAAGCATTTATGGAAAATCAAAGTGGGGATAGGATCAAGTGAATAAGAACAAACAATGGTGAAGAATATGTCAATAACAAATTCAAGCATTTTTTTAACTTCATGGGATTAAGAGAGAATTGTCTAATAGATATACTCCTCAACAAAATGGTGTTGCTAAAAGGAAGAATAGGACCTTAGTGGAAATGGCAAAGTGCATGCTACAATCCAAGGATCTTTCTTTGTTTCTTTGGGTTGAAGTCATCAATATTGCATCTCATGTCTTGAATAGATCTCCTACAACTTGTTTGGAGAAAATAATTTCTGAGGAAGCATGGAGTGGTAAGAAACCAAATGTTAAGTATTTTAGAGTATTTGGATGTGAAGCATTTGCTCACGTGTAGCTAATGAGATTAGATAAAAGCAATTTGATAAGAAGAGTGTTAAGTGCATCTTTGTTGGCTATGATGATCATAAGAAAGGATATAGGTTGTATGATCCTAGTGTGGAAGATGTGTTCACAAGTAGGGATGTCAAGTTTAATGAAGGGTTTGAGGATATGATAAAATCCTCTCCTATTCCACAAGTGGATATAAATAATGATGAATCCCATAGTACATTTGAAACTAGTGAAAGTTCAAAGGCAACTTCCAATACAATTGAAGAATCAAGTCCTCAAAAGACCAAGAGTCTTCAAGAAATTTATCTAAAGACGCAACAAGTAAATCATGCCCTAATGACCACCATAATGAAGACTAATGATCCTCAAACCTATGATGAGGCTAATGGAAAAATGAATGGGAATAGGCTATGCAAAATGAATATAACTCTTTGATAAAGAATAAAACTTGGGAATTGGTAGAATTGTCCAAATGTAAGAATGTGGTCAACAAGTGGGTGTATAAAACTAAATTCAAGTTTGATGGAAGCATTGAAAAACACAAGGCGATATTAGTGGCCAAAGGGTACTCACAAAAGGAGGGAATTGACTACACAGAAAAGGAGGTGATTTCTTACAAAATTAAACATCAACATACTAATTACAAGGTATGCCCTTAAAATTGGCAAGATAGATTCCCTTTTTTGGTACAACAAGAGCCCATGGTCTCTTCCCTGCTTAAGCTTCCATTTTAGACTGTCACTATGTCACAAGACCTTTTCTAGGGTTCAAAGCTGACAACATTACCATCCCATGCTTTTCAAGTTTATTCCATGTTATCTGCATTAAACAAATTTATCGACTTGTTTTCTTTTCCATGATTTAGCGACTCTTGCAATGCTATCACACAATCATGCAGATATACAATTTTATTTGCATAGGTCTATCACCTAATAGGTCTTTGCAACTTCTGTCTTACCTTGTCCCAGTTGTATGATCAAGTGCAACTAAGAATTATCAACAAGGCAAGATTATTAAGTATGAGACAAGTGTGATTAATCTATAAATCATCATAGTCCCACTCCTTGTTAGGATAAGGTCCGCAGTCTGAAACTCTGAAACACTTAGTCGAATTTTCAAAGGAAAGAGTCGGAGCTTGTCTAGCCAATTAGGATGACATGATGAAGGGGATAACTCTGAACTCCAAAACTCTGAAAAGGTTAAAAAAACACAAGGAAAACTCAAGATTTTTGGACTTAGTCAATTTTGGGACGTTTTTCCTTGCATTTCTAAAGGGGAAAACACTTAGAGATTTCATGCATTTGGGCTATTTCGCTGGGGAGCAAAATAGGACAACATTTTGGCAATTTCTCAGGGGTGTTTGTCGGCTAAACAAAAGGGAACCAGTGGCCCTAAGCATTCATTGGGCATAGAGTCAAAAGGGATGAAGCATGTTGGAACAACTAAAACTTGTCTCAAAACAACACCACAAAAGGAAAACAAGGCATGCATTCTTCTAATGAGAGTGTAGCCTATGTAAGAGCACTTAGGGAAAAGGAAAACTTAAAGCAAAAATAAAACAAAATAGTATATACAAAATCTCAGACCAACCTTAGAAGTAAAAGGTTTGAGATGGATCCCATTGATTGAGATCAGTAGACATTGGGGGAAATTTACATAAAAATGGGCCTCCTAAGGATGACATCATCAGCTTTTTGATTTATCAAAAATCAACTAAAAGATGACATCAACCGTTACGGTGACATCACCCAAAATAAAAATAAAATTATTTATTTTATAAAATAAAACTTTCTAAAATATTATGAATTAACTCATGATGGTTAATTTAACTCTACATAACCTATTATATCTCAATCATCTTTCTAAATAATAAAGATTATTTTTAGTTTTTTTATTTATATTCTTAAGTTCTATTATAGAAAATATTTCAAAAAAAATACTTTCATTCTTTAGGAAAAAGAAAATCTAAAAACCATTTCAAAAATATTTCAACAAATCTTTTCTTAAAAATTTCCTTTTATTCCTTAATAGCATAAAAAATCATAAAACCTACTATAAACATATTTAATATATTAATTCTAAATCTATAAAATCATATATTAATGATTATATATATATATAATCATTAATCTATATATAAAATAATAATATGAAACTTGATTTAATATATAAAATTTATAAAAATAAAATATTAAATATAAAATAAAATATCTAAGCTTCTTGTACTTTGCTATTATTTATAAATAATATAAACGTGTTTATTTAAATAAACATACATAAAAAATAATAGATGAATATTTTAAAGCTACATTCAAATTTTTATTTAATACTTCTTTTAAGCTAATTTAAATTTTATATACAAAAAAAAAAAATAGAAATAAAAATTCTTCTTTCACAAATTTAAAAACATTTCTCTTCAAAATAACTCAATCTAGAATGAAAATAAAAAATTTATTGGAAAAATAAAAATAAAAAACTAACAAATATTCACAATAAAAATATTATTGAAGAGAGAAAAACAAAAACACAAAAATAAAAAACTAAAAAATATTCATGATAAATATTTATTGGATTAAAAAAAGCTAACAATTTTTATTTATATTTTAGAAAAAGAAAACAAAAAGCTATTGTAAAATATTCTTTCATATATATACACGTTCAAGAAAAAAAAAAAAAACTAATATAAGAGTTTGTTTTAAAATTAGGAAGTGTGGCTTTTTAAATATAACTTTTAGATAGAAGTCATGTGAAAAACTTGGAAGTAAGTAGTTACTGGTGAAAGGGGGAGCTGTGAAGAAAGTGGTTGTAGGTGTGAAAGGGGGAGAAGTTCTTATCTTGATGGTTGAATCAGATTTTCACATCATATGTTGCCATTAATGATAAAGGGGGAGATTGTTGCAAATATGTGCCTAATCGGTGTTTTCATTGATGTCAACATATCTTTGTTGTCATTGGTGTTAATTGTATCCTATTCTATTACCTGTTTAGAAGACTGGTATGTTGAGGATATTGAGAAAATTAGCCTCTCCAGAAGAATCAAGTAAGTTACATCTCTCTTTGTTAGAAACAGTGAAGACAGTGCAGTTCAGTGAAGTAGATTTCTCTGCATTTCCAGTGAAATGAAGGTCAGAATCTGCAGACTAAAGGGTTTGTAGAGGATTGTCTGAAGTTGCTCCAGTTAAGATTTGAGAGGTCTGCATGAAGAATTTGTGAAGTTATGACCATCTAAGTAGAACCAGGTTTTGTTGTTGTTTAGAGGTAACAGAGTGATACGAATTTGGTCCGGATTGCTCCGCATTGGAATATTGTGGTCTGCGGTTCTAGAGGCATGTTTGGGATGTTGATGTGTATCCTCAACTTAAGCGGTTCGTGGTTTGGAGATCCACAAGCAATCTTTCTAGTGTGACAGTCATGACAGTTGGTGTTCTTAAGTTCCGGTATGAAGATGCAAGTGATTCTACTGATATGAGGTGGTGCGGTTGTTCTTGTTGATTTCATTATGCTTGTGGTGGTCTCTAGATCGTGTGCCTATTGTGTTGGTGGTCCATATTGAAGATTGAGCTCGTAGTTGAAGATTTCTCCTTAGATGTTACTGTTCTTCCCAGTCTTGGTTAGCCGGATGTTTCATGCATGCTGCAGATGATCAAAGGGAAGTTCTATGAGGCGTGGCTTGTTCTTTGAGGAAGATTTGAGTCCCAGTTATGTTTGGCTGATAGTATAGTGATCCGCATGCAGTACTTTGTATTGAATCAAGTCTTTTTGTAAATGTTTGTAATGCCGACCTTGGAGATTGCTCCAATGGTTGATGAATGTAATGCTGACCTTGATGATTCATTCCAAGGTTGATGTAGCGTATAAGTACTTGTAGTTGAGTCATGGAAAGTGTGTCCTTGAGCAAAAATGATAATATTCTAAGAAAAGGTAGAACAGAGAAAAGGAAGAATAGGAGAGGAAGAAGGTGATGATGCGAAAGTAGCAAAGAAGAATATAAGAGCAGAGCAGAGGTGTTGAGAGCTTCAATGGAAATGAATCCTGGCATAGTGAAGATGTTGCTTCTCATTTCATTCATTATGTAAAAACCATTCATATATCTTTGTAGACAGTGAGTCTCTGTGTGCAGTGTGCTCTGGGCAGTGCACCCTAAGGCAAGTGCCTTCCATTTTTCTATTCTTTTAACAAAGAATAAATCTTGTGGGTTAACCCCCACCATGGTTTTCCCTTAACTGGGTTTCCATGTAAAAACCTTCGCGTTATGTGTGTTGATTATGTTTCTGCTCATGTGTTATTGATTCATGCTTTCATTGTTATATCATTGATCTGTTGATAAGTTTTTAAAGAGGATTAAGTGCAACAAAAGATAAAGTTTTCAGATAACTGATTCACCCCCCCTCTTAGTTGTCTGCCCTCATTTCAACAACAGCTACCACTAACCTAGTGGAATAAATTCACCTCTTACAAGAAGCTAGTAAAATAGATTCCAATGAGTATGAATGGAACAACCTCTTAGAAATGTCTTGTGAAGATAAAGGGGTTGACGTGGTTGAACAGTATAGCTCTACTCATATGATGCATGAGGGACAAAGCTTTAGGGCCAGATCACTAGAGTTTGATATGCCATATGATGAAATTGAACTTCATGAGGAGAGTACGATGTCACACTTGATGAACCAACTTGAGGAGAGTACCATAATAGACCTTGTCAATACCTCTACCTATTCAAACAACTCCTCCATTCTAACCATCACCACCCTTGAATTGGATCAACTAGATGATCCATTACCCCTAGTGCATCCTGAATTGATAGACTAGGATCTACCAAACACCCCTGACCTAGATACATTCCAAAATGATGATGCTATCATCGATTATTAGAGCTTAGGGACCATTTACCTGCAAGGGACCACAAGGTTGGCTTCACCATTGAACTTAATGATATGGCATACTTTGGAGAGAGTGCCAATCCTTTTAGTCACAAAAATATAAAAATAAAAAGCAGATCTAATGGTGAAAACCGCTCTGCGGCAGTATTAGATCATGAGAAAGGAAAAAGAAAAAACATATCTGATGGTGAAAACCTCTTTGAGGTGCCAATAGATGAAGGGATTGACACTCTCCCCTACCATGCACATTAGAAGAGATCTTTCGTATTGATTGAACCAGCTCAACCAGTAAACATTGGCACAGAAGAGAACCCAAGGATCATACACCTAGCTAAGTTATTATCTGAACAAGAGAGAATAGAATTCATGGAATTCTTCAAAAGAAAATAGATATACTTTGCTTGGTCCTACGCGAACATGCCTCGGTTGGATCTTGATCTTATCATGCATCATCTTTCACTAGCTCCAGGAGCTAAGCCAGTCAAACAGAAACTAAGAAAAATGCACCCACAAATAGCATTAATGGTCAAAGAGGAACTAAAAAAACTACTAGATGTGGGGTTCATCAGAGCCATCAATTATTTGGAATGGGTTTCTAACATTGTACCTATTTCCAAGCCAGATAAGCGGATCATAGTGTGTAATGACTTCAAAGATCTAAACAAGACTTGTCCAAAAAATAACTTTCCTCTGCCAAACATAGATATCATTGTCGATCTAATAGTAGGGCACACCATGTTGTCATTAATGGATGGGTTCTCCAGCTATAACCAAATCAAAATAGTGCTGGAGGATCAACACAAAATAGCATTCACATGTCTATGGGGTACCTATTGTTGGTGCGTCATGCCATTCAGAATAAAGAATCTGGAGGCAACATATTAGCGGGCAATGACTACGATCTTTCATGACATGATGCACACCATCATGGAAGATTACGTCGATGATATCCTAGGTAAGTCACTCACCAAAGAAGGACATCTTCGAGTCTTGGACAAGATCTTCACAAGACTAGAACAATTTAATGTACAACTAAATCCAAAAAAATGTGTTTTTGGGGTAACATCCAGTAAACTCCTTGGATATATCATATCAGCTAATGGAATAGAGGTGGACCTGGCCAAGGTAAAAGAAATCATGGAAATGCCACCACCTAAGAATTTGCGTCGGTTGCAGTCTCTACAAGGAAAGCTGTAGTCCATCAGAAGGTTCATCTCTTAATTGGCAGATAAGTGCCATCCATTCACACCTCTTTTACACAAAAACATTCCATTCAAATGGGATGACATGTGTGAGCAAGCATTTCAACATCTAAAGGAATATCTAATGAACCCACCAGTCTTGATGCTACCAATTCAAGGCAAGCCACTGCTACTCTACATCTCAGCTACACCCACAACTCTTGGATTAGGTGCTTATTATCTATCAACATCAGAAGGCGAACTATTTGATGACCCCATCAATAGTATGCACCTTCGAAGGTTCTACACCTAAATAACCCCAATGCAAGGGATGAAAAAAAAAAGAGGTGCAATAAAAAGCAAGTGGTGAAAACCTAGAAACAAGCACTATTTGTGATAAACTACTTCCTCCATTTTTAAGAACAACCCAACCCACATCCATCTTTCTTACCATATCCATCAAATAACTACATCCATTTGCAACCACCTAATGGTAACCTATCATAGCTTGGTGTTCTGTCACCCTTATCATCTTATCCAATAAGGTCATCCAATCTTATCATCCATCCTATCATTCTATTGCAAGTCCATTGTTAGTATCACTAGTATGTCAAACTACATTGCCTCTATGCTATCACGTAGGCAAGGCCATCATTGATGGGCCCCTGAGGCTTTTCCCTTCTATCCATATCCATAATCCTATTGTAAACCTTTGCATATCTTCCATTCATCCATTTACCACTGTCAGCCTTCAAGGTTGAACTACGTTGCCTCTACATCATCACGTAGGCAAGGCCATCATCGATGAGCCCTCGAGGCTTCCCAACCCCTAGGTCTTAGGTCCACATAGTCCACCTAAAGAAAACTATGTTGCCTCTACATTGTCACGTAGGCAAGGTCGTTTATCAATGAGCCCCCAAGGCACTAGGTTAGTCCCTTAGGGCCCGTTTCTTCATTTTTGTCATCAATTCATCTATAATAAATCAATCCTTTACTTGACTAGGGGCAAATCCTCGACCTAGTTAGTGAACTGGATTTTTGAATGCTACAACTCAGAGGATAATATATCAGATCATAGTTTTCTCATTGGATGGAAAGTAGCACAACAAGCAAGCTTTTATCCATCATCTTGACAAGAAGACATCAAACTACACCTAACAAATCCCTACCTACCTAAAATATCAAAATGACTCTATCAGTTATTGCAAGAAAAAAAATCTATGGCAAGAAGGTTTTTAATGGTTGTTTAAAGTCTTATATCATGATTTTTGTTATTATATTAAATTATTCAATCAATCATCATTTTCGAAAGTCAAAAGTCCATAATTCCACAACATCTAATCCACCTCACAATCCACCTCATCATGTTACACACATAATTAAATATTTTAATATTTAATTATATAATTTCCCTCACCCACATGTCCTATTATTCCTCCAACCATCCCTATTCTCATGAGTATGGTCTCTCCATGTCATCTTGGTCAAAGGACACCTTAAGTTACTTATCCCATAAGTCCCTATTTTCCTTCCAACCATCCTACAAACAAGGTCTCTACCTTTGACCTTCACTCCTTGGTCTTGGCGAGCCTTGTGACATGTGGCCTCTTGCTCAGACCTTTCTCTCTACCTTTTCAAGGTGAGAGGAACAACTTCCATATTTTTCTCCTTCATCCCGACCAACCAAATCTGAACCATACACATCACAAGACTTCTTCTCCACCATTGAGATCGTGACACTTAAAATTGGCCCCTCCTTGGCCTATAAAAGGAACCCTCATTCCCTCATTTCAAGAATCCAAGAGCTTTTTTAATCTTACTCTGCAGAAATTCTACCAGCATGCCTTTGGCAAAGTATCCTCATTGCATTTGCATAATCTCATTATCATCACAACCATTCAGCCATGTCTCCATATCTCCATTATCCATCTTCATAGAGTTGCATTGTTAGTTTAATCTTCATTGCATTATCCATCTGCAACCATTCTCCTATTGTCATCTTCAACAGTAAGGAAGTACACACTTCTGACTGCTAAACTCATTCATAAGATCAATACGAGATAGACAACAATGGAAGCTACGAGGTAAATCGGTCTACGAAGGTAATATCTTTGTTTTATCGCATTTTATCTTATTTCCATTAAGTTATGGGATAGTTTAAAAATATTATTCATAATTTCCTCTAACAACCTCCAACTAGACTAGCATGGAATCCACTGAGCAATCTGTATATCTGATTTGTTTCAATGCATCTTAGCAAGACTCTATCTAGATTTCTCTTAAAGAGAACCCCATCCACCAAGGCATAAGGAATGGACTGCAACCTGAAATGTCTTCTCTTATTCCTATCCAATTCATATGGATACTCACCAGTGGATTGAAACCTGGCCATGTTTATTGTCCAAGAAGTCATAATTGTTGAGTCAGCTATAGGTTCTGCCTCATTCAAGTGGTAGGACGAGTTCACCTCATCCACAGTAGTTTGAGCTAACTATTCACACAATCCTCTACCTCTAATCAGCTTAGTGGATTTGATAGTAACATCATATTCCAGGATCTTGGTGACCCAACTTGCTCTCTTTTTGTTGATTTCAATTCCCATTATATAGTCTCTCACACTAGGATGAGAAACTAAGACTTTGATATGGTTATTTGCCAGCATATATCTAAACATTTTCAATGCTCTTACAATGGAAAATACCTGTTTATCCATGAGACTGTACCTGACCTCACAGTCCTTCAATGTTTGAATAAAAAAGGCTAGGGGTTGCTCCATCCCTTGGTTATTTTGCTACGTCTGGACAACTACAATGTTGCTCTCTCTTCCATGGGCATAAAGGACAAAGTCCTCATAATTTGGGTTCATCAGAGTAGGACCTGAGAAATCTCTTCTTTATCTTCTCAAAGCCATCCTTCCCCTCCTTAGTCCACCTAAAAACAACATCCTTTTTAAGCATAAGGGTCAGTGGTTTGACCAAACCAGCAAAGTTAGGAATGAATTTTTTAACAAAATTGATCTTCCCCAAAAATGATTGCAAAGCTTTTTTATGGGCAGGAAGAGGGAGACAAAGAAGGGTTGAAGTTCTTTCTGGATCTATGGAGATCCCATCTTTTGACACCAAATGGCCCAGAAGCTTGCCCTGAGCAACAACAAAAATACACTTTTTGAGGTTCAGAGACACCCTAAACTCTCTACATCTTTCAAAAATTTTCTCCTATTCTCCTCTCTTGGAGAAGATTGTGATATCATCCAAATGTTAGTATGAATAGGGATATTACCTAACCAGTTATTTCTCTCCTTGTGTGGATAATTCATATTATTTAACTATTTATTAGTTAAATAATATTCACACATATTCACATGTTGAGTTGACTTACTGAGCCTTCTAGATACTTCTAGTTGTTTCTAGTTGTCTTATAGTTGTAATATCCTATGCACCAACTTGTTGGCATCTTGACCTCTAGTTGTCACATGTAATAGGAATATGACACTTGTCACATGACTATAACTTCTTATCTTTCAGCGTTGTCTTTATAAGCAAGGTATTTCTCTTCATTTTGTAAGAAGAAGGTTGGAGCTACAGTTCACTCATAATGCTAATATGCCATTGGAGCATTTATATGTTATTCTCTCATAGTACTATTATGCTATTCATTTCTTTTGCATTACAATTTATTGATTCTAGCTCTTTCAATTTGATTCTGGGTTATATTCTTTTTCAAGATTCTAACATGGTATCAAAGCATATTTTGGAAGATTAGATTCATTTTTTGAGAGAGTGCTACTCATGGTGGATCTTGATAGTTGAGCATGTTCTTCTCTTGCATCAAATGATGACCTGGAGAATCAAAAAGACTTTATAGAAATGCCAGATTTGTGAAGGTTCCTCCTTCTGGCCTTGTATTATAGGTTCATTTTGGAGCATACTGTTACAAATTTGAGCACACCATTGTGTTCAGGAGGTTCGAGATAGTTAAGATTGCCTTTTGTTTCGTCTAGATCGGACATCAGAGGCCAAATCTATGAGGGTTTGAAGTTGGGAGGTGCATGCCTGATCCAACAGGTACCTAATCTTTCAAAGCACTTTGGGGAAAATCAGATCTCGCCATCGTGCTCAGGAGGCACAAAAACCCCAAGATCGACTATCAATTTGTCAAAATCGAACAAAGTTGTAGCGAGAGGCAAAAAAATTTTGCCCATACACTGTACGAATTTGTCGCAAAGAATATCAGTAGAAGATTCATAGAATCTTAGCACAGTGATTGTGTAGGCAGTCGTAGGCGAATAACCAGTGGGTAAAAGAATTTTTTTGGTTTTATTCTTTTCTACCAGATAAAACAAAGTTTTTTGTAGAATCTTTTGTTGCAGGGTACCCTATACCCTATCATAGGGTACGACCTACAATTATAGGTACAACACAAATTAAATTGCATTGTGTGGCAACCATGTCCCACCCGGAGTCAACACCGTTCCACATTCCGGTGGCTACTACAGTCTAAAGTCATCGGTGGTTGAAACTTTAGATGGCGGTCTTAATACCTTATCAGTAGGTATTACCTGCTGATTAATTCACACTGGGAAATTTTCTAAACTCATCGGTTGTTTTTATTAGCAGGGATCTTTGAATCCTAGCAACAACCATATTTAACACTAATGGTTTGTTTGCTTTGCGCCAACGGTCTTCACTAAACACCCGATGTTGCTCAAAATATCCGGTGATGATCTACATATCCTCTCCGGTGGCAGTCTGCAATACTTGGCGATCAAATCCTCCATCTGCCAGAAATTTCAAACCCATCGGCAGAAATCCTTCAATGTTGACAACAGCAAAAACTTGGTGGTCTGCATAACCTGCCACAATCCTTGCGGTATTCTTTAAACCACCAACATCTTGACCACGACGAGTTTAAAATAGGTATTGACTTTCACTAAACATCTTGTAAGCGATTTCCTGGGAGCTTAAAGTAGTTTCACGACTGTAATTCAATAGTTTCAGACCATAACAGTGGTTTCCTTTGCATAGAGGTGGTTTTACGACAAAAAATAACATTTTTCAAAAATCAATGGCAGATTCAAAATATTCTAGCTATCAGAAAGAATATTCCAACAAGATTGATTTTGTGTCTGTTGATGTCAGCATGATGTCAGTTGTCAATATCGTACAGGTTGACATAATCATTTTTTGACAAGTGCTGACATCAGCATTCCGATGAGTGCCGTCATTTTTAGGGGAATCTATAGGAATATTCCATGGAATATTCTCATATTCTAGCTAAAGAGTCTACTGATGTCATGCTGATGTCAACAACCTTGGCCCAATTTGGGCCCCCCTCCAATGAGCTTTTCAATTTGACAGCTAATCTTCAAAGGCTCATAACTTGCTCGTTTTGCTCCATTTTTGGTGCAATTTTTTAATTTAGGCTAATTTTTCGTGCTCTTCTCAACGATGCAATTGGATTTTGGTTTTGGTGGCTAGTTTTTTCAAAAATTACAGATTCTCATAGGTGACACTACACAGTTCTCATTTTGGGAACTTCAAAAACTCATACCTTTCATATATGACCTTGAATTGAGGTGATTATTTTTTTGAAAGTGAATAATTTTTTGAGTAATATGCAGTAGTGTTGTTATCCACACTTGGTTTGATTCCAAGATTGTACTTTGTGCATACACTCATTTGTTTGAGAATTTGTAAAGCATTGAGATCAAGTCTTGTTACCTAAATTTCACTACAACTCATTCATGTAGAGTTTTGATTCAAAACTTGTAAGGTACATCTCATCTGGTCCTTCATACATTACATTCAAGTGCATAAATGAAATAATTTAGGGGATTATGTTTATTAGTTTACTACATTTATCCAAGTGCATGTAACATAAGAAGGGTTTATCCAAAATCTTTTCCAAAAAATAAATAATCTTTATTGAATGTAAAATGTTCATTATCTCACACAAGACGTGAGGTTAACTGTCTTATTCAAATGAAATAGAAGAACAATCTATACATGAATAAGTAAATAAAAGTAATGTACATGTAAGGTCAGAGGCCAGTCATTGCCTGAGAATGACTGGTTCTAGTTCTGGCGTGTTGTCCTGTCACCCCGAGTCGTCTTTGTCCTTCCTAGCTTCATGTCGTCCCTGGTTCCTACATCTAGCAAAAACAATGGTGTTAGAGCAATGCTCTAAGCAATGAATGGTCCCAAACCATATATGAACAAGATACCATACATGTATACACTGATCCTCAATAGCATTAAATAAAAAATGTATACCTTGGATGTCCTAGAGAACAATCAAGTCATCAAACACATCCAAAACATGCATTTATTTTCTAACAAGTTTGCTTCATGTGCAGATACAGATGTAATTATGTTTCTGTTTGATTCATCAATTACATTATGAGTGGAGGAAATGTGGCTCCCACAAGGGTTGAGCCCAGCTCATAATCTTTATAAAACATTTCATATGCAATATACAAATACAAAAGCACAACCCAAGGAACATATTCAGAAAGCAGATCACAGCTGTCAAGAGCAATAACAGTCAACAAAAAGAACAGTGAAAAGGATATACAGTCATGAAACAATCATCAACAATGGACATTGAAGAGCATTGAAATCAAAGTGTATGCAAAAATGTCAAAGAGCAGTCATATAACAATCACATAACAGTCTACATGAATGACTATCAAAAAGCAGAAATAACAATCATGAGATGACTATCATTAAGCAGTCCTAATAGCCTTGAAGACGGTTAGCAGAAAAAGGTCATGAGAACATGAATTTTCATTAGAGAATGGTTGTCACAACAACAACAAATAGTCAGTAGGAAGGCAATCACATGCATAGCCATGATAAAGACAGTCATGAAGGAAAAGAGAGGATGGAGTAACAACCACACATCAGCAAGCACGCTACCCAATTATCTGAGTGAGTCAATTTCCAATATAATGTGTATGTCTTCTCATTTTCATGCATTGCAAAAGTTCAGAGACAAAAGAGAGATCTTGTGATAGCCTTTCAGATGATGAAATATATCCAATTAAAGATCATTTTTGCAAATTCATCAATTGAAAATGTTTATGAGTACATGACAGCACACTTGTACTGATGAAAAATGTATTATCTTGTGCCAACATGGTAGTTTTTGTCTAACACATATACAGTCATATGGAATAGCAATAAGTGCTGTCATAGCATATAAAAGGAACATCAGACTATCATAAGGTTGGGATAGCAGTCATGTAGTACAAAGGAGCAGCAAAATCCACAAAGGGACAGCATACTGACACAAGTAACAACAGTCATAGATAGCAGCAAATCAGTGGACAATCAGCTTAAAAGAGCTTGAACTTCAAGGGGCAGTTTAGCTATAAAGGAAAAGAGCAGTCCTCCATGTCAACAACATTATATCAGCATTGGTAATAGCAGTTTTTACTATGGGAGCAGCATTTGTTTGTCATTAAGAGCAATTACCATTCATAAAGGATGTAATGAGCAGTGGTCGAAGACAAAGATAGTCTTGACAACAATCAGCACCTCTACAAACTAACTGAGGTAATAAAAGCAGAGTATGGTTTGTCATGTGTGAGCAATGTTTTAAGGAGTTTTAAGAAAATCACAAGAAAGTTTATGCCAAACATTGTGTATCAAAATTAACAATCAAGCATTGCTTGAAGATTGAAGGAGTTCAAGTTTCCTTCCAATGCCAAAGCACTTAATGATAGATGTGTTGGGTAGGTAGTAGCCATGTCTGTAGAATATCATTTTGTGGTCGAGCCCTTGGTTGAGAATAATGACATTGTACAAATTCTAAATGATAGAGAAATATATCTCTGCAAGAAAGGTTGCAGATATGACTGAAGATGCAGATTTAAACAATATACAATGGCATACTCTTCCTTCAACTATGGTATGCTAGATAATATCAAGGATTTCAAACCAAAGAAAGAGGAGATCTACAAGAAATGCAAGAAAGGTTGCAAGTATAACAGAAAATGAAGTTTTTCGAGCCTCATTCTACAGCCAGCTAAGAACAAATGCAGATTTTAAAGAACAGAATGCTCAAAACATGCCTCTGGCAGCACAATACACATGAACGTCACTTTTGCAAGTTTGTATCATGGTTGGGGCTCGTTTTGAGCTAGAATAATGCAGGTATAGAGGAGAGAAAGTAAAGTTTGTTAACTTATTTTTAAGCAAATACTCAGATTTTCTTCAAATCGTTCCTCAACACTATCAAAAAGTAAGGTTTTTAAACTCATTTCAAGAATTGATACACAGAAGCCTCCAAATCATGCTTCAGCAAAGGTGATATGCAACATGAAAATCTCAGAAAAAGGAAAGAAATTATCAGTTGCAGCAAGTACAGAGTTTGGGAAGATTTGCAAATTATTTCAAAGAACTGAGGAATCATGTTGCAGTGCGCTGCTCAAAATAACTTTGCAAGCTCAGCAGAAATGAAGGAAATAGGTAGGTTGAGAGCTGCATTAATGAGAGAAAGATCTGAGGGATGTAGTCATATGCCCGAAACCACGAAGTCTTGGATTGGCAAACCATCCAACTCCAAAATTTCTAAAACCCTTGAGATGGCATCGCAACCATAACCAAGAGCATAGTGAAACAAATGCTGGAGTAGAGATTTTGGACATAGTTCTTAGCAAGAGCGGATGTGGTGACCCGTCAAACCTGGGATGCTCATCACTGTATTTCTATGGTTCTCCTCCAAGTCGTATAGAGAATCCACTTGTACATGATATGTAGTTCATTCATCAGCGAGGACTAACCTCACCCTCGCCACTTTCAAAGCACAAGGATAGTGTGAGGCCATCATTTGGACTGATTCCTGCTGTTTGGGTTGAGGGCTTTGATTGTTTGGATAGAGATACAAGATGCAGGATTCCTACAATGGTTTAAATATTAAATTGCTTCAACATGCTGATCTTTACACTGATTGCTGACTAATCTATGGGGCAAATCCAGCAACAGCTTAAGGATGATTTGAGTTCTTAACAATCTTTGTACATTACTGTATTCATATGGTGTCTCATTTTAAGCCAGAGGGATGCAAAATATAGAGAAATGGTAGGTGTAAAGGAAAAATCTAAGGTTTTTTAACTCATTTCAAAACAAAATACCTAGAAATATCCCTAAATCATGCCTCAAAAAGGTGGATTACAAAGTAAAACGTAGGAAATGAGGAAAGATTGCCAGTCAAGAATGAGTTACCTTTGCTTCTTTCGTTTGTTGTGTAAAACTATGTTTCTTTGTTCCCTTAGTCGACCTTCCAGATCGACCTCGGACACATCAAGTGCAATGAAAGATGGTCGAGCACATCAAAGACAGTAAAATGCATCAAAAACTAGTCAAGTTCATGGCCTTAAAGGCCAAAATCGACAAAGAAGGAGTCAAAACCTCAAAGGAACCATATACCTTGCATTTTTCCTCAAGAAAATTGGCCAGATCGACCCAGAATAGACCAGGATCATGCATTTTTGCCTTCAAACCCTTCTTCTATGGCAGCGATCGAGTAGGGTAGCGAGTAAAGAACGAAATGCCAAATGAGACTCTTAGGGTTTTTACCTCCTCTTGGTCGAATTGGTCATGATGGTTTCTTTTCTCTTTTTTTTTTACTTTCTTTTAATATCATTATCATCTAAACTTGCCCGGGGTCAACACTTGAGGAGTTTTGACCTAGTAATGCAAGTGAGCCCGTGGGGCCATCATCATTTACTTAATTGTTTCTAAGGTTGAGTCGGTGTTTAAAGTCAAAGTTGAGTATGATGGTATGCATGTGGCTTTTGATGAGTGGGTAATCCAATACCATGGTGATGTGTTTAGGGAGTCATAAGGGTCATTTTTCAAAATGTGTTGTATTAAACCTTGTAGGGACATGATGTTATATATTGTGAAATGCATGAATGGCTAGGAGTTATAAGGCGGATGAAGTGTAGCTAAGGCATGGTGATGTGTAAATGGAGGTATAAGGGTTATTTTTGAAATGTATTGTACTAGGCCTTGTATCTTGTTGATAGAGATGTATGCGAAAATGGGAATGGCTAGGAATTGCGAGATGTTTTATTATGGCCTTGTGACATGTGATATGATGCTATGAGATGCAAGAAGTGAATATACAAGTGTATGGAGTCGTGTTTATTTTGGCTAGGAGTTATGAGGATGTTTGCTTTGTCATTTTTGCATGATCTAGGAACAGATTAAATGTTGTAAACGAACGATAAAGTAATGAATTATGAATTACTTTATCATTTGTAATAAAATGCAAAGAGGCAATATTAGGTAGATTATCACAAATGACAAAGTAAGTCTCGTTGATTACTTTGTCATCCTTTCACGACATTTAATTGGTCCTCAAACTATGCAAAATCAAGAAATTAAATGTTGTGTCCTAAATGCCATTTTTTGTGCATAGGTTTGTATAAAATTTGGAATGTAAAAACATTAACTAAGTGGTGCAATTATAAACCTCTTAGTCAAATGTTAATTAAATGTAGAAATAATGTGTATTTATGTCATTTATTGTGAAAATATCAGACATTTATGATGCTGTAGGGGTGAAGATGACAAACAGGTTGGGGAGTTATTGCACAGATTTGACTTATTTCAGTGGCCTTAAAGATCATTTATTTAAAGGCATTCCAAGAGATTTTCAAGTGCTTTTATGATTATTGATGACATGCCTTGACTATTTCTACATTAGAAACCCATTTTGGAGGACTTTAGGTAGATATTTTGGGCACATTTATGAGATAAACGAAAATGGAGGTGGCTCATGCTTATCTTGTTACAAGCTATTTGGGAAGTATATAGTCTTCTTCCTTGTCCATTATTCACCAGTTCTTGCTATTCACTACTCTGTATATTGTAATTTTCTGAGTTCTTTTGCAGAAGTGAACAGTCTTGTAACCCATTTTCAAAGATATACAACATTGTAACACCCTTTTTAGTAGTAATAAGCAGTTTATACCTTCCCATTTCTTTTGATATTGTGTGTCCTTAGTGTTAGTACAGATCTTTGTGATGTTCTTTGTCCTTGGAGCTGTATTTCATGTTGGTGCCTTTATGCAGGGATACATATATTTTTGCAAGTTGTGAGATGTGCAAGGAATAACAATTAGTTTTGAGTGGTGAGAAAACATCTTTCTCCTTTACAGAATTGTTGTTATTTAGCCTCCTTACAAATTAATTATGCAAAGATTATGATTTGTTGGGTTGTGTAAGATAGCCTTATTATTACTGGTTTTGTAGTGTGTCAGTTCTGTGTAGTCTCAGATGATCTTTTGGTGCATCACCTTAGACTTTAGTACAAGCAGTATAGGTGGAGTATCAATAGGAAGTCGGCCTTCTCCTGAGGTTCTTTCCATCACAGGTGACCCACAGACCTGGAAAGATCCCATGTTTCTCCAGATTGCCAGGTTTTTATAACTTAGCAAGGGTACAAATCTGAGAGACAACAAGTCCATTAAGTGTTTTTGCTAGTGGCAGTTGTACTCGCACTAAATATAAAGTGCCAAATCATATTTTCTTTGGGGGGTTATTTGATTGAGTGAAAAGGGGGGGTTGTGTCCTATGTGCTCTCCTTGAGTTACAAGATAATCTTTTGATGTTTTGATCTCTATTGATTTGAGAAGATATCATGGGTTTTTCTAGTCGTCCTTTTGTGATAAATCTGAACAAGGATAATAATGAGTCTTGGAAAAAAAGGCATTGTCACACATTGTAGGTGGCTCAATCTTTTGCCTTATCTTTATGGCCTCATACCTAAACCAGATTCACCTCAGAAGAAAAATGCATGGGCCAATAGGAATGATCATATTGTAGGATTGATTGGTTCTAGTGTCGATTCTAACACTATGTGGGCTATTTTGGACATTGATTGTTCATGCACACTTTGGACTAACATTTGGGAGATCTATGGAGACCCACATATTTCTCCATTCCCAAATGATCCTGCAATGGATTGCCTCATACCCATTGATGATGCAAATAATATGCCCTTTGATGATAATACAAAAGAGGAGCTTGAATATCTAACAAGTATTTATTGTTCTATTGCTTCTCTCTCTCCTATTGAGATCAATGTTCCACCATCACCTATTGTTACTTCAAAGTTCACTAATGTTCCTTTGAGAGCTTCCAGTGATTCTTTATAGGAGGATATTGAGATCACATCTCCTCTAGCACCTGTTGCTTCATCAGAGTTCAGTGTCGTTCCTTTGAGAGTCTCCAGTAACTCTTTGCACTAGGACATTGTGGATTCATCTCTTTCATCTATAGTTAAAGACACTCCTATAGTTCCTAATGCTACTTCTAAGTTCAGTGTTGCTCCTTCGAGAGCTTCCAGTGATTCTTTGCAGTAGGATCATTTCAATCTTTCTAATTGGGATTCTTATCTTGTAGACATATCATCTTTGTTTGTGGAGTCTCATATTGCTAATTTGGAGGACACATTTGAGGGGTTATCTCTCTTCTTTGATGATAGTACACATATAACTACTATTTCTATAGAGTTCAGAGAGGCTTCACTGAGGGCTTCTAGTGATTCTTCATAGGATATCTCATGGGAATTGCAATCTAGCCACATGGAATGCATTGACATTCCACATCCATACATTAGTTCTTTGGATCTTTCTCTTCATTAGTTTTCACATGATTTTGAGAGGTCACTTATTTCAGTTAGGCCTGGGACTCCTAATTTGATAGTGACTCTTTTTGAGATCAGCATAAAGACATTTGAGTAGTGTTCTGAGACATGATATATCATGAGACTTTCATCCTCACTTTTCTTCTTCGAATGGGAGTTACTTCAATATTCACCATTGGAGTTGTTTCTTCCTAAGGGGAGAAATGTCATTTGCCACAAATGGATCATCTTTAGTATTCATATATGGGCATGCTCTTTTGGAATAGGAGCTAATTCATTGTGGTGAGGGTTTCATAGTCTCTTTCACTCTCTCTATTCTTGGGGGGTGTCTTCTCTCTTATGGGGGGACTTTTCCCTCATAAGAGGTTTTGTTCTTCTCATACTATAGAGAGTATTTTATGTTTTCTCTCTTTTGGGGAGGAGTTTTTGCCATTGGGTTTTCTCATTTTCTCCGTTTGTGAGAGATTTTTTGTACATGGGTACCTAACATGGCCTTGTAGTTGAGACCCACTCTTACATTTTGCATTCTTGCTTTAGTCAGATTCTCCCTAAGTTGCACTTAAGAGGGGGTGTTAGTGTGAATAGGGATATTACCTAACCGGTTATTTCCTTTGTTGTGTGGATAATTCATATTATTTAACTATTTATTAGTTAAATCATACTCACACACATATTCACATGTTAAGTTGACTTAGTGAGCCTTCTAGATACTTCTAGTTGTTTCTAGTTGTTGGTAGTTGTCTTATAGTTGTCATATCCTACACATCAACTAGTTGGCATCTTGACCTCTAGTTGTCACATGTAATAGGAATATAACACTTGTCACATGACTACAACTTCTTATCTTTCAACCCTGTCTTTATAAGCAAGGTATGTCTCTTCATTTTGTAAGAAGAAGAAGGTTGGAGATATAGTTCACTCATAATGCTATTATGCCATTGGAGCATTTACATTATTCTCTCGTAGTATTGTTATGTTCATTTCTTTTGCATTACAATTTATTGATTCTAGCTCTTTCAATTTGATTCTGTGTTATATTCTTTTTCAAAATTCTAACACCAAATAGATAATGAAGAACTCGCTAATAAAGCCCTTGAAAGCAATGCCCATTGCCCTCTGAAAAGTGGCACCAACATTAGAGAGACCAAATGGCATTTTTGCATACACCATGGTTCCCCACTTAGTTGTAAATGTTGTCTTGAATCTATCTTCCTCTTTCACAAATATCTGGTTATAACTAGAAAAAATCATCAAGAAATGAAAACCTTTCTGCCCCTGCAACAGTCTACAAGATTTGGTCCATGGATGGTAGAGGATAGTGGTCCTTCAAGGAGGTATGATTCAAGTCCCAAAAATCCATGCACAACCTTATCTCACCATTTTTCTTCCTCATTGGTACTAAGTTAGCTACCCAGGTGGAATACTTGATGGGGAAAATAATTATGACCTGAATGAGCTTTACAAGCTCCTTTCTCATCAAAGGCTCAATTTTGGGATTTATAGGTCATTGTTTTTGGTGAGCAAGTTTGGCATTTCGATCAAGGTCTATGGCATGTTGGGTGACATTAGGGTCAAAACCCTTTAGGTCCTCATAACTCCATACAAAAATATCACTGTACTTTTGAGAAAGGTGGATAAAGGTTTGCCATTCAGCATCACAACATACCTCTCCTAGCAATAAATCTTTATCTTCCAGGCAATAGCAACCTTTTGATAGTCCTCTTTTTTTAACGTGTTCTTCTCACCCTTGAATTCATCATCATGGCTAAAAATAGATTCCAATGTGACCAAACCCTTGGGCAACTTATTTGTTTTCAATTGAATAATCTGATCACCATACCCTTCTTGTAGCCTGGACTGTGCAGTTGATGAGAACTCGGCTTCATTTTGAATGAAGCTCACGATTTGTTCATTGTTGTCAAAAACTTACCAGTTTACATCATTATCAGGATCTGAGGGCCTAACCACTATCTTGGCATGCTGATCAGGGTCGTGAAAGAGGTCTATAGGGGGAGAAAGTTGAGCACCAATTGTTGTCAGTTGGTTTTCTTTAGAATTCAACTCTCTTGGGATTACCTGTAGGTTGAGAGCATCAAAACCCTCAAACAAGCCCCAAACTCTGTGTCTATAGGCTCTTAGGAGCCGATTCTTTGTTGCAAGATTTGGTCCATGGACGATAGAGGATAGCATTAGAGGCTCATTTCAAGTGGACTCTTCACCAAATGGATATTAAGAATGCATTTTTGAATGAAGAAATTGATAAAGAGATATACATGACTCAACCATAGGAATTTGAAAGTTTAGGACATGAACACTTAGTTTGTATATTAAGAAAGTCTCTCTATGGATTGAAGCAAGCTCCAAGGGCTTGGTATGCTAAGATTGATGAGTATTTCAAGACTCAAGGATTCAATAATAGTCCTCATGATCCAAACTTGTATGTGAAGGAATTTGATGAAGGTGGCATAATTATAATTGTAATCTATGTTGCTTATCTTATCATCACAGGAAATAACATGGACAAAATTAATGATATGAAGTTAAATTTGAAAGATAGATTTGAGATGATAGATCTTGATTTTTTGCACTACTTTCTTGGCATCCAGGTATGACAAAAAGATGATGGAATTTATCTCTCAAACCAAGTATGCTATAAACTTGTTGAGCAAATTTAGAATGGAAGATTGTAAAGTGTTTCTACTCCACTTACTCCAGGGTTGAAGTTGACAAAGGATATGGTAGGTGAAGATGTTGATCCTACTTTATACAAGCAACTTGTTGATAGCCTTGTGAACTTGACTCACACTCAACAAGATATTTATTTTGTATTATGTGCGGTTTCAAGGTTTTTGAGCTCTCCTAAAGTTCCATGTTGGATGGCAGAAAAGAGAATATTGAGATATGTACAGAGGACTTTGAATATGGGTGTTTATTAATCCTCTTTTGGAGCCCTGTCACTTTTAGGAGATTCTGATTCAGATTAGGTAGGTTGTGTAGATGATAGAAAGTCTACCACAGGTTTTGTTTTCTCTCTTGGTTTTGGCACAATTTCATGGTGTAGTAAGAAGCAATCTACTATTGCTTTATCAACTATAGAGGTAGAATATACAATAGCAAATGAGGTAACTAATGAAATAACTTGGTTACGGGCTATTCTTTTAGTACTCAAACAACATCAAATAGGGTCTTCTTTACTTTATTGTGACAATCAAAGTGTCATTTTGTTGTCCAAGAATCTAGTGTTTCATGCTAGAACAAAGCATATAAAGGTCTATCGCCATTACATTAGGCATCTCATTCAACCAAAGAATCAAGGTGAAATTGGTATTTTAGCAATATGAAGGGACTCATGGATCAGATTTTCTCCACATCCTTTATCAAGGAATTTGAATGTGGATTTTAGGGACTTTTTTCAGTAGGTGGAGCAGAAGATGTGGAGGGTAGATCACTAGGATCGATGCATGACTTGGTTTTTATGAAGGTGGTTTTGTTAACAACACGAGAGGATGGACAATAATTGTCATATTGACCTTCCAACATTTGGCAATATTGGAAGGGATGAAGGTCAACAAGAATAGTAACCTCTACACCATTGTATGGAAACTTAAGACATTGATGGTAGGATGCAAGAGCATTCCGGGCGAATTGGCAATCCGCATCAACCAAAAAAAGTGCAGGTTTAATTTTTTAGTTTTGTTTGTTTGTTTGGACTTCTTATGGCATGTAAACTTTTGTTGTACGAATACTTCTACATCTTTCAAAGATGACTGGCAGAGTTTTGTTTCTAACAACGGTGTAGCAGTCAAAGATATACTTGTTTTGACTTTATGTCATTGACATACACTTTGTTGTGCAAGTTTTTGGTCCAAATTATTGTGACAAATAGGGTGCCTCTACTCTTCAGAGTCATACATCAGGTTGTCTTAAAGAATAAATCATGTTACATGTTTGCAATCAGCGGAGATTGTAATGTGATAGCTACACGTTCTTGCAAAGAATGGGTAATGCGTGCCTCTCAAACTAGAAAATGACAATTCTGGGAGTCAAGCTTCTCTGATAAGGAAAAACCCAAGAAGTTTTAGCTACCGAAGTTACACCTTTTTAGATAACAATACTGATTCAGATATCTCTGGAGTTCTCAACCCTGTTGTACCAATGGAGCCACAATTTTGAGTGGTACTACAAAAGACTGCAGTTATTGGCAAACATTGATGCAACCTGGAATTGTGTTTCAGAATTCAGGAGTTCAACATGTGTTATTTTGAAACACACAAATCTATCTAGAGTAGCATCTAGATCAGATACTCTGGAAGCATACCGACTTAGAGTGAAAGCAGATCTTGTTAGTGCATTTGGTAGGATTGTGGCATTTAATATAGAAGTCAATGAGAAACTTGCTAAGGAAATACGAGAACTCAGAAGCCCACTAGATGGAGAAACACGAATGTTCTATGAAATTGTAGTTGCTCCAAAGTATACTGAAAAAGGCCTTGAGGTTTTGAAAGGCAAATAAAAAATCTTCGGATTCCTGAAGCAAGAGTGAATAAAAATGGAAAGCAATCACTCAAAAAAGTTGGAGGGGGATGGTTATTGCAAGATTCTGATGACTATACACCAGAAGACATTGAATTTGGTATTGTATCTGAAAGAAGCCTCCAAGAAAGTGAAATGGATGATGCAAAGTTTGCCTAGCTTTGTGCAATGCAATTGCCATAGCAACCAAATCGGTTTGAAATCTTGCGTATTGCTCCTAGAGTCTGCAGTTTTTGCATATGATGCCATCAATGACTGCTTCTTTGCAGCAAAAGAGGTAATTGTGAGGAGTATATGAAGTCTGACTGTAAGAATTATTCACTTGGAAGTGCTTGCAATTGTGGAGAATATGACTAGGCAGATTGGGACAACGCCATAAAGATAAGGGCGCCAAGATGGCAGTGCTCATATGGAAAGAGAAATATTGTGTGGGCCACGGCTAGGAGTATGGGCCCCATTTTCTTTACAAATCAAACTTGTATTTGAAATGGGAAGAGGCGTCACCTCAGATTCCCTTACACGTTGTGATGCTTCCTCTCCATTTGGGAGAATGAATTCAATATAAGAAAAGAAGGTGCGCTGAAGACGAGGTGGCCAGGTAGAAGAGAGGGAGAAGTAAGAAGAGTGAGAGCTGCAGAGAAAAACAAAGGGTTAAGACATATAGCAGTGAGGACCGGTCCAAGGAAGGAAAATGAAGAAGGGGGTCGGCTTTAGTATAAAAGATCAGAGTTGCTGTGGTGAATAGCAAAAGAGAAGAGAGGGTGCTAGTAAAATATAACAGGGGAGTGAAGAGGGAGATCTGATAAAGAGTTCACTGCCACAGAAGGAAGATATAGAAAACAAAAGGTTTAAGTGCATGATTGTTTGCAGACGTGGTATTTGTCTATGAATATGAATAAAAATCTTTAGTTGCATTTGTGTTGCAATCTATATTTAGTTTTAAGTTTAATTTGGTGAGCAAAGAAGGTTCGTGACTTTGTGGTTTTGCATCATAGGTGGATGGTACAACTTGGATGGCATGGAGCAATGGTCAACCAAGAATGAGATTGTATGGTAGGTCCAAGTTTAGGACATGACATAGGGTATGCTACAATGAGGGTCCTACTTCAATAGGAAGGTATATAGTGCCAATTGATTCTCTCTTTGCATTATCATAAGCTTTGATAGTGATAGTTTGAGAACCCAAAACTTCTTTTTAATAGCCTAAATGTTGCACCAGTTGAAGTGTATAAATATTCAAGCTAGACCCATTGTATATGAGCACACATTTTATTTTATGCTTGGATATGATAACTTTGATATGAAGGGGATGGTTGTGTGATGGATCAAGGTAAGGAAAGCCATTTGGAATGAAGCACCTAAGGTGATGGTCAATGGAAAGGTGGCCAGTAAGGGTTTGGAAGTGTGAAGGATCAATGTTATTAGGCACTTGGAATTCCTAGAGGATTCGGTTTAGGATATCCATAAGGGGATGTTTGAAGGAGTTCAAGGATGGAAATTTGGGTAGGCGTTTGCTCAAGATGGTCAATGAGATCATATTGTTTGTTGGGATTAGGAGCAACTAAATCGGGGCCTTGGATAGTGACTTTTCCATTTTTAGTAGTTATAACACAGTCAAACGTTTTGATTTTTATAGTTTTGTAGCATCAAAAATTGCATACCCTTGTAATTTCACACTATATTTTGTCACCATTTTGGTGCTTGCGTCTCCTTTGTGTGTTTTAGGCTTATTTTCATTTCATTTTAGTCTTTTCTATCCAATTTCAGTAAATTTTGTTTTAATGCCTTGTGATTATCCTATATTGGAGGTGTTTCATGTAACCAAGTGGTAGATTGACTAGGACTCTAGCGCTTAGTGTGGATGTTTGTATGTCGCATTATCGTCCGGCGAACATGAAATGGTTAGTGAGCTATTTTTAGGACATGTTGAATATCTTTTGTAGTTGATGTGATTCTTGTAACGCCTCTCAGACATTGAACAAATCTTTCCCTCTTTGCATGACTATTCCTTTTCCCTCTCATTCTTATGGAATCTAAATTTTTGAAAGCAATCTCACTCTCTTGCAATTTTTTAAAAAACATTGAAGAATACTCTCTCGTGGCTTATACTACAACTACTGGAGATTTTTATGCTTTCTTGCATTGCAACATTGTCTTTGTTAGCTCTGTGAGATCTCTATTTGCATCGTGATTGGGTGAAGGCTCTCTATTTAGAATTTTTAAGTTGTTGATATCCAGATTTATTGTTCTCAAAGGAGTTGTGGTCTCTTCCACCATCATTTAGGCTAGTAACATTGTTTATACATTGATAAATCTTGTTTCATATTAAAATCTTTTTGCATAGTTTAGTTTATTTTCTTTGTAAGTTTTGGTGTAGACCACCATTTTTTTATGTGTACATATGCTTGTGTATTCTTCCCTGTAGACAAAGGAAGGTGCTTCTAGTTTTATTTTATTGTCATTGCTACTTACTTCTTAGACACGCACTTTTTTTAAATCTTCTATTTATCTTTGCTGCTTGTGGAGGTTGAAAGACCAAAGAAGGGACTTGACTTAGGCAAGCTCCTTTGTAGCCCAAACATTTTTCTTCTTGTAAATAGCAAAAGGTATCTTGAGGAGAAGCATACGAATGCACAAAAGTTTTGTGAACGTTTCTTCTCTCTTTTCATTAATATGATCTCATTAAGCTACACATGGGACTCCAAAAATTATACTAAGTGATCATGATCAAATATTTACAAGTGATTTTTAGACTAACTTATTCTCTTGTTTGAGAATTTAGCTTGCTTGTAGCTCATTATATCATCCCCAATTAGATGGATAAATTGAGGCGGTCAATAAGTGTTTTAAGGGCTATCTCCAATATTTTGTTTCAAATAAACAAGAGAAATGGGAGCATTTTATCTCCACACTTCATCCAAAATGTCTCTATTTTTGGTACTATATAGGTAACATCCACCATCAATCACCTCTTTGTTGCAGGCACACCCAAAAGTTAGAAAAGTTGAAGAACACATTCAACACTAGCAACAAGCACTCTCTATTCTTAAGGAGAACTTGGAAACGGCACAAAATAGAATGAAGTAGCTGCAAGCTAATCAACACTACAATGAAAGGACTTTTAAAATAGGAGATTGGGTCAAGTTATGTGATTACAACCATATAAGAAGATGTCCCTAAAACAAGAAAAGAAGGATAACAAGTTTGCACCCAAGTACTATGGTTGTTATAAGGTTTTGTACAGGATTGTAAGTGTGGCATATAAATTGGAGTTACCTAAGTCAAAAAATGCATCCAATCTTCCATGTTTCCTTCTTGAAGAAGGTTATTAGACAAAGAGTTTCAACCCAGACTAAGTTACAGATCTTAATGAGTGCAAAATGATTTTGGTACTTGAGATAATCCTTGAAAAATGCACTAAGAGGCTATAGATGAGGGTAATAAATCACAGAGTACTTGATTAGGTGGAAGAATTCTATAGTCAAAGATGCTATGTGGGAAAATGAATATTTTGTGCAAAAGCATCCACAATTAATCTACATTAAGGACAATGCTTATTTGAAGAGGTGGAGCATGCTACACGCTTAAACCATTTATTGTATTGGGATATGTTTATCCAACTTATTCCCAGAATAACCCTAATTAATTTATATAATAATTTATAGTCTTATATAGGTAGTCTAGTTGGCCTTGGTGGCATCTAAGGCACAAGTATGCTACATATAGGAGGTAGAGAGTATTAGTTGATCATCATATTCTGAATTATATTTCTTGTTAAATACTTTTGGAGGTTTTCCTTCTTGAAGTGGCTTGTTATTATTGAGCATTTGCAACTATTTATATTATATAAATTCCAAGTAGTTATCTATAGACTTGTTATGCTAAAAATAGACTTAAGTAATTTCACTGTATCAAAAATTGATTAAGTTATCTACACAATATGAAAATAAGATATTAATAAAAGTTGTAGGAAATTTAATGTAGTTTATGGGTTACTACTTCTTTTTTGAAACTTTTAAAATTAGTTTGATAAAAATGGATATTTCAATCATATGCTACTAAAACTTTCAAAAAATGTAAAAAGTAGGTGTCATTTTGGCCAACCTAAGCATGCGAAATAAAATATTTCTCCTCCAAGATTTGGATTTAAGTAAATGACACATAAGTGGATGTGACAGATTTTTTTTTGAATTTTTTTGTAAATAAATAATTATTCACGAATTTTTTGCTGCTTTTTTTAAATATTAAAATATAATTTTCCAACCCAACTAACATGGTCAAAAAAATATGAAATTCAAAACTTTTTTTTAACCTATAGCAAAGAAAGGATAGAATGTGATGCATCTTTTGAATTTTAAAAAGGATAAATAGTTTGAAAGTTATGAATGTTTTTCACTATGTATATCTATCAGGAAATCAAACATGTAGAAAATTAATAATAATTACCTACTAAAATTATAATGAGGCATATATTATATTTTTAAAATTTTGATAGTTTCCTTTACAAACCCTTTTTATTTTATTAAATTTAGTTACAAAAAAAATCTATCATCTAGAATGAAGTCATAAAAAATTTTAGGACGACACTAAAAAGGTGGTTTTGAAAGTTTATTTGGCAAGTTTTAGGACACCTAATTGCTTAAATATAAGGTAATCCCAAGGCATTTTTGGAGAGAATCCATATTTAAGCTAGAAATATTAACACTTATTCCATCCAAATCTAAAAATAATTATAAATGTTAGCATTTTTATCCAACAAGTTTTTTCCCGTTACCACTATTTGGCCCAATATGATCTTACACTCACCTAGATACTCTTACACATCTTACATGACAAGAGATTCTCTTACACATGTCATACCAAAGCATATGTGCATGGAAAAATGTTTATTATAGTGGGATGGGCCTCTTTCCTTTAGGGCTCACATAATAAATTAAACATTAGAATTGCAAGGTGTATCACACACCTATCCCAATAGAATCTAGTCTAGGTTGATTGGATATTTGGCTCCATCCAAAATTTTGGCATCCATAGGATTTCTCCAATTCCTCCCTCATCTTTCTACATCCACCCATAACACTTTTGTTCATAGAGAAACACTTCATGGTCATACCTTATCCTCTATCAAAAGTGGCACAAATAGTCTCATGGGGTTCATGGATTTATATGACATGTGTCTTGAGCACCTTGAGATAGACCAACTCATTGGTGATGGTTTTATGGGCTAATCTCTCTTGTACTATGTTCCTTTTTATGATTTCCATTATCTTAGTTACCATTTGAATGATGAAAATATGCCTTCATTGGTACATGTTGAGACAAGCGACGTGAACATTTATTGTGTGTTTCATATCACTTCTTTTATTTCTATGTGTCTTAGTGTTTTCCCTATCAATTTGAGGTAATACAAAGTTATGGAGTGATTACTAACCACTATCATCATGTTGACCAAAGACATATATTTCTTGTTTCTTTCTCTAAATTTGGCCTCTTTAGTGAGCCATGTTTATTTTGATCCTTCGTTCTCATGTCTTTGATTATCACATGTCATTACTAATATTATGCTTCAATATGTTTTCATTCTCATTTCACCTACTATATTATGTTGTTTGTCTACTTGTATGTATTTCACATGATGTTTTTATCATAATACATGTTATGTCTCTCCACTTGGGTGCATTCCTTTTATGTTATATTGTCTCTTTGACGGTCCTTACAATTAAATATTTTATCTTATGATTAAATGTTTACATCTCAAATGCATAGCATGCTCACATGTTATATTATCACACTTATTCTTATACGCTTATCTTATGATTGCATGCTCACAATTTCACATGTTTATATTATACATTCAATTATATGATCATATCTTACATGATAACTCTTATTCATACATGTCTTTTTCAAGCATCTTGGATATTATCACTTGATTCATACTCTCAACATTGGGGAAAACATTGGGGGCACCTTATTGTCTCTTATTACATATGATTTGATGATTGCATCCTAATTAACTTATCTTATGATTGTTGCACAAAGATATCAATGACACTTGTTACATGTTTAGTGAGCTCTACATGATCATATTTTTTACATGTTACTTTTTGTCTCTCCAATTCCTTGCATCCTTTGTATGCAACCAATTGGAGAAGGTCATATAATATCACTAACTTTCTTCAAGATATTTATGATTACTTTGACCATCTCATCGTTATGATGGATCCTATGCATTCCAACATTGTTTTATCATGATGGATCTATATATCCTTGTATTACTTTACTTTTATTCCAAGCTTCTCCATAGTCATATCACCCTTTTGTTGTCGGATCCTTTGTAGCCATGTTTATTAGTTCTTGTTATGAGCTCCTTCACAACAACATATAGTAGTTTTATTGTAGGTTCCTTTATAACCATATCTCCCTTTTTAGTTTTATTTTATCTTCATTAACATTGCTAAGTAGTTGTTATTAATTCCTATTGAACATACTTCTATCAAATGCTTAAATGGAGTTTTGTTTGCAAGTTTGAAGATGGAGTGATCATTACAAGGATTGTGTCTAGATCTTCATGCATATCCATATCATTTTTATATGTGCTTGTTATTTACTTTCATGTTAACTGTTGGGTAAGTGCATAGAAACACAAGACCAAAAGGAGGTCTTAAGTGGTTATGTTTTCCTTAAAATAAATGAAACTTGAACTTTGATTAGTAGACAAGTAGGTGGTATTTTTTGTAATGTGTCAAATTATGATGTTTTATCAATATTCAACTATGTAGTTTTTGAGTTAATGGGTTTTGGCTAAGAAACTACATAGTTGAATCCTAATAAAACATCAAAATTTAATGAGTTATTTAGGATGACTATGCTCAAAATATGAAAATGTGGTAAGAAAAAGAATGATAGTGTTTGAAATTTAGTTTCTAAACTACTATATTTTTTAAATGTCAAAGATTAAGAGGGGAAAATGTTAAGCATACAAAGTTAAAGGGAGCAAGGTATGCAAAACACACTTCCTACACCAATAATGAGGATATTTGCACAAATTTTTATCTTTTAACAACTATAGTAATGAGATACGCAATACAAAGAAGATCAAATAACATCACATGCAAGTACAAAGCCATGCAACACAAGATAGGAGAAAAACCTCACACTCTAAAGCACAACCCAATGTATTAATCTATAAACAATGAATGTTACAATGCACTTCTAGAGCCAAGCTCTTACATAAGTTAACCAACATAGTTTCTGGAGCAATTTTGGTAGCATAATAGTACTTGTAAATTTGAATCATACAAACTACTCCTTGACAAACACCTTATTTATAGAGTTTCAAGGACAAAATGGGAAGCTTCTAGAGGTGGGTGCCAACTTGGCCACATGGTCCATTTCCCAATGCCCCTATACCTATAGTGACACTTGTACAATATTTATTTGACCTCTTACAACTGTCATAACATCTACGTTTGACTTTCCCAAGTTTGGGCACTCCATCCAAGAATAGGCTATGACAGATGCTCTTACACATCTTACAACTTTCATAGAATTTATCATAACTAACATCACTTACAACTACAAGAGAATCTGTCATAAATGACTAAAAATAGCATATTCCTCTTACAACTTGTCATAGTCCAACTTGGGCACCTAAATATGCCTTATTTAACATGCAAAGATGCTTTATGATGCATGTCATACCTGTCAAGGATCTTCTATTTTGGGCTTTTACATGTCATGGATTCCATCATATGTCATAACTTCTTACACATTGCTCAAGATGCTGACACATGGAAAATTAATGCCACCTCAAATGGGACGCCTATATTCCCTCATAATGACATGTCCATCCTAGTCACCTTCCTTGTGGGATGACAACTCATTATGCCACCTCACATAAAATGACAAAATAGAATGTGGATAAATAATTAAAATATAGGAAAACAATAAACAATCAATTAAATACCAATGCTAGGAATTTGTAAAGGATGAGACACCTTAATTCCCAACACAAAGTAGTCTTATTTTACTAGTAAAATATAACATAGTGTTAGACATGCTCCTACCCCTTTTTTAAGTTCCACTTAGTATTTTCTAAAACCCTTTTGTAGAAAGTTAACTAATATCATTAAGTAGATGAGATTTTTTCTAATGTTTAATGAATATGTGTGTATGGGCACATGTGTGTGTGTGTGTTATACACTAATTTTTGAAATGGATACGTCTTAAAAATAGAAAATTGAGTGTGTTCCTGCCAATAGAAAATTATTATTTTTTTCAATGTGTTCATAATGAAGCATAGGAGGTGAGAATGATTTTTTTTATTAAATGAGTGAATAAAAAATTAAAATAAATATATGCATTTTTGTGGCATATGAAGAAACTACCAAAAATAGTCAAGCATAAAAGCCTTAAATATTCAAGTTTTAGATTTAAAATTACATGGTTAGAAAGATAAGGTGGAGCTTGACATTATAATGGTATTTTGTGGAATCTTGTCCTAAAATACATGAACCTAATGAAGAGGATGGTCACTATTTGTATGCTTCATGTAAAATATAGATTTGGCACCCAATATGTAGGTCCAATCATTAGGCTAAAAAATTCAAACTTATTTCATGCCTAAGGTATTTGTTTTCTTTGGTTTAAACTCTTAACACATACATTATGGATTAATTATGTTTTTACTAGTGTGACCATAATATTCGTTAAAACACATTTTTGGCAACCTTGTGGCCCCCATCTCCATGCACATACCCTTCTTATTTTCATTAATATGTATGATTCATAATATTTGACATGTAATTCAAAGTGGGGACAAAATGTAAGGGTGAAAAGTGCATATGTTGCGCTTTTCCCCTCCATTTTTGACTCATTTTGGCCCACTTGTCTTGAATGAAATGGCTATTGTATAGATGGCATATTTTTTAGTAAATTTTGGAAAAATAATTTGAACCCACCTTCATACATCCCAAGTGTTACAAATTGATCTTTACTTTTCCCATCCCATACTGTAGACCTTGATTCTATATGTGTAGATTTAAACCTTGGTTAAGATGTATGCAATTTATATTTGACACTTAAACATTCAAAAATTCACCTATGGATTTGACTCCTAAACTTTCAAAATAAAATTTAATTATGGGCTTAAGCTAACCCCTTTTCTACTTCCTAACTTGAGTGGGAAATGTCTAATTTGTATGCTAGGGTATTATATAAAAGGATAAATCATAATTCATTTTAAGCATCATATAGCACTATTGTCACAAAGGATTGTACCCTTGTCAAGCACGAATCTCAACAATCCTATGAAACATGGGATCACTTTAAGACTGTGGGTTGTCTATGGTAAAAGTGAACCTCCAAAGAGCTAGTTCCCTTTGAAAAATATCTTGGATCTGACGTACTTTGCAAGGAAAAGGATAAAAAGATTACTATGAAACTAAAAATTGGATCCTAGGAGGTGATGCACCAAAGTTTATAACTCTAACTTGCTATTCTGATTCATAATTATCTCTCAATAGATCTATTTTCATAACTCAATTTGGGCAATCTTTTCACACAAATATTTCATAAGAAGGCCTATATATTTCTACTTTATTTGAAGGCGAACTGATGTTTTCTCAACTAGGAAAAATTAGAAAATAACTTACACAACATATTGTACCTGTGAAAATCAATTTCTTTTTGTTGATATATGGCGATTGATCATGCAAGTACTATACACTAGTAATTTTTTTCCCCTCTTTTTGCATGATCGGAGTCGGTTGTTAATTTTTGTTAACTGACAAAAGAAAAATGACATTGCAAAACCCTAATTCTAGAAGCTTCCAAAAAGCTTGTTATAAGTGGCTGGGATGTATGTTACGGCGATGTATTCATGAGATTGTAATCTATTTTGCACTAGATAATAAAATCATTGGATGGTTGAGTTTCTATGGATGTAGCCCATATTGGGTGAACCATGTTAAATTTCTGTGTTGATCTCTTTTGTGTTATTCCTCATTGTTATATTTGGGTTATTTATCTACATATAATTGTTAGTGTTTATTGCTTTGATCTACTTGAACCCTAACAACTAGTATCAGAGCAAGTTGTGTTTGATTATCGGTTGCAGGAAGGTCTCACGATTGAGTGGGAGTCTCACGGTTGAGTGGGAGTCTCACGGTTAAGTGGTAGCAACGAAAGACAAGGGTAAATTAAAGGTAGATAAATTCAATGGGCAGAACTATCAATATAGAAGATGCAGATGGAGGATTATCTCTATCAGAAGGATTTATGGAGGCCATTGGAAGGAATAGCCAAGAAACCAACATCAATGATTAATGAGGATTGGGAACTTCTAGACAGAAAGGCACTAGGAACCATTTGGTTGTGCCTGGCACCATCTGTGGCATTTAATATAACAGAAGTGAAGACAACAAATGAACTGATTAAAGCTTTGGCCAAATAGTATGAAAAACGCTCAGCCTCTAATAAGGTATTTCTCATGAAGAATTTTTTTAATCTAAAAATGATTGAAGGTGGATCTGTGTCAGATCATTTAAATGAGTTTAATACGATTACCTATCAGTTAACTTTTGTAAAAGTGAAATTTGATGAAGAGGTGAGAGCTCTCTTGGTTTTATGTTATTTGCCAGAAAGCTAGAATAGCTTGGTAATGGTTGTAAGTAACTATGTCTTTGGTTCAAATACTTTGAAATTTGATGATGTTGTTGGTGTTATCCTTAGCGAGGAAATGTGATGGAAAAACATAGGTGAGAGTTCAACATCGGGTAATGCTTTGACTGCAGAGAACAAGGGAAGAACAAAGGAGAGAGAAAAAAGCCCAACAAATTGTGGGAAGTCACAAGGGAAGTTCAGAAAGGTAGATCTAAATCCAGAGGAAGAATGGATTGTTGGTACTGTGAAAAGCCAGGACTCTTGAAGAAGGATTGTTGGCCTTGAAAGGGCAAACAAGGAGATGGACAACATGATGACAGTAAGGAAACTAATGTTACAAGTACTAAAGTACAAGATGCTTTAATTCTGTGTTTAGATAATCCTAATGATTCCTGGGCAATAGATTTAGGGGCTTCATTTCATGCCACACCCCATAGGAAATATTTTGTAGATTATGTTCAAGGTGATTTTGGACAGGTACATTTGGGTGATGATGAACCCTATTAGATTGTTGGAAAAGGAAAGATAAAAATCAAGTTGTAGAATGGAAATGAATGGTTGCTACAAGAGGTAAGGCATGTTCCAAATTTGAGAAGGAATTTAATCTCTGCAAGACAACTACGTAGTGAAGGCTGCATAGTTACCTTTTTAGACAAAGTCTAGAAGGTCACTAAAGGTGCATTAGTAGTAGCTAAAGGTGAAAAGGTATGCACATTGTATTTGTGTACTAGTATTACTTATTCTACCTTAGCTGCTACAGAAACAGTTGCTACTGAGATAGTTATAACACTTGCTACAGGGACGAAAACAGAATTGTGGCACCATAGACTTGGGCACATGAGTGAGAAAGTGATGAAGATCCTTCACTCCAGAAAGTTGCTACCAGGTCTGAAGAAGATTGACTTGGAGTTCTGTGAAAATTGTGTTTATGGAAAATAGAAAAGAGTCTGTTTTCTTAAAGTTAGGAAAGAGAAGAAGAGTGAGAAATTCGATATTGTGCATTCAGATGTATGGCGACCAGCTCAGGTATCTTCTCTTGGTGGCTCTTGCTATTATGTTACTTCTATTGAAACTTTTAAAAAGTGGAAAGCTTTGGTTGAAATGAGACATGAAAAAAGTTGAAGTGTCTCAAATCTGATAATGGAGGCGAGTATTGAAGAAAAGAATTTGAAAATTACTATCCATATAATGGAATCCGTAGGCAGAAAATAGTTCTTGGAAACCCACACGAAAATGGTGTGTCTGAGAGGATGAATAGGACCATTATGGAGCATGTAAGGAGCATGAGATTGCATGCTAGACTACCCTTACACTTTTGGGCAGATGTTGTACATACCACTATTTATTTAATAAATAGGGGACCTTCAAACCCTTTGGATGGTGGTGTTGGTACTCATTTATGTTTAGGGTTTTAAGCTTGAGTGTTTGAAGGTTTTCTCATTCGAACCCTAAAATTTCTGAGTCGTTGGGTCTTGCATTATTTTGTCTATTCTGATGCTGCCTTTCTGTGGTGGGTTCCTGGTTATTAAGTCTCATCCTCATGCTTTAATGTTCATCGGTTAATTGGCCCGGAGCGCAATGTTTCACCGCTTTTTCCCATCGCACTTCAAAAAATGCTAAGTTTTTGTATGTTCAAGTGGTCATGTTTGTTGGCGGGCTTGTGAAATTTCAATCGATTTCTAAAAAATCATGAGAAAAGGAGTTATATGCATTTTTAATGCATATCAAGTTTGCATGTACAAGGGGGAATCTTTCGTAGATTCTTGGGAATATTCTGCAGTTGTATGCATTTCTAAATGCATATTGGGCTCAATGGGATGCGTGTACATTGGGGGAATCTATTGCAGATTTTAGAATGTTCTCCAAATGTATATCGAGTTCACTTGTATATGTTGTTGTATGTCCAAATGTACAATGGCTCTATGCAATGAAAAAGTGCAAGGCAAAATATACAAAGGCGGAATGTACATTGAAGATTCCCTGAATATGCCGCCGTTGTATCAAGCGGGGTTGTATGTTTGTTTGTTGTATGTTCAACATACAACGAAGAAGATACATTGCGGATCTCAAAAGGTTTCAAATCAGAGCTAAAGTGGAAGCCGAGTCTGCATGTATGTGCAGGTGAGAATGAATGTATGTCCAATATACATTGGGCACATACAATGAAAAAATGCAAGTGGTCTTGTATGATCGGCAACATACATAGTAGCAGGAGATACATTTGGTGGGACCCACAGATATACAAACGAGATTGTGTATGTTTCCAACATACAATCACAATATACAAAGGGGATATGCAAAAGCGATATACAATCCGGATCCGATGGGGACTTCATGCTTCTTCATAAAATTTTGAGGTCCATGGGATGTATAAAGCATTTGTATATGCCGACATACAGGCCAATATACAAGGGTGAAGATGCAGTCCGGACCCGGTGGAGAATTCAAATTTGCCTCATAAACATTTGGAGTCTGCCTTGTATGATAAGCAAGTGTATGCATGTGCAATGCGATATGCATAAGGGGAGAGATACAAGCCAAAACTAAACTCGATTTCAAATTATTCTATAAAATTTGAGCTCCGGCTTGTATATAAGGTGATTGTATATGCATTTGAATATGCATATACAAAGGATGAAATGGCAAAATGGAGAGGGTGAGGAGTCAGCGATAGAAGTATGTAGTGCCTACGTGGCACGATATCACTGGCTAGCAATTTTTCATGCATGTTTTGGAATCATTGATCTCAGCGATGGGATATAGATCGACGGTCAGGTTTTAAACCTTCAGCGATGGATTTTCCTTGTGTTTGCGGCCATTTTTGAGCGGGAAAACTCTGTGGGTGCACTGCTACGATTTCCAAGGGGAGCTGTAGGTAGTTGAGCCATTAATGGTAACATACAGAGGCATGGGCCGATGGTTGAACGGCCAACTACCAGGTTTATGAAGAAAATCTTTGAATGGCAGTGCAGATCCCGAGCTCACCTGCCCTCTCTTCTATTTTCCTCGACTGCCTTCAATATTTTGGGCGCCATTTTGGTGCGCTGTGTCTAGCCATTTTTTTTATTTTTGCCTTGTAATTAATGCTGAGTACACTTTCTTACTGTATAAGCAGACTGTGATTACTCATTTGTTATTGTTGAAAACTGGACAATTTTTGTGCTGTAGTAAGATACAATTTCATTGGTGGCTCTGTTTTGGGTGTCTTTGTGAGTTTATGAATCTCATGTTGTATGTTTTATGCATAAATTCACTGATTTCATGTTGTTTTATATGAGAAATGCTCTGTTGCATGTATTTAATCATTTGTCTCCAAGCTGTGGACATATTTTCTTTTGAATCAAGATAGCTAAGGGTTGTTTAAGATTCAGGAATATAGTTTTTCTGTATTGAATGTTTAATCTCCTACCTCTGTTCAAGGAACAGATTAAATGTTTCAAGTTAATCATTGAGAAAGTATGTTGCATCAGGGATACCATTAAGTATGAATGATTAAACACTTAGTTTTTTTAGGGAGGTATCTGTAAGGCAGATGCTTAGTAAACCCCCTTGAAATTCAGTCTTTGGTATATGTTTATGATGGCCATTCACATGTGTATGTCTATTGACTCCGAGCCCTGGATAGGCACTGATCCAGTCTTGTATTGAGGTTATAGCCCAAGGTCCTAGTTTTGCATCCAAATACAAAACAAATTTAAAATTCAAATACAACCCTTTAGGATATTTAGAAGTAGTTTTAGGACCCAAAATCCTCTGTCTACAACTGAACATAGGCCCAAAGCTAGCCCCTTTGCACTTATCTCACAGTTTTGGTCTACATAAAGGAGGATTTATCTGCTTTGTGTCAACATCCCAGCTAACTTGTAGATTCATTTCGAAGATGTTGAATAGGGAATGCCCCCCTTGGTTCTGCAGAGCCTAAAGAAGAAGATGAGATATTTATAGAGTCTATCTCCTATACTATTGGCCCCTGGCCCAAATATCCTATGAATCATTGATGGCTACCTTGTAGGGATAACTAGGATCAAGCATCCAGTTTGGGAAAAACACCAACAGATCTAGCGACTCTACTGGGGAACTTTGTAAAAGAACCCTGATTTTAAAAGAAAATATTTCCTAGTTATAGGTGGCGACTCCAAACAAATCTCCCAACCGGTAAAGTAAAAATTTGTATGCAAGGGAGAAGATCCCTATGTAATCCTCTGTCTAAAGAATTACCCAGAAAAATGATGTACAGGAAAAAAAGGACCATTCAAACCAGTCAGGAGGGTTCTCCCAGAAGTAATGATAATATTCAAGACAATCCTGGATCTTCAGACTGAACAATACCTTATTTTTCAAACACTGAGGCTGAAATTCGAAATGTATATGAAAGACAACAAGGTGTAAATTTGAGATTAAGAGCAAAGGTGTTTCAGGAACGCCCATTCTTGGATCCCTCTGACAAATTTGAAGAGACTGAGTCCCCAAGGGACGATGATGATGACCAGAATGGAATGAGACCATCCACTTCTATGCCCAAAGAGGAACAATTAGCTGAAGAAATCAGGAGCCTGAAGGCAGAATTAGAATATCTGTAGGCAATAAAAATTAGAGATGATATGAGACAGAAAGTGCAAGCTCTGAGAATTGCTCAGAATGATTCAGTTCCCACCCTTGACAATGCAAATGTGCTAAGAAACCAGCACAGACATGAAGTTCAGAATCAACATGACGATCATAGATAGAATGCAAATAATGCTAGAGTACCATTCAATAATGTAAGAAATCAAAATACAAATAGAAATGCCAGTGTAAATCAATTTGATAGGCAGCCTATGCAGCTAGATAGATTCAGGCAGCTTGTCTTTGATGGTATTGCTGGTTACCCTAATCCTATTGACAAGCATGTGAGGCCGCAAGTGCCAAAGTTTTTAGGAAATAATACTGTGTCAGGGGAAGATCATCTAAAAGCTTTTCAGAATATCATGGATAACTTTGAGGTTGAGCATGAGGATGTTTTCATGAAGTTGTTTGTGCAATCCTTAGTTGATGAGGCCAGAGAATGGTACAAAAGTCTACCTGATAGAAGTGTTTTATCATGGGAGGACTTCAGGAGAATTTTCAAAGAACAATATGGTGACAATACTGATCCAAGTTTTTTCATTAATGAATTCACTGGCATTACCAAAGGATCAAATGAATAGGTTGTTGATTTCAATGCTAGATTCACTAAGGTATTAAACAAATTGCCACATCACCTAAGACCTAATGAACCTATGTGTATAGTGTTGTACATAAATGCTTTTGATGCCAAAACAGCCTATGGATTAAGAGATAAGGGTCCTCACAGCCTCAGGGATGCTTTCAAAATTGCAACTAATATTGAAAATAACAGAAAAGCATCTGGTAAGACAAACATAAGAGATGATGTAAAAATTCTGCAAAATCTAAATAAGCCTCAAAGTGTTCAAGGCAATACATCTACTTCTGAGGATAAATTAGATAAATTGACAACTATTGTCAAGGACCTAAGCTATCGAATTGCTAAAAATGAAAAGGGGATTGGTCCTGACAGACAGGTTTACCAAAGGCAGGAAAGAAGACCATCATTACATGATATGCCATATAATACCAATTGGCATAATGGTAAACCCATTCTCCCAAACAGCAACGCCAATCCAAGGAATCAAAATGTTAAGGAAACACCTGACCCTTTGAAGAAGGCTGTTAATATTGTTAATGATACCCCTTGGTGCATCATATGTCAGATGCCTCATTCACAGTCACAATGTATGATTGCTCAGTCTCTGTATGACAATGCCGTGGCCTGTGATGAATGCAATGAGCCACATTACATGGAGGATGACAATGTCAATATGCTATCTACAAATAGAGAGTATCCCTCTCATGATGTTGATGCGGGCACAAATAATGAGATTCAAGTTTGTCTACAAGACAACTATGATTATTCTCAGGACTCACGTATATTTCTGAATAACCTGAGGAGACCTTCTGATGAAGAAATTAGGGCCTTCACAGCTGCAGCAGTAGCTCAAGTCAAAAGCAACTACAACCTAAGAGGTAAGGCTTAGGTAAGTCACTCATATCAACCAGAAAATACTTTTGTGGACCAGCCAGTGCATAGTCATAAAGGGGTTGAAACACAAAAGAAACAATGGAGCAATAATAAACAAAATTTTAAGCAAAAAATAGGTCATGATCCTTAAGGACCAGAAAATAGAATTCCCCAGGTCGCGGATCAACACAAAAATTTTCAGATCAAAGATGACAGTCAGAGAGCCACAAAAAATAAAGCTGGATCATACCAAGATAAAAATAAAACTGTAGAACAGGCTACAACTGTTATACAAAATTATGTTCCTTTTGACATAAATCAAGTTTTATCCCAAGTAAAAGTCTCTGTTCCATTGATGGAGCTGATGAAAGTTGGGGAGTTCAGAAATAAAACATTGTCCCTGATTTCAAGAGTACCCTATCAAGCTAATCAGAATATTGAGACTCAGGGTAGGAAACAAGCTATGTGTATAGCTGAGGATGAAACTCCTAAAGTATATCTGGGGGTGACCATGACAAAATGCCCTTCACAAGTTGAACCATTTTATGTCTCCCTTGTCATCAATGGAAAAGTGATTAAGAATTGTATGCTTGATTTTGGAGCATCGACAAACATCATGCCTTTGGCTATTATGCAGCAAGCTGGGTTAAAGATAGATAAGGCATGTGGGAAATGCTATGCCATGGATGCTAGGGAAGTGCCTGTCATTGGAATTAGAAAGATGTGGATTTCAAACTAGCATCATATCTTGAGAAGACCTATAAAATGAACATAACAGTTGTTGATATCAAGCCACAATATGGTATGTTATTATCAAGAAGATGGGCAGCATTGATTGGTGGGAGTATGCAATTGGACCTGTCATATGCTATGATCCCTATGAATGATAAGGATGTCAAATTGATCAGAGAAAAAAGATCATTAGACACAGTTGAAGATCAAGAGTCAGAGGAGCATATATGTTTTGTGGACACTGACTGTAAAAATTTTAGGGTTGTCTCAGATGATAAAGGAGGTGAAGGGAGAGACATATGCATTCAAGAGCTTGACCAACAAGGTCTCTGGACGATGTATTTTGATGGAGCTTGTTCGAAGGAAGGCTCTGGTGCTGGAATTATATTTCTGTTTCTAGCAGGTAAGCTTCTAAAATTCTCTTTCTTGCTGAAGTTCTCTTGTACAAATAATATTGCAGAGTATGAAGCTCTGTTATTGGGATTGAATGTTGCTTTGAAGCATGGAATTAAGATGCTCAAAGTATTTGGGGATTTAGAGTTAGTTGTTTCCCAAGTCAGAGATAAGTATGCATCAAAGAATAAGAGATTAAAATAGTATAAGCATGCTGTTTGGGATACAATTAAATTGTTTGATGCTTTTTCCATACACTAGATTGAGAGATCAAAAAATGTCAGGGCGGATTTTCTAGCTAATGTAGCCATAAGGCTAGATGATATCACTCTATCAGATGTTACAAATGTTGAAGTCAAACTAAGACCTGCAATACCAGATAACATATCAGTTGGCAGGTATTTGATGATGACAGAGATTTGCTGAGATTTCTGCATTGTATTGATGAATATGGGAATCAGGAAATGGATTTTTAGAACTTTGTAGAAGTTGTGGATGGGAAAGAAACTCTCTTAGGGAAGGAGGTAATTCAACTCAAGACAAATAAAATCCCTAGAGGGCTGGTCACTTTAGAGAGAGCCTTTGACCATAGGGACCAATTTGTTACAAAGTCATCTCCAACAAACAAGAATGATTTAAAGGAGATAAACTTGGGAACATCTCATGCTCCCAAAAGAGTATACATTGGCAAACAGCTCAAACCACACATCAGAACTATGCTGATTGCACTACTGAGAAAGTATAAGCATGTCTTTGCCTGGTCATATGAGGACTTGAAAGCTTATAGAGAGGATTTATTCCAGCATGAAATCCCTTTGAAGCTTGGAGCTAAACCATTTAGGCAAAAACAAAGACCTATCAACCCAACTTTAGCTCCAAAAATGTAAGAAGAGCTTATGAAGCTTAGGGAGGTTGGAATAATTATGCCCATCAGACACTCAACTTGGGTGTCCAACCTTGTTCCAGTTAGAAAGAAAAACAGTGACATTAGACTTTGTGTAGACTTTAGAAATCTAAATGTATCTTCTTTGAAGGATAATTATCCATTGCCAAACATGGAAGCCATGTTGCAGAAGGTGACTGGCTGTGAACTTTTATCAATGATGGATGGATTTTTAGGGTACAATCAAGTGAAAGTAAAAGAATCAGAACAGTTCAAGACTACTTTCACCACTCCATGGGGAACCTATGTGTATGTGAGAATGCCATTTGGACTGACAAATGCAGGTGCTCCCTTTCAGAGGGCTATGGATGTTGCTTTCGCAGGATTAATTGACTCAATCTTGGCTGTGTATCAGGATGATTTGACAGCTTATTCAAAAAAGGAAGAGCAACATTGCATGCACTTAGAACAAATCTTTACTAGAGCATTGGAATATGGCATCTCACTCAACCCAAAGAAATGTGCCTTTGGGGTGGTGGAAGGAAAATTGCTTGGTCACATTGTTTCCAAGGATGGAGTCAGGATTGATCCTGAAAGGGTGGCTGCAATTGACAAAATTCAGATGCCTAAAATAGTGAAAGGTGTTTAGTCCTTCTTTGGACAAATTAATTTTGTTAGAAGATTTGTCCCTAATTTTGCAGAGACCACAAAAGATATCTCCAAAATGTTGAGGAAAGGTGCAACTGTCAAATGGGAAGATGAAGCAAGTAAATCATTCCAGAATATAAAAGAGGCTATAAAGATGGCTCCTGTGCTAAAATCCCCTAATTTTTCTAATCCATTTAAGCTATTCTCATTTGCTTCTTTCCATACTATTGCTACATGTTTATTGCAGAAAAATGTAGAAGGTTTTGAACAACCGATAGCTTTCTTTAGTAGGTCATTACAGGCTGCTGAATTGAAGTATGACATCATGGAGAAGCAAACATATGCACTGGTTAGAGAAATCAAAAGCTTCAAGCCATATTTAGTAGGCTCTCAGATAATTGCATATGTGCCTCATGCAGCAGTCAAAGATATTTTTACTCAACAGGAGGTAACTGGAAGAAGATGCAGATGGATATATAAATTGCAATAGTTCAACATTGAAATACAGATCACAAAATTGGTAAGAGGACAAGGTTTGGCAAAACTGATGACACAGTCAATCTAGAGGCATGCCAAGTGAATGTAGTGCATAATGAAGTTGTAAATATGTCAGAATCTAAGTGGTATAAGGACATAGTACATTATTTGCAGAATATGAACTGTCCTTCCCATCTCAGTGATAATCAGAAGAGGACCTTGAAGCTGCATGCTATTAAATACATCATTGTTCAAGGAGAGCTATATTGGAAAAATCCTGATGGTGTATTACTCAGGTGTATAGATGAAAATCAGGCCAGGAATATTCTAAGCGACATGCACAATGGAGTGTGTGGTGGACACTATACTGCCCAAACTACAACCCACAAAATTCTTAGAGCAGGCTACTGGTGGCCAACTCTCTTCTCAAATGCACAAAGAATGGTAAGAAAATGTGATCCTTGCCAAAGGTTCTCAAGAAAGTTAAAATATGAAGGTGCATTGCCCCTTAGGACTGTAACTATAGAGGTCCCATTTCAGCAATGGGGAATTGATTTTATAGGGGAAATCTCAGAAAAGTCAAGTGGGGGACACAGCTGGATTCTAGTTGCTACTAATTATTTCACTAAATGGATTGAGGCCATTCCAACTAAAAAAGCTACAAGCAAAGTGGTGATTGATTTTATTTTAGAACATATTGTTGTCAGATTTGGAGTGCCAACCAAAGTGGTCACAGATAATGCTATGTGCTTCAGGTCTGGTGAATTTATTGATTTTTACAATAATTATGGAATTGATTTGTCTCATACATCACCATACCATCCACAAGGAAATGGTCAAGCAGAGTCAAGCAATAGAAGTCTCATGAAAATCATCAAGAGGGTGATAGATAAAAACAAGAGGGCTTGGGATTCAAAGCTAAAGTTGGCATTATGGGCTGACAGAGTGACAGTCAAGAAAGAAATTGGAAGGTCACCTTTTGAATTAGTATATGGTGCAGTAGCTAAGTTGCCTGTGAATAATCTCTTGCCAGTGTACAAATTCATACAAGGGAACGATGAGGAGATCGGAGACCCAATGACTGAAAGAATAAATCAGCTGGTTGCACTAGATGAAATTAGAAGGGAAGCACAACAAACAAACATCAGAAAACAACAAAAAGTGAAGTATCTATTTGATAGAAGGGCTACAGAGAGAAGGTTTCAGATAGGTGACTTGGTCCTTATGTGGAATGTAAGAAGCCAGGATAAGGGCAAACATGGTAAATTTGAGCCCTTATGGACTGGCCCATACCAAATTGGCAATATTCATGAAGATGATTCATACTTTCTCCAGTTCCTCAATGATGAACTACTAGAATTGTCTGTGCACAGTAAATTCCTTAAAGCTTATTTCTCATAGACGGATGTCTTCTGTGCACACTGTAAAGTAAATGTAAATGTTTTGTCCTTGCCTTGTATAGTCGGTCGGGTTTCGAGTTTTGTGTTTTGTCTGGTCTACTCCAGAGTGGTCTGGTCCTCGCTGTAGTCTTGCGCCTACACGTCCCCAATCGGAGCCTGTGTTGGTACTTATTTATGTTTAGGGTTTTAAGCTTGAGCGTTTGCAGGTTTTCTCATTCGAACCCTGAAATTTCTGAGTCGTTGGGTTTTGCATTATTTTGTCTATTCTGATGCTGGCTTTCTGTGGTGGGTTCCTAGTTATTAAGTCTCATCTTCATGCTTTAATGTTCATCGGTTAACTGGCCCCATGCAATGTTTCACCACTTTTTCCCATCGCACTTCAAAAAATGCTAAGTTTTTGTATGTTCAAGTGGTCATGTTTGTTGGCGGGCTTGTGAAATTTCAATTAGTTTCCAAAAAATCATGAGAAAAGGAGTTATATGCATTTTTAATGCATATCGAGTTTGCATGTACAAGGGGGAACCTTTCACAGATTCCCAGGAATATTCTGCAGTTGTATGCATTTTTGAATGCATATCAGGCTCAAAGGGATGCGTGTACATTGGGGGAATCTGTTGTAGATTCCAGAATGATTCTCCAAATGTATATCAGGTTCGCTTGTATATGTTGTATGTCTAAATGTACAATGGCTATACGCAACGAAAATGTGTAAGGTAAAATATACAAAGGTGGAATGTACATTGAAGATTTCCTGAATATGCCGCCGTTGTATCGAGTGGGGTTGTATGTTTGTTTGTTGTATGTTCAACATACAACGAAGAAGATACATTACGGATCTCAAAAGGTTTCAAATCAGAGCTAAAGTGGAAGTCGAGTCCGCATGTATGTGCAAGTGAGAATGAATGTATGTCTAATATACATTAGGCACATACAATGAAAAAATGCAAGTGGTCTTGTATGATCGGTAACATACATAGTAGCAGGAGATACATTTGGTGGGACCCACAGATATACAAAGGAGATTGTGTATGTTTCCAACATACAATCACAATATACAAAGGGGATATGCAAAAGCGATATATAATCCGGATCCGATGGGGACTTCGTGCTTCTTCATAAAATTTTGAGGTCCATGGGATGTATAAAGCATTTGTATATGTCGACATACAAGCCAATATACAAGGGTGAAGATGCAGTCCAGACCTGGTGGAGAATTCAAATTTCCCTCATAAACATTTGGAGTCCGCCTTGTATGATAAGCAAGTGTATGCATGTGCAATGCGATATGCATAAGGGGAGAGACACAAGCCGGAACTGAACTCGATTTCAAATTATTCTATAAAATTTGAGGTCTAGCTTGTATATAAGGTGATTGTATATGCATTTGAATATGCATATACAAAGGGTGAAATGGCAAAATGGAGAGGGTGAGGAGTCAGCGATAGAAGTATGTAGTGCCTACGTGGCACAATATCACTGGCTAGCAATTTTTCATGCATGTTTTGGAACCGTTGATCTCAGCGATGGGATATAGATCGATGGTCAGGTTTTAAACCTTTGGCGATGGATTTTCCTTGTGTCTACAGCCATTTTTGAGTAGGAAAACTCCATGGGTGCGCTACTACGATTTGCAAGGGGAGCTGCGAGTAGTTGAGCCATTAATGGCAACATACAGAGGCATGGGCCGATGGTTGAATGGCCAACTACTAGGTTTATGATGAAAATCTTTGAACGGCGGTGCAGATCCCAAGCTCACCTACCCTCTCTTCTATTTTCCTCGACTACCTTCAATATTTTGGGTACCATTTTGGTGCGCTGTATCTAGCTATTTTTTTATTTTTGCCTTGTAATTAATGCTGAGTACACTTTCTTGCTGTATAAGCAAACTGTGATTACTCATTTGTTGTTGTTGAAAACTGGATAATTTTTGTGCTGTAGTAAGATACAATTTCATTGGTGGCTCTGTTTTGGGTGTCTTTGTGAGTTTATGAATCTCATGTTGTATGTTTTATGCATAAATTCACTTATTTCATGCTGTTTTATATGAGAAATGCTCTGTTGCATGTATTTAATCATTTGTCTCCAAGCTGTGGGCATATTTTCTTTTGAATTAAGATAGCTAAGGGTTGTTTAAGATTCAGGAATATAGTTTTTCTGTATTGAATGTTTAATCTCCTACCTCTGTTCAAGGAACAAATTAAATGTTTCAGGTTAATCATTGAGAAAGTATGTTGCATTAGGGATACCATTAAGTATGAATGATTAAACACTTAGTTTTTTTTGGGAGGTATCTGTAAGGCAGATGCTTAGTAAACCCCCTTAAAATTCAGTCTTTGGTATATGTTTATGATGGCCATTCACATGTGTATGTCTATTGACTCCGAGCCCTAGATAGGCACCGATCTAGTCTTGTATTGAGGTTATAGCCCAAGGTCCTAGTTTTGCATCCAAATACAAAACAAATTTAAAATTTAAATACAACCCTTTAGGACATTTAGAAGTAGTTTTAGGACCCAAAATCCTCTGTCTACAACTGAACATAGGCCCAAAGCTAGCCCCTTTGCACTTATCTCATAGTTTTGGTCTACATAAAGGAGGATTTATCTGCTTTGTGTCAACATCCCAGCTAACTTGTAGATTCATTTCGAAGATGTTGAATAGGCAATACCCCCCTTGGTTCTGCAGAGCCTAAAGAAGAAGAGGAGATATTTATAGAGTCTATCTCCTGTACTGTTGGCCCCTGGCTCAGATATCCTGTTGATCATTGATGGCCACCTTGTAGGGATAACTGGGATCAAGCATCCAGTCTGGGAAAAACACCAACATGTGGCATTCCAGAGGAGGCATGGACAGGTAAAAAGGTAAACTATTCATTTCTAAAAACCTTTGGTTGTGAAGCTTTTGTGCTTGTTGATATTGAAAATAGAACCAAGCTTGAGGCTAAGTCTAAAAAGTGTACCTTCATTGGATATGGAGTAGATGAATTTTGTTATCAATTATGGGATTATGAAAATCATAAAATCATTAGGAGCAAGGATGTTATATTCAATGAGAAGGTTATGTATAAGGATCAGCTGCAGGAAAAGAAGCATGAACAGGCACAAAAGGAATATGTGGTGCTGGATGAGATTCCAGAAAATAAAATACCAGTGGTACTTGATGCTCAGCAACAACAAGTTATCCCACAGACTCTTGCAAGTGTTAGATGTTCTACAAGGATAACTAGACCTCCTGAAAGATTTTTGCCATCATTATATTCTATATTATGAACTAATTCTAGTGAACCTAAAAGTTATGAAGAAATAATACAGGTAGATACCAAAAAGTAGTGGGAGCTAGGCATGAAAGAAGAAATGGATTCCTTGTTGCAGAATCAGACTTGGGACTTAGTCCAATTGCTTGTAAGAAAAAGAGCATTGCCAAATAAATGGGTTTATAGGTTGAAGGAAGAAGATGGAGATAAGAAAATATATAAGGCCAGACTTGTGGTAAAAGGTTTTGTACAGAAAAAAGGTATAGATTTTGATCAAATATTTTCTCCAGTTGTAAAGATGACTTCTATTAGAACTATTCTAAGTCTTATGGTTGCGGAAGACTTGCATCTTGAACAGCTAGATGTGAAAACAACTTTTTTCCATGGGGATTTAGAAGAGGAAATATACATGCAACAACCATAGGGATATGAGGTCAAGGGTAAGGAGGATTTTGTGTGCAGGTTAAAGAAGAGTTTGTATGTTCTAAAGCAAGCACCTCAACAATGGTATTTGAAATTTGATAGTTTTATGGCTGAACATTAACAAGGTTACAAAAGATGTCATTCTGATTATTGTGTTTATTTTAAGAAATTGGGTAATGTCATCTATATTATCCTGTTGCTTTATGTTGATGACATGCTTGTTGCTGGGTCTAACATGCAGCATATTAATGAACTTAAGCAGAAATTAGAAAATTTATTTGCTATGAAGGATTTGGGTGCAACAAAACAAATCCTTCGTATGAGGATCACACAGGATAGGACAAATAGAAAATTATTTTTGTCTCAAAGTGAGTATGTAGAGAAGGTGTTGAAAAGGTTTAACATGCAAAATGCAAAAGTAGTTAGTACACCTTTGCCTAGTCATTTTAAGTTGACTAAGGAGATGTGTCTAAAGACACAAGAGGAGGAAGACAAAATGTCTAAGATACCATATGCATCAACAATTGGTAGCTTGATGTATGCAATAGTATGCACAAGGCCAGATATTGCACATGCAGTGGGAGTTGTGAGCAGGTATATGAGTAACCCGGGAATGGAACATTGGAATGCAGTAAAATGGATTCTCTGATATTTGAGAGGTACTACTTCTAAGAAACTATGTTTTGGAGGAACAAAATCTACTCTAAAAGGATATGTTGACTCTGATCTAGTAGGTGATATTGATACCAGGAGGAGTACTACAGGGTATGATTTACTGTAGGAGGTACTACAGTCAATTGGATTTCAAGGTTGCAAAAGGTTGTTGCACTTTCAACCACTGAAGCTAAGTATGTTGCTGCTACGGAAGCTAGCAAGGAGATGATTTGGTTACAACATTTTCTAGAGGAATTGGGGCAACAACAAGAAGATAGCCCTTTGTTTACTGATAGCCAGAGTGCCATTCATCTTGCTAAGAATTCAACTTTGCATTCAAAAACTAAGTGTATATAGCTTAGATACCACTTCATCTGGTCAATTTTGGAGGATGGATAGTTGAAGCTAGAGAAAATTCACACAAGTCAGAATCCTATAGATATGTTCACAAAGGCACATGGGAGAAACTAATTTCCTCATCAATTTCTGTTGGCCTTCACGACTAATAATGGTGGATATAAGAAACCAGACATACCTATAATCTAGTGGGAGCTACAAGTGTAGCGGTGTCATCTGGGATCAGTCTCCCAATGGGAGATTGTTTGGTGTGGAGCTTGATCAGTCTCCAAGTGGGAGATTGTTGGTATGTGGCAACTGATCATGCAAGTACACATGATTGAATTCAGGTGTTAATTTTTGTTAACTGATAAAAGAAAAATGACATTGCAAAACCCTATTTCTAGAAGCTTCCAAAAAGCTTTTTATAAGCGGTTGGGATGTATGTTACAGCGATGTATTTGTGAGATTGTAATATGTTTTGCACCGGATAATAAAATCATTGGATGGCTGAGTTTCTGTGGATGTAGCCCATATTGGGTGAACCACATTAAATTTCTGTGTTGATCTCTTTTATGTTATTCCTATTATTTTTCCAATAAAATCAAGTGTTAACTTCTCAGATTCAGGTGTTGTGTTCTATTGAGTGATTTTGATAAAAAGTTTATTGCATTTTAAAACAAGTCCTTTAAATTAATCAAAAAACTATAAAAATGTTGAATAATAATGCTACTATTGTATCATAATGATATAAAATTGCTAAATTGCAATACTATGAACTCTCTCTGCAATGTGCAAAGCAGGGATAACTTTAAGAACACCCCCCCCTTGGAGAAGGTGTATAAACCTGGCGAATCATGTATACTTCCCGAGAAAAATATTAATTTTATTGGCGAATTTTTTCATTTTTTCAGGAAAAAAAATCTTATTTGGCGAATCTTTTGTAATCGCTAGAGGTCTATGGAAAATCCTGGCGAATTGTAATTTTTTTAAAACCAATAAAATATTTTCATTGGCGATTAAAACCTATTTTCAAACCAATTAAATATTTTTGTTGGCGAATTAAAACCTACTTTCAAACCAGTAAATATTTATGTGGGCGAATTAAACCTGTTTTCAAAATAAGAAAATATTTTTGTTGGCAATTAAAATCTAATTTCAAACCAGAAAATATGTTTACATTGGTGAATTAAACCAATTTTCAAAGAAATAAAAAAAATTATTGGCGAATTTAAATATAGTTTCAAACCTATAAAAAATTAATTGGCAAAATAAACTATTATGCCAATAAAAAATCATACTGTGTGAATGGCATCAGACTTTAGTTGAAGTTCCATTCTTGGCTGCAGTTCTAACACACCCATCTTTCTACATAAAGTCTCCAGAATAGAGACAAGTGTTAAGTAACAATGATTCTGATTAACGAAAATTAATAGATAATTATTTAATTGAGCTGCATAAATTACCTTCCCAAAAACGTGCAATTGTGCTTTTCATGACATTCCTTATTTATTATGAAAGGACAAAGGTCACTTCGAGCGTGGATGTCATTAAATGGAAAATATTCTAATAGATTTTGGTTGTCAGATGATTGCAAATCGACAGCATAAGTTCTATTTGGGGCAAAAGTATTGACACACCCAATTTCCCAAATTTGTAGTTGTACAGTCGAGGACTTACGCTTTGCCGCGCTGCCACCTTTGCACAATAATTAATAAAATATATTATATATTTTATATATATGTCAACCGTTGATCTAATAATATCTAACGGCTGCTAGTTGATTCCAGAGGATTTTGTTAGCAATGTGTAGCATTGGAGATCTACCTTCCAAAAGTGAACTACAACCGTTCATCTTTTGTTCTAGGGTGCATCAAATGGTCAGTGGTGGTACGATTGATTTGATTGAATGCACTTAACCACATAGATTAGCCAATGTTCAATTAAGTTCATTAATGGCAAGTGAGTACTAAGTCGTGACAAACCACACATATTAGCCAATATGAATTAAACAAAGTTGCTCGTTATTTATTACCCATTTGTCACGGAAGTACATGTAATGTATATATGATAGTCTTTAGTGTTCCAAACATATATTGCATTACTAAGTTTCAGATAGGTCAAGAATCAATAGACTGTAAAAGTTCAAAGTAATGGCTTTCATTACAGCAACTGTGCGAAGAAAGTAAGTTACCAAGTATTTATTTTGTGATCATTCATGATTTTAATTTTAACTGTGTGATAGAGTTCTCAGTTCACAGATGTAGAATAGTAATAAGAATCTAAGATGATGGAAAATTTTGTTTGTGTGTGGCTATGCAGGTTGTTATTGCTTTGCATGTCTTGGAATGAAGAAATACAAGCATTTGTCAAGTGGAATAAATCATGTCAAGAATCGACACTTTTAACATTTGCAAATGATGCATTCTATTCTGGGTGGTGGGTTGAATCTCCCACACATGCATGCATGTATGAGAAACTGGAAATTCAAATTGATGCATGGAATTGGTATTACAACTCAATTGCCAGTGACCTCGAGAAAATCAATTTAATTCTCCTTTACTGGCCTTATTGTTACCCATGCCTAGTGGTTTCTTGTACATATAAAGAAAGGTTCTATAGTGAATCATTGACTGTCATTGTGAATGAGAACATAATTAAATTTGTAATGGATCCATTTCCTATTAATAGGATAATTATGGACTATAGTCAAATATTCATTATGCGTCGTCGAAAAGAGGGACCAAAAAGATTTTGGAGGATCAAAGCAAGGTTTGAAGGTCGAAGGATAGGATTTTTGTTTGGAACTGTGAGGTTGGTTAGAGGTTCATGTACGATGTATTTCCCCAATCTTTTTGAAGGGTGATGTTAAATTTTACTAAATAATATAGAAGTAATTATGGTTTGAAATTGACATGAGTTCAATGGAAAATTGCAATGTATACAGATCATAGATGTTTCAAAGAATGAAATTTTCAATATAAAATTATATATTATATTATATAAAATATGATATTATTATAAATTTATATATTGAATCATTGATATCGATTTCATTTGGTGGCCTACAAAATACTTTTCCCAAGCATTAATATTTAATTTATTAAATAGCTTTTGGTAATGGTCGATCCTTACATGAGCCAAAGATTGACGCTACAAAAAATTTGGATAACGAATAAATGCATGTCAGTTGAAGTGTGTGTTCATTAACGATCTTCCTTTAAATCCTGGAGGTCTCCAGCAAAACAACACTCGGCTGGCTTGCTCAAAATATAGCATGGAGACTCCCATAAGGCTCCACTGCAATAAGCGCTAGGTCACCTTTCTGGGCTGTATCAGAGATGGCAGACTAATGAACATTTGTAACCAGCAAAACCTATTGTTCCTTGAGGTAGTGAAGATGGTCCTCGGTAAAGACTTCTTGGTCTACAAGGATAGATATAGGGTAAATTTGGATATTTCCTCATGCTTTCTAGCTTCTTTGTTGGACCTAGGAGAGGCAAAGGTGGATGCACTGATGATTCTATGGGGGGTATTCACTCTAGATATTCTTTTGGACGACGTAGGCATGTTGATTGATGTAGAATTGAGGGTCGGTATCCTGTGGCCGAGAGACCTGGAGAAGTTGCAGGAGGGACAGGAGGGCATAGCTAGGCAATCATTCCTCCTAAACATGAATGAGCAACAACTAAGAAGGCACAGGCTTTGGGTGGCTCGTGGGAGACACTTTCTTTCATGGGCAATTGGAATAGACATAGACAATACTCCGATATGGCTTCAATACTTCGCAGCCATAGTGAATGCGGAGGGATTCTACTCGCAGTGGCCGTAGGAGTGGTCGGGTTCCCAAGGCCACTTTTTTGGTGATTTCCATGCTAGGGTGGTAGGGTGTCAAGTTTTTGAGGAGTCACTCAGTCAAGGGGCTAGGGATTTCTATGGTACTATGGTAGCCTCTCTGGTGTTGTGTGTTTTTTGGAGCCTGGGCTGGCCACTGGAGTGGTTTTTGTATTGATATAATTTCTCAAGTGTAAATCTTTTTGTAATAATATAATTACCCAAGTGTAAATCTTTTTGTATTAACTACGTCAAAAGGCATTCTACACTCACAGCAAGGGTTGAAAGATTTAGATTCTGGTAGACAATTAAGATTTAGATTCTCATGTAAACAAAATTCATAAAATGTGTAAATAAATAAATTTGTGGAAGCCAAATGGATAGAAAAATAGAAAACCTTGGGCAGTTATGGAGTGAAATCTATATCACATTAAACAATAAATAAATAAATTCGTGGAAGCCAAATGGATAGAAAGATAGAAAAAACTTACGTTTGAAGAATATGAAAAGTCTGGCAGCATAGTCTCTTTAAATTAACTCATGTGAGTACATATCAAATATTCTAACTGCAAGTAATTTATAAATGCCAACAAATTGGAAGATATCTCTCGACGTACTATAGATATATTTTTTTAAATATAAATATACTAGTATAATTACCCAAGTGTAAATCTTTTTTGTATTAATAGAATTTGATCTCTGTTATGGTTAGAAGTTTCTAATGTTGTTTCTCATATGTTTGCTTTAATTTATATATGTTGACATGGATTTGGTGATGGTCTCTATTATGGTTAGAGGTTTCTAATGTTGCTTGGCATTTGTTTGCTTTTTGACTCTTGAGACAGCTAAGAGAGCTATAATATATGTGAACTCTCAATCTTTTTGGATTTAATTTGATTTCAATTTGGTTGTTTTTATATAGAATTAATCATGAAATTTTATATGAAAAAGTAAAATTACACTTTCTATTGATAGTGTAGTTCGTCTACATGCATGATGCTTGAAATATTTGCATAATTAGGTTTTGACACTTGAACCGTTAGATTTCTAAATATCAATGGTTGACATTTTATACAAGAAACCCTCTGTGTAATCTTATTTTGACTTGCTACCTCCGGTTGCCTGTTGTCTAAGTTGAAACCTAAGCCATCAAAACCGTGTTGTTTACCTGCCCCTTGTACCTAATCTTGTTAGTCACCACTTGGTGGAGAACGGGTTAACCTAGCAGGCTAGTAGGGTCCACTTTTTAATTGTTTAAGAAGTTAATATGCGAGCAGGTTGTCAGTCAATGAAGTCATGACTTCATGTCCTAATATTCATAAGTTGACCGGCCCCTTAATCTAGGATTCTAGAGGTTACCCATTGTTGTCGATTGTAGGAAGGGTGAAATATAATGGTCGCGCAAGGGGGCATGAGGAATCTGTTAGGAGAGAATATTCACTGTGTGACTGCAATAGAATGACACATGTCAAAAACTTGAAGCTGGCATCCTATCCCACTAAAGACTTGATTTAATGGTTGCAGGAAGGGCAAAATCTAATGGTCGTGCAAGGGCGCATGAGGAATCTGTTAGGAGAGAATATTCACTATGCGGCTGCGACAAAATGACACATGTCAAAAAATCTAAGCTGGCAAAACACTTGATCCAACGATTGCACATCATCGCAAGGAGAATCTCATAGGGTGGAATCTGCGCTGCACGGTCGCAACATCATGACACATGGCATTCTCTTTTTTGAGAATTGAAGCGCACCGGTGCAGGGTAGGTAAGAGGTGGGCCATCACAGGCTGTTACACTATAGGTGCTATCACGTATCCAACTCGTACATATTCTGAATGGTGACGAAGATTGTCAAAAGTCAATCAGGACCGTGGATTTTAGAATGTAAGAAAAAGATCAATGGCCCAAATTTAAAGTTTCAAAAGAGAAAGATTTCGAAGTGCTTGCAGCACGAAGTGCATTAATACAGAGAACTGTGTAGGAATTCTTGCTGCATGAAGTTCATTAATACAGAGAATTATGCAAGAATTCAAGGATTAAGGTATTCTCGAGAGTGCAACTGCATTCAAAAGAAATCATCAGAACAAGCAGGAAAAAGTAATCTCAAGCTTTTGTAAGCACGGAAAACTAGTAAGTAACTATTCCTCCTTTGTGCCTAGTTTTTCCAACTGTAGGTTAATTCTGAAGCTTTTAGGGCCATTGTCAACCATAAAAACCCTAAGCTACCTTCATAAAATAAAAATGAGTCAGTCAGGCTAGCCTTCCACTTCAAAACGAAGCTTAGATGAAGATCTTATGATCTAACTCCCTAGTTCCACTAGAATAATTTTGAAATTGCATGGCCCAGGCAAACCCCAGGATAAATTTCTTGACTACTGCTATAATTGTCGGGACACCAAATTACCTGTCCTAGGTTGGATCCTCTTTGAGCATTGGCATGAGAGGATGGACTATAAGGCCCCTATCTGTCATGCCTGGAGATATGATTTAGCAAAGCTCATTTGTTCCAATGTTTTCCCCAACCCTAACTTAATTAGGTCAACAACATTAAGGTATAATCCAGCCACTAGGACAGTAATAAATGGAAATGGTTCAACATTGATCAAGCTTACCAAATGATACATTGCAACTATATTCAATTTGGACCCTGTAGCCAGCAAACAAATTGACCTCATGGCTTTCAAGAAAAAATACCAGACTGTGAAACAATGTTACAAGGAATATAACTTACCAAAGCACAGGCCAAGGGGTGTTGGTGGGAAATTGGTAAAGATTTCAGATGATGAGGAGGAGCCTTTTCATTGCAGTATGTTTAATGAATATTTTATCAGAACCTATCATAGTCTATGTCAAGTATTAGGCAGAGATGCTTCAGATAGAATGTTTGTTTCTTTGATGATGATGGTTGTTGATATTTAGAACCCAGGTGTCAAGGAACCATATAATTATGCCACTTTCATAGCTGACCATATGCATGATCAAATGAAAAAGATCAAAAATAATTTGTCTAAACCAGATGTCCATGTTGAATTCACATGGTACTCCTTGTTGTGCCATATGTACTTATTTGCTTTATCAACGATGTGGCACTAGAATCTGCATGTCAAGGATTCAGATGCTCAAGGGAACACATTGCCAGTGTAAGTATGGACATGTATGCTGGATATGCACTGTGTCACAGCAGATTATGTCATCTTTGAAGAATATTTTGTGAGGAGAATCCTTGGATTTTTCAAGCCAGAGGGTGAAAGGTTGCATCCTGATGTAATGGATTTCTTACAACCTCTGGACAGGACTCCCCACCTTGGAATTGATCACAATTAGGGTGATTGGTTCTATCATGAGCATAATACTTGCATAAGGGTCTATGGATGCTAGACTGCACCTTACATACTGTCCAAATATGTGCCAAAGAGGGTGGCATTTTTAGAAGTTATAAGGCAGTTAAATGATTCTGATAAAGAGCACTTTAGGAACCACAAGAAAGGTTCATTCTTCCCTTCTTCCATCAAATTTTGTGATTTCTTGATCCCTGATAAGAGTGGGTTGGACCAAATTTATTTAGTTATGTAATGTTTTGGAATGTATTTGGAACAACCAAGGTCTTTTGACCTTAAGGGCTTCATCAACAAAACCAGATTCAGAGTGAACAACTACAAGGGAAGGCTCAAGTACTTTCATCAGGTGGATTACGATGAGGACATTGCCAAGAATTGTTTTACAATGAATGAAGTCCACCACTTGAGGGTCAAGTGGGATACTATCATGGCCAGTGAGAATATGAAGAGAAACATGGATCCTGCATATCCAGGTGCATTTGTAGAAGTGCAATACCTAATCAAGAGAATTGAGAAAATGCTGGATAATGTAGAACAGTTGATTGCCTCTGCCCCTACAGGAGAACAGAGATATGCTTATGAGCCTGGCAGCTCAAGTGGAGAGTATGATGTAAAGAGGGAATTAGTTGGCCCCTACCCTGCCAAAAGGGCCAAGATTATTGATTTGGAGAACCCAGAGCAGATAGAGGTAGTTGACCTAGAGGGGGAGGAGAAACATGCACAAGAAACTGGCCCTCATTCTCCTGATAGACTGAGACCTTATTCATCCCCAGAGAATAGGGCAGTGAGAGTAATGAGAAACCCTACTGTTGATATTGAAGATATTAGGGTGATGGCCTGTGACAAGTTTATGGAGGATGATGAATTTGTCAACACTCCTAAATTTAGGAGCTATGTTTTGAAAGTGAGGAGAGAGGAATTTCAGAAGAAAATTGAAGATGCTAAGGCTGGAGCAGACCCAAAGGAGTATGATGTTATTATCAGAGGGTCCTAAAAGAAGTATAACAATCTATAAGTGCAATGACTCCAGAGGAAGGGAGAGCACTGGTGGCAAAAAGTAATATTCTAGTTCAACCTCATTGGACTCTATCAGATGCCTTTGCATTTGATATAATCACCAGAGATGATTCAGATGTGATAGGGGAAGAGATTGAAAAGGTCCTCTCTGGTGCAGCCTTCAACCCTAAATTCAAAACAATGGCAATATGGGCTCTAATCCCAAACAACAAAAAGCCTAGGGTTCAATTAGGAGAACTGATAGGAGATGTAATAATAAAGAGTATCTGATACCCCTACTCCTCAGGCTGCAAGCCTAAATGTACAGACTGCACAATTTGCAGAAGCGACTGCTAACAAATTGTAAAAGGATTACAATCAGCTGTAACTTGATTATTCTCAGGCAGTTGTAGAGATAAACATGTTGAAGCAGCAACTATCATTGGTAGCCAATACTTTAGCCCCTCCTCCAGTGATCCCAACTACAGAATCTCTTCCAGTGGATACAGAGCCTCTCCTTGCAGAGATTAGAGAGTTAAAGGAGGATAACAGGAGATTGAAGGAGGAAAAGGATAACAAGGTTAAAGAGGTGGTCACCAACTTGATCAAGAACAAGGTGAGAAACATTTTGACCAAAGTTGATGAGACCTGGAAATCCTACTCACAGTTGAGACCAGCCTATGAAAAGCATGAGTTTGACAAACAGAGACTATTGAGCTTAAAAAAAATGGTTACATAGAATTGAAAAAGTCAAAGAATTTTTGAGGTGTGCCAGGTATGATTCCAATGCACCTCCTGACATACAGAAGGTGTTTAACATGTTGAAGTGTTTTCAGGATGTGGCTAATTTCCTGTTGAAATTTGATTCAATTGTGAAAGAGAGGTTGTGGGGTTTTGATTAAAGGTTGGACACTAAGTGGTCACCTCCCATCTTGGAGGGTGATGGCAAAACAAAAGACTTGGACAAGTGGAGAAAGGAGATTGTAGATAATTTTTATCAATTAATTCCCACTTGTGATGTAATTGCAAGTGATCCAACTATGAGTATGCAAGTACTGAGCTTAACGTTGGACAATCTGAACACTCTTGAAAGGAATTTTTCTACATTCTATAACCACATAAAAAGTATGCTAGATGCTAGGTATGTCAGCCATAATGGCTAGATTGAAGAAATACTTTAATTCCCTTGGCCGACAGAGGAGACATACGATGAGTGGAATGACAAATATGGAACTGAGGATTGACAAGCTTTTGTTCTCTGTATCTGTAACAATTTGAAGTACAATGTATTCAATGTTGAGAGCACATTCCTAATCTATAAAGGAACTGTCTTACTCATTGAGTCATTTCATAGGGTTGGTTGTTGAAGACTTGGCAAATTTTGAAGGAATAATAAGATACAGTCTTACTGGGTGGCATAAATTTACTAGTTTCATGTTGTTTTTAAATGAGTAATGCTTTGTTGCATGTATACGGTTATCTGTCTCCAAGTTGTGTGTGTTTTTCTTCTAAATCTAAATAGCTCAGAATTATTCAAGATTCTGGAACATGGGCTCTCTGTGTTGAATGTTTAATTTTGATGTAATATATTATATTATCATGGGAAAGAATATGTATGGGAATTTTTTGTAACATAATGATATGCCAGGGGTGTAGGCGTGTAGCTATCCCCCAGCTGCAAAAATTTCTTTGAATTAATATAAATGAATGAATGAATGAAAGTTGACGTCCATGAGACCAAAAAGTTGTGAATAATTTATTTATTAATATTAAATAGAATGTAATTAAATGAAAAGTATGACTGTAATTAAATGAATGAAGAAATGCAGATTGTGTTTATTGTTTATATCATAAAATAATTGACCGTTTGATGAACATTTGATGGATGGTTCTAGTTGCATTCCAGAATGAAATGCACAGAATGCTAGGCTTGCGAACTTAAATCTCCAGAATCACCCTAAACCCTTAGATTTACAAAGATCAACGGTTTAGAGATTGCTGTGAGCTGTCAATGCAGGATCGCTGTCAGACATGTACTAATAGTGACACGTTGAAACTTGACTTGACATTTCATTCACTAAAAAAGTCACTTCATAAAAAAAAGAAAACTTTCTAGTTTCTACTTTTTACTGCTAAGTGATTTTATTTTTAAGTGAGATCCGAGAGGGTTAGCACATGGGGCTTCAGGGATATTTCATATTGCTCATTGCAGTGCACTAGGGAGATTTTAGATTGCTCATTGCAGTGCCATTTCCAACAAAGCCGGTAAGACAAAACATAGAATCCCTAGGTTATGTTTCATCATTTCTTAAAATCTCATTTTGTCAAACTTTTTTCTTAAAATCTTATTTTGTCAAACTTTGCATTTAGGGTTGAGAGACTTAAGAAAAATTTCACACTATATAAACATGTCTACCACCACTAGCAGACCAAACAAAGTTTTTGGGAAAGGCAGAGCAAGTACAGATAAAAAAATAGATTATTCTGAATTGCTTAAAATCTCAGGTTTGACTGATGAATACCATGATATTTATGATCCTAACATGTATGGTAGATTTACCTCAGAACTCAGATTTTCATGTGAGAATAAGGTTGCCAAGAAAAAGAAAGTTGATAGTATCAATGCACCATGGGTAACTGGATTAGGGCACATGATGTTACGTGAGGGTTTCCCTTGCCCAGAATTTATCATGGTCTGTGCCCACAATTATGATGGTAACAAAAGAGCAATTGTAAATAAGGATACCAAAGAAGAAATTTTATCCATTAATTTAGAATAATTTGGAAAAGTGTTGGGGTTTACAACCCAAGAATTTGGAGACATCCACATTGACCTAGAAAAGATTGCTAGTGATTATGAAGCAGCGGATGAAAGGAGTAAAAATTCTTTCCTAAATAAAATAGTTGAAGAAAAAAACATCTTGAAAGGTAACCGTAAGCCTCCTTATCCTTTGAAAATTTTTAAATCATGGGCTCAGGATACTATTTCCATGCTAGCATTTTGCCTCAGACTGGATAGCAATTGGGAAGTGGATGCAAGCCTCCTTGAAATAGTATATAATATCCATTATGGTAATGGTGTACATGTCAAATATAAATTTATTGAGCACATTGTAGAATCCATGCATAAACAATTTTTAATGATTAAAGGAGGTTCCACCAAGACATTTAGGCTCACAACCTACTTGTGCTATTTTTTTCTATTCAAATTTAGTGGAATGTTTCAGAACAACAAGCTTCAAATTCAGCCCTATAGCAATGCTAAGGAAAATAAAATGGCTCTAGTATATGATTGGACCACTAAGATAAGGATGCATGATTCTCGAAGGAACTACAATCATTTTGTAGACTACTTTTTGGCTCCATTGCATCAAGCAATTACAAATAGTCCAATGCCTAGATTGCCTATATAATGTAGAGATTTCATTAAATTAGTAAAAGAAATACAATTGGCTGATTGGTACTTATTGGAAGAATATACTGTGCTAAGATTTTATGGATCAGAAGTAGAGCCATACAAACTTCTAATACATGTGACATAAAGGGTTTTTGCATTGGAATATGTAAGGCAGATGCAGAGTACTAATGAACTACACTTTGTCGGTCAGCAAAAGAAGACCTTATTTCCTTCTTTACCTTTTGCATGTGGAGGGTTCACATTCGAGAGAAAAACATTTAAGGTGGCACAAGATCTTTGGAATTTTTTTAATTTTGATGTTGTCTGTCACTGGTAGTATGATCCATGTGACACCATTAAAACAATGATTGTGGCCAATAGGAATTCTGCAAGTAGAATTCAACATCAAAGTAAACCCTTGCTTGAAAACTTGAGAAACAAGGATTCCTGGGATGAGGTCAAAATTGCAATGGAGAAAACTGTTGCTGAGAAAGGTATTTCTTTTGAATAGTTGTCAGCAGAAATTATGACATTGCACTAGGTCCAAATTACAGGAGCACCAGTAGAGAAGAAAATCAGGAGGTACAATAATTTTTATAGAAAAAGTGATAAACCATCTATTAGAACAAAAATGCTAGATTTTTTAGATGAGGCTGTTACAAAAAAATATTGGACACGATCAAAAATTGCTACATTTTGGTCTATGAGGATGGATCTAGGTGAACTGAGAACTGATGCAGACTATGGAGAAATCGATGAAGATGAAGAGTTTAGCAAATTGTGGAATATAGAGCATCCCAATGAATGTGAAGATGAAGAAACTAAAAGTGATAGAGATGATGAACTTGATGATGATAGGGATGAACAAAGCATTCACAAACCTAGTTTAAGTCAGGATACAAAAAAATCATATAATTCAGGAGCAGTCATAGCTGAAAACTTTGGTTATCAAGGTGGTGGTTTGGGGTCCCAAGGACAAGGCATTTCGAATCTAATAGATGTAGTCACCACTGCCAGAAAACCATTTGATAAATGAGGCCTTGGAGTTGAATCAGCTGATAAAATACACCAAGGTCATACAAGTAGAACTAGAAGAATTGAATTTGTTATAGATTCAAATCCTAATCCTCATGGTCAGATGCAATCACAACTTGGACATGCCCATGGTGGAGAGCCTAGTGCGACTGGCACTACCACTGGTGGAGAACTTAGTCAACATGTGCTACAACAACAGGTCCAACAACAAGTTACACACAAGAGGACACCAATACAAGATACCACACAAACACTTAGTGATCAAGGGACACAGAGGAGACAAAGGATTATGACAGGTCCAAGTCTAACTACCAGTTCCACTACAAAGGAATTATTTCCAGGCACTCCCCCAGTTAGTGTGGCTATAACAAAAATTGCAAGTACTTGTATTCCTTCACCATTCAAGCATTCCCTTATTCCTGCATGCCCAGGTTTTGATTACATTCAAGAGTTTAAAAAGAAATCAAAATTGTATAAAAAGGAAAAGAAGCAACTGATGGAGAGTGTGTCTGATGTACCTTTAGATCCTGTAACAACCATGATATTACCCACATTTGACACAAATACAAAAATCATGGAGTACACAATTGTTGTTCCCACAGTTCAAAATAAACCAGAAAATTAGATGGATCGATCTGAATTTTAGGTGAGCAGTTTGCAATTTGATTTTTTTGGATTAAAAAATACTGACAAAATTAATATATCAAAGAAGAACAATGGATTGGTGTACACATCATTGCTAAAGCATGATAGAGAGAAAAAAAAGTTGCATAATCAAATAGAAAAATTACAAGCAGATTTAGCAAATGAGAAAGCAAAGACGAAAGTAGCAGATAACAAGAGCAATGAATTAGAAAAAAGAATTAAAAAATCTGCCTCTACATCAACAAGCAAAGAGGATAAGCAAACAGAGGTGGAATTGAATGGACTGAAGCAAGAGTTAGATGAGATAAAAAAGAAATATAATGAGGAAAAATCCACTTCAATAAAATTAAGACAAAGCATTGGGAAAGAAAATGAATAGTGGGAACAAAAATTGGAGAAAGAGAGGCAAAAAAATGAGACATTGGTCGCAGAGCTTATGGAATCAAAAAATGAAATAAAATCTTGTCAAAAAAAGTTAACTGAATTTTGTAGACAAACAATCAGGCACATGAAACAAAAATCTGGGAAGAAATAATGCAGAGGTTTGATCAATTGTGTGAATTCTTTCAATTCTTGATTTCATGAGACTACATCTTGATAAGTTGAGAAAATATTTAATGGACAACACAAATCTGCAACTGCAGGCAGATGAGAAATCTGCAAATCAAGTTCTAGAAACAATCTACAAAGCCAATGACAATGAATTAATTTTGAAAGGCATTACTAATCGAATTGAAGCCATAATGAAGGTGACATCTATCATTAAAAAGTGTTCAAGAATGTGTGAAACAATAGAATTTGTGATTGAGGCTGCAACAAAGATTAAGGAGGATGAAAAGGTAAGAAACTTTACAAAGCTTGGTTTTCCACAGGGTTTTGACATAAATGACTAATTCATTGGAAAGGATAATTTTAGAAAGAAGATGGAGGTTGCAAGGAAGATTGATTCGGACCAGTTTCTTGGGAACCCAGATGAGGCAAACTTTTTGGATTTCATCAAACAATTGATACTCTTGAATGTATCTTTGGCTGAAACATTCAAGTCAGACATAGGATCCAAATTGAAATTCGATCATACATTATTAACAAAAATTCAAGTTAGACAACATCAGCTAGAAGAAATGATATTTCCACCACCTGAATAGTGGAATTTGCTAAAAAAATTGTTAGAATGATTTGATATTGATATTATGAGTTTCAACTTTCCGAGTTCCAACTCAACTCTATGCAGAGTTGTCTTTGACTCTTGAGAAAGATTTTTCATTGCCTCTATGTACTCTTTCATTTGAAAATCAATAGAAAATTCAAATTCAGTAATGTGTTGATGTTCAATTATCTGTATTATTTATTTTATCAATTGAAAATAAACTCTGGTTTCAACTACTAAATACACATTCAATGATTGCTAATGTTCATTGTTCTATATCCTACTATTGTTAATATGTTAAACTAATTTTATTTACCATATCAAATCAAAAACCAAAATTCTACTTTATTGCAAATTTTATGTTTTATGCACAAATCAACTTTAGCAAGGAAATATTAAGCATTAAGTTGAATGATGAATCACTGAGTACATGTAAAACTTATCAGTATGACACAATTAAAATATGAAATAATTAATAATATGTTAATGTATTCAATTTGATTCATAATTTCAAGGAATACAAATTTAAAATATCATCAACTACAGTTTTGGAATATAATTCATGAAATGCAGTATAACTACCTAAAAACTGCTAATTCACTTCCATTTCCCAAATCGAGTCAGGGTCCTCAAACTTACGTTCAGATAAAGAAAAAGAGTCATCTTGATTCTGAGTCTGGTCTTCATTTTCTTCATCTTGATTCTGAGTCCCAAAGTCAAATTCATCCGTCATTGTGTCACTGTCATTTGTCCCACCACTACTAGCGTTTGAACTTCAAGTGTTGCACAACCCTCTTCTTTAACATATGGACTTCCAGATCGTAAGTGCCCTTTCATAAGGAAAATTTTTGACATTATACACACTTCCTAACACCCTCAAGTAATTTTCCAAATTCTTGTCTAGTTTGTTTCTTATCTTTGATTTCAAAAACCCCAATCCACTAAAAACTCTCTCATCTTCCACCGAACCCAATATCATTGTTTGACATAAATCAGCAAGTTTGAAATATTCTGATATCGAATCACACAATATTTCACTTTGACCCAAGTTTTTCCAGGCCTTTGTTATTGATCCTATTTCTAAGGGATTCTCCATGGCATTAAACTGGTCTATCATACTTCTTGCAAACTGACTACATTGTCCTTTAAGCTTATTTCCATCTATAATTCCTTCTATTTGTTATCCATTACATTCTACACTTTTTGAAAAGTATGCGGTCAACGTAGTTACGTTTTGATGAAAAAAACTTGGGTTATCTCGGTGGCCTTGAACCCAAAATTGAGGATACACAATAGACATAGCATCAAGTATTTCATCTCGAGGGAATCGATTATAAATCTCTATTGAAAGATTACTTGCAATTTCCTTCAAATTACTACTAACAAATTTAACAATGCCATCAAAATCATCCTTTCTAACAGGTACTTCTTTGATAGAGCACCTGACTGTCTTACAATGGTGCGTTGGTATCTCAAATCCACGTACAAAGACACATAACTCCCCACTTACATTAAACTATAAATAATTTTCATGATGATTCAAATCTTTAATTATCTGCCACCTATAAAAATTTGGGCTTTGAGAAGTTAGATCTAGATATAGATTATCGAGGGCCATGCATGTTATTCTACGTAGTTTGCTATACTCATAGATATACATAGTTATGTCTTGGGCTTTCTTCACAAGATTGTTCATTTCATCTAGCATGCAGAGAAGACTAGCTAAAGTTAAGAGTATCTCTATATCGCTTAACCTATGTAAGAGGTCAGGAGCTTTGTCTACTGTGTTGTGATGCTCATACATTGTTCCAATCAAGGATGGATATTCTGAAAGAACTCGTTGAGCTGGTCCATGCAAGGAGATCCATCTGGTATCAACATCCTTAAGAAGCTTGTTTCCTGTTGTTATTCCCTCAACAAAATTTTGAAATTCTGCAAAATGTTTGGGACTTCGGCAAAAGTATGCGTGGAGCTCACGGACTAGATTTTTAACTTTTGATACTGTAGGAAACTTGCTTACAATTTTAAATGCTAAATTAATTATGTGGGCCATGCAGTGGATGGCAAGCATGTATGGTGCACAAGTAGTTTGTAATTTTGTGCAAAGACCAGTCCTATGACCTTGCATTACTGCAGCTCCATCAGCTCCTACACACACCAACTTTTTGGCAATTGTCAAGTCATCCATACTTGCAATTTCATTCAAAGACTTCTTAACTAGTTCAAATATATTTTGTGATGTTGAACTGTCCTTCATTTTATGAACACAGAGTAGATGAGCTCACCGTACATGTGCTTTTATAGTATACACATGCATACAGACCCAAGAAGTATTATCTACCGCAGTAACTTCATCTAAAGATAATGCAATGAAGTTTGATTCTTTTACATTCTCCTTTAAATCTTGCTTTTCCACCGCAGTGAGACAGTTTGCCTATTCCCATCCAATGTTTATTGGCCAATGTGTGCTAGGATAGTGAGGAACACTCAAAAAAGATAATAAATTACTATACTCTGGGTAATCTGTCATAGGACGCCTTCTAGACAAAATATCAAAAACAACACTCATATGAACAGTATTTGCTAGTTGTGCTCCTTCCATTGCTTTTCCAAATTGAGCCTTGATTGTACCTCCACTTGCAGCAAGTTTCATCAGTCTTTTCTTATGCTCATCATATTCCACGACATACTTCACATGAAGACATTCTTCCTTTGATTTCCATCTTACTACTGATGTTTCCTTTCCATCTATGATTTATTTTTCATAAATTTTACCTATATGCTTTTCTATATTGTCAAGCTTTAGTTGTCATTTCTTATCTCTTTTACATTTCCAACTACAAATCACACACTTACATTCTATTGGTTGTTCATCTTTGTTTGCTTTCTCCATCGGTTCAATGAATGGGTACTTTGACACCCAATCAAGCTAAAAATTCCTTGACATTTCCCACTCGCACCCTAGTTTTGAATATTTTGATTTGTCTTTTGAATCTTTTGATTTTCCTTTTGAATCTTTTGATTTGCCTTTTCTTTCTTCTTGACAACATCATCTACATCGCCAGCATTTTCTTTTTCATCCAAGTCAATTATCTCAATCTAGCTAACCGGGGTATCCCTTGGAACATCTTCTGCGGTATTGCCATCCTCATTCTGGCTAACTAGTGTATCCCTTGGAACTGTTGGTAAGAGACACTGTGTGGCTTCATGAGTGTTGTCATTGATGGCAACAATGTCTATCCCACACATCCGCAGCATATAGTATGCCTATACCGGAAGTCAGATTGAAGATTGTTTTGGTCTAGTAAACAAGAACAGAGCATGCAACAAGGTCTAACAATCAGGTCCGGATCTCTCAAATGGTGTAACTCAATAAGTTACGGACTTGGACAAGTCAAGAGGAGTGTCATGACTACTATATTCTAGAGATTGAGCCTCCGGTGATAAAACATGGAAAAGATATGAGCATCTGAGTGTTGGGTTCCAGACAGGCAGAGCAGACTAAGGAAGAACTGACCGGCAGAGTATCAGACTTTAATCTGGATGAGTAATTGATGTTGATCAAGCTATTTGAGGGATCATACATTGTTGGCTAACATGATTGATGACTTCAATGCCTATGTTTTTGATATGCATCACAAATCAAGCATGGATTTAGCCGACAAATCAGTAATTTGTAAATATCTTGAGTATTCTAGTTGCCAACTAGAAAGTTGTTGAAATCCTCGATGTGGATATATATACCAGATGAATTTCAGTATGTAGAAGGGAGTAAGTATAGATGTGATGAAATAAAGTGTGAAGAAAAGTAAAGACAAGTGTGGAAACAACAATACAGGTCTAGTATGTGACAGAGCAATAGCACTAGAGCAGAGGAAGAATGAAGTGCATCAGATCGGTATATTGTGCCTAACCGGAATTGAACTCTAGCATTTGTAGATGTCTCTCATCAGTTCAAACACCTAGTTACCTTCTGTAAGTTTTGTAGATAGTGTGTCTCTTGTAGGCAGTGTGCCTCTTGTGAGCAGTGTGCTCAGGCAGTGAGCCCTAATTGGCAAGTGCCATTTTGTACTTCTTATTCTTTTAACAGAGAATACAATCTTGGGTTAGTCACCCCGTGGTTTTTCCCTTAATTGGGTTTTCCACATAAAAATCCTTGTGTTATGTGTGTTGACTTTATTTCTGTTCTCATGATTATATATGCTTATATGTTTTGATGCTGTACAAATTATAAAATAAGAAAAGAAAGTTAAGATAATAGAGATAACTGATTCATCCCCCCTCTTAGTTATCTTCCTTGTTTCCAACAATTGGTATTAGAGCTAAGTTCCTCTAAACAGAGCCTAATAGCTTGAGGAAGATCTGGGAATCTCAATGGATATGTATGGTATGAAGGAACAACTTCAGTCTACCCTAGATGATCTTGAACAATCTCACTCTGAAGTCAATAACTTGAGAGAAAGACTCAAACAAGTTGATGATTTCATAAATGAGCTAAAAGAAAAACTAATTATCTCTATGAAAAAGAGAAAGGTACTACTTCAAAAATTAACAAGTCAGAGTGAAGCCAATGATACTAATGAAGATCTAAATGAGAAAAACAAGCTATGTGAGAAGTTATCAAAAGAAGTCATTATGGTAAGGCATGAGATCGAATTAGGGGTTATGAGATTCACCCAATAAATTAAAGAGAAAAGGAAAATTGAAGATAATCTAAAACAATCCCTCAAGGAGAAGACAGAGGACTGCCACAAAATGGACAGAATAATTAGTCATCTTGAATCTAATCTTGAAGAAGCTAGAGATAATGAAGAACAACTTGAGAATAAGATAGACACTCTTAAACAAGATCTTCAAATAGCAAATGAATACAAAGAGAAATTCAAGATAAGCTTAGCTCAACTTGAAGTTCTTCTTGAAAGCCAAAAGAGGGTAGATGACAAGCGTGGCTTGCGATATGAGAAAGGTGAAAACTCTAGATCCAGTCAAAAAAACTTTGGATTAGGAAATCAAAGAAATAGGCCTAGAAGACCTCCGGTAAGGCAACCAAATGCTCAAAGATATCCATCCTTCAATGGATACTGCTTCAATTCCTTCTCCAGACAATGTTTCAACTGCAAAAGGTATGGTCACAAATCTCATGAATGCAGAATTATGCAAATAAACAATTCATTCAATGGTAGATGCTTTGCATGAAATAGAATGGGACATATGGTAATCAATGCAGATCAAGTGGATATTAGTCAAATATGCAAAGAAATGTTGTTTGTTACAATTGCAATAGATCCGGTCATATTGCCAAATTTTACAGAAGTAAAACTCAGGATAAAAAGAGTCCGGTACATCATAATCAGAAACAAGATAAGGGAAAAGGCAAAGTGAATGTAGATGAAGTTCAAAGGGAGATGAGCAAGATTTGGGTGAAGAAGAGTACAGAAAATGTTGGGGATGGATCCACACCAGAATCTGGTGCTGATATTCCTTCCAAAAACTAAACAAATAAGCTCTGGCTCAGGAGGAGTCACAAAGAAAAATAAATTCCCCCAGCCAGTCAATTGGTGCCTAAATTTGGATGTTGCAGATTAAAGGGTTCTCAGAGAAATATCTAAATAACCCTCGATAAAAATATGAAAGATCCGCATGGAGTTTTGCAAGAGTTTAATCATCCAAGATTGATCCGGTTTAACAGCCATCCGGTAAAGTAGGATTTTCATAGACAAATCCGGTATGATTCAAAATTGATATACTTTGATCTGCAGATCCATGGCATGATTGGAGAAAAGAAGATACATTGTCAATCCTCACTGAAAATGATTCTAAGTGCAACATAGTGATTCAAAAAGATCTCTCTCAGAATAGGGCAACCAGATAACTTAAGTTGTGCATTTATTTCAAAAAGAAATTAGGGTTTATGAAAGAATAAAAGGGGTCTTTCACTCATCATTTGCACATTTGCATTTGAGAAGAAGAAAAGAAGAGCTCTGCATCAAGTTTCTACAACTCTCTCAAAGATCAACTTCAAAATCCAATTCAACCAGGGATTCATTTTGGCTCTTATTTCAAACCCTAAAGCGTAAAAAGGTACTTCCATTCTGAAAATCACTCTCTGAATCTTTTGCAAAATGTCTACTCCAATGGTTGTTAAGATCACCGATAGGCCACGCCCAAAATTCAAGAAACGCCCCTACAAATCCCTAGAAGTTGATCCTTTAGGCACTTTTTCTAGCATTCTGCATGGGGTATTGCACATAGAAGATGTTAAGGTCTACATCCATGGCAACATTGAGGAATTTGGAGAATCTAAGTTGACGGACATCTATCATAAACAATTAATAGATGAAAGTTTTGAACTCAAACCTCAATACAAGGCCCTCTAGGATAAGCACTTCGGACATTGCATCCACTTTCCCTATTTTGCAGAAGATGATTGGGTCTGGTATGTCCTTAGTAGAATGCATGATAATTTCATGTGGTTAATGAAGCCTTTCAAGATAACAAAAGATGCCATTAGGGCAGCAACTGGACTACACTCATCCGGTGGGTTACCTGCACTCAAATCTGTAAAGAACCAGACAGTAACTGAAGCTACCAGATCTAAGTTTGACAAGAGAGCAATGACCATAGATGACATCACAGATCCGGATGTCAAATTTGCCTCAATGATAATTGGGTATAAAATCTATCATTCTAGCAGGGAGAATTCTGTGTCTGGAACTGCAATATATGCAGCATATTAGATGTTGAGGGAAAATGCAAATTATGACCTATGTGATCTTCTTTTAAACCAACTATTAGAAAACCTATAGAAGACCAAGAAGGATAAGAAGAACTCATTCAACTATGGTTGTTTAATACTGTGTCTATTCTTCTACTACATGAATGAGCTGCTCAGATCAAGTGGTTGGGTTTGGCAAAATGACAAACCGGTTGCAATACAGATTAGTGACTATATGTATGGACTTGGTGATGCTAAAGCTCAAAGCATAGCACTCTGGGGTTACTTTAAGAACTTCCAAAGTATGATACAAGCCAGAGAGAGGATACCTCAATCCATAGTTGAGAAATACAAGGATACAGTGTGTTTTATGGTAGATACTGATCAATGCCTAATGGAGGTAGTTGAGCCCAGAACAGTTTGGATAATGCCAATGGGATACGAGGTTGATGAGAAAATCTTGGAGCTGCATATTCAACACTTGTTAAGTCAGCCTAAGGACCCTGAGGTAGAAAGGTTTGGAACCTTTCAAGAATTAAGTATAAAAATACATGTTGAGCTAAGACAACTGGAGATAAAGAGGAAAGTTAGAAGGGAAGTTGAGGAAATTCCGAAAAGATATGGCATATCAAAGGAGGTAGTAGATGCAAATAGAGAGAAAGTTGAAGGAGCTAATAAAAAGAAACAAGAAGTTGAAAAAGGAAGTATTTCGGTACAAGCCTCCTCCCAGACTAGATCCTCCAAGAGCTCTACACCTGCCACTCCTAAGAGCTCAAGAGCCACCAAGCTGGAAGTCAAGACATCTGGAAAAGGAGAAAAGAGAATGAAAAAATAAGCTACAAGGTCTTACACAAGTCACAAGGATGATGAAGAAACAGAGTCTGATGAGGAAGTTAAGAAAATGAAGAAGAAGAAGAAAACATCCAGAGAATCCTCTGTCGGTAAAAACAAAGAAGAAAAGGCAAAAGAATTTGTTGAAAAGCCCACTCTTTCCATTGATGATATCATCAAGGCAGTCACTGTGGATGGGAATCTGCAACCAGTAACAGAATTGTATGATGAATATAGTGATACTGACAAAAGGATCTTGGAAGAAGCTACAGTCAGGTACCTGAATATTTATAATAAAGCATTCATTGAAATCATTTCATTAATTCCCAAAAGTCTAGAGAAAGTACTTGAACTTAGAAAAGAGAATGAAAAGGCAAAAGACTTAGAGATCTGAGAACAGATAGCAATTTAGCTCTATCCTTCTATTACTCCAAAGCAAATGAACATGATCTTTAAGGACTGCAAGGATGAATTCTGGAGCAAAGCAAGAATGAATAAACTTATGCTTGGAGAAACTGACCAAGTAGCAAGAGAAACAAAAGACATCCTCTGAAATGCCTTCAAAAGATTCAATCTTCCTATTGTAGAGGAAACAGATGAAGAAACTTCCACCATGGATGTTGAAGGATTAAATGCAGCTAATGAAGAATCTTCTAACAAAAATGTAGAAGGGTCAAAAGAGATAGATGAGGAGAAGTCTAAGGACTTGGATTCCTCTATTCCGAAAGAGGAAGTTCATGAAGCAATTAACATCTCTCCTCCAGATCCTACTGTAGACATTCCTGATTCAGGAACTGAAGGAGAAGGAAGAAAATAGGAGAAAGTGAGTCAAGAAGAGGAGGTAAAGGGAAAAGAAGAAGAACAAACAGAGAAGATCTCTGATGACAGTTCTGAGATCCCAAAAGAAAAGAAGACTCAGTCACCAGAAAGAGACACTAAAGAGGCAGTAAAGAACTTCTTGAACAAGGAAATGATGGAGATAGATGAACTAGAACTATTCCAAGGACCACTAAATTTTGATTCCCTCTCTCTAGTCCAGACAATGAAAATAGCATCTTTTTCCCAAGCTAAAGCAAAAGAAAAACTTCTGAAATCTCACATGGAAGATTGTGAGCTGTTAGAGATTACATCCGAGATGCTGGAGAAGATCATGCCATCCTTTCAAAAGGATCCTTCGGCCTCTCCATCCAATAACTTGAAATCTCTGGTAAACTCTGTTAGCACTCATTTTGATTCTTTAGAGAAATCAGCAGAAGGAAAGGTCCAGAAAGAGTTTTTGAAAAAAAGATTCACTGAAGTATAGGGACTCATTGCTAATGATAGGAGGACCCTAGTTATTGGGATAAAGAGCCTTGAAAATGCTCTTAAAGATGGTGGTATGTACAAATTTTGTCTATCTTGGTCTAAAGTGACAGAGGATATTGAAAAGAAGGTAAAAGAACAAGAAGGTAAACTGTCAAGTTTGTCTCAAAATTTTAATCCCCTTACTACATCCATAATGAATCTAGAATGCCAGGCTATTGTCATTATAAATGAAATAAAGAGGCTGGTCAAAGAAAAGAAGAATATAATAAACAGGATAAGTGAACTTAGAGGGATAATTATCCCTAAGTTAGAGGCAATGCATGAGGCCTTAACAGATGCTCAGACCACAGCCCAGACCAGTGATCCAATAGACTTAAGAAGGGCAGAAGCATATGCATTTTTGTTGAGTGGTCACATCTCCATTTTGGACAAGATGAAGCAGAGCTGGGCCATAGAGTTTGTATATTTGAAGGCCACTTTTGCGGATATACTCAAGTATATGTAAGTATAACATGTATATAATACTTATGCAGCTATGTATAGGTTAACTTTTGCAAATTTTGGTGTGCGGATTCCACCCTTTGCCATTGATGTCAAAGAGGGAGTGACAAGTAGTGAAAAATGTGGAATCTAGCTAAGGGGGAGCTCCAGTAAAATAGTGCATGAGACAGAGCATCAGCCAAGGGGGAGTTTGCTGCGACACTTAGTCATTTTTCACTAAGTGTTGCCATCAATGCCAAAGGGGGAGATTATTGGCAAGAGACACTATGTGGCTTCATGAGTGTTGTCATTGATGGCAACAAAATCTATCCCACACATCCGCAACACATAGTATGCCTATACTGGAAGTCAGATTGAAGATTATTTTGGTCCAGTAAACAAGAATAGAGCATGCAACAAGGTCCAACAATCAGGTCCGAATCTCTCAAATGGTGTAACTCAACAAGTTGCAGACTTGGAAAAGTCAAGAGGAGTATCATGACTACTATATTGCAGAGATTGAGCCTCTGGTGATAAAACATGGAAAATATATGAGCATCTGAGTGTTGGGTTCTAGACAAGCAGAGGAGACTGAGGAAGAACTGACCAACAGAGTATCAGACTTCAATCCGAATGAGTAATTGATGTTGATCAAGCTATTTGAGGGATCATACATTGTTGGCTGACATTATTGATGACTTCAATGCCTATGTTTTTGATACGCATCACAAATCAAGCATGGATTCAACTTACAGATCAGTAATTTGTAAATATCTTGAGTATTCTGGTTGCTGACTAGAAAGTTGTTGAAATCCTTGATGCGGATATATAAACAAGATGAATTTCAGTATGTAGAAGGGAGTAAGTATAGATGTGATGAAATAAAGTGCGAAGAAAAGCAGAGACAAGTGTGGAAATAGCAATACAAGTCTGGTATGTGACAGAGCAGCAACACTAGAGCAGAGGAAGAATGAAGTGCATCAGATCAGTATATTGTGCCTAACCGGAACTGAACTCTAGCATTTGTAGATGCCTCTCATCAATTCAAACACTTGGTTACCTTCTGTAAGTTCTGTAGACTGTGGGTCTCTTGTAGGTAGTGTGCCTCTTGTGAGCAGTGTGCTCAGGCGGTGACCCCTAATTGGCAAGTGCCATTTTGTACTTCTTATTCTTTTAACAGAGAATACAATCTTGGGTTAGTCACCCTATGGTTTTTACCTTAACAAGGTTTTCCACATAAAAATCCTTTTGTTATGTGTGTTGACTTTATTTTAGTGCTCATGATTATATATGCTTATATGTTTTGATGCTGCACAAATTATAAAAGAAGAAAAGAAAGTTAAGATAATAGAGATAACTGATTCACCCCCCCTCTCAGTTATCTGCCTTGTTTCCAACAGGAACATCTTCTGCGGTATTGTCATCCTCAGTCTGGCTAACCAAGGTATCCCTTGGAACATCTTCTGAGGTATTGCCATCCTCATTCTGGCTAACTAGGGTATTCCTTGGAACATCTTCTGCAGTATTGCCATCCTCATTCTGGCTAACCAGGGTATCCCTTGGAACATCTTCTACAGTATTGCCATCCTCATTCTGGCTAACTAGGGTATCCCTTGGAATATCTTCTATGGTATTGCTATCCTCATTTAACTCAATGGCAATCCCACCTTCTGGTGGTGGTGAGGTATTGTGAATGGCTTCTTCATTATTATTTGATGCAAGAGTTGATGGTGTAGCTCCATCTTGATTTGATGGATCAAAAACATTGCCAGTTCCAAAGTAAGACTGTATACTAACTCCACCTTTTCTGCATTTTGATGGCCTCCCAGTCCCTTCACCACCCTGAGGAGTCTTACCCTTGTCGCACTTGCAGCTCAACATCTTGATCTCCCACTTCGAATAAAAGTTGGAACAAATGTCTTCTTGTTTAAGGACATACTCATAGAATATAGATCTCATTCCCTACTAAATATATTCTTTAAGATTGAATTAAGAATGGAAGAGAGATAAAGAAATATTAAAACACTAATACTATGAAGAAATGATTGCTCACCTTTAAGTTTAGGTTTTCACTGACTTGCTATTTGCTAATGCAAGAATGCCTGTGTTGTAAGTTTGTAACTTTGCCTACGATCAACTTCAAGGTGCAAACTCCAACTTTCAAAATCTGAATCGAGAGCTCACAAGTTCATAACTGAATAAAATGTGTAAGAATAAATCAGATTTTTTATTGTATTTATATCAATCCATTTTTGGTGAATTCCGTGAGAATTCTATATGGTATATCAAAAAGATGTGGTGAATCCCACATGATTATATAAGGAATACATTTAAGTGTCGGCAAATCAAACCTCGACGGACTACATACATTGAAATTTCCAAGGCAAATATGGCCCTAAGATTAGCATGGAGGTGTCATGGAAATTGGTGAAATGGCCCCTCATAATCAACTACTTGTAAATTTTAATTGGTGAAATGGGTCCTCATGCGCAGTGACCATGTAATGGGGTTGGCAAAATGGGTCCTCATGTGCAATGACCATTTAATGGAGTTGGCGAAACGTGTCCCTATACACAATGTTGTTTTAATAGTATTGGTGAATATATATGTGATTTAGTACTTGCTTCCAAAATTCCAGGCAAAAATATTAGTCGGCCCATTTGAAACGTGTAGTTTGTTATGGAGAAAATATTACTTCATTGATTCTCATAAAATAAATTGATGGTGAATGGATATGGATTTGACCGATAATACATAAAAACTAGGTGATTTGACCACCCTGTTGGATGCAATTTATTCACCAATTTTGACTTGGTCGATCAATGATATTCGCCAATTGGAGAATATTTGCCACTAAAAAAATCTCTGGTGCAAAGGAAAAATAAAAGCAAGAACTGGGAAAAAAGCATCATCTTTCTCTCCTATACAATACAAACTCTCTCCATAAGCATGGGGAAGTCAACTCCAGTCTAACTGTACTCTCCTCTGATGCATGAATAGGTAGGAAAGAAGTCCTCAATCAAAAAATAGTGAAGTCCCAGTTGCTAGGCAAGCAAGGGAAAAAGGCCTAGATTAGAGGGCTCAAAACTGTTCTATTTAGAGCTATTTTAGTTTTGAACTCCTCTTATCAACCCACTTGACCAAGTGAATCTCAAAAAATAGCCCTATTTGACCAAAAGTCCACGAAAAAAGAAAAAACCATCTCCTTTGCATGATCTTCAGTCCTGTTTGACTCTTCTTTTCTTATTTCTCTCTTTTACATGATTTTGAGGGAAATTATAGTTTATTTTAACAAATATTAAAGGTAGTTGAGTTTATAACTTACCTTAATAAGTGTTATGATAAATTACAACTCTTACTTTGGGTTTACATAACAAGTATTAAGGTATTTTTATTAGTTATTACATTTAATATTTGTTATCATACATGTAATGGTCTTTTGACCATGCAAAAGAGAGAAAGGCTCATGATTATGTTTACTTTGACTTCCAACCTTAAAAAAGAACCTTAGGTTTATGACTTTGCTGACTTGGCATAGTATAAGACCTAAAAGGTCATTGCCCTCATCACATGTTTGTCTTTCATTAAACACTCCTTAGTGTTTACCACTTCATGGAATATATTATTATGATTACAAGACCTAGACCATTGCTTTGACTTCAGGCATGATTATTATTTTCAATGATTTCTCTTTCAAAATTCATAAAATACTAAAGAAACCCTATGCATCGAGCTTTGTTAAAAGCTAGGGCATTTTATAGAAAAAAGGCTTCCCAAACCCTAGTCACGAGCTCATTTGGTCTTCTACTCATCTCTTTTACTCTCTGAGCACCGCCATGGAGATCTTCTAGTTTGCCCGCATTTGATGGGATTTCCTCATACTACTACACTACTTCCATTTAGAACTATAAGTATTTGGTATTTCTCTGTTCTTCCTTGCTTTAGCTGCTCATACTGTGAATGATAACAGTAAAGGAGTTGTTTTATCTGTTGTTTTTGATCTTTATTGTGAGTAAAATAATGAAAGAGTTTGATTTCTTGCCTGGTTCTACTCTTCTTATGAGGAAAAATAGTGAAAAGGATTATTTCTTTGTTTTATCTGTAAGCATTTGATGACTTAGGGCTTCCATGGCCTCCTTTGATCTTGAATTGTTCATCATCTGGATGTTTTATGCAGGAGCATCCAGTGGTGTAAGGGCAATCTTGCATCACCCAAAAAGAAGTATTCAAAATCATTGCAGTTGTTTTGATTTCTTTCCATAATTAGTGTTTCTGGTTCCATAATCTCCTGAATAATGATGTAAGACTTTTAGTTTTTCCAAAACTGCTAAAAATAGCAAACTGCCTATTTTGGAAAGTTTTAACTGCCATTTTAGGAAAGTTTGCATTTGGACATGGATTGAAGTGAAAAAGTTACAGAAAGATTCATAACTGAAATATAATACCTTTGGTGAAGGAATTAGGCAAAGATCATTTGTAAGATGAAAGATATTAAAGTTTTTGTTTTCTGAAAAGCCCCTAAAAATTTTTGAAACGAGATATGAGGCACTAAAACATCCCATAACATCCCCAAAAATTGATGGAAATCTGTTTACATATTTCTAGTGTGATAGTTCACATCACGAGCTTTCTGGCGCTTAAAACAGTTCGTCAATCGGACACCCGGATCAAAAGTTATGCTTCCCAGAAGTTGACCTACTTTTGGAGGGAGTTGCAAATTTTGAAATTTAGCTGGAGGCGGCCAAAAAGTGCTATTTATGACTATTTTGGGAACCCTGGGCAGTAGTGGAGTTAAGGGGGAAAGTGTAGAGTTAAGAATAGGTGGGAAAATAGAAACCCTAACTGATTTGGGGTTACAGAAGGCAGATGATTCCGGAGTCTTGTGAGAGGAAGCTGTAATGTGTTGTAGCCTGTGGAGGGTTGATTCCTCTGATGGTATTTGAGCTTCTGTAATGTAATAAGTTGTCCAAATCAGTAAAAGAAATTTCTATTTTCTGTGTGTAATTTCTATTGTTGTGTGTTTTATGATTTACTCCCTTCATCAAGTGGTATTAGAGAAAGGGTTCCTGAGTGTGTAGACAAATCACCGACCGTGAGGTAGTTTGCACCAGGACCTGAGGTTGTGGGTTTGTTGTGGAGATCAAGATGCCTCCATGAAAAAATCATATTGGGAGGAATTCTTTGACATAAGAGGGTTTTAGAGCCCTACAAAGGCAAATCGATGCATTGAAAGACGAGCTACGAAGAGGGCTTGAGCTGAGAACAAGAGAAGAAAGTGAAGATGAAGCTAAAGAAGAGCAAGAAGTTGCAGGAGATCCTGCAGAAGTTACGTTGTTGAGGGCCATTTTGAAGATCGGAAAGAGACTCGGGATCAAAGTTTCTACATATTCTAGAGATTTGAATCTGAAACAGCTTATTGATTGGATCAATGACATGGAGGAGTATTTCAAGTATGAAGATGTGGAGGACCCAGATCGAGTCAAGTTTGCAAAAACAAAGTTGTAGGGTCATGCCATTATTTGGTGGAAGGAGGTCCAATTAGAGAGGAATAGAAGAGGAAAAGGAAAGATCACCAGATGGGATCAAATGGTGGAGAAACTGAAGAAGCAGTTCATTCCTGTGGACTATGAGCTGGAGTTGCTAAAGAAGCTGCAAGGACTAAAGTAAGGTAACAAGTCTATTAAGGAGTATACAGAAGATTTTTATAAGATTACTATTAGGACAGGCCATGCAGAGGCCAACAAGGAGAAGGTAGCTCATTACATTAATGAGTTGAGGCCAAGTATTCAAGAAGAACTAAGCCCAGTCATAATGACCACCATAGAAGATGCATACCAGTTTTCCCTAAAGGTGGAAGAGAAGCTAAATAAAAGATTTGATAGCAAGCAAAGGGGAAGAGGTCAAGGTGGAAGGACTAGTGGAAGACCCTATGGAGGTCATAATGAAGATCAAAAGAAAAGTGAAGAAGCTGGCACCAGTTGAAATCAGAGAGGGGATAATGCCTATCGCCCTCATGACCAGAACAATGGTGAGCGAAGAGGAAGAGGAAGAGGCCAACCTCGGCAAGGACCTGGAAGGGGAGGTTTCAGAGGAACCTGTTTCCAATGTGGAGAAGAAGGGCATCAAGCATACGAGTGTCCGCAATGTCAAGGAAGGACAAATAGAAAACCTGAAGGTAATGCACGACTTGCACATGTAGATGAAGATGCACAGTCTGAGAGTCCTGAAGATGCTGAAAGGGGAGCAACCCTAGTTGTTAGAAGAACTTTGTTGAATGAGGAGAAAGAACCCAATCAAAGGAAGAGTTTATTCCGCACAAGGTGCAAATGTGAAGGTAAGTATTGTGATATTATTAGTGACAGTGGAAGCATTGACAATCTTGTTTCAAAAGAGATGGTTGACAAGTTGAAGTTGACAAGAATAAAGCATCCACATCCATATCAGATTGCATGGCTACAGAAGGACCATAAAGCTTTGGTCAATGAGCAGTGTTTAGTGAAGTTCAAGATTGGGGACTACCATGATGAGGTGTTGTGTGATATTATACCGATGGATGCATGTCATATGTTGTTGGGGAGGCCATGGCAGTATGATAGGAGCACTGTCCATGATGGTCGTGCAAACTCATATTCCCTAACAAAGGATGGAGTTTATCATAAATTGAAGCCCTTGAAGGAGGTGGAAGAAAAGGTATGTAGTATTGTTAGAATTTGCTTGGTAGATGGTAGAAAATTTTTGGAGGGTATGAAGGATGAGTGTCATTACTTTATATTGATTCCCAAGATTAGTCAAGAGAAATGTGAAGATGTACTAGCAGAAGTCTCAGATATGTTAGAAGAATTTTAGGATATTATCTCTGATAATGTACCAGAAGGTTTACCACCGGTGAGGAAGATAAGTCACCAAATGGATTTGATACCAGGAGCTAGTTTGCCGAATAAGGTAGCCCACAGAATGATTCATGTAGAGAGTGAAGAGCTAAACAGACAAGTTCAAGAGATATTAAGGAAAGGAATGATAAGGGAGAGCCTAAGTCCATGTGCGGTACCTACAGTACTAGCACCAAAGAAAGATAAATAATGGAGAATGTGTACAAATTCTTGAGCCATCAATAAGATCACGATCAAGTACAGGTTTCCATTGCCAAGAATGGATGACATAATGGACTGTTTGAGTGGAGCCAAGTACTTCACAAAAATTGACCTGAAGAGTGGGTATCACCAGATCCATATCAGGGAAGGAGACGAATGGAAGATAGCCTTCAAGACAAAGGAAGGTTTGTATGAGTGGTTAGTCATGCCATTTGGGCTAACCAATGCACTGAGCACATTCATTCGACTCATGAATGAGGTACTGAAAGAATTTTTGGGAAGTTTTGTTATTGTTTATTTAGATGATATTTTAATTTTTAGTAAGACTTGGGATGAGCATCTGATGCATATCAGAAGAGTTTTAGAGAAGCTGAGGAAGGAGAAGTTGCTAATTAATCTAAAGAAATGTAGTTTTGCAAAGGATTTAGTATACCTGGGATTTGTTGTCTCAGAGGAAGGTCTTAAGATGGACCCAGAAAAAGTAAGGGCTATCATTGAATGGCCTACGCCAAGGAGTGCAACAGAGGTACGATCTTTTCATGGTTTGGCAAGTTTTTAAAGAAAGTTTATCAAAAAAATTAGTAGCATTTGTGCACCCCTAATAGAGACAATGTGAGGAGATAGAAAAGAGTTTAGATGGACTAAAGGAGCAGACAAAAGCTTTGACACATTGAAGCAGAAAGTTACAGAGCAACCTATTTTGGCACTTCCAGATTTCAATACGGTATTTTAGGTAGATTATGATGCTAGTGGTAGTGCTATAGGAGCTGTTTTGAGTCAAGAAGGTAAGCCCATTACCTATTTTAGTGAGAAGCTTAATGATGCCAAGAAAAAGTATTATGCTTATGATCAGGAATTTTATGCTATAGTTCAGGCTTTGAAGAAATGGAGACATTATTTGTTGCCAAAAGAGTTTATTTTATATATTGATCATCAGGCTTTACAGTATCTTAATAGTCAAGGAAAGTTGAATCAAAGGCACTTAAAATGGGTTGAGTTTTTGCAGAGTTATACTTTTGTTTTAAAGCACAGGAGTGGGAAGTCCAACAGAGTTGCAGATGCTTTGATCAAAAGGCAAAATTTGTTGATAGAAATGAAGGTAGAGGTTGTTGGGTTTGATGAGCTCAAGAGTTTGTATCCAGAAGATCCAGATTTTGTAGAGGCTTGGAAAGCTTGTTTGGAACCTGTTACTTTGGACACTGTTGTTATATGGAGCCTAATTAGACTCAAAGGTTAAATTTACCCCACTTTTATCAGTGTGGTTTCCCCCCAAATTCCTACGGGGTCAAGGGGCAGTGTCCCTTTCGAGGGTTTGGGGACAGTACCCCCAAGACGAGGTCAAGGGGCAGCTAAAAGTCATGATAAAATTGGCTAAGGGTTAGGGTTTCTGTTGATATTGTATTGTAGCCTTTTGCAGCCGTATTGAGTTGCAGGGATTGCTAGTTGTAATCGGTTTGATTCACTGGATAATAATATTGGACTCTCTATTGGTGGATGTAGCCCAAGTTTGGGTGAACCACGTTAAAACTTGTCTCTCCCTGTTATTATTTCTGTGTATTTTTTATTCCTCTATTTAATTTTTATTTGCATTTAATTGATATCTTCTGTTGGCTAACCCTAACAGACAGGACAAAATGGTTGGATTTCATAATCCAAGATGGCATGTTGTTTAGAGGAAGCCAGTTGTGCATTCTGAGGAGTTCCATGAGAGAGAACTTGATTAAGGAGAAGCATAGTGGGGGATTGGCTGGACATTTTGGTTAAGATAAGACCATTTCTATTGTTGGTGAGAATTATTATTGGCCACAGCTGCAACAAGATGTGAGGAAATTTGTGCAAAGTTGCAGAGTGTGCTAGATGGCAAAAGGAACAAGTCAGAATACAGGGCTATATCATCCATTACCTGTACCAGAGAAGCCATGGGATGATATTAGTATGGATTTTGTTCTTGGTTTACCAAGGACACAAAGAGGACAAGATTCCATATTTGTGGTGGTGGATAGATTCTCGAAGATGGCACATTTCATTCCTTGCAAGAAGACTAATGATTCTATTCATATTGCTGAATTATTTTTCAGAGAGGTGGTGAGATTACACAGTCTACCAAAGAGCATAGTTTCATATCGAGCTACCAATTTTGTTGGTTATTTCTAGAGGACATTGTGGAATAAGTTGAAGATAGATTTGAAGTTTAGTTCTGCACACCATCCATAGACTGATGGACAGACAGAAGTGGTGAATAGGATTTTGGGTAACCTGCTACGATGCTTAGTAGGAGATAAGCCCAAGGGATGGGATTTAATTTTACCATAGGTAGAATTCACTTACAACAATTATGTCAATAGGAGTACTAGTAAATCACCATTCCAGATTGTATATGGCAATAGTCCAAGAAATGCTTCAGAGTTAAGGAAGCTAGACAAAGGAGAAAAGACAACTGCCGAGGCCGAAGACTTTGCAGAACACCTGAAGAATTTGCATGAAAAGGTGAGAAAGCACATTAATAAGATGAATATTCAATACAAGGCTAAGGCAGATCAGAAGAGGAGATATAAGGAGTTCCAGGTAGGAGATGAAGTCATGGTTCACTTGAGAAAAGGTTCCCATTTGGAACATACAATAAGTTGAAAATGAAGAAATTTGGACCATGCAAAATCCTGAAGAAGCATGATTCAAGAAATGCATATGAGGTAGAGCTACTGAGTGGGATCAATATTTCCCTTGTGTTCAACATTGCTGATTTAATAGAATATCATGAAGGTGGCACAGAGGATGGACCAACAGAAGAACAGTGGAGTAATCTAACATCTACTTCAATGGAGGAGATAGAAGAGATCTTGGATAGTCGTGTGGGAAGAAGTACTTGAAATAGGCAATATGAAGAATATCTAGTGAAATGGAAAAGAAGGCCTATTGAATATTCTTCTTGGTTGTCTAAGGTAGAGGTTGACCATTTGGGTTTTCCTCACATAAACACCTGAGACGTGACAAGGTCACTTCTCAAATTACCTTGGGTGTCAGATGGAGGAGCATCTAGTGGTGTGAGGGTAATCTTGCATCACCCAAAAAGAAGTTAATTCAAAATCATTGCAGTTATTTTAATTTCTTTCCATAATTAGTGTTTCTGGTTCCATAATCTCCTGAATAATGATGTAGGACTTTTAGGTTTTCCAAAACTGCTATTTTGGAAAGTTTTAACTACTATTTTAGGAAAGTTTGCATTTGGACATGGATTGAAGCAAAAAGTTATAGAAAGATTCATAACAGAAATATAAGACCTTTGGTGAAGGAATTAGGTAAAGCTCATTTATGAGCTAAAATATATTAAAGTTTTTATTTTCTGAAAAGCCCCTGAAAGTTTTCAAAACAAGATATGAGGCACTAAAACATCCCATAACATCCCCAAAAGTTGATGTAAATCTATTTACATATTTCTAGCGTGGTAGTTCACATCATGAGCTTTTCGATGCTTAAAACGGTTCATCAATCAGACACCCGGATCAAAAGTTATGCTTCCTGGAAGTTGACCTACTTTTGGATGGAGTTGCAAATTTCAAAATTTAGCTGGAGGCTGCCAAAAAGTGCTATTTATGACTATTTTGGGAACCATGGGCAGTAGTGGAGTTAAGGGGGAAAGTGTAGAGTCAAGAATAGGTGGGAAAATAGAAACCCTAGCTGATTTGGGGTTACAGAAGGCAGATGATTCTAGAGTTTTGTGAGAGGAAGTTGTAATGTGTTGCAACCTGTGGAGGGTTGATTCCTTTGATGGTATTTGAGCTTCTGTAATGTAATAAGTTGTCCAAATCAATAAAAGAAAGTTTTATTTTCTATGTGCAATTTCTGTTATTGTGTGTTTTATGATTTATCCCCTTCATCAATGTTCTTTGGTGATCTTTTTCTCTGAAAAACCTATCTCTGCACCCTTTCCATCTTTGTTGATCTCTCACAACAGGCAAAGGTTTACTTGTATTGGACAATTTTGGGGTATCAAACCTGTTTCAACATCATTTTAAGACCTGCATCAAATGATAACTAACCATGTTGGTAGAAAACTCTGTAGTCTTGTATGGAATGCCTCTGTCCATTGTATATTGTTATATCTGCCAAGCTTTTATAGTTAACCCTCCTTTAATATATTGAGACTCGAAGGGTTTGCATTGCTGTAAGGAAACTTGATCTTTTTGGCTCACTGTCACTTCACTATAGGTGATTGTCTTCTTTTGTTTTGTGGCAGCCATCCTAGGGACTGTTTCAAGATTGCATGACAGTTATTATGGAGGCTATCACTTCATTTCTAACAGTTATTTTAGGGCATTATCCCTACATACAGTCAAAAGAAAGTCATAAAAGTATATACAGTCTTCATATTACTGGTTCTCAACCAAATTTTATTCTCATGCCATTACTTCTTGATAATAGGTGATTGATGTTGTTATTAGAGGTGACTAACCTTTGTTGTATAGACTGCTCCTTATCTGTATTCTCAGTCACTTATGTTGTTCACATCATCAGGTGATCGTTCCATATGCAGCTCTTTATTTGAGAAGTCTTGTTAGCATTTTGACTACCTTTTTTTTGTATGAGTAACTATATTGTTTATCAGACTATTCGGCATCCAAACTTCTGCACACCTTGTCTTGAGTTCTCTTTTCCCTTTGTGTGTGTTTTGACTTCAATCTCTTTGCAGGCCTCAAACTTTCATCAAGGCTTCATTGACTTACCTTGGTTGGGTTTTGCTCCTTCCTATTATTGGTTGCTTCATAAGATCATACCCTAAAACACTTCAACAAGGTATACCATCATATGATAGAGCTCTTCATAGTTAAAACTTACCTCTCAAGGAAATTAAAACTCCCAAATACCATAACCTACCTCTTAATGACCAATATGCAGGACTTAAACAATACTAACACCTTCTAACTCATTCGTGACTTAGTAAAGTGCTTTTGACAATCCTCCAATTCTAATAAACCTTGCCAATGTTTGGCAATTTATTATCAGACCTTTTTATAGATTGACCCTTTGTCTACATAGTCAACAAAACCCTTAAAAGGAGAGAATGCTCCATGATGATGAACTTCATACCTTCTTTGATCACTGTATTATTCCATGACTATGTTGATAGACCTCTATTACTCCTCATCATAAGAGATTTGTGTATTGCTTTCTTGGCCTCATTCTTGTCGTGATCCACTATATGCATGCCACTATGCATAAGAAAAAGCATTGACTTCATGCTTACTTTAGACTGTCCCACTGTTCTCTATACACATTTTATGTTGCCATCTTGACTTCACTAACTATCATTTTACCTCTATTACTCCTCATCATGAATGTTGCTTCTCACTAGATTAGAACAAGGTTTAGTTTCCATATAATGGCCTCCTATTAGGACTTCATAATGCTACCCCTAATGTCTCTACCAAACCCTCAACTTCCATGGACACAAGTATGACTTTAAAACTAGATGTATAGACATTGTTAAGAAGCAAATACTACTGTGGAGAGTCACATTCTTCTTTACTATGGATAGATCACCCTAATCCCTTGACAATCATTTTAAATGTAGGGAAACTTGACCACTATTTAGATCACTTGAGATGGTAATAAGATCCAAAAAAAACTCTTTGAAAGGTTTTTATGCCTTTGACATATATTAAAAGGTTTGATAGCCTTACCTCCTTTGGACGGTCAGTCCTATGACTGTCCTTTGGTGATATGCAGATAGTCATATGGATTTCTTTTGATTGCCTCTTGATTGTATTATAATCATTACATTGTTCCTTCATGTTGGGCTCCTTCTTAATTGATGACTACACTGTTCTTTGCTAAGTGTCCTTTGACTATTAAACACTATTGTTCCTTCTTTATGACAGTGGAAAACCCCTTGTAGACCTCTACATCATGCATAACCACTACATATTTCTCTACATATTGTACTCTCGAAGTGCCTCTTGAAGGACACCCTCTAATCTTTGTTTGATCCCATCCTCATGATTGAAAAGCAGTATTTGCACTCTTATGACTATTATGAAATTGCTCTATCACGTTTGAATCTCTCCTTAGATCTTAGTCTTCACTCTACTCCTTATGTCTTCAGTGAAACCTTCTTGACTGTCAGGCATGTCTATCACAAAACCCCATAGATGACTATAACTTCATAGTCTAACTCTACTGCTATTAGGTAGTTATGACTATTTTTGTTGATCTTTACATTACTATCCTCCTATAGTACTGACATTGACTACTTTCTTTATCCCATCAGTTTGTTGTCTCCATGGGCCATGTATAAAAATCATAAATGACTGTTCTATTTCATCTCATATTGTTATTTAATGAACGATATTCTTCGTGTACCTGTACCTGCACACTCAGAACACAAGTTAGAGAAAATATAGTGGCAAAGAGCCTCTCTTCTGATTATTTGATCTTCATTTCTTACATCTTCTTGTGGTTGTATATTTGCATCTGGAAGTTATTTATGTTTTTTCATTTCCTACTTCGATGCTTATGAGAGGATAGCATGTACATTTGATGTTCTTACATACATGAATGAGAGGATATCCCGAGCTCTAACACGTTTCTTTCTCTCTCTTGCACATACTTCTGAAGATAGAAATGGAAAGTCTGAAGATGGTGCAGACACCAGTGGGGATTCATCTTCTTAGGAAATGACGAATCCCCTTTTTCTCTTCTATGTTCTTCTTACTTTAGATGTATATGTGTTCTTTCATTTCATCTTTTACAATCAATTCCTAGGGCTTCTGTGGGAACTTTGAACACATTTTCCTTGTGAATATAAGCAGTTGTTTTATGCAATGATTTGTATATTGTTCATCTTTTGTAAACTATCAATTGCATAAGAAAAATACATCAGAAACCTATTGCTTGATACAGTTGCTTATAATCATAAGTAGGTTTAACAAGTTGTGAACCTTTATCATTTAAGACTTAAACAAATTGTAATGAATAGATTTGAAACAATCTGAAACTCCTAGCCTAGTTTCCTCCTCCTACATGTTTTGGGATGTCTCCTACTCCTATAGGATGCCCTTCCAACTTTTATCTGGCTCCTATAGCAACTCTTACTGAGTTGATACATGATTTTGGTAGAAGTGATGATTGGAATGGCCTTCTACCTGAGTAGTAGGCCTTCTAAAGCTAGTTGTGAGCTCTTACTCTTCCTTACTCTTCTTCCTTTCCTCTTGTGTTAGACACCTAGTCTAGGCTTCTGCTATACCTATCTCCCTCTTCAAGGTAGAAATCGAATAGTACTATCCCAGCCTGACCTTTTTGGGCTGAAGTGTACAAATAGGTAACAAGCACAATAGAAGTTTATGGAGCATCAATGAAACATCTTATGACATCATGAACTATCATTATATCTGCATTACATCAACATCTACATCAACTAGACATAATTTTGAATGTTTGCTTGACATGTATTAAAAAATATACACATCATTGAAATGATTTAAGGGTTTAACTAAGAAAAAATACCTTAAATAGAAAACTCCATTGATATCTATAGATATCACCAAGTCTCAAATTCCAAGATTAGATACTTGAGATGAACTAATTATTGAAGATCAAAACTATCTAGATCAAGTGTGTGGACAAGGGTTGAATTTGTCAATCCATGATTGAATCTACAAGCATGGAGATTACTTTTGCATTCTGGAATTGACCTCTAGAGAAAAGTGTAGTTAGTTTATTAGTTTGATAGTGATCAAGAAATGGATTTGGTTTTGTATGTCATGACATCTTTATGAATAGGGATTTAGTTCTGTGGTGCTTGTGAAGGTTTTGGATGTTATGGAACATGTTGGAATGTATTCTTTCCCAAAGAAGTATTATTTAAAGTTTGGTTCTACTCATTTTTAGCCTCATAAAATTAGTTTTGTTCTGGGCAAAATTAGTGTTTGGTTGGAATCAAAAGTTGAATATTATTGTATACTTGGATTCCTCTAAAAAAATGTAATTTTAAAAATGGCACTTTGTTTTGAATCTATATGCAGAAGTTATGAGTTCGAGAAGAATTAGGTCAAAGAAATTTTATGAAGCTATGAATTCATCATGGGAAGTGGCTAACTTGAAAAGTCCCATCTTTCTTGGAAAAAGTCTAAGTGAACTTTTAAAAACTAGCATTTTTACGAAAGCATTTTTAAAGTCAATTATGTTTTGCACAATCGCAAGCATCCTTTGCTATTCTAGATTTTATTTTCATTGACTTTCTATTCCTCCTTGGTGTTTGTGTAAGGCCTCAGGCATATGTGCCTTGTATGTCTACTTGTATAAGCTTTTATTTAATATTATACTCATTAGTGAGGTCTTGTATGGCAATCAATGTATTTTATTGATGATGTTTTGTATTGGAATCTAGTGTCTGACTATGTATTATAGGATGCATACATTGTGATTATATGTGTTTGGACTATTCAATGTTTTAGCTTCACTATTTTCACTATATCTATTATATGTGAATGATTATTTTATCTAGTTCAACACCATATGTATTATTGATTATCAATGCATGCATTCATGTTTCTAGATCATGTGGCTTTAGAATGATTTTTAATTGATGTTATTTCCTTTATATTATATCACATGGGGCACTTTTATTGTGCTTCAAATATCTTGTATGGAGCAAGTATGCCTGATGTTTCATTGAGTTTGTAAGCATAGCTTTTATTGCAATGGTGGTTAAATGGAGATGATTCAATTTGGGTAAATATGTTTTGTATATCTCCTCATCTCACTCAACTCAATTTGTGAGAAGTATCTTGTGATATTTGTGAAATTAGGATATGAATTAATGTCAATTCTAGATCCACATGTTGTGAATAAGCCAATAATGTGTGTTCTTATTACATGCATTTATTTCATCTCCTAGTTTCTATTTACATTTATTTAGTTTGTGCATTTTCTTACTAAGGAGTGTTTGTAATTTACATATATGCTTATATGTGAAGTTGGATATTTTATTTACCATCTATGTATTTAATATTGTGATATTTCAAAATGCATTTGAAATTGAAAGATTGTTTGGGCTTTATGCCTTAGCCAAATTGATTACATTGCATGTCTTAATTCATTTGGAAAAAGAAATACCAAATTAAAATTAATTGAAAAGGTTAGTAATTTCTTAAGATATATATATTTATTTAGAAAATATCTTTTAGAAAAATATCTATATTGAAAATATTTAATTTGTAATATCCACTTGTGAAATATCTTATGAGTGGGAAATGAAAAGAAAAGGCTTAAGGGTTTAGAGATTTTTGGAATGTAAAAAGAAAAGAAAGAGTTCATTTTTAATTATATTTTCCTCTTTTCTTGCAAAACTCTATCCCTCCTTCTCCTTCTTGCTTTGGGTTCTCTTGACTTGAAAATGGATTTGGGATAGCTTGTGGAATACTACACTTGTGGAGGAAGAAGATCCTGAAAAGATTTCTTATTGTGTGCATGGAGGCAAAAGGATTTCTTCAAACTTGTGTGAGAAAATTGAATTTAACATCAAGGTATTCAAAGAATTTAGTTTATTGTCTATGCTTGATTGTTCAAATTTGAAACCATGCTCGCATTAGGTGGATATCATATGGTGATCTATTCCTAGTTTTTAATTGGAATTTGAATCTAGAATATATATAATTCATTTAATTTTATATCATTTAATTTTATTTTTTGAAAATCTGTTTTACAATTGTTATGTGAGTATGTGTATGGAAATGGGAGACCAAAAGGGGGTCAAAAGTGGCCACTTTTTTGAAATTGGTAAAAACTAATCTTAGATGAGAAATTGAAGATAGCCACCGTAAAAATTTGAAGATGTGACATGAACAAGATTCGTAGTGTTGGGAATCTAGTTTCTAAACTATAATTTTTTGTTTAAAATGGTGGATATTAAGAGGTTCAAATAGGGGGAGCACACAAAGTGCTCATGTTTTTGTCGTAAAAATATAACATAGTGTCTAGTGTGCTCCCCCTAAAATGTTGACTTTTTTTAAGTATTTCACAAATCACTTTGGTGAAAAATTAGCAAACATCATGTAGTTTATGCCTAATTTTTCTACTAATTTTTTAATGAATATAGGATTTTTTGTGAAATTTTAAAGTGGGCACATCCTAAAAAAAATTGAGTGTGCTCCCTCCTAAATTTTTGAAAACTAATAAAAAAAGAATCTATATAGAATAGATTCTAGAATCTAAAAATATAATTTGTTTCAAATTTTGATGAATGGATAAAAAATGACATCAAAAATACTATACATAGGTTTTTGGCAAAAAAAGAAGACACTAGCAAAAGAAATTGAGGATGGAAACCTTAATGTTTTAAATTTTTTAAAAATCACATGGTTAGAAAGCTAATAAAAACTTGAATTCATCTTGACATTCTTTTAGATTTATAATGAAAAATGTGTAAACCTAATGAAGAGCATGCTCGAGATTTAGATGCTTTCTATGTTTTCTTGAAAACATGTCTTTGGGTATCTAAAATGTAGGTTGAACCCTTTGGGTTGGATATGTAAGGAAAACCCAACCCTTAGGGTTGGAAGTTCCCAATGTAGTTTAAAATGCAAGCATGTTATAACATGCTCACATTTCTAATTGCATAAAAAAGTGAGCAACAATCTACAAAATGGAAAAAACTCATTATTTTAGACGCACATGCTCTATTTATTCTCTTAAACTATGCTTTCTATGATAGAAAAACAATTTTTTGATGCTTTTAAGGAACTGCAATCATTAGTTAACAAAAGTGTCTCACTTTTTGTTCCTGTATCGATGTAGAAGATTCTAATAGCATGTTTTTAATTCAAATTTGATATTGTCAATCATTGTTTTCATGTTTTAAGGAATTAAAATAATTTTTTGATAAAACTAACTAATTTTTTGTCTTACATTGACAAAAATCATTCTAATTGCATGTTTTGCATTTCAATTTGATAAACTATCAATCATTATTTTCATTATTTTGATCAATTGTGTTAAATTGATGTAGAATTCAACATCATGCCAAGGAAATGACCAAAACTCAAACATAAGAGCATGAAGCTAAGAATTCAAAGAAAAGATAACAAATGAGACAACGTCATGAAAATAAGAAATTGAACTCCATAGATGAAGATATATGATCATTTCCAATTGAATTAGATTATGGAGCATCCAATAAAGAGAAGGATTTGGAGAAACAAAGACAATGAATGTAAAAACTTTGTGCAAGTAATAAATTGAATCTAGGAGTTGAAGGTATGCCATCTTTTCCATCTCAATTTAATATTGTAGAAAATCCTCAATCACCGATTGAAATTGACGATACAATTTCAAATGTAAATATAGATGTCAGACCAATAGATCATTATTTAATGAGAAATATTTATCTAATGAATAAATTTTTCCATTGAGAATAGCTCCTAGAATTTTTCATCAAAAACCTAAGTTACTAAAACATTCTAAAACCAATGCCTAATAAGATTCTCAAATGTACTTGTAGAAGAAATGTTACTAAAATATGGAAAATATTTTTTAAAAACTTAAGTTAAATGGAAAGATGTCAATTATTTGTTGAAATGATGAAAAATATTAAGTTTAGACCCATCATGTGAAGATTCTTGGTCTAAGAACATCAAATACTAATAGTGAAAAATCTACTATAAAAATCTAATCAATGCATATCAAAGTGTGGCTTCGACCTCATGCACCAAAGATAGTAATGGTATATGATGTGTAATTACATCAACTATAGTAAGTAATCATACAAATAAATCGTGCTTAATAAGCAAAACAAGTCAAGCACTAAAAATTAGTAGAAAAACACTAATGAAAGTCATTGGGAGGCATGAAAGAGATGAGGACCCGAATAGCAATGAATTATGGGCATTCTCTAGTAGGCATTCTCTAGTAGACTCCCATGTAAAGATAAAGTCATAGTTGAATCCTTGAAATCCCTAAATGAATAATTTTATAAAAATAATGCAAAAGTATCACCTAATCAAAGAGATGTTGTAAAAAGGAGAATCAGTTGTCAAAACTGTGAGCCACATCCAAAGAATTTTTTGGATATATGACTCAAAATAAATTTTCTCTAAATTTTTAGATAGGATAATAGAGAGAGAGAGAGATGTTTCCAAGGTTTGCATATCTTCATTTCACCTTCTATATGTTTTCTATGTTTTTCTCATCCTCATTTCACCTTCTATATGTTTGACATGATTTTATTATCCTTATTTTAACTTCTATATGTTTTTCACCTTATATATGTTTGTGATACTTTTCTTATCATCATTTCATCTTCTATATGATTTCCATAATTTTCTTAACTTCATTCCACCTTATAAACATTTGGTGTGATTTTCTTATCCTCATTTCACCTTCTATATAGTTTCCATGCTTTGCATATCCTCATTTCACCTTTTATATATTTATCATACTTTTCTTATTCTCATTTCACCTTATATATGTTTTCCATGTTTTTATCATCCTCATTTCACCTTCTATATGTTTGACATGATTTTTTATCCTCATTTCACCTTCTCTAGGTCTAGCATATCCTCATTTCACCTTCTATATGTTTGACATTATATGTTCAATGAAATGATTCTAGGATTGAAATTTTGTATTTTGCACCTCTTGGGGACTAAACTAATAGTATCAACACATTGGGGTGGGTGAATTAATTCTAGTGGAGGTCTCTTTTTGGTGATCAATCATCCCAATCCTTTTGGGCTACATTGGACCAAGAGAGTCTCTTAAGAGCCCTAAGACCAAAAAGGTACAAAATGTTGGACCAACTATTCTCTTAAACCATGGCACTTAGGAATGTCTTGTTTATATGTACAGGTGGATGTTTAGTCCACCTACAAATGCATACCTTAGTTTTTGCTACCTCAAATTCATTTTCCCTTGGTGGAAACAAACGCAATGTTGCAAAATGCATCAATTTCATTCAGTGAAAGGGTGCTAGGAGTGAAATTTTAGATTTTACACCTTATGGGACCAAAACAATAGTGCTAAAACATCTGGGTGGGTAGAGGAATTCTAGTGGAGGTGTCTTTTTAGTGGCCAAGTGTCCTAATCCTTCTAGGCTACATTAGATTAAGACAGTCTCTTAAGAGCCCTAAGAACAAGAAGGTGTCAAACTTTGGCCTGGTTGTTGTTTCAAATCATGGCACTTAGGAATGCCTCATTTGCATGTATAGGTGAATGCTAGGTCCACCTATAGATACCTACCTCAATTTTTTCTCATTTTTTTGTCTGTGGTGTCAAGGAATGCAATGTTCCAAAATGCTTTAATTTTATCCAATGAAAAGGTGCTAAGAGTGAATATTTTCATTCAACACCTTATGGGATTAAAATGATGGTGCCAACATGTCTAATTATGTGGGTGAATACTAGTGGAGGTGTCTTTCTAGTGTCCAAGTATCTTGATGCTTCTAGGCTACATTAGATCAAGATAGTTTCTCAAGAGCCCTAAGACCAAAAAGGTGCTAAAATTTGGCATGGTTGTTCTCCCAAACTGTGGCACCTAAGAATGTCTCATTTGCACATATAAGTACCTACCTCAATTTTTTCTAACTCAAATTCATTTGAATGCAGTGGCAAGGAATGCAATGTTATAAAATGCTTCAGTTTCATCTAGTGAAAAGGTACTAAGAGTGAAATTTTTCATTTCACACCTCATGGGACCAAACTAATGGTGCCAACATGTATAAGTGGGTGGGTAAATGCTATTGGAGGTGCCTTTTTAGTTTCCAAGCATCTCAATCCTTCTGAAATACATTGGAATGAGACTGTCTCTTAAGATCCCTAAGACCAAAAAGATGCCAAACTTTGGTTTGTTGTTCTCTCAAACCATGGCACCTAGGAATGTCTCATTTGCACATAAGAATCTATATCAAACATAAAAGTCTAGGAAATAAAGGTTTTAGGAAGGAAACTTGATTCAAGAGTCATTTGTTATGACAACACTTCATACTCCGAAAAGGCTATGCCCATTTTCTCCATCCTCATGCATAAAATAACAATATGATGTTGTAAAAAGGTTGATCTTGAGTTATGATTCACTGATATATCCATTATTATACATCGTATATTCCACTTATACCATCACTCAAACATTTCGAAGGCTTTTCCATGGGTTCCTCTTGTCGATCCAACTAACTAGGACCTCCAAAATGATGTAGCGACAGCATATGAGGGTCAAAAATTAAGTAAAACCTCCATTTATTAATTTGGTTTCAATTTCAACACATTTTTCTATCATCATTGACCATTTATATCCATGCATGTGTAGGTACAATAGTTCATTTAGTCAAAGAGCCTCCCAATTCATCATGCTTTCACCTTGTTTTAGCCATTCATGCCTTCATTTCACCTATTTTCACCTACACAAGTGAAACCTAGTATTAAATCCTTCATAAACTCAGCATTTTCAGTCAATAATCATGACTACAATAAGAAATCATGTCCAAAATTAGAAAATAATAGTTTTTAGTCACATGTTTCCAGGACTAGGTGACAAATTTTCATGTTTACATGCATTTTTTGTCATTTTTGATGAAATCAAGTGTGCCAAACAAAAAACCACCTAATATATCCTTCTTAGGATGTGTATTTAACCATTCAGTCAATCTCATTTTAGTTTAAGTATCCATTTGCATGTTTCTAGTAAGTTGCAACATGTTTCCAAAATGTTGTCAATATGTTTCCAAAGCGTTACCAACATGTTTCCAAGCTAGTTTCAATGCATTTTTATGGTTTCAAGGTTGATAAGGTTGTATGAAGGATTATAACATGTTTATCATGTTGTTTTAATTCTCTAATGGATATTGCCAAGGTCTTATGGCATGTAATATTCATGCCAACAAGTTGGTAGTTTTAGGATTGTTTTGGACAATTTGTGATAGTCTTATTCATAATCAATGGAGCCAAAATTGCTTCCAAGACTCTTAATTTATATCCTAGGATGATATAGCAGTATCTATCCCTTAATATGCATGATGATTCATTCAATAGAACCATGTAATGGATTGAATCTAGGACTGTCCTATGCAACCTATTATGTCAGTCCTACTTGTCTCTATTGGCCATTTAGACATAATTGTTAGTTGTCCTTGTGATAAATTATCCATGCATGTTTCATAGTATGCCTTCTCTTGGAGAAGGTTGGAGGATTTGGAGAACTAATATTGATATCATGATTGTCTCAACATGGTCTTTCATCATTTTAACAGTCATCTTCAATGTCTTGGGCTAGGATAGTCCTTATGCACCTATTCATGATGATTTGATTGCATGACACTACAAAATTTCACATTTTATTAATTTTCCTTTGTTACTGGATGATGGTGGTTACCTTTATGGATTGTATACCTTTCAATGTACCCTAGATGACTAAGATTATTTTAATTATTATAATGAAAAACCTAGGTATGGTTGTCCTAATGAAATCAAGGGCACTCTTTGACCATCTTGGACTGTAATAATCCCTCTCACTATGTATGTAGTTTCCTTAATGATTTTAGGACCTTTAGTGATTTTGTACCATGCTCATAAAATCTTCACTTAGGCATTTGACAACTTGGGAGACCTTTCTATATGGTTGTCCTAGTGGCTTGGGGTAGTCTTTTGATTATTTTGGACTATAACAAGCCCTTATTGACTTGTTCATGACTATATAAGACAACAAAAGAACTCTTAATCTATGCTTTCACTACCATGACAACATTTCCTTCTTCCTATGAAAGCTTCCTATTTCTATGACATGATTTGGATGATAATGTCTTAACTAATAACAACCCTTGTTATGGTTGTCATGCCAATAATCCTTCATTAAAACCTCATGTAACTTGTTGAAATCTTGAAGACACGTCACCTAACCTACAACCATAGAGAGAGCCATTAGACTTGTCATGAAACCATGTCAATTGAAGAAAATGCATATTAAATAAGGCTCTTAAAACCCTAGGAAGACAAGGATCTTGAGGGGTAGACTTAGTAACAATCCTATGGCACTTTTTAATGCATCTAAAGGAGTAAAATAAAGAGTCAAGGCTTCTCCTAAGATTGCTACAGTTGTAAGCCCTTAGGCATGGATAATCCTCATGAAAGAAGAGGTAAAATAGACTCCATGACACTATTATAACAATAGTAGTAGTATTATAACATCAATATGAACATCCTTTCTAGCATTTCGAGAGTTTCCATGGGCAGCCAAACCCTAGGTCATTATACTCCATTCATGCCATGAAGTTATTTTGACCAAAAATGCGACCATTATCACTATAGAACCCTCAAAATCTTGAAGACCTTATGTTCATGCAACTAGGACCTCAAGAACATCCACATGCATCCAAAATCATGTCAAGCAATCCTGGACTCTATACTCAAATCAGGTTGATCAATCAGGACCTAAATCTCTCAAGACAAGCTAAAAGATAAGATGGGTTAGAGACAAGAAACATTGCGCAAAGAGAAAGAGAGGGGTCCCCATTTTTAGAGTAACTATGGGGAATGTGTGCAAGGAACAACAAGTGAATCTCAAGTCCACCTACAAATTCCTACCTTAATTTTTGCTAACTCAAATTTGTTTGCCTACAGTGGCAAGGAACACAATGTTGCAAAATGCTTCAGTTTCATTCAATGAAAAGGTGCTAGGAATGAAATTTTGTGTTCTACATCTCATGGGACTGAATCAATAGTTCCAACATGTCAAGTTAGATAGGTGAATACTAGTGTATGCCTTGTTTCATTCCCCAAGTCTCTAAATCCTTCCGGACTATTTTAGACTGAGAGAGTCTCTTAAAAGACCTACAAGCAAAAAGTTATCAAACTTTGACATGAAGATTCTCATAATCTATGGCATCTAGGAATGTTTTGTTTACACCTACAGGTGGATATTAGGTCCATCTACAATATCATATCTCATGTTTTATCAATGCCAAACCATTTGACTATGTTGACAATGAATGCATTATTGCAAAATGCATCATTTAAGAGTAGTGTAAAATGTCCCAATAGCCATTTTTTTCTTCCACACCCCATGGAACCAAACTAACAATGCCAACACATCACGGTGGGTTAGTTAATGTTAATGGAAGCCTTATTTTGTTCCCCAAGTCTCCCGATCCTTCCAGGCTACATTGGATCGAGAGAGTCTCTTAAGAGCCTTAAGAGCAAAAGGTTATCAAACTTTGATGCAGTGATTCTCAGAATCTATGGCACCTAGGAATTTTTTGTTTACACCTATAGGTGGATGTTAGGTCCATCTAAAATAGCCTATCTAAATTTCTATCAACTCCAAATTGTTTGATCATGCCAATAATGAATGCATTCTTACAAAATGCCTCATTTGAGAGTAGTGTAATGGTGCCAATAGCCATATTTTTTGTTCTACATCTTATGGGATAGAACTAAAAGCACCAACACATTGGGGTGCGTGGGTGAATGCTAGTGGAGGACTCATTTTGTTCTCCAAGTATCCCAATCCTTTGGCCTACATTGAACCAAGAGAGACTCTTGAGAGCCCTGAGAGCAAAAAGTTATTAAACTTTGATGCCGTGATTCTAAAAATCCATGGCACCTAGGAATTTTTTATATACACCTACTAGTGGATGCTGGGTCTATCTACACTATCCTATCTCAGTTTATATCAAATCCAAACCAATTTACCATGTCAACAATGAATGCCTTCTTGTAAAATACCTCATTTGAAAGTAATGTAAAGGTGCCAATAGCCATATTTTTTCTTCCGCGCATCATGGGACTGAACTGATAGCACCAACACATCAGGGTGGGTGGGTGAATGCTAGTGGATGCATCATTTCATTCCCCAAGTCTCTCAATCCTTCCAAGCTACATTGAACTGAGAGAGTCTCTTAAGAGCCCTAATAGCAAAAAGTTGTCAAAATTTGATGTAGCGATTCTCAGAATCCATGGCACCTAGGAATGTTTTGTTTGCACCTACAAGTGGATTTTGGGTCCATCTACAATAGCCTATCTTAATTTATGTCAACTCCAGACTATTTGACCATACCGACAATGAATGCATTCTTACAAAATGCCTCAGTTGCATTCAGTGTAAAGGTGACAATAGCCATATTTTTTTCTTTCGCACCTCATGGTATTAAAATGATAATGCCAACATGTTGAGGTGGGTGGGTGAATGTTAGTGGAGGCTTCATTTCATTCCCCATCTCTCTTGATCCTTCTGGGCTACATTGGACCAAGAGAGTCTCTTAATATCCTAAGAGAAAGTTGGTTTTTTCTTCATTACTTTTCATGGTAAATTTGATAGGTTAGGTTTATGTATAAATCCTTTGCCTGCTTTTCCTAAGTCCTAATAGCTAGTACCTAGGGTTTCCAACCCTATAACAATGGTTTCCACCTTTTTTAGGCATATACCTCCCTTACCAAATGGGCCTCATTAACTTCCTCCAACTAACCATTATGAGTCAACTACAGCATAAAATATGTTAACTTATGTCCTAGGGTTTTATTAAGGATAAGCCTTAATTTATTTCAAATCATCCAAGAGCTATCTAGGGATCAAGAAAGTAGTACAAATACATCTATAGCATGAGAGACCTTTACGGACAAAAACTAATTCATTTCAATTCTACATTCATTATAGTGAATAAAATGTTTCACTTCTATAAGTTACCATTCTCCACAACAAACTTGCATTCATCACTACAAAATTCTTATTGGTAAATCAATCTTTTAGTGATAGACAAGAAGCATGCAAAAATTGATAATTTCTACAATTTTTAAGCCAAGATGATAAGGGATGATTTTTTCTATTGAAATAGCATATCATATAGTTCATTCCTACACATTCCCATTATATTAATGCGGTGAAACTTTAAATTTAATGTTTAACAATAAACGTAAGGTTTCCATAGCAAATTAAAAACTATTTATTTAATAACTCTTTATTCCAAAATATTAGGGACCTATTCATAGGTTCAAACAACAGTCAATCTACCCAATCACTCATTCATGATCTAAAATCATTATTATTCATTTCTTCCAAAACTAAATAACATGAAGTAGTTCACAAATTCTAAATATATAATTCCATATAATAAATGCTTCAATATTTTTTGACAACATTTGAATGTAGTTAAGGAACAATCTCCTTTTACAACTTGTAGATCAAATTTAAACATAAATTAAAATAAGGAAATTGAAGATTAACAATCTCTTCTAGAAATCCAAACTCCACAAAGGTGCAAGCTCCAAGCCAATGGGGGTATATTTACCTCTCAACCATTGTGATTCTTTCAAGTATCACCCCTCCTTGCTAAGAAAGATTAAACATGGATCCACACACTTATACATTTTCAAGAGAGGTTCATGGAAACATTGAAGAACATGTAGGCAATATCAAAACTTTTAAACATGACACATTATCTATATTATGTAGAATTAAACCCTTCTTAGGAAAGTTCATACCCTTAATGGGTATGACTCAATTTACACTCTTACTTCTAACAAAAAGTACAAACCTACTCATGGTAAGACAATTCTATGACCAAGTGAAAGACCCTTAACAAGACATAACACCATTTATAACATACAATAATATTATTCCATTCTTTATAATAAACATGCACAAAGGGAGAAAATAACCACAAATCTTGAAACTCCATTCACTTCAAGAAGAAGATTAAACCACATCAAATAATTCCATACACTCATTGTACACATCAAACCACATCAAATAATGCCATACACACCACATCTCTAGTTTCCTAATATGCATGAAATCTATATTAATAGACCTCATCTCATAAATCACATCATATAAATGGGTTCTCAAATATATACAATAAATAATAACTTGATGTACACTCACCCAAATAAGCTCATAATAATATGAAATGATAATATGGCATAACATAGGTTATGATTCAAGGTATATTATTGTATATATATGTCTAAAATCCGATAGCATAAAAAAAAATAATAAATATGATAACAATTATAATTGTAATTGATCATCATATACATAATATAAAATGTCATATACAAAATGTCATGAAAATTCCATATATTGTATACATAATGTCATTAATATGATGAATATATAAACAAAGCTATATAGGCATACAACGATATACATCGGTAAAACAAAAATGTATGTGTACAAATTCATATAAGTATAAAACAAAATTTCATAGCATAGAAAGCCATATGGAGTGTTGTGGAACAGTCGATGACTCTTGCAATCGATGACTTTCTCTCTAGTCCACCGACTAGACCTCCTTTCATAACTTTTTTGGAGCTCCACTTATTAATATAATTAAATAATATACATATTAATATAAAAAACATGAAACATACAATGACATAAGTAAATAACCACTTACTACAAGCTGATAATCCTTCTCAATCATTTGTTGCTTCTCTTCATCCACCTAAGGGTCAGGTGCATGAAGTAGACTTGTGACCTCCTATGACAAGCATGAAGAAGAAAATTAGACTAAAGATGAATATCATTTATTTACATTAAATGGTGTAAGATAAAACAAGAAATACATATTGACATTTATATTACTAGCTCATACCTCGATCAAAAGCATTGAAGATAAATAGCTACAATTGATGTCATCAACTGAAAATAGAATAACGTTATTTGACCAAAATCTACATAACATTATTTACATACATAATAATTAAAAATTGTAAAATTTACCTTATTGAAACTTGATATATGACTAGTCCCACCAATTTCTCGTGATGTTGGAGGTCAAACATCCACCTGTTCATAATCAAATTGTCATTTTAAGATTACCATTGATATATGACAAAAGAAATTACAAGTAGTATATTTAATATTTTGTTACAAATTACATACCTATGGACTCAACATGGCCACATAATCATGTACAAGAGGGCCGAAAGATGTAGGATGAGTAATTTGACCCTAGAATTTCATAATTCATACAATTCTTTACATTAATTTTTATTCATAATAGATTAATATACTTAATTACAGATTTCAAAACAAAATATATAAGAAATTTCAAAACCTTATTGAAAATTACCTTTTGATCAATTGCAAAGGCCATATCTAGTAACTCATCTATCATTACCATATTATCTAATATTGATGTATCTTTCTCATGGCCCTATGTAGCATACTCCTAAAATTGTGGAGCATCCTCTCCAACATGTGTATCATCAACATCCTCAGACCCATAATCACATGTAGCTCCATAGAAAAAATAGATGTAGTGACTGTTGATGCCTAAGAGGCTCACCCTCATCACCCTATGAAAGAGGCCTACTATGTTGTAATAAGGTCTATGTGAGTGAACTGGTAAACTGTGGGGTTTGTACCTCAACACTCTTCTTCATAGTGGAATGGACTCTAACATGTTGAATAGATGGCTTGGCTAGGGGTCTCACTAGTGGCCATGACGTGCCCCCTCCCTATCATGTGCAGATCCTTTGCCTCTACCTTGGAAATTGTGCATACCAAAATAATTTGAAAAATCATTGAGGACAAACTAGCAAGAGTTTCCTTGAGAAATATTGGGGCACCTCATTATTTTTGCATGGAGAATGGTTAAAAACCATCCACCACCTATCTCAAAAATTATCCCTTATTCCTTAGTGTCAACACCAATGAATATGGAATCTTTTACAACTTCCATGCATGGGCTCATTGGTTCTTGGATCAATAAATAATGCACATAAATCAAATTTTAATATTTTCTTATATTTGACTTGTTTATATGATAATTTTGTATAATAATGTCATCGTGAATTCCCTTGATGATTTTACAATATGTTTATTTGTCCACTAACAGGATCTATATGTGAAATTATAGATTCCAAGGATTTCACAAGGGCTCTTTGATGTGTGCTCATTGCATTTGGGTTTTTTAATGTTTCAACCAATGTTTGAAGTTCTTTTTTGTTTTCTTCAATCTGCCTTAATATATTGGCTTGTGTCTCATGAGGATGCCAAAAAAAAGATGGAGGAGTTTGAGGAGGGTCAGTTTGTGCTCTCTCTTTAGCATGATTTTCCTCACACACTCAGTTCAGTGAATCAATGTTTGGAGGTATTGGGGGGTTTTCATTTGCTAAAATTTTTTTAAAAAATGAATCAAAACAATTGAAAAACAAATGTTTCATATTCAAATCACTAAAAACACTAAATATTACCTTGTGGAGCTCGCAAACATTTTGGTGGCATGGTGTTGGTGTTGAATTTGCTTCAATTAGCTCAAGTTACGCTCATAATTTCATCATATCCCATTCTAAACACAATGGGGAGAAATGAGCCCATGCATTTTATATTTGCTTTTTTTTCTTAAAAGACAATCACACTATAATCTATTTAGACCAAAAAAGTTCTTTGGCCACTTTTTGGTCACCCATTTGTGTACATGCCCATGTTGGAAAATTTTCTAGAATTCTTATGTGATGCAAAGTGTAGTGTTGTGCACATTGGGATCATAAGCGTATAATTTGTTTTGAGAAATTATGACTTTTTATTTTGGGAAAATCTTTATAGGTCAATGTGGAAGTGTGATTCATGTCTTGTGTATGAAGCATGAATTTACAAATTTTGAAATATAGGCATGTATGTTATTTGTATTTTGTAGGATGAATAGTCTCCTATTTCCTATGTTTTTATCAACCTTTTGGATATGAAGATCATGAAATCTAACCTTAGTTTCTATGCCTCAAATTTTTAGGTGAAGGTTAAATTTTGGACATAGGATTGGATACTAGCATTAGGAGTAGAGTGGAAACATGCCATGCTTGAAAAATTAGGGATGTCCCATTAGGAAGTATCATATGGGTAACATAATGAGGTTTAATTAACTTGGGGATTCAAACATCTAAAATGAATTAAACTAAAGGACTTGAGACATTGCTTGTGTCAACGTCCCTAAGGGAATTGTGTAAGATAGTGCTAAACATACTTGCACTGTAGGCCCTAAGGGAATCACACAAGAGAGCACTATGAACACCACTTGCATCTAAGGCCCTAATGGAATCATTTAGGACTAGTACTATAGATATACTTTTGCTTGAATGCTCTAAGGGAATCACACAAGGTGATGAGACTCTATGTCTGATATGTAGTAGATCATTTTCTATTTTTTTGGGTCATTAGTACCTAATGTGTCCTTGTACTATCTTTACTTGACTATGATGGTGTGCCTACTCATTACCTTAATGTTGGTGGTTGTTACCATGTCATCTTGTGTGTTCTTGGTTAGAGGCCATAGCCCTTGTATGTCATTGTGTACTTGATTTCATGATGTCTTTTCTTCCTATGTGTGATGTCATCATTTGTATCATTCCTCATATTCATATTATGTGTGTGTGCATGATTTCTTAATCAACCGTCTCTTAGTTCAGATGGGCAAGTTTGAGGGTTCCACATGGTTGGGTGGCATTGTACCACCATTAGGGCTAGCTAGATTTACAAATATGCTTGGAGAGTGTTAATAGTTCATTTACTATTGTGGTAGGGTAGTTCCTTTATGGTTTCATTTATTGAGAAATGCATATATTCAAGACTTTTTCACTCATTGACTTAGTTTGTATTGTAGTTATAATTGAACTTGTAATCCATGGTAAACCATCCACTTAGGATGAGAGCTCTAGTTTCATTCAGATTTCAATGTATAATTTTATACTATGTGTAGATATTACATGTTGAAATGAAAACTCTTGTTATGCCCATATTGATATGCTATGTAGGTGTAGTTTATTTTCCACACTTGATGAATATGATATAATGTTCCTCATTGCTATGTTTTACTTTCCTTGTGATTATTGTAAGAGTTGTAAGACATCATGTTTCCATGTGTTGCATGTAAGTTTTGAGATGAATGTTGGTAGAGTGTCATCCTAATTTATCCTTGGCCTTGTCCTAGAATTTTCAACCTTGTTCTCCACCTAGGGTTTTAGTTTTTGACTAAGAGAACCACGTGTTGTTTTGTGCTTTTGGCTTGTGAAGATAATTCTAAAAATTAATTTTCTAGGACTACAACATGAGTTTTGGATTATAGTGTACTGTGCTATCATCTTGATTATGTTCTAGCATCTTGTAGGAGCACTAACAACCACTCTACACTAACATCTAGTTTTTGCATTGTCATATTTTGCACTATTGTCTATACCCCTTTAGATAATAGGACACTTCTTGACTTTTTTTGAAAAAAAAATCTAAACAAAAGTTGTTCCCCTTCATCAACTTGGCATTCCTATTATCTCACTTTTGTGAAAGATGTCATATTTTACAAGTTATAATCTCTTTCGTGTTGGGATGTTTATCATAGTGTGAAATCAATTTCTTGATAGTTTAATTTTTGAGGGTGTGTACCCCCAATGAATCTACTACTTATGTAGGTGTAGTGCATAAGATATCAACTCATCCTAGAGAGTTACACCCTCTAGACTAAGTGATCTTAAAGGGCACTACTCTTGAACATCTAGCTTCAAAAGGAGAAGTTTTGTTCAATCCTACAAAACTATCCTAGTTATTCTAGAAATACTTTCAACTAGAAATTACAACTTTTTCTAAGTAAATAATAATAAATGAATAGGAACGAAATGTTGTTTATAGAATTCTGGAAATGGTTTCTAATGAATAGAAATAAAAAATAAAAAATAAAATGCAAAATGGACCTATCACCAGAGGGAGGGAACCTTAGTCGAGGATGTCACTACATTGCGTGGACATCTATATAGAGAAATATAGACAATAGGATCTGACAGTTGTAGTGAGTATTAATGAACAACTTAACCCCCCACCCAACCCCACACACATGAATGGATGGCATGAACTGATTCATGGCAGAATCTTAGTTAACTAGAATTCCTGGGTGGGAGGGGATTATAGGGTGGGAATTAATTAGAATTCCCCATGAATGCACTAAATTAATCAGTAAATTAATCCATTCATTAATTAACTTGCTAGAGTAAGCTATAGATTTGGTTGGGTGGGAAACTATAGTTCATGAACTAATTAATGAACTGATGCCATTTTCCAACTATGCCCCCCACACACATGAACTGATGCCATTTGGTGGATTAATGAACTGATGCCATTTCTTACTCTTACGAACTTGGTTTCAATTTAATGCCATATCATTTATGCGCTTGCCCTACCTTTATAGTGGCACTACAAGTTATGCACATGAAGACCCCCTCTATAGATATGGGAGTGCATGAAACCCCACTATTCTATGGACTTATGTACTTTCCTAGTGATCTTCTATTCTACATGTGTGATTTCATGATAAACCTACACAACACAACAAAAGGGAAATGTGAGTGTAATAGACAAATACATAGATAGACCAAATAAATTATAAATGATAGAATCTATAGAAATGATAGATTAAACTCTTGTAAACCTCCATGTGATTGATCTCATTCAAATGACATGCTTCTAATAGAACAAAAAAGAAGATTGGGATTGTTAAGGATCTTTCCAAGAATGGTCAAGCCCCTGCTTTGGTCCTTTGACCTCCATGAGTAGTCAAATGATAAAGATATTGGAAAAATTGTGTGCACCTATCCTAAGAGTGTCTAGTTTCTAGGATGCAGTGACAAAATGCTAGGGGTACTTCCCTAGTCTACAAGGAACGATATCAGGCCTAGTATGGGGTTTGGATAACAAAAATAGTGGTCTACACCAATGATTTATAGAGGAACAAAAAGGGGATTTTCTTGAACAACAATGGGGAGATTGTTGATTCACCGCTTATGGAACAAGATCAACAAGATGATGAAGGAATAAGATTATCAAAGAAAATACTTTTTATTGGAATATGATAAAGAGAACACCAAAGATCCAGTACCTTACTTGTAGAGATACAAGTGTTGGAGACAAGGAATACCTTCAAGAAGTAATCCATTGTTTACCACCTATTGAAAGTATCTCCAATGGTAGAAAGTAAGTTGGAGGGATCATTGGGAGAAGCCTAAACATTTATGGTGGAAAATTTGTCCTTGTGAGTACTTTGTATATCTTGCACAATAATTGTGAGAACATTGCATGCCATAGAAAGGAAGATTGCATGATTTATAGACAGTGATCTATAAAAAGGACCTATATACTATGTGTGATCCTTTTAGAAAGATCAAAGATTTCCATATGACTAGCCTACAAGTAATGCAGGAACCTAAGTCCTCTATCTAAGAGAGATCTTGGATACCAATTGTATTTTCAAATTATCCTTATCCTCTTGTCAAGAGTAGGATAATGATAGCAAGGCATGTCTGCAAGAGCATAACAACCATCAAGAGATATTATGAGGTGGCGACAGGCATGAGTAATGAACATTTCAAGATGCTATATGACATGGGATGCCAATGCATCACATAGACATCTAGTGTTGCACTTACTTCTTGATGGAATTTGCTCAAATTTGACACATGCTTAGAAAATAACAATATTAATGCTTTAGTATAGATTTTGGGAAAAAATCAATCTAGGGGAACTAGTCTGAGATTAACTCTAAATAGCTCTAAGTCATGCTACAAGAATCGATGCTAAGGCAGGTGAAAAACATGACATGAAATTGTAGGGTATGCAATTTTTTACATTATATTTTTCCCCCACTTTAGCAGGCTGACGACACTAAGTGAAAAGCATGCTAAAGTAAAATAATGAAATACTAAAATGAAATATCACATGAAAATGATACTATAGAGGTTGCAGGGATCCTTCAGATGGAAGGTGAGATGCCCCCAATCTAGAACCTACAAAACCACAGTGTTAGGAATTGCAAGCCCTATAAAACCACAATGTCAAAAAAATAATAACATTTAATTTTGCAAGACTAAGAAATATGTCAAGAGAATATAAATATTTATCATGCATATCAAAGAGGCAGGGTAGAAGACAACACATGGAAAACAAAGAAAATTTTCTAGTCGAAAAACAAGAGACCTAGCTATGGAAATATCTCATTGCTTGTGTTGGACCCCTAAAATATAATGAAATTTTCTAATCAATTTACGACAGATATAAGAATATGGTGGTATAGAATCAATCGATTGATGCAAGAGAAGAATCAGATGGTATACATGCAAAAAGGGAAGAAATCAATGCAGATTGATAAGAGACACATGATGTCAACTCTAGATAGATTCTTTCTAGTGGTCATATGTGAATATATGCCCCATCCTATTTTTGTCAATTTGTTTACAAGACAAAGACAAGAAAGGAAGGTTAGGAATTGTTGGCAAGAGACACTACTCCGGTATAGACTTGCATGTTTTCATTGATGGTAACAAGTCTCAGACGTCTCATCAGCATGAAAGGAAGGCATATCTCCGGAAGATCATATTGGATTTCAGGTTCGGTTGGCAAAAAATAGCTAAGTATGGGCATATACAGAGTAGAGGACATTAAGTGGGTCAGTGTGCCTCCACAAATAATGATCTGGAAATGCGACTCAAGTATGATATTTATAAGTGTTTGAGATTGTTATGTTCCAGAGATCAAGTCTTGACTTCCTTCAGAAGTCATTTGGAAGAAATATCTAAGTCTGGGTAAACAAAGGTGTAGTAGAGATAGTGTACAGGGCACATTGTAATGGTCTGCATTCCTCCGCAAGTGAGTATTTTACTATGTGATTTTAAGGTGTTGTAAACACTTGTATGGAGTGTCTAATTCTAGAGTTGTGAGATCTGAAGACCACTAGAAAGATAGTTGCAAGTTGTTGAGTATTGCTACAGCGTTTGGCAGAGTTTGACTGAGACAGAGTATGAGATTTAATGGTCTGCATTTCTCTGCAAGATGACATCATGCCTTGCAGTTCTAAGGGTAAGTTTGGGAATGTATGAAAAGTCTTTGATACAGTTTTGGAAGTGTTTTGAGATCCGCAATAAAAGTTGTAAGTCAATAGATGAAATAGTTATGCATGCTCTTAAGGAACAGGCTGACTGGTATGATAAATCATTGTGGAGAAGAGATAGTGTTTGAAGGATCTATTCAAGTAATTGAAAGATTAGAGCCAACCTATGTGAGCACATTTGGGCAAAGTTTTGGTCTGCATATCATTTAGTGCATTGATTTGAGCTGACAAGCTGCATTTTTCTATGTACACATTTTGTATCTTGGATGCCAACCTAATTATGAATCAAATCATGATGTGGATATATAAGAGTGATGAATTTTGATTGTAGCAAGGGTGATAGATGTGTGTGGATGAATAACATGTGAAGATAGAGTGGCCACAGCAAATAAAGGGAGATCTTGAGCATATATAAGAGCAAAGCAGAGAAATAGGGACAAACTGAGATGAAGAGTTCTAAGTCAGTATTCATGAGCTTAAGTGGAACTATTTCCATGCATATGTAGATGCAATCATAGCAGTTCATCCTTGGCAGTGAGCCACCCTTATTCTGCCTTCTTCTAATTGGCAGTGAGCCTTTTTTCTTGAGCAGTGAGCTTAGGGCAGTGAGCCTCTTGTAACTCGATATTGTGCTATAATAATATTTGAGAGATAACACTCTCCGTGGTTTTTCCCTCTTTGGGTTTTCCACGTAAAAATCATGGTGTTCATGTGTTATTTCTTTATGGTTGTTGTTCATTAGTTTTATTTTCTTTCACATGAGAGAATAAAAGAGGTGGGATGCTCACACTACTATAAGGCCGACAAGCATCCCTGACAATGACAAACATTGGCCTACTACGCAAGGTAGGCATATACTGGGCATACATGATGTTGGAGATGCAGTTCCATGATCACATGCTTATGGATCTCATGGAGAGATGGGATGTCAACTATTCAGTCTTTGTCTAAGTGCCTACTATGGAGATGATGGTGATCCTAGAGGATGTATATCTCATCCTTAGGCTATCCATCAAGGGAAAGTAGTTCACCATTGTGGACTAGAGGTTATCTACCTACGTGTAGGTAGGGTAGTAGTATGCCTCGAAGAGGACCATGCTCGAGGATGATATGGGCCACATCTACATGTGGTGGCTCAAGTAGGGAGAAATTTTGGTGCCCTTGGCGAGGTGTGTTATGATTTTTATAGTTGCAATGTGCCTCACCTCATATGGGAGGGGAAATAGCCTACACGAAGGCTTGGTGCACACCATTTAGGACATGGAGAAATATGAGACTAATTTCACTTGGGAGTGCAAGATACTCACCCATTTATACAATGATTTAGGGTTCTATAAGCACTATGAGGCACATAGCTTGATGGTTTACACACTCCTTCAAGTGTGGTCCTTTTAGCACATCAAGTGCACTCACCCAACAAGGTATCCCATTACTATTATGTGGACAACCCTCTGGCCCATGTTATCCTCTCAAGAAAGTGTGGCGATTCAAGGACCTTATCCACTAGCAACAAACCTTGGATCAGTTGTCCAACATAGAGGTTATCTAGAGATCCTACTTAGGGATATGGGATGGCAACTAGTTGGCCTACATATAGTGGGATAGATGATTTTTGGATCGGTATAACCACATCATCCCCCCCTTCTATTATGATAGGGTGTGGTAGTAGTTTGGGTAGATACAAGGGGTGCCTCCTGATGTGGCCACATATGTGTGGTTACATCAGAGTGTCATACAAAACAATGATCTCTCACAACCTACCATAGTATACATGCCCCTCAAAAACTCTAATGACAAGGAGCAGTACTCACCCCTGCATGCTAACGCTAACGATGTGGGGGTGACTACGGGGTATGCAACATAGTGGAGGGTGGCATGCCTTACATTGATCTACTCTGTTGATGCCCCCATTTGAGACCTTGGGCCACTACAAGGTGGATAGGTAACTAAGGGGAGCTCCTATAAGGAGATGATAGATGAGGAGGAGGAGGATGAGAGACCTGAGTGGTGATGGTAGTGTGAAGAGGGTGTCACTAAGGAGAGGCCCAAGGCTTTCCTTCAAGATGCACCATCTGTTGAGCCAACTAATGGAGAGACAAGTAGCGCTAGAGATACGAGATCATCGATTGTAGTAGTGATAGTACCAATATCACCACACCCACCTCTAGTGAGGGATGCAACTATCATATACTCTGACTAGAAGATCATTGACCTAGGTATGACTTGTGTGTTTACACTTTTTCCTTTGATAGAATACTAGATGCTACTATGTGATTTTTATTTATACAATGATATGAGACTGATTAAACTTTGGTTTTACCTTTTCTTGTAGTGTGCACACAGGAGTGGCTAGATTTAATTAGATAGGTGTTGGTAGAGATGGTCCCAGTTGTGTAGCTCGAGTAACTAGTGTGGGCTAGCTATCGCCCGTTGTAGAGTACAAGTAGACACTTTGATATTTTCAAGCCCATCACGTAGCTTAGGGCCTCTTACAAGGAGATGTAGGCTTGTGTGGACCGATCTATGGTAGAGCTTCTAGATATGATGGTGGAGAGAGACCAGAGGGCATTAGAGGTCACAATGTTCATTATTGAGTGAGACTACACCATGATGCAGATTGAGAGTGCTAATATGATACATGATTCCTTGTAGATCCAACTCGATAAGGTCAATAATGAGCTACAAACAACTTAGGTAGTAGGGCCATCAGACTTGGACCACCCCAAGGTGCAGGCACTAATGAGCCAAATAGCAAAGTTGAGGCAAAGTGAGCTCAAACTGTAAATGAAGCTGGGCAAAACTGAGGGGAGATGTTAGGGAACTGTAGTCTTGGAGTGTCTCATGTAGTCATTCTCACTCCCACTCTATGGCCTCTACACAACAACTACCTCCAACACAACCTAAGCAACCAACGCTAGAGGACTTAGGGAGTCATGCCCCTTAATGTAGATTTTGGTGTGTGTGTGTGTGTGTGTGTGTGTGTATACACCACATTTTGATGAGTGGTATTTTTATTGTGACATGATGTATGATATTTTGGCATGTATATAAATGAGATTTTGAGTGATACACACGTGTTATGGATTCTTTGATTATAATGTATATTTTTATATTACTTATTTAGATGCTTTTATGATCTAATTAAACAATATCAATGAATGAAATTGTCTAATTAAATACTATAACAACCTAACTAAACAATTTAAAATAAACTGCTTAATCAAATATAGAAAAGATTTAATTAAAACAATTTGAAGGAAAATGTGATTTATTAATTATGAAATAATTAATGAATTGACATTAGAAAGGGATTTGTGATGATTAGATGACCCACTAAGAGAGGGAGTCACGCATGAAAGTGATGAAGATGAATTGTATTTATAGGCTATTTAAGGGGCTTCACCCCTATGATAGAGAGGCCATCAGCTCTAGAGCCAACATCAAGGTCACTACATAAGGACCCAACCAATTAGGACTAAATTTTCCTTTAACACCAGTTGGAGTGTTCACATTGTGTTGATTCTCATAAAGAACCAAGTCATTTTCCTAGAAAGAACAATGAATAATGTGTTGATTATAATTTTGATTAAGAGCTTTTTTATGAGCTCAAACATTCTCAAGAGAATTAATGTGATGTTAATCACACATTTCAAGACGTTGAAAATGTTGGTCACAGTAAGTATTGTCATCAATGAGTCCTTGGAGGGAAACCCACAAAGATAGAATTTCCAACTCAAAGGGCATGATGACATCGATTCCATATATAAGATTATAAGAGATAGCACTGATGGTACTTTGAATACACATGTGATAGGCCCACAAAGCATAAGAGAGTTGTACATGCCAATCCTTACCATGTTTATTAACAATCTTTCAAAGAATTTGTTTAATTGTTTTGTTTGAAGTCTCAACCTACCCATTAGACTGAGGATAGTAAGGCATGGAGAAATGATGCTAAATGTGATTCTTTCCTAGAAACTACTTCACCTCCTTGTTTTTAAATTAAGATATGTTACAGAGACCAAGGTAGAAGGCAATCCAAAAATGAGAAATTATATTGTCGAGAAGAAATTTGCAAATTACATCAACAGTTATGGATCAAAATGAAATAGCTTTGACCCATTTTGTGAAGTAATACATGGTTGTAATAATAAATATATATACTTGAGAGGAAGGTAGTGAAATCTTTCCAATTAGATCTAGGCCCCAAACAGAAAATGGTCAGGGGGATGTTTGAGTGTGAAGTTCCTATGTAGGAGCCCGAATCAAATTGTTATGTTGCTGATATTGAGGGCACTTCTTGACAGAGGTGAAGGAGTCTTACTCCATGCTCTATCAATAATACCTCATGCAAAGGAGTTTTTACACCATGGACCTACCACCAAGATGCCCTCCACAAGCACCGAAATGGGCCTCCTGAAGGGCTACAAGTATCTTGAACTTTGTCAAACACCAAAGAAGGAGCCCATTATAACTTCATCAATAAAGAACATTAGAAAGAATGATATAACACAAAACAATTTTGCAGATATGCATATGAGCATTCTTAGAGGAATCACTCAAAAATGTATTATCACACAAATAGTTGAAGTCATATCCATGATTGTGGGTAAAGACAAAGTGTGGATCACAAAATGATAGTCATCTATCAAATCATCAAAGAACACAAGGGAGGCTACACTAGCTATTACATCCACATGTGGTACAGTCACGATTAGGAGGGTCCACAAAGTGAAAAATCTAGATCGTGCAGCAAGAGCAAACAAAATAGAAACAACTCAAAGATATAAAGCAAACGCAAATTCAGTCATTCAATATATCATAGATTCAAAATCCAAACTAACCAGCAACATGTGGGCTTACAATTAGGGCTCATAGGCATGATTCCTTAATTACAGAATATGCACAAGATATAGCTTTGAAGCTCCTTTGCAAAGAATTTAAACTATCAAACTATGAACTAATCATCAAGTATCCATGACTACTTTCCTAGGCATCTATTACATGATTATATATCATCTCTAGAACATAAGATTCCTCCGCGTCAGCCAAGGAAGATCACAAACTCCAATGAAGAGTTGTAACGTGTGTACATGGATAGGTCAGACCTAATCATATAGAACTCCTCCAAAAATGAATTAAGTAGCATGTGGATCTTAGGGAGGGTTTGCCACAAATCAAACAACATTGAATGAAGTGTCATTTAGCTCCGTAAGTCATGAAAGTGCTCTACAAGTCTTCTCCTTTAGCTGATTGTCTGAGACTGTTATGATGCTCTGTTATGAGAAAATAGTTGATCTTTTGATAGCGATATCTTTCTAGTAACTGAACCAACTAATCTGAAATTTGGATATGATGTGCATGAATGTGTCTAGATGCTAAGTCAAGCTCTGCAAGGTCTGAAATGAAATTGTGGGAGAATGTAGACCAATCTACAGAAATTGCTACTGACTAAACTGACTGTACTGAAGTAGAAAATGAAAAGAAACAAACTAAAATGCAAATGTTTTTGGTTGATGCAAGATTTCTCTTGAACCAGAGATGCTCCTGCATCAAACATCTGGGGTTGTTGAAAAAAGGTGAGTCCCTCACTTTGCTGGGGCTAGAGGAAAACCAAGACGGTCCACCTCAGCCTGAGAAATCCAAGATGAGTCTTCTTCTGGTCTACCTTTCCACTTCACAAGATATTCTTTGTATTGTATTCCTCTGGTTTTGCATCCAACTCTATTGTCCAAGATGTCTTCAATCTGCTCTGGTGCTTGTTGTGGTAACTACTTCTTCAAATATGCTTCCATGCTATCAATGAACTCTACTTCATGATATTGATATAGGTCTGCAATGTTGAAAATAGGTGATATACCCAATGTCTCTGGTAGCTCCACTTCATATGCATTTCTTGAATCAAACTTTTTGAGTATCCTACATGGTCCAAACTTCTTCATCTTCAACTTGTTATATGTCCCAACTGGAAATCTTTCTTTTCTCAAGTACACCATCACTTCATCTCCAACTACAAATTCTTTGTGTCTCCTCTTCTCATTTGCTTGTTCTTTATACTTATTGTTCATCTCCTATAAATGCTTCTTAACCTAATTATGCACTGTCTCCATGTGTCCTGCAAATTCTTTTGCTTTTGTACTCCTCTTATCTTCCATACTGATGTCTCTCAACTCTGCTACTCCTCTAGGGTTAGTTCTTGTCACAATCTCAAATGGTGTTCTTCTGGCACTTCTATTCACTAAATTATTATATGCAAACTCATCTTGTGATAGAATCAAATCCCAATTTCCTACCTTTTCTCCAACCAAACATCTCAACAAGTTTCCCAAACTCCTATTTACTACCTCTGTCTGTCCATCGGTCCATGGATGAAATGTTGAACTAAACTTCGATTATGTCTTCATCTTCTTCCAAAGTGTCTTCCAAAAGTATCCAAGAAATCTCGTATCTCTGTCTGAAATTATGCTCTTAGGTAATCCATGCAATCTCACAATCTCTTTGAAAAATAGGTTAGCCACATGCACTGCATCAGTTGTCTTCTTACAAGGTATGAAATGTGCCATATTTAAAAATCTTTCCACCACTACAAATATTGAATCATGTCCCATGTCTATCTTCATAAATCCCATTATGAAATCCATGCTTATGTCTTCCCAACGTCTCTCTGATACTGTCAAAGATTTGTACAATCTAGTATTCTGACTACTTCCTTTTGCAACTAGACATATTCTACAACTCTGCACAAATTTTCTAACATCCTTATGTATCTGAGGCCAAAAGTAATTTTCACTTACCAAAGCCACTATCTTATCAATGCCAAAATGTCCTGCCAATCCACCACTATGTTTCTCTTTGATCAAATTATCTCTCATTGAACTCCTAGGTATGCATAATTGTTTTCCTTTGAACAACATATCTTCTTGAATGAAATAGTCCAACCACTTACTTCTATCTATCACAATAGGTTCCTTACATGCTTTCCAAGGTTTTGCAAAATCAAGATCTCCTTCATACATGTTCTTCAACTCCTCAAATCCTAACACTTCAAATATCATCTCTGTTAGCAAGTTCCTTCTCCTACTCAATGCATCTGCAACTTTGTTTGATTTTCCACTCCTATGCTTCAATACAAAAGCATAACTCTACATGAACTCTACCCATCGTATATGTCTCTGATTCAACTTTCCTTGACTGTTCAAATATTGCAAAGCTTGATGATCTATATACAACACGAACTCCTTAGGCAACAAGTAATGTCTCCACTTCTTCAAGGCTTGAATTATGGCATAGAACTCATGATCATAAACTGAATATCTTCTCCTTGCATCATTCAAATTCTCACTAAAATATGCTACAGGTATACCTTCTTGACTTAACACTACTCCTATTCCATTTCCACTTGTATCACAATCTACTTGAAATACCTTATTGAAATCCGGTAATCCCAACACATGTTGCTCTGTCACTTTCTACTTAAATAATTCAAAACTTCTATCTTCTCCTGATGTCCACCTAAAGTCTTTTCTGTCACCTCTCATTGTCTCTGTCATAGGGTTACATATTGAACTAAAATTTTTTATGAACTTCTGATAGAAACTAGCTAATCCATAAAATGATCTGACTTCTCCAATGCTCTCCAGTGTAGGCCATTCAACAATTGCTCTCAGTTTCTTAGGTTCCATCTTCAATCCTTCTGTAGAAATCACAAATCCCAAGTATACCAATTCTTCCTTCATGAAACTACACTTTTTGATGTTTATCAGCAATTTCTCTTCTCTCGGTCTCTGCATAATTGTCTCTAGTGCCACAAATGTTCTTCTTTTGTCTTACTGAAAATCATAATATCATCCAAATATACAATAACAAACTTACCAAAGAATTTATTCAAAACTTCATTCATCAATCTCATGAAAGTACTTGGTGCATTTGTCAATCCAAAAGGCATCACTAACAACTCATACAATCCTTCTTTTGTCCTAAAAGCAGTCTTCCATTCATCTCCCTCTCTGATTCTGATCTGATGGTATCCACTCGTCAAGTCTATCTTTGTGAAATATTTTACTCCACTCAAACAATCCATAATATCATCCATCCTAGGTAAAATAAATCTATACTTAATTGTGATCTTGTTTATTGCTCTAGAGTCTGTACACATTATTCATTCTCCATCCTTCTTCGGTGCTAACATTGCAGGTACTGCATAAGGACTCAAACTTTCTCTAATCAAACCTTTCCTTAGCAACTCATGTATCTATCTATTCAATTCTTCATTCTTTGTTGGTGTCATATTGTTAGCAGCTTTGTTAGGCAAACTAGCTCCAGGTATAAGATCCATTTTGATGACTGATACTCCTGATCGGTAGTAATCCTTCAGGTACATTGTCTAATATGATGTCTTCATACTCTATATACAACTTAGTTATCTACTCTGGTTCTGATTCTTTAGTTTCCTTCTTCAGGGTTTCAGGTTTCTTAGGAATCAAAGCATAACACATATTCTCATGTCTCAAACCATCTAGAAATTTCCTTCCATCTACCAAACAAATTCTAGCATTTCCACATACTTCACTCTTAGGATCATCTTCCAAAGGAATCAAAGTAATTCTCTTTCCATTTGATGTTATATTATATGTATTCTTTCTCCCATCATGTATAGCTTTTCTATCATATTGCCATGGTCTACCCAACAAAATATGACATACATCCATAGGCATAATATTACACAATACTTCATCATGATAAGATCCAATATGAAATTTCACCAAACATTGTTCACTCACAAGTACCTTATGATCATCCCGAATCCATGCTATCTGATATGGCTTAGGGTGTTTCAATCTTTCCAACTTCAGCTTAGTCACCATCTCCTCTAAAACTAAATTATCTGAACTACCACTATCAATTACATATTTACAATATTTACCTCCTGATTTGCATCTAGTTCTGAACAAGCTTTTCCTCTGCGGTGGTTCCTCATTTGTCTCTTCTTGAAATAGTTCTCTCCTCATGACAAGTGATTCTCCTTTCTTACATTTACCAACTGAACTAGGTGACCCAACAGGTTCTTCTTCCACATGGGTTGCTCTTCCACTGTTCTTTGTCCTCTTTCTTATACTCCCTTGATTACATACAAATGCTCTATGTCCTTCACCTCCACATTTAAAACAGGTTCCTCTATCAAGTCCTCTTCCTTCTCTTTTGTATCCTTCACTCTGGTATGGACTAGGGTTTCCTCTGCAGTAGAAAGTTCTATCATCTCTCTGGCATGCATTGTTATCTTTGTCCTCCTTGAATGTGCTTTCTTGTCTGTTCTACTCCGCGTCTGATCTCTCTCCTTTGGAAAATGTTCTACCTCTCTAAAATTTACCTCCTCTACCTCTCGGTCTCTGATCATGTCTCTTGTTCAACTTTTCTTCAACTTTCAACACAAACTGATATGCTTCTTCTAGTCATCCTCACCAAACTTAGTTCTTCTTAAATGTTCAATCTTAATCCATTGATGTATCTAGCCACTTTCTCCTTGCTTGCTTCACTATGTCCTATTCTTATGATCATCTTATGAAATTATTCAGTGTACTCCTTTACAGATTTCTCCTTATGCCTTAGGTTTTGCAATCTCTTCAACAGTTCCAACTCATAGTCAGCAGTTATAAACTGATTCTTCATTTTTTTCACCATTCTATCCCACTTTGTAATCTTCTCTTTTCCTCTTCTATTTCTATCCAACTAAACTTCTTTCCACCATATAGCAGCATGTCCGTTCAGCTTTGTCTTTGCAAAGTTCACCTTCTCTAGATCTTCAATTTCTTCATACTCAAAGTATTCTTCTAGGTCATTTATCTATTCAATCAACACTTCAGGATTCAAATTGCCAGTATAGTTCGGTACATCAACTCTAGGTATTTTTTCAATCTTTGAAATAGCTCACAACATCTTTACTTGATTTGATTCTTCTTCTAGGGTTACTTTGTTTTGATCAGTGGATTGAAATTCTTCATCATCATCACTTTCAACATCAGTTTGAGGTGTCAAACCTCTTCTTCAATCTTCTTCAACAGCATCCAATCAAACATTATTTTCATCATTTTTATCATCTCATCCATTCTTCTAGCCATAGTACCAACAGTAGGTATTCTCCTCAGCGGCATTTCTTCCTCGAATCAAGTGTAACTACCTCAAATTCAGTGATCAGGCTACAAGGTGACAACTGCCTCACATCGGTGATCGGTTGACAACACAAGTAGTCTACCTTGGATTTGGTGATCTATTCATATCAAGATCTTATGGAATTCCTTCGCCAACTTCACTCAATTCACTCCCAAAAGATTCAAACTTTGCTCTGATACCACTTGGTGTAGTCACGATTATGAGGGTCCACAAAGTGAACAATCCAAACCATGTAGCAAGAGTAAACACAACGGAAACAACTCAAAGATATAAAGAAAATGTAGATTCATTCATTCAATATATCATAGATTCAAAATCCAAACTGGACGACAACATGCAGGCTTACAATTAGGGCTCACAGGCCTGATTCCTTAATTACAGAATATGCACAAGATATAGTTTTGAATCTCCTTCACAAAGATTTCAAACTATCAAACTATGAACTAATCATCAACTATTCATGATTACTTTCCTAGGCATCTATTACATGATTATATATCATCTCTAGAACATAAGATTCCTCCACGTCGGCCAAGGAAGATCACAAACTCCAATGACGAGCTGTAACGTGTTTACACGGATAGGTTGGACCTAATTGTATAGAACTCCTCCAAAAATTAATGAAGTAGCATGCAGATCTTAGGGAGGGTTGGCCATGAACCAAACAACATTGAATAAGTGTCATTTAGCTCCATAAGTCATGAAAGTGCTCTGCAAGTCTTCTCCTTTAGCTGATTGTCTGAAATTGTCAGGATGCTTTGTTCTGAGAAAAGAGTTAATCTTCTGATAGCGATATCTTTCCGGTAACTAGTCCAAATGATCTAAAATTTGGATATGATGTGCATGAATATGTCTAGATGCTAAGTCTAGCTCTGCAAGGTCTAAAATGAAACTGCGGCAGAATGTGGACCAATCTACAAAAACTGCTACTGACTATACTAACTGTATTAAACTAGAAAATGAAAAGAAACAAATTGAAATGCAAATGTTTTTGGTTGATGCAAGATTGCTCTTGAACCAGGGATGCTCCTACATCAACATGACAATTATCCTTTTTGGGACAACATTAATGGAGAAGCAGGAAAAGCGATGAAGAAGCAACAAGGCCAAATCACAGTATTGGGAAAGATGATCTTGCTTATAGCCTGATAATCACTAGTGATCTATTTGATAATCAAATGTGAGTCATTGTAAACATGGACAACCTTTACACTAGAAGAAATTGTGTCATGCAAACCAAAAATAAGGGCTTTGTACTTAGTAATATTATTCATACATTAGAAATTTAGTCAAAAAGAAAGTAGAATTATTTTACCCTTAGGGGGGACTAATATCACTCTGATCCTAGAACCGGTTTGACATATTAAACCATCAAAGAAAAAATCATAGGGGGGATCACCATCTATGAGAAGGATGTGATCATTAGGAAAAGAGTCAAAATTAGGGAATGAAAATGTAGCGGGGGCGTCATCCAACTAGTCAGCCACAATTTGTCCCTTTATGGCTTTTGGGGAGATTGACTTTAGATCAAATTCTGTTAACAACATAACCCACTTAGCCAAATGCCCTGATAGGTCAACTTTGGAAAATAAATATTTAACAGGGTCAAATTTAATGATGATGTGTGTCTCTGCATGGAGAAAATAATGTCTCAACTTGTGAGTGGCAAAGACTAGAATCATGGAATATCAGGTTTCATAGTCGAGGAGGTACAACTGATATAATAAATAGCGTGCTCTCTACCCTCACCACCATGTTGAGCCAGAAGAGTGGCTACAACATAAGATGACATAGAAGTGTAAAGAAGAAAAGGATGCCCTAAAATGATAGGTAGGTTAGCCAAATACTCTGTAATACTCTCAAAGGCCTTCTGACAATCCTTGATCCAGGAACAATGAATGTCATTTTCGAGCAGATTAGTAAAGGGGAGGGTATAATCTACTAATGGGTATGATCTGCTAATTTAGAAATAAATCAGTGAATGGCCTAAATATTCCCTTGCAAACTTTGAAGTTGAGATATTTGCCGAAGGTGGCATGTTCACGAGAGCATCAATTTTCTTTGTGTCAACTTCAATTCCATCTACAAAACTATAAACCCTAACAATTTACCACTGTCTATGCCAAAATGTATTTATGAGGATTTAGATGCATGTTATATAGGATTGGAGATGTTCAAATAGCAAACAAAGGTTACTCACATGATCTTGGCATGAGATAGACTAAGACAAGATATTGTTGACATAATCTTTTAAGATTATCTGAATGAAATCATGAAATATCAAGGTTATGGCATGTTGGTAAGTTGCTCTGGCATTCTTCAGACCAAATGGCATGACAACATAACAAAATATGCCCAAAGGAGTGCTGAAAGTGATTTTATATTGACCCTTAGGGTTGATTAAGATTTGATTATACCCTGAGAGGCCATCCATAAAAGAAAGTAAAGCATGGACTATTGTCAAGTCAACTATCATGTCAATAATTGGAAGAGGGAAATTGCCTTTGAGAGACACCTTGTTAGATCACAAAAGTCAATACAAATGCAAATGTGATTATACAGTTTAGTGACAAGCATGATGTTTGAAATCTAATTGGAATAGCCTATAAGGTGGATAAAACTAGCTTTTAAAAGCTTTCTATCTCAACCTTAACCAAAAAAGTGATCTTAAGGTGCATTTTCTAAATCTTTGGTTTCACGTGTTGGGCATCAAGATAAAGCACTATATTGTGGGTTACTAGTTTAGGGTCTAGACCTAGCATGTCCTCATATGTCCAAGTGAAGACATCAAGAAATTCATTTTATAGATCAAAATGAGATGAATGCTCCTTAGGTGATAGGCATTCCCCAATGTGAATGATTTTCTTAGGGTCATTAGGATCCATAGAGACTTCAACATTCTTACCTACTACAAGGGTACTATGGTCTTGAGGATCAGGATCATCCTGAGGGTCTAATTGAGTACTTGTAAGCATAGGAATATCACTAGATAATGCAAAAAACTCCCAAAAGTATGCTTGAGTGTTGAAACAATAGGGAAAACTGCAATCATAGTGATACAAAGGTAAATGATCGTAAACTCCCAGAAACTCTACAAGAGATTCATCTATAGAGAAGGTATCAAGAGGAGGCATGTAATATCCTCCAGTGTTGATGATTAACTCTAGGTACAATAACAATAAAGAGGATGAATATAGATGAGGAAATCATGTTCACATGCAAATAATTTTGGGATGAGAGCCTAGAAGGTCTATAACCAATATCTGTCATAGCATGACATTTGTTGGGCTCAATAGGGACCTTAATACCTTGTTCTCTTTGACCTGAGCAAGTACACATATAACCATCTTTTGTGAGGATATCAAAATCAAGCCCATAACATGATTGCAACTCCTTAGAAGAAGGATGATCAATGTCTGAGGCATGCTCAACATAAGAGGTATATTCAGATGATCCTTTAACAAAGGAAGTAGATGCCTCATTAGATTGAGATGCAGATGTTATACTTGTGATTTTGGTAATGTCAAAATGTGATGGGGCTATCTTATACTCTCCAATGAATCCATGTATTGTATGAAGAGGTAAAGTCTTTAGCCACATACTCAACAAGGGTTGTATTTTTCTATTAGGATAAAGAAGGAATCAAGTTTCGAAGCACTAGTGAATAAATATGCTTTTTCCCAAGTTCAGTTTGTTGGCAATATTATAATGGATCAAGATCTACTTTATTGTTAAATTTTTGTTCCCATGGAAAAATTTAATAGACAAATGTAAAGTTGATGGGACAACACCCATGCCATAAATCCATGGCTTGCCTATAAGGAGGTTGTAAGAAAGGGAACCCGACATCACATGCATGATGGTGGGTAATGTGACAGGGCCCAATTCTATAGGTAAAGTGATGGTTCCAAGGGCTTTCTAACTTATGTTATAGAATCCATTAATTGATAAATTAGAAGAAGAAATACAAGTTTTATCAATGTTCACAAGATTTAGCAAATCTACCTCACAAAAATTAAGACCCAAACCATTATCTATAAGGGTATGTTTTACTACAATGGAATTTACGCCAAAAATGATCAAGAGAGGTTCATTTCATTTTTGCACTTCAATGGAAGGTATTTCATACTACTAGAACACAATGTTAGTAGTATTGGTATAAATGCAGTCTAACAAGGATGCTACTTCATTCAGTCTAACAAAAGATGATACCTAAATTTTTTGCAAGGCTTCCTGAAGCATACCAAGACAAGCAGGAAAGGTTTGAACAAGATCCCAGTGGGAGATTTTAGTTGGAGTAGCATGTAATTGTTTAATGAAGTCATAATTGAGCCAAGGATCTTTTCAGACACACAAGGAGCCTTTAGTGAAATTAGAGTGGATGTAGGAAGGGAAATAGGAATGAAGTTTTTTTTCCTATTCCCATGGGTATTATAGGTATGGGCTACCACTTGATAGTTAGGAGGAGGTATCACATGATAATCAAGAGGATCCTTTGGTGTATTATATGTGATGGCCCTAGCAAATTAAGTATAATAGTTAGGGGGTCTAGGTGGGATAGGAGCACCTCTAATAGTTATTACTCATTTAGAAGGGTGAGAGGTGCCCTAAATAATGATTTTCAATTGTTTATCTCGGTTGGTAGTGTGCAAGGCAAAAATTGAATTAATCATGTTTTTAGAGAAAAGTTTTGATGTTAAAGGGGAAGAAGGTTCGTCATGCATGAAGTCCTCAAGGGCTTCATCCAGCATGTCAAAACCTTCTTGAGAAAAGTGTTTGTAAGACATGTTTTGGAAAAATCAAAATTTTGTAAAGGTGTTCACATCAGGTTCACCAAAATGTAGCACATAAGATAGCAACTTAGCCTAGCGAGTTTCACCCTCTAGACAAAGTGATCTTTTACGGCACTACTTTAGAACATCTAGCTTCAAAAGGAGAAGTTTTGTTTAATCCTACAAAACTATCCTAGATTTTCTAGAAATGCTTTCAACTAAAATTTATAACTTTTTGTAAGTTAAAGAACAATAAATGAACAGGAATGAAATGTTGTTTACAGAATTCTAAAAAATATTTTTAACAAAAGATAGTAGAACTGAAAAAGAAAATGCAATATGGATCTGTCACCAAAGGGAGGGAGCCTTAGCAATGGATGCCAGCATGTCATGTAGATGTTTTCACACTGCACTATCATTTGTACGAAGCAATACAGACAATAGGATTGGACAATTATAGTATGTACTTTCCCAATGAGCTTCTATTCCACTTCTATGATTTCATGATAAACATGCACAACACAATGGAGGGGAAACAAAGGCGTAATATCTAGATTAACAGATAGACCAAATAAATTGTAAATGATAGAATCTATAGAAATGATAAATTAAATGCTCACGAACCTCTCTATGTGATTGATCTCCTTCAAATGGCCTACTTTTGATAGAATGAAAAAGAAGATTGGGACTGCTAAGGAGCTTTCTAGGAATGGTCAAACCCCTGCTTTGGTCTTTTGACCTCCACAAGCAATCAAATAATAAAGATATTGTGTGTGTAGCTATGCTAAGTGTGTCTAAGAGCTAGGATGCAGTGACAAAATGCTAGGGTACCTCCCTGGTCTATAGGAATTATAGCATGCCTAGTATGGGGTTTGGATAACAAAAATGATAGTTTACAACAATGATTTGCAGAGAGACAAAAAGTCCCCTTGTTTGAACAACAACGGGGAGATTGTTGATTCACCACTTCTGCAACAAGATCAACAAAATGATGAAGGAATAAGAATATCAGAGAAAAGTACTTTTAATTAGCATATGATAAAGAGAACACCAAAGATCCACTACCTTACTTGTAGAGATATGAGTGTTGGAGATGAGGAAAACCTTCAAGGAGCAATCCAATGTTTACCACCTACTAAAAGTATCTCCAATGGTAGAAAGAAAGCTAGAGGAATATTTGGGAGAAGCCTAAACTTCAATGGTGGATAATCTATCCTTGCAATTGGTTTGTATATCGTGCACAATAACTGTGAGAACTTTGCATGCAACAGAAAGAAAGATTGTAGGATTGTTGGATAGTGATCCAGAAAAGGACCTATCTATTGTGTGTAATCCATTGAGAAAGATCAAAACTTTTCATATGGATAGCCTACAAGTATCTAAGTCTTCTATTTGAGAGAGAGAGAGAGCTTCTAGACAACAGTGTTCTTTTCAAATTATCCTTATCCTTTGGTCAAGAGCAGAGTCAGGATAGCAAGGCACATTCATGGGAGCATTATAGTCGTTAGGAGACATTATGAGGTGGCAACATGCATGAGTAATGTATATTTTGAGATGTTGTAGACATTGGACTCTAGCACATCACATAGACTTCTATGTGTTGTGCTTTTCCTAAGGGAATTTACTAAAATTTGACACATGTGCTTTAAAAAATGATAATATTAATGCTCTAGTACATATTTTGGGAAAACCTTGATCTAGGGGAACTTGTCTAAGATTAAGTCTAAATAGCTCTAAGTCATGCTACGGGAATTGGCGCTAAGGTGGGTACAAATTCTGACCTCAAATTGTAGGGTATGCAATTTTTGACATTATAGTAGGTATACCTAAGTGTTTAGATGTTGACTTGTGTTATCTAGGAATGTGTATGCAACAAGTATCGCTCTCATAGTCCTCCTTATGTGAAGTCTTCTACTTATGTCACCTTGCATGATGCATTGGTGATAATGCCATGCATCTCAGTATGTTGCCACGACACCTTGTGCAAGGGAAGTGTGCAATGTGATGTGTTATTGTCATACTTGTGATGCAAAAAATTTGTCCGTCTAGTGTTTTACTCATTAATGTCTTGGGTGAAAGCTGGGGCATTAATATTTGTTTTAGCTTCCTTTGTTCTATAACATGCTTGAGGTTGAATTGAGAATATATGGAGCGTGTAGAGTCTTGTAAGTCAATTGTTGGGAGTTATTTGTGAGTGTTGTCATATTTTGACTGTAATTCTTGAGAGTTGCAAATTGGTCATGGGGAGAGTTTTCAAATGCTTGTGAAGACTCTTAGACAACCTAAGGGTTGTGATCATTTGTATATTGCCAATTTGGTGTACTTAAGTGAGTGACTCACATTTTGGAGTTTTTACTTACAATGGGGATTTCTCCATATTAATTCTTCTTTGTCTCCATTTTCATGGTGTTCTATCTCTCTTTAATTTTTGTTCCTTGTTTAAATTAATCTTGTGCTAGTAAATTAGTGGATTATTGCTCTCAAAATTTACTCTATCTTAAATTTCTTAAATTGGTGACTAACCCAAGGAATATCATTGGTAGTTTATGGACCAAATAGTAATTTATGAATCAAACATGATTTATCTGACACAGGTGAGACCATCATCTATCATAGAATATTCAACATCAAATCCTAAAACTATATATATTTTCTTTATTAATTTTAACACTCATTACTAAACATAAATATTTAATATTTTTGTCTCAAATTATTATTCTAAAAATATTTCTGTATCATTGGTGATTAATCAATTTACCCTAGAATATTTGTTTTACTTTGAATATTCTATTATTATATAAAATACTTTTCAATAACAATAATATATATTTTAAATTGCTGGTGGCCATTCTATCTTGCGCATTTAGATGTTTATGGAAAGGAATAATTATACATTCCACAACCTTTCCCTAAAAGAGAAAGTACCCTCAATGGTCCAAATTCAATGTATCTGTTCTTTAATTTTTGTGGGATGTACATTTTCTATGTACAGAAAAATGGTCCAAGTTCAATGCATCCAATCTTCTGGTCTTTGTATCCTTCCTCTTATTTAGATGCATACTACAAAGAAAACTGATCATGTATGTTCTAATCCGTCAGAGTTCCTCCAGATGCTTCAAGAGAAATGGGATATCATTTATCCCATGAAATTTAGGTTTTTTTATCCCCTTCTTCATTGAAGGTTGAGAGCTCTCAGAGCAGCTCAAATATAAATCAAATTCTGCCCATATATCAGATGTAACTTTTTAGTCTTTAGTATTCTTAGAAACAATTATATTTGTTTTTATTATTAGAAATGATTTGGCTATAAAACAAGGGTGTGGGGAAGCTAGTTCCTGTGTTTGTGTTCCAAATTGCATTGGAATGGTTTGTATTGATTAGCCAAATGTGGTATGGGAATTATGTTGTTCCCTTGATATAGATTACTCTTTTCATTGCATTTCATTTGTTAGCAGTCTAAACATTGTTATGGTTTTCAAATGCTGTATAACATTAAAATCCAGCTAGCTGTGAATTTTAAAGTTAGGCATCCCAGCTAATTTGACAGAGTGAAAGAAATCTGCTTCTAGATTTGGAAATTTCATTTTGCTAAAAACAAGATCTGGGCTATTTTTAATTTTTTTGGTTGAAATGGGATTTTAATATTCTATGAAATCTTATATATGTTGACTGAGACATTTTAAAAAATAAAAATAAAAACTCTGTGAGTTTCGTTTGGATCACACTGTTGTGATTTATTATAGGATGAGGAAATTAGAGATGGGTGACTTGCAGACATAGTTCGATTAAAAAAAACTGTTGATGCTCTTGGTGGAGTCTAAGATTATGGAATGTAAGTTTCCAAACTAAACTCACATTGTTTAAAAAATATCTTTAATTTTCATGGACTGTGAAAACTTCATATATTTTTCCCGCTGATAGTTGTTATATACACATTAGTTTAAGATCAAAAGTAAGCATCCATACTAAACTCACATTTTTCTAAAATGTGTCATTTATTTTTATGGACTGTGAAGACCTCTTTTATACATATACATATATGTGATTGTTGAATATTATAAGTTATTATGCAGACATTAAATTGACCTCGGGATTTGGCTTAGCAGGCAACATTTCCAAAGTCGTTGTTTTTAAATCAACATAAATCAATCTCAAATGTAATAAAAGAGGGCTGAAATAAACTTAATGTAGAAGCTTAATACAACAGACAATTAGGACATTGCCTTCACAAATACTGTATGATACACCACTTTTTTCCTCTAATTCATTCATTTAAAGATTTTACAGTGTTTTTTTGGGCTTTAACCATGTGATACAAAAAAACAGCACTCTTAAATCTCTAATATAGACTGGAAATAATAATGTCTCTCTTTCATTTATATCTAAATACATGAAGTTTCTGTAAAAGTTAACAGGGGAGGAAGTAAAAAACATTAAAATGAGAGTGAGAGTAAAGGTTTTGGCATAAAATAAAGTGGTTAATGCAAAAACAGTTTGATGGGTAAATGTGTTTAGAACTCCTTCCATAAATTGGAGTGTGTTGTAGTCAATGAACCAGTTATTTATGTGTAAGACATGTTCTCACCGTAGAACAGAGATGACGAAAAAGGTAGAGAATTCTGATGGCTTTCACAAGTAATGCACCATGCATATGCTATTGGCAAAAGAGCGCTGTTTGCTGTTCTCTTGCTAGCTCATCACATAACTGAAACAAAGAGAGACCCTATTAAAATAAACCGGATGAAGATCTATCTAAGAAAGACAAAGGATCTGATATATCTAAACCAGCAGATAGGCAGGTTGTGGTGCATGCAAAGGTTGTTGCCCTTCAATAGTCCATTAACAAATTATTCAGAATTTGGATAATTTAAAATAGAGAATTTATTAAGTGGTTTATTAATCTATTGGTGAGAATGTTATTGGTGAGAATGTTAAGCTTACAAAGAGTTTATTTGATATCAATTTTTACTAAGAAAATCCAGATACCAGGCATAACGAATGAGGTCTGATTCAAAACCTAAACAATCTGACACTAAATAAAGCCAAAAAAAAATATATATGTAATCTAAAGATTTATCCTCCACCTTAAATTAATTGTAGATTCAAATTTACAAATATTTTGTTCTGAATTGTAAGTTCCTAAATGCCACATCAATCCCATTTGTCATGGAGGTTTGAATAGCATTTGCAAACCCTAAAACCTTTCCAAAATATGATATGGCTTACAGTTACATCATGGTCATCTCAACTCGAATGCATAATTGCCTTTTTTCTAAAGCATTACTGGCAAATCCAAACCAAAGACTGAAGTCTCCGTCGGTCAACTTCGTAGACATTTAAAGTTCAATTTTAAATTTAAGCCTCTTCTAAAATAATGAGTGTCCTTAATTTGTATAGTTAAAGGCCCCCTTAAATAGAACAATGTAGATAATGATACACGCCATGAGGTCTAGGCCTTACAAACTATAAAACCTATAGCATTTTGGCCTCACAACCCCCTTATTGTAGCATGACGAACACATTTCAAAATTTGTAGCATGATTTATGCATTTCGATATTATGACATTATAGCATAAGCCCATTTATCACTCAATGACACTACTATTGCTAAACCTCTTATCTTATAGTGTGTATATGGTTATGAGTAGTCGGTTTGTGGCTACCTTAACTCCTATTTAAGTTATATAATCATTGATATAGTCTTATATAGGTAGTTAGGTCAGCCTAGGTGGCATCCATGGCATAAGTATGGTATATATATAGGAGACAGAGGTTAGTTGTTATGATCATATTGATTATTGTGTTCTTATTGAAGACTATTGGAGGTATCTCCCTTGAAGTGGATTAGGAGGTTACCCCCTCAAAGTGACATATTATTATCAAGTATTTGCAGCATATTTTCTATTATATTCTTCTATTGTGCATGTTGTTTCATTACAAGTTGTATCAAAGCTTGATCTTGGCACCATGAAAGCAAGAAACAAGCAAATTTTTTTCAATTTTGGAGGTCATTTTGGTAAGCACGTATATCTCTCATTTTGATGAATATTTTTAAAAAAATTAGAGGGTTATTTAAGGGTATATTGGAGTAGAATTAAGGGAGTTATTACCGAATTAGGGTTTCCACAAAATTTGCTCCTAGGGCTACAATTCAATGAATTTTTTCCTGATTTCTAGAGGGTTGAACAACGATACATTAATATAGCTACAAGCTTGACTTGAAGGAATTTGGAGCAAACATAAGTTATTGCAAAATTAGGGTTTCCACCAAATTTAGTCTCAAGGCTACAAATTAACTAATTTCTTGGATTTTTTTTTGGGAAGTGAGATCTAGGCCCTAGTAAGTTATAGTAAAAATTTAGGATTAATTGGATTTGTTTTGTGTGATTTATTACAAAATTATTTTTTCCTTCATAACAGAGCCTACAACAAGAGGCAAAAAGAATTTTGGCACACATGGAAAATCTCTAAGCAATGAGGATGTGGAAAACGAGGAGATTGTTCATAAAGATAATGAATCTATAATGGGAAATTTTCAAAAAGAAACCAACAAGATGAAGGATGAATTCTTGTTAAGTCTGACAGAGCAGATGTAGGGGATGATGGAGAAATTTTTTCATGTCCAACATCCTAGATATCCCAAACATAAGGAGTTACACAACCAAGATTGGGAGGAAGAGGAGTCTCCTAAGGGGAAGGGTGCTTTTTTCTTTGATATTCACCATGTTCCTTGTCAACAAAAGATGGAAATGACTTCCTTATACTTGGAACCTGACCAATTCAATTGGTATCATTGGCTATATGAAGAAAAAAAAAAAGAATGGATGTGTTGTCACTTGGTCTGTTTTTCAAGAGGAGCTCACTACACATTACGGTGACAATCTTATGGATAGCTACTTCAGCTAGATTACCAAATTAAAGAAAATAGGTACGGTCAAGAATTATTTTCATCAATTCCAAACTTTGTCTTTAAGAGTGAAAAATGTGGTAGAAGAAAATTTGATGGAATTATTCCTTGGATATTTAAAAGACCACATCAAATATGTGGTACTCATGTTTCATCTAAATTATATGTCCCAATAAATGATTATGGCAAGGCAAGTAGAAGAAAAAAATTGGCTAATAGAAGGGAGGAACTCCCTAGAAACAAAGATGGAAGAGCTTCTGCATCATCATTTCTTCAACCTATTAGGCTGACACCTTAACAAATTAAAGAAAAAAGGGCCAATGTTTCAACTATGATGGAAAATACAGTAGAGGACATAAATGTGATGAGAAGAAGTTGTTCTACATTGAGGCTACCTATGATGAAGAAAAGGATGAAGAAGATCCAATGGTGGTGTATAAAAATCAAAAGATGTCTAACCAACTATCTCTACTCATGCACTATCAGGGATTAGCAACCCACAAACACTCAAGGTAAGGGGCTTCCTTAAACAAGAAAAGGTGACAGTATTGATTGACTATAGAAGTACACATAACTTCATCAATAATAAATTAGCAACACAATTGAATTATTTTACCTAACCTACCCTAGAAATTCATGTTATGATTGCACATGGTGGTATAGTCACTTGTTCAGGGAAATGCTATAATATTAAACTCACCATGGGAGACTACATGATAGATTGCCCTATATTTTCTATACCCATGGCTAGAGTAGACATTGTTTTGGGGGTCTAATGGCTCACTACCTTGGGCACAATAGAGATGAATTTCTAGGAGCTATTCATGTGTTTCTTCTTAGAAAGTAGAAAATATGAGCCAAGTGGGTTGCATGCAGAGAGTCCATAGCTGGTAAGTGCACACCAAATGCAAAATATGTTGAAATAAGATGTGGATAAAGGTATGGCTCATTATTATCATTAGGAGTGCAACAACCAAAGATACATGCATCACCTATGTGGCAAGAAGTTACAATTTTGGGGGATATACCCAAAGGAGGCTCTTCCAATAGTGATCATGGTCAATCCCTTCAACTACTAGAGAACCTCCAACCATCCATCACTTCCCCCTTATAGGCACACACTAAGGTGAGAGTAGTTGATGACCACTTTCAACACCAACAAGTGTTATTGTCCTTGGAACACCAAATGTTGGATCACAAGTGGGAAACTAATTTGTATGGGCCTCATAAATGTTCCCAAAGGATTGACAATATAGCATACAAGTTGAGGTTACCCAAGTCAAAAACTTATAACCATTCTTCCATGTCTCTAGCTTGGAGAAGGTTAACAGACATAAAGTTTCAGCCCAAACAATGTTACCAAAGCTTGATGTAGAAGGAAGAATCATTTTGGGACCTCAAACAATCTACCTCATCTAGTAGAAGAGTTTTCCAATTGAAGATGCCACGTGGGATGATGAAGATTTCATACACAAGCTACCACAATTGATCAATGTTGAGGACAACACTTTTGTAAAGGTGGGGGCATTGCTATACCCCTAATCCTATAGTGTGTATATGGTTATGAGTAGTCATCTTGTGGCTACCTTAACTCTTATTTAAGTTATATAATCATTAATATGGTCTTATATAGGTAGTTAGGTTAACCCGGGTGGCATCCATGGCATAAGTATGGTATATGTAGGAGGTAAAGGTTAGTTATTATGATCATATTGAGTATTGTGTTCTTATTGAAGACTATTGGAGGTATCTCCCTCAAAGTGGATTAGGAGGTTACCCCCTCAAAGTGACATATTATTATCAAGTATTTGCAGCATATTTTCTATTATATTCTTCTATTGTGCATGTTGTTTCATTACAAGTGGTATCAAATCATGATCTTGGCACGGTGAAGGCAAGAAACAAGGTAATTTTTTTCAATTTTGGAGGTCATTTTGGGAAGCACATATATCTCTCATTTTGATGAATATTTTCAAAATATTTGGAGGGCTATTTAAGGGTATATTGGAGCTACTTCAGTCTTGATTTGAGGTCAATTGGAGTAGAATTAAGGGAGTTATTACCAAATTAGGGTTTCCACAAATTTTTCTCCTAGGGTTGCAATTCAATGAATTTTTTCTTGATTTCTAGAGGGTTGAACAACGACGCATTAATATACCTACAAGCCTGACTTGAAGGAATATGGAGCAAATATAAGTTATTGCAAAATTAGGGTTTCCACCAAATTTAGTCTCAAGGCTACAAATTAACAAATTTTTTGGATATTTTTCTGGGAAGTGAGATCTAGGCCCTAGTAAGTTATAGTAAAAATTTAGGATTAATTGGATTTGTTTTGTGTGATTTATTACAAAATTATTTTTTCCGTCATAGCAGAGCCTACAACAAGAGGCAAAAATAATTTTGGCACACCTAGAAAATCTCTAAGCAATGAGGATGTGGAAAATGAGGAGATCGTTCATAAAGATAATGAATCTATAATGGAAATAATTCAAAAAGAAACCAACAAGATAAAGGATGAATTCTTGTTAAGTATGACAGAGTGGATGTAGGGGATGATGGAGAAATTTTTTCATGTCCAACATCCTAGATATCCCAAACATAAGGAGTCACACAACCAAGATTGGGAGGAAGAGGAGTCTCCTAAGGGGAAGGGTGCTTTTTTATTTGATATTCACCATGTTCCTTGTCAACAAAAGATGGCAATGGCTTCCTTATACTTGGAACCTAACCAATTCATTTGCTATCATTGGTTATATGAAGAAAATTAAAAGAATGGATTTGTTGTCACTTGGTCTATTTTTCAAGAGGAGCTCACTACTCATTACGGTGACAATCTTATGGATAGCTACTTCATCTAGATTACCAAATTAAAGAAAATAGGTATGATCAAGAATTATATTCATCAATTCCAAACTTTGTCTTTAAGAGTAAAAATGTGGTAGAAGAAAATTTGATGGAATTATTGCTTGGATATTTAAAAGACCACATCAAACATGTGGTACGCATGTTTCATCTAAATTCTATGTCCCAAGAAATGATTATGGCAAGGCAAGTAGATGAAAAAAATTAGCTAATAGAAGGGAGGAATTCCCTAGCAATAAAGATGGAAGAGCTTCTGCATCATCATTTCTTCAACCTATTAGGATGATAGCTCAACAAATTAAAGAAAAAAGGGCCAAAGGGTTATGTTTCAACTGTGATGGAAAATATACTAGAGGACATAAATGTGATGAGAAGAAGTTGTTCTACATTGAGGCTACCTATGATGAAGAAAAGGATGAAGAAGATCCAATGGTGGTGTAGAAGAATCAAAAGATGTCTAACCAACTATCTCTACTCATGCACTATCAGGGATTAGCAACCCACAAACACTCAAGCTAAGGGGCTTCCTTAAACAACAAAAGGTGACAGTATTGATTAACTCTAGAAGTACACATAACTTGATCAATAATAAATTAGCAACACAATTGAATTATTTTATCTAACCTACCCTAGAATTTCATGTTATGATTTCACATGGTGGTATAGTCACTTGTTCAGGGAAATACTATAATATTAAACTCACCATGGAAGACTACATGATAGATTACCCTATGTTTTCTATACCTATGGCTAGAGTAGACATTATTTTGAGTGTCTAATGGCTCACTACCTTGGGCACAATAGAGATGAATTTCTAGGAGTTATTCATGTGTTTCTTCTCAGAAAGTAGAAAATATGAGCTAAGTGGGTTGCATGCAAAGAGTCCATAGCTGGTAAGTGCACACCAAATGCAAAATATGTTGAAATAAGATGTGGATAAAGGTATGGGTCATTATTATCATTAGGAGTGCAACAACAAAAGATCCATGCATCACCTAGATGTGGCAAGAAGTTACAATTTTGGGGGATATACTAAAAAGAGGCTCTTCCAATAGTGATCATGGTCAATCCCTTCAACTATCAGAGAACCTTCCACCATCCATCACTTCCCCCTTATAGGCACACACTAAGGTGAGAGTAGTTGATGACCACTTTCAACACTAACAAGTGTTATTGTCCTTGGAACACCAAATATTGGATCACAAGTGGGAACCTGATTTGTATGGGCATCATAAACATTCCCAAAGGATTGACAACATAGCATACAAGTTGAGGTTACCCAAGTCAAAAACTTACAACCATTCTTCCATGTCTCTAGCTTGGAGAAGGTTAACAAACAAAGTTTCATCCCAAACAATGTTACCAAAGCTTGATGTAGAAGGAAGAATCATTTTGGGACCTCAAACAATCTACTTCATCTAGTAGAAGAGTTTTCCAATTGAATATGCCACATGGGATGATGAAGATTTCATACACAAGCTACCACAATTGATCAATGTTGAGGACAACACTTTTGTAAAGGTGGGGGGCATTGCTATACCCCTAATCCTATAGTGTGTATATGGTTATCAGTAGTCATCTTGTGGCTACCTTAACTCTTATTTAAGTTATATAATCATTAATATAGTCTTACATAGGTAGTTAGGTCAGCCCGAGTGGCATCCATGGCATAAGTATGGTATATATAGGAGGTAACTTAGGTTAGTTATTATGGGATCATATTGAGTATTATTATCTTATTATCCCCCTTAAAGTTGATTAGGAGGTTGCCACCTCAAACTAGAATATTATTATCAAGTTATTGCAGCATATTTTCTATTATATTTTTCTATTGTGTAAGTTGTTTTATTACAATTATATATAATACAAAACCATGCAATAACACCTTCAACTATTCTTTCTAAGTCTTTGCAAACACATGACATCCAAGTAATTACATCAAATAGCTACTGCGAGGGAATAAGTCACATCTTCATAACTAATGTAGGATAAATAAATGTAAATAAGTAATAGTAAATAAATTATTTTAGATAAAAGAGTTACGAGGCTTTAATTATGACATCTGACTCCTAGTTAAAATTTGATGTTAGATTTGAGATGAGCAAGCTGTGAAAACTAAGACTAAAAACCTAGGTCATTTTAATTTCTAAGGAAGTGTTTTTTATGTCCATAGATTTGTCCTCTATCTTGTAGAAATGAATTTTGGTTGTAGATTTGACCATATTGTTTAGACATTCTATAACTATAAACAAAGATTCATCTTGGTGCCCATACTTATAATAAAAAGTAGTGGTGTTGACAATCAATGATTTTGGAAAGATTTTGAAGATAACAAGCAATATTGCATGTGATGTTGGTGTGCCTATGACAATTCTACGTGATTAACACTTGATATTTTATGCAAATGGAATTCAATTCAATGTATATTAGAATTTAACCTAGTGCAAGAACTAGGGTTTTGCCAAGTGTTGTTGCAAGACTCAATGTGGAAAGCTAAAGAATGATTGATAAATGATTATTTGTGATAGGTAGATGTAGTGAGGTTGTCCTAATGTGATGCAAATGGAATACAATGCAATGCATACTATAATTTAACCTAGTGCAAGAACTAAGGTTTTGCTAAGTGTTGATGCAAGACTCGATGTGGAAATCTGAAGAATGATTGATAATTGATTATTTATGATAGGTAGATGCCATGGGGTTGTCCTAATTATGTGTGGATTAGTGATTGTATACACCTAAAAATGGATCAAGTCGAATTAAATAAATATTTTAATATTTATTTTATTCCTGTTCGTCTATCAATAAATAAATATTCTAATTTATTTATCGGATTCACATTCATCTTAATCTTCCAAAAATTAAATAAAAAATCAATTTATTTAATTAAGTCATCCAGATCCCTCTAAAACATCCTTAATTGAATAATCCCAAATTATTTAATTAATCATCATTCCACATCATCTCATCCACCTCACTTTACAACTCACCATGTTGCACACATAATTGAATATTTTTAATATTTAATTAGGTAATTATCTCACCCACATGTCTTATTTATCCTCTAACCATTCCTATTCTCAAGAACTTGGTTCATCCATGTCATCTTAGTCAAAGGAGACTTAGAGACACATGTCTCATAGTTCCTAGATTCCTTCCAACCTCCCTACAAAGAAGGACTCCTTTGACCCATGCTCTTTGGTCCTTGAGAGCATTGTGACAAGTGGCCTCATGTTCACACCTTTCTCTCCACCTTGTCATCATTGTAGGAACATTTTCCTTATTCCTCTCCCTCATCCCAACTAATCAAATCTCCACCGTACACCTCATATGACTCATTCTAAACCATTGAGATTGTGACACTTGGATCTTGGCCTTCTCAAGCCTATAAAAAGCACCTCTCATTCCTCCATTTCACATCACTCAAGCTTTAGCAAACTTATGTTGCCAAAATCATTCTAGCATGCCTTTGGCTTATACTCTCATTCGTCATTGCATCCATTAGCATCATAATCTCATCTAGCTACATATCAATATCAATATCATGGCTTCATATCAAAACCTCCATCATTCATCTTAGTATTGCATTGTAGTTTATCCCTCATTGCATAATCTTCCACAAACCCATTCTCTCTTTGTCATCTTAAAACAGCAAGGAAGTCTACTTCTGAGAGCTCAATCATAATCTACAAAGATCATTGAAGAGATAGGCAACAATGGAAGACACGAGGTAAATCATTCTGTTAAGGTATAACTTTGGTTTATTGCATTTATCTTATTTTTATTGGAGTATTGAATATTTAAGTAGATTCTACAGTAGTTCAAATTTTCAATCACATTTTGGTGCCAGCTGTGTGGCCACTGCCCTATTTTTAACTTCCATTTTGAGTTTTTGGTGAAGTTGCAGTCATAATAGGTCATTCCATCACATTCGATTTCCAGTTCTGTGCATGAGTGAAGAAAAGAACAGTCTGACGCATATAATACTTCCTTCTACATTTCTGATAATTCTTTCTATGCATTTATATTTTGGCACATATAAAATTTATGTTGGCACATTTGAAAGTTCTTTCTACGCATTTGTATTCCTACGCGTATAGCCCATCTTTCTACGCATACAGTGTTTGTTTCTGCACATATGAGATTTGTCAATTCTTAGGGTGTCTTTTGATATTTTTTTATGGTAACTTTGTGTTGCAGGTAGTGTCAATCATCAATGGAGGCTATTAACAAAATGTTCGTGCAGGTTTAAGAGCTGGTTTAGACATTTTAGTTGCATCTTGCATACAAATCTTCATCTAGTTTCTAATTAGGAGGAGTAAATCATATCATTGTTCATACAACTTGCATACAAATCTTCATCTAGATTTCTAATTAGGAGGAGTAAATCATATCATTGTTCATACAACTTGCATACAAATATTCATCTAGATTTTTAATTAGGAGTAATCATAATCATCTTGCATACAAATCTTCACTTAGTTTTTAATTAGGAGGAGTAATCATAATCATCTTGCATACAAATCTTCACTTAGTTTTTAATTAGGAGGAGTAAACTCACATCTTTGCATACAAATTTCACATAGTCCCAAACTAGGAGGTTAAAATTGAACAAATCTTTCATTCAAAATCTTGCATTTACAAATCCTCATCTAGCATAAGTAGGGGGAAGTAACTTGACCAAATCTTCAACAACAATCTTTACATAGTTTGTTTAGGAGGCTAAAATCAACTATATTTTCATGTTTATGCTATCTTGTCATTTTTGTGTTTGGTAGATTAAATCACATTTAGATTAACTCTAGAAGGTGAATGAACCACTGTCTACTGTGTTTGTTTAACCTTTAGAAGAGGCATGCCCTTGGGATTGCATTTCTTCCAAGTGGGATGACCTTGAGCGGTAATGGGCTAATGCCAAGCCACTTTCAAGCCACTATAAATAAATGTGTTTGTGACGAAAGTCATAAACAACAAGTGTTTTTGTGTTATACCGACGAATGTTTCCTATAGTACCCTTGTGGTGCATTAAAACCTGTAGAGCTTAACCTCTACAGATTGGGAAGCCTCCAAACGGAGTGAATCACAGCACGTATAACCACCTGAATGAATACCCTTACTAAAAACCAACTATTTTTAGAAGCCAAAAACCTTCTATTTGTTGACGCAGGAGGTTGGACCTCTGAAGCTGCCCAACATATTCACTAATCATGTGTAGAGATAGAAAATTCAACTCTTCGGAGGAATTGTAACTTGGTATGCCAGAGAAGTGAGTGTCGTGCAAGGGGGAGCCAGTGCTACCAAGTTGCTAATCGTCCACCTTGATTTAAGTGGCTGGAGAAATCCAAGTTGGGACTTAATAAATATTGTCCTTGCCAACCATAGGAATTGTACTTGTTTGTAAAATGTTTATCAAAAATTTGTATAACACCATGAGATCTTCTTGTCTATTGTGTTTTCTTGCAACAAACTGAAACAAAATCATTAGCAAAAACACTTAGATTGCTTAGAAAAATGTGTTTGGAACAAAACAACATTGATCAAACATTACAGAAAAATAGAACTGTGCATTTGAGACTTATTCCTACGCATTTGATAGATCTTTCAACGCATCTGATTTCTGCCACGCATTTAAACCTTTTTGCTGTACATTTGAGCATTTTTCAGGCATACATAAAATTGCACATCTAAACAGTAGAAGCTTGCATCCAGAACTGTGCATTCAATCAGTAGACCTGCGCATTTAAACTTTGTTTCAGCGTAAATAAACCTGTGCATCTGTAACAGTGGCTTGTTCCCAAGATTTTGAGAGAAGAACAAAATCATTTTTAGATACCCATTTCAGCCTAGATTCAATTGGTAAAGTTTGTTAAACCATAAAAATTCATCCTGTACCCATTTCCAAAGCATTCCACTTACCATATCATACTTCAGCCATCCAAAAATCAAGCAAAACCAAGATTTTTCATTGAGGTATTATTGAGATCCTCTAAATCAAACAACCTAGTTAGTTTCATATTAGGATCAATCATCCTTTACCTCGAAACTACACTAGAGCATCTTGATAAAGGTCTAGCCTACATCAATAGCAGTTACCAATTATCCCTATTTGACTTCCTTTATATTAACACTTTGATAGTTATACCATCATAGCTCAAGACCATCTTGTTTGAACAAATAGATCAAGAGAAAACCTTAGAAAATCTTATCCAATCCAATCAAATATACCTCAACCACATCTTACCAAAAACATTCACTTGCATTCACAAAGTATTTCATCCAACTTCACCCATATCCAAACATCTTATGGTTCAAACTAGATCCCAAACCAACAAAAACAAATAAATGGATACCTCAAACCATAGTGTTCACTCCTCTTCTTCTAGCGATGAAGAGGAAGAAATTCCACATGAAGAACTTGTTAGTGCTTTGCAAGATTCTAAATTCCAAAGAATGATCGACAAGGTCATAAACATGGACCCCCAAAAGTATTTTCTTATGATAGCATAACAAGGAGCTAAACTACCATCTAATTTTGACATCACCAAATTAAGGGAAACAACCCCATCCAAAGACACCAATGCTCCCAAACAAGACAAGGCTAAGGATATGTCAAACCCATTAGACACACTAACACTACAAATCCAAGCCTTGCAACAACAATTTGTGGACCTTCAAATAGGAACTTCCACAAAGCACTACTCACTAGAGGATATCTCACCATATCCTTTTGAAAAAAGTTTGGTCATGATACCTTTCCCCTCAAGATTTGAGGTTCCAAAATTTAATAAATATAGAGGAAAAGGTGACCGTGTGATTATATAAGGGAATTTAGAGTTGTATGCCTGGAAGTTACACACAATGAAACATATCTTATGCGACTTTTTCCATGCAGCTTAGGAGGACAAGCAATGGAATGGTTCTCCCATCTACCTCCTGGCATCCAAACTTTTAATGAACTAGTGGATAAGTTTGTGACCCACTTCTCATACAACATTGAACATGAAATTTCTATGTTGGACCTTTGTAACAACAAACAAAAGGGTGGAGAATCTTTCACCTCCTTTTTACAAAGATGGAGACAACTTGCTAGCAAGTGTCCATACCATATCCTGAAGAAACAAATGATTGAGATGTTCGTCCACAACTTAAACACTGACTTGAGCTACCAAATACAAATACAATGTCCTACTTCCTTTAGTAAGGTCATTGAAATGGGATTACTCATTGAGAAATCCTTGATAGCAAAGGGACAAATGAAACTCTATAAAGACATCCCTAGTTCAAGTAATAATACGGACAAATCGAGGTTCTAGACAAAGAACAAAAACATTGTGAATGATGGAGTTGTTGAGGCTAAATGTGTGGTACCAAAACAACCAATCTTTAATCTATCAAACCCAAGCAATAATACGCCATTAAACAAACCTCAAAACAATGATCCAAGACCCACAAACTTTCCTCCTCGTAGAAAGTTCACACCATTAGGGGAATCACTCGAATCTGCCCTAAGGAAGCGTATATCAAACAACCTCATAACACTTCCAATGGTGAGATATTATGAACCTAAATTTAAACCATCTTGGTGGAAGGAGTTGGAGTTTTGCGAATTTCATAGAAACAAGGGTCACAAAACCAATTATTGTCAACGACTAAAGAATACCATCCAATATTTGATTGATCAAAAAGTAATATCAATTGATGGACATGCATCCAATGATGACCATTTGGCATTCAAGAATCCACTCTCTAACTATGAGAAGGGAGGATCCTCTAATCAAAACAATAACGATACAAACAAAGAAAATTACATGAATGTATCATATGAGTACACTGTAAACCATATTTTAGAAAGTGACACACATAAATGTGATCACTATAAACAATAAGCTCAATTGTAATGTAACCACTCATCGTGGAAATATTACTCGCCAAGGGGCTCCATCCAAACCATCCTCCACGTCTAACCAATATAACATCCTTGACCAACTCCATAAAATACCTACACATATATCCATTTTGGAGCTTTTACATCTATCTCCATCTCACAAAGCCATCCTAGAAAAGGCTCTCTTGGAAACTACCGTGCCAACCAATCTACCCCAAGAGCAATTTTAGGCCATGGTGGGTCACCTAACTACACCCCATTTCTTATCTTTCACAAAAAAAGATGATATTTCTGTCACCCAACCACACAATGCATCCCTCCATATTGAAGCCTTCATCCATAAACATAAAATAAAATAGGTCCTAATAGATGGAGGGGCAGGTTTAAATATCTGTACATTAAAACTAATCCTTGCATTGGGGTTTTCAAAGAATGTCATTGATCCTAAGAGGAAAATTAAAATCAAGGCATACGATGAAGAAGAAAGAACATCAAAAGGTACTGTGGTCTTGTCGATACGGATTGGACCAATGGAGAAGATGTAGTTTGCCAAGTTCTAGACATGGAACTAGCATACAATATTCTTCTTGGTCGACCTTGGATACATGCAATGAAGTCCGTGCCATCTACCTACCATCAATGTATCAAGTTTCCTTATAATGGCTAAGAAATCACTATCTTGTTGATAACTGAGAGGGGGGGTGAATCAGTTATCTTAATTATTTTAGCTTTCTGAACTTTCTTAATAATTAATGCAGCATCAATTCAAATAAGCAAACATAACCATGAAATGGAAATACACATGACATAATATTTTTGATGTGGAAACCCTGTTAAGGGAGAAAACCACGGGGTGATTAACCCAAGATTGTATTCTCTGTTAGAAGAATAGAAATATAAAATGGCACTTGCCAATTAGGGCTCACTGCTCGAGCACACTGCTCACAAGAGGCTCACTGACTACAAAAGACTTACTATATACACAAAGAAAACTTGAACTGATGAGAAGCATCCGCACATGCTGAAGTTTAGTTCCGGTTAAGCTCAATACACTGATCTGCTGCACTTCATTCTTATTCTCCTTAAGTACTGTTGTCCTTTTACATTCTGAACCTATTTTTCTACCTTTTGTACTATTCTTCTTTTTCTTGCTCTTCAATACTTACACACCACACACCTTCACATCTAAATCCATCTTGTATATATATCCACACAAGTGATTTCAACACTTTTCTAGTCGGCATCCGGAATAGTCAATATTATCTCAAACTTTAGTCTGTCGACCGAATCCTTACTTCCCAAGTGAAGTGAATCAGAAAGAAACTTATAGAAGTCATCTAATAAGTTGGCCAATCATGAAAGATACCTTAGGAATCATTAACACCATCAACATCTCATCCGGAATAACTTCTGATGCTCTGTCTATCAGTTCTTCCTCTGTCTGTTCTATCAAACTGGACCCTAATACTTGAATGCTTATATCTCTTTACTCTTTCATCACCAGAGGCTCAATTCCTAGAATCTATCAGTCAAGGTACTCCTTTTGACTTCCCCAAGTCTGCACTTTCCAAAGATACTTCCTCTAAGAGATCCGGACCTGACTGTCGAACCTTTCCACATACTCTATTCTTGCTTACCGGACCACAACATTCTTCAATCTGACTTCTGGTATAGACACACCATGTCCTGCGGATGTGTGGGATGAACTTTGTTGCCATCAATGACAACATTCATGAATCCATATAGTGTCTCTTGCCAACAATCTCCCCCTTTGGCATTGATGGCAACACTTAGTGAAAAATGACTAAGTGTCACACTATACTCCCCCTTGGCTAATGCTTAGTCTCTATGTACATTTTCCGGAGCTCCCCCTTAGCTGGATTCAACATTTTTCATTGCTCATCACTCCCTCTTTGACATCAATGGCAAAGGGTGGGCTCCGTACACCAAAATTTTCAAAAAGTTAACTTAGTCGCATAAGTATATCATCCGGTTGCACTCTACATATACTTTAGTATGTCTGCAAAAGTGTTTTTCAATTGTACAACTTCGGTTGCCCAACTCAGCTTCATCCTGTCCAAAATTGATATGTGACCACTCAACAAGAATGCAAAAACTTCAGCCTTCTTCAGATATGTCGGATCATTTGTCTTGGCGGTGGTTTGAGCATCACTTAGGGCCTCATGCATGGCCTCCAACATAGGAATGATTATTCTTTTAAGCTCATTTAACCTGCCGATTCTATTTTTCTTTTCTTTCTCTAGCTTCTTAATTTCATCCAAGACTGCAATGGTCTGACATTCTTGATTTACTATGGATGAGGTAAATGGATCAAAATTTTGAGAAAGTTTTGTTAGTTGGATCTCTTGTTCTTTCATTTTCTTCTCAATCTCCATTGTTGCTTTGGACCATGATAGACAAAATTTATATATTTCCCTGCCATCTTTAAGAGCATTTTCTAATCTCTTTATCCCTATATCCATATTTCTTCTATCATTTGATATTAGACTTAGTACTTCAGAGAATCTTTTATCTAAAAACTCTTTCCGGACCTTTTCCTCAGTTGATTTCTCTAAGGACTCAAAATGAGTGATGACTGAACTAACAAGAGATTTAAGATTACCTGATGAGGAGGCTGAGGGATCCTTCTGAAAAGATGGCATGATCTTTTCTAAAACGCCAGATGCAGCTTCTATTAGCTCACAGTCTTCCATGTGAGACTTCAGGAGTTTTTCTTTTGCCTTTGCATTGGCAAATGAAGCTATCTTCATTGTTTGAACTGGGGAGAGAGAGTCAAAGTTAAATGGACCTTGAAGTAACTCCGGTTCATCAATCTCCAACATTTCTTTTGTCAAGAAGTCCTTGACAGTTTCTGTAGTGTCTCTTGCAAGAGACAGAGATTTCTTCTGTTCTGCACTATCACTTATGTTCTTCTCAGCTTGACTTTCTTCTCTTCCTTTCGCTTCTTCTTCTTTCTCCTCTATTCTTTCTTCTCCTTTAGATCCAGAGACTGTAGGGGAAACTGGAGGAGAGATATTTGTTTGTTTATGAGCCACCTCTTCCAGAGTAGAGGATTCTAAGCCCTTATCTTTACCTTCACCCGAGTCCATTACTTCTTCTGTCATTACCGTAGTAGATTTTTTTCAACACTTGTAGCTGAGGGATCAACACCCAAGTCCTCTATAATAGGAATGTTGAATCTTGAGTATGCCTTCCGCAGGATTTCTTCTGTTTCTTTTGCCACTTTATCAGTCTCTCCAAGCATGAGCTGATTCATTCTAGTCTTACTCCAGAACTCATCCTTGCAATCTTTGAAGATCATATCCATTTGTTTTGGAGTAATTGAAGGGTAGAGCTGAATAGCTATCTGTTCTTTGATTTCTAAGTCCTTTGCCTTAGCATTTTCTTTTCTCATTTCAAGTTCCTTTTCCAAACTTTTAGGAATTAGAGAAATTATTTCAATCAAGGCTTTATTGTATATGTTCAAGTACTTAATTGTGGCTTCCTCCAAGATTTTTCTATCTGCATCATTATATACATCATAGAATTCTATTATTGGTTGCAGGTTTCCATCCATAGTAACAGCTTTGACTACATCATCTGGGGACAGAGTGAGCTTTTCAACAAATTCTTCTGCCTTTGCCACCTTATCTGCACTAGATACTTTCTTCTTCTTCTTCATCTTCTTGATTTCTTCATCGGATTCTGTCTCTTCTTCATCTTTCTGACTAACATAGGACCTTGTTGCCTTTTTCTTTGTTCTCTTTTCTCCTTTTCCAAATGTCTGGACTTTCAGTTTTGATGTCTTTGAGCTTTTATCAGAGATAGGTGCAGCCCTTTTAAAGGATCTGGTCTGGGAGGGGGCTTCTACTGGATCACTTTCCTTTTTTGCTTCTTCCTTCTCTTTCTCTACCCTTTCCATCTTTTCTTTGTTGGCATCAAGAGCTTCTTTTGATATGCCATATCTTTTGGCAATATTCTCTACTAAGCATGTGTTGGACGTGCAGCTCCACAAGTTTCTCATCCACCTCATACCCCATCGGCATGATCCAGACTGTCCTTGGTTCCACAGCTTCCATTTGGCACTGATCAGTTTCAACCATAAAACAAATTGTATCCTTCTACTTTTCAACTAGAGATTTGGGAATTCTCTCTCTTGCTTGCATCAAATTTTGGAAGTTCTTGAAATAACCCCACAGAGTTGTATTTCTTGTCTTGGCATCTCCAAGCCCATGCAAATAGTCTCTGATTTGGATTGCAACAGGTCTGTCATTCTTCCAAACCCAACCACTTGATCTGGGTAGCTCACTCATGAAGTAGAAAAACAGACACAATATTAGCCCACCATACTTGAAGGAATTTTTCTTATCCTTCTTGATCTTCTGTAGATTCTCCAATAGTTGGTTTAGAAGAAGTTCACACATATCATAGTCAGTATTTTCTTTTAGCATCTGATAAGATGTATAAACTACAGTTCCCGGTACTGAATTTTCCCTACTGGAGTGATAAATCTTGTAACCAATTATCATGGATGCAAATTTGATATCCGGATCAGTGATATCTTCAATTGTCATAGCTCGCTTGTCAAATTTTGATCCGGTTGCATCACTCACTGTCTAATTCTTGATAGATTTGAGAACAGGTATCCCACCGGATGAATGCAGACTAGTTACTACCCTAATTTTACCTTTGGTGATCTTAAATGGTCTATTCAACCATAGGAAGTTATCATGTACTCTGCTCAACACATATCAGACCCATTCATCTTCTTCAAAACAGGGGAAATGAATGCACTGTGCAAAATGCTTATCCTGGATGGCCTTGAACTGAGGTTTGAGCTCAAAAGAATCATCTATTAACTGATTGTGATAGATATCAGCCAGCTTAGATTCCCCAATTTCTTTAATATTCGCATGAATATATGCCCTAACATCTTCTACATGCAGAACCCCATGCGGAATGCTTGAAAAAGCGCTGAGGGGATCAACTTCTAGGGATTTATATGGATGCTTCTTAAATTTAGGGCGTGGCCTATCAGAAATCTTCACTATATTTGGAGTAGTCATCTTTCAAAGATTTGCAGAGAGATATTGAGAACGGAAAATACCTTTTGCGCTTCTAGGTTTCACAGAGAGAGTCGGATCAATTGTTGGAAGAAACGGATTCTGTAGATGATTTTTGATGGGCTTGAGGAATTTCGGTTGTAGAGCTTCTTTTCACTTCTTCTTGAGTGTAAAATGAGCAAATGATTGATAATAGAAACCCTTATACTACTCCGCAAACCCTAATACCGGGTTGCAATAATTGCTCAACCTAAGTCATTTTGGTTTGCCTTGTTTTCCTTATTCGGATGACTTGAAGAACCGAATCAATCTTGATCTAATCATCTTGCGGATCTTCCATATCTTAACCATAGTTTATTTAGATGTTTCTCTTATAAACCCTTTAATCCGCAACTCTCCTTGTGCCAGTTCTGGCACCAATTGACTGGCTGGGGGAAAGTGGTTTTCTTTGTGTCTCCCCTTAAGCCAGAGCTCACTTTTTAATTTTCGGAAGGAATATCAACACCATAGTCTGGTGCGGATCCATCCCCTACATTCTCTGTACTTTTCTTCACCCAAATCTTGTTCATCTCACTTTGAACTTCATCCGCATTCACTTTTTGTTTTCCCTTGTCTTGATTCTGATTATGATGTACCGGACCTCTTTTGTCCTGATTCTTGCTTTTACAGAATTTGGCAATATGACTGGATCTATTGCAAATTTGGCAAACAACATTTTTTTGTATATTTGATTGATATCCTCTTGATCTGTATTGATTAGCCATGTGACCCATTCTATTGCATGCAAAGCATCTACCATTGAATGAATTGTTCATTTGCATATTTCTGCATTCATGAGATTTGTGACCATACCTTTTGCAGTTAAAACACTGTCTGGAGAAGGATGTATTAGTTTGATTTATTCTCTTTCTACACTGATTAGCTCTATGACCAAAGTTATTGCAGTTGTGGCAATATCCATTGAAGGATGGATATCTTTGAGCATTAGGCTGCCTTACCGGAGGTCTTCTAGGCCTGTTTCTTAGATTTTATGATCTAAGATTCTTCTGACTGGATCCGGAGCTTTCTCCTTTCTCATATCCCAAACCACACTTGTCATCTACCCTCTTTTGACTTTCAAGAAGAACTTCAAGTTGAGCAGAACTTATCTTGAGTTTCTCTTTATATTCATTTGCTATTTGAAGATCCCTTTTAAGAGAGACAATTTGATCCTCAAGTTTTTCTTCATTATCTTTAGCATCTTCAAGATCAGATTCAAGATGTCTGATAATTCTATCCATCTTGTGGCAATCTTCTGATTTCTCCTTGAGAGATTTTCTTAGATCATCTTCAGTTTTCACTTCTCTTCAACCTCTTGGGTAAACTTCATAACTCCTGATTCCATTTCATGTCTTATCATAATGATTTCTTTTGATAACTTTTCACATAACTTGGTTTTCTCCTTCAGATCTCCATTTGTATCATTTGCTTCACCTTGACTTGCCAGTTGCTGAAGTAGCTCCTTTCTCTTTTTCATAGAGAGACTAAGTTTCTCTTTTAATTCATTTATGAAATCATCAGCATGCTTGAGTCTTTCCTTCAATTCATTAATTTTAGAATTTGACTGCTCAAGATCATCTAGGGTAGACTTAAGTTTCTCCCTCATACCATACATATCCATGTGAATTCCTAGGTCTTCCTCAAGCTGTTAGGCTCTGTTGAGAGGAACTTGGCTCGGATACCAATTGTTGATAACCAAGAGGGGGGGTGAATCAGTTATCTTAATTATTTTAGCTTTCTAAACTTTCTTAATAATTAATGCAGGATCAATTCAAATAAGGAAACATAACCATGAAATGGAAATACACATGACACAATATTTTTGATGTGGAAACCTTGTTAAGGGAGAAAACCACGGGGTGATTAACCCAAGATTGTATTCTCTGTTAGAAGAATAGAAATACAAAATGGCACTTGCCAATTAGGGCTCACTGCCCAAGCACACTGCTCACAAGAGGCACACTACCTACAAAAGACTTACTGTATACACAAAGAAAACTTGAACTGATGAGAAGCATCCACACATGCTGAAGTTCAGTTCCGGTTAAGCTCAATAGACTGATCTGATGCACTTCATTCTTATTCTCCTTAAGTGTTGCTATCCTTTTACATTCTGAACCTATTTTTCTACCTTTTGTACTATTCTACTTTTTCTCACTCTTCAATACTTACACACCACACACCTTCACATCTAAATCCATCTTGTATATATATCCGCACAAGTGATTTCAACACTTTTCTAGTCGGCATCCGAAATAGTCAATATTATCTCAAACTTTAGTCTGTCGGCTGAATCCTTGCTTCCCAAATGAAGTGGATCAAAAAGAAACTTATAGAAGTCACCTAATAAGTTGGCCAATCATGAAAGATACCTTAGGAATCTTTAACACCATCAACATCTCATCTAGAATAACTTCTGATGCTCTGCCTATCAGTTCTTCCTCTGTCTATTCTATCAAACTAGACCCTAATACTTGAATTCTTATATCTCTTTACTCTTTCATCACCGAAGGCTCAATTCCTGGAATCTATCAGTCAAGGTACTCCTCTTGACTTCCCCAAGTCCGCACTTTCCAAAGATACTTCCTCTGAGAGATCCAGACCTGACTGTCGAACCTTTCCACATACCCTGTTCTTGCTTACCGGACCACAACATTCTTCAATCTGACTTCTGGTATAGACACACTATGTCCTGCGGATGTGTGGGATGAACTTTGTTGCCATCAATGACAACATTCATGAATCCATATAGTGTCTCTTGCCAACATATCCAAGGTGATCCTAATCCATTCCAATATTGCAATTCCATTCAATTCAAGCCTTAAGTTGTAATCCCCACCAACCATGTAGCTTCCTCCTCTTTAAACCATGTTGACCCAGCCTCACTATCTTCTACATCCAAGACATCTGAACTCAAAGTCAAGCTAAAAGACAAGGGTGTAGGAGAGTATACCATAGAGCAAATCTTCTGTCTAGCACAACTACCCATATCTCTCAAGTCCTAAGGAAAACCATCCATGAACAGACAAAAGTCGTTGGGGACTTATAAAGGTCCTTTTATCAAATGGGGAAACCTATCAGATGAAAGTGATGAGAAGGATATTCTACAATGGCTATATAAAGATGAAGATAGTGAATCCAAACCACAAGACCCTCGATCCCAATTGCAAACTGAACAATATGGTCAATGGTTCTCTATTTTACAAAGAATAGGATATAACGGTCATAGTCCCATAGGATTAAGAAAAGAAGGTATCATTGAACCTATCCAACCTTCTTATTTAATAGCCCAAGACACTATAGGGCTAGGGTACAAAGGCAAAGAAAAGATCAAAGGTAAAGAAAAGCATAAAGGAAAAGGAAGAGAAATAGCTACTACTAACTTAGTAGAGCAGATTCACCGATTACAAGAAGGGAGTGAGTCAGACTCAAATGAATATGAATGGGATAGTCTTTCTAAACTATCTTGTGAGGACAAAGGTGTTGATGTGGTTCAAGAATATAGCTCTACCCATACAACTCATGAGGGACAAAGCTCTAGGTCTAGACCTCTAGAGTTTGATCCACAAAATACTGAAAGAGAGTTTCATGAGGAAGGTATGATGTCACACTTGACAGATAAACTTGAGGCAAGTACCATCATAGACTTTGTAAATACTTCCACTAACCTAGACAACTCCTCCATCTTAACCATCACTAGCCTCGAATTGGACCAACTCAATGACCCATTACCATTAGTGCATCCTGAACTTATAGACTGGGATTTACAAGAAGAACCCCCTGAGCTAGATACTTTCCAAAATGACAATGCTATCATAGATTATCTAGAACTAAGGGACCATTTACCCGCAGGGGATCACAAATATGGATTCTCTATAGATCTCACTTATTTTGGAGAGAGTGCCAAGCCTTTCAGTCATAAAAATGTAAAAATAAAAGATAATTCTAATGGTGAAAACCGCTCTACGGCAGTGTTAGATCGTGAAAAAAGTAAAAAAATAAAAAATGAATCCAATGGTGAAAACCTCTTTGAGGCACCAAAGGATGAAAGGCTTGACACTCTCCCCAATCTCACATATCAGGAGAGGTCTTCAATTTTGATAGAACTAGCAGAACCTGTCAGTATTGGCACAGAGGACAATACAAGGATAATCCATATGGCGGAATCTTTATCTAAACATGAAAATCCATAATTCATCAACTTCTTCAAGAAGAGACAGATTAACTTTGTTTGGTCATATGCGGATATGCTTGGACTAGATCCAAATCTCATTATGCATCATTTGTCACTAGCTCCAGGAGCCAAACCAATCAAACAAAACTAAGGAAGATGCATCAGCATATCACACTGCTAGTGAAAGAAGAATTGAAGAAGCTGCTAGATGTTAGGTTTATTAGACCAATTGACTATCTGGAATGGATTTCAAATATTGTTCTTGTCTTAAAATTGGATGGAAGGATCATAATTTGCAATGATTTTAGAGATTTGAATAAAGCTTGTCTAAAGGATGACTTTCCTTTGCCCAACATTGACATCATTGTAGATCTAACAGTAAGGCACACCATGTTGTCACTAATGGATAGATTTTCCAGCTATAATCAAATCAAAATAGCACCAGAAGATCAACACAAGACTGCATTCACATGTCTATGAGGTACCTATTATTGGTGCATTATGCCATTTGGACTAAAAAATGCAGGGGAAACATATCAAAGAGCCATGACTACAATATTTCATGACATGATGCACACCATCATGGAAGATTATGTAGATGATATTCTAGCCAAGTCACTCACAAGAGAAGGACACTTGTAGGTCTTAGATAAAATCTTTCAAAGATTAGAGAAATTCAATGTACGCTTAAATCCAAAGAAGTGTGTTTTTGGAGTCACATCCAGCAAACTTCTAGGATATATAGTGTCAACTAATGGAATTGAAGTGGATCCTACCAAAGTAAAAGTAATCATGGACATACCACTACCCAAGAATCTCAGTTAACTAAGGTCATTACAGGGCAATCTACAATCCATCTGACGGTTTATCTCTCAACTGGCCAAAAAATATCACTCGTTCACACATCTCTTGCACAAGAATATTCCTTTCAAATGGGATGACACGTGTGAACAAGCCTTTCAACACCTCAAAGAGTATTTAATGAATCCACTGATCTTGATGCCACCCATCCAGGGTAAACCATTCTACTTTATATTTCAGCTACGCCAACTGCTCTAGGAGCTTTATTGGTACAACAGAACTATGAAGGAAAGGAGAAAGCTATTTAATACATCAGTCAGACACTGGTAGGCTATGAGCTTCAATACACACCCATACAATGAACATGTCTTGTAGTAGTTTTTGCATCACAGAAGCTAAGGCATTATATGCTCACTCATTCCACCAAATTGGTAGCCAAGATAGATCCATTGAAATACTTACTCAGCAAGGCTACTTAAACATGCGGGTTATCCAAGTGGGTGATGATACTCAGTGAGTTTGATATTAAGTATGTAGACAGACAAGCCATAAAAGGTCAGGTGATTGTAGATCAGTTAGCAGATGCACCATTGATAGATGAGAATCCATTAAGCTTCGAGTTTCTAGATGAATCCATCTTTAACATCACAACCCAAGCATCGAAACTCTATTTTGATGGATTATACACTCAGCATGGGTCCGGAGCAGGTATCTTATTGGTCACACCTCATGGAGACACAATTCCAAAGTCATATAGACTACTCTTTCCATGTACCAATAATGTGGTAGAATATGAAGCACTGGTCATTGGCATCAAAATGGTAGTAGAATGGAAAGTCAGAGAATTTCATGTGTATAGAGATTCACAACTTGTTATCAACCAGGTGAATGATGACTAATAAACCAAGGACAAGAAGTTAATACTATACAAGCGTATGGTAGATAACTTCAATGAATACTTTGTTGTGATTTCTTTTGAGCAGATACCCAAATTGGAGAACAAAGTAGCAGACATCATGGAAACCATTGCATCTCTCCTTGATATACCTAAAAACTAGTCATGCTACGAGTTCTTGGTGGAGCCAGTATCCCATCCTGCCTACGACACCCCTGAAACCAACATCATATGCCACATAGTAGGATCTGACTCTCCCTTGTATAGAAAAGTATATACCTATTTGAAAGAGAACACCCTACCACCCAATCTATCTAATAATCAAAAAAGAACCTTCATCTGCCAAGCCTCTCGTTATACCATAATTGCTAACACCCTGTATCGACAAGGACTAGATGGTACTCTCCTTAGGTATCTTGACAGTGAGGAATATCAAACCATCCTAAAAGAAGTTCACGAAGGTATATGCGAAACCCACTCTAGTGTTCCTACTTTGGCTAAGAAACTCATGCACATGGGATACTATTGGCCAACTATGGAAATGGACTCCTATCATTTTGTGAAAAGGTGCAAGAAATGCCAAATTCATGGGAATCTAATACATGCACCAGCACAAGAGCTGCAACCTTTAATGATTCCTTATCCTTTCTATCAATGGGGACTCAACTTAGTGGGCAAGATACACCCCCCATCATCCAACGGCCATAAATTCATAATCACCGCCACTAAGTACTTTATGAAGTGGATCGAATCCATACCCCTAGCCAATGTCACAGGCAAACAAATAGCCTCATTCATCTTGAATTACATTATTTGCCGCTATGACAATCCCCTATCCATTATCACTGATAATGGAAGACCCTTTAAGAATTAGGATGACATCCAACATCGCTTTTCCACCCCGTATTACCCCCAAGGAAACGGTCAAGCAGAGGCATCTAATAAAACCATCTTGAAAATCCTAAAGAGGACTATCAATGATGCTGGTCGTGATTGGCATATCCAACTGAATCCCTCTCTGTGTGCCTACTGTACAAGTATCCGCACTCCCACAAGTGCGACACCATACTCCCTAGTCTATGGCTCTAAAGTCATCTTGTCCATCGAAGTCAAGTTACCATCTTTGCAAGTATTACTTAAAGGCCTAATATCAGATGAAGAATACCAGGTTTCCAGACTTCAGGAGTTAGAGCTATTAGAGGAAAGAAGACAACACACCTTTAACCATCTAAAAGCCTATCAGCAAAGGATGTCACGAAGTTACAACCACAGAGTCAAACCTAGAGTCTTTCAAGTCGGTGACCTAGTCCTCAAGGAAAATCCTAGAAATCAGCAGGACATGGAGAAGAAAGGCAAGTTTGAACCCAATTGGCTTAGTCCATATGTAATCATTGTTGCCTACGGATCAGGGGCCTATCAATTAGCAACATTAGAAGGTGAGCTATTCGATGATCCCATCAATAGCATGCATCTTCGCAAGTTCTATACCTAAACCCCAATTCAAGGGACTAAAAAAAATTGTGCAAATAAAATCAAGTGGTGAAAACCTAGAAACAGGCGCTATTTGTGATAAACTGCTTCCTCCATCTTCTAGGATTGAAATTTTTATCCATCTTTTCTTTAGCATTCATCCACACCTCTCGATACTTATCATGGCTTGTTGTTCACTCATCCTTATTGCCTTATCCTATTAGGTTATCCATCTACTCCTTTATCCATCTTGTCATTTGTCGTAACCCCTATCATTCGTATCATTGTCGAACTACGTCGCCTCTGAGCTATCACGTAGGCAAGGCCATCATTGATCAGCCCCCGAGGCTTCCCATCCATTCCATCCATTATCACCCATCCTTTTGTCCATCCAATCCCACCTACTTCCCACCCCTATGCCTTAGGTCCACATAGTCCACACCCCGAACTACGTTGCCTATGCGTCATCGCGTAGGCAAGGCCATCATCGATGAGCCCCCGAGGCACTAGGTCAGTCCCTCAGGGCCCATCATATTGAGTTTACCATCTATTTCAGTCTACTTGTTTCATCCATAATAACTACATCTATTTCTTGACTAGGGGCAAAATCCTTGACCTAGTTGGGAATTGGATTCTTGAATGTCACGAAATCTCAGAGGATAGAAAAACCAAATCATGATACTATCTCGAAACAACATGTAGCATTACAAACAAACATTTTCAACAAAAGCTTCACATAAGACAACAACCTATATCAAATAAACAATGTGCCTAAACCATCAATATGATTATATCTATTTTTATGGCAAGAAAGAATATTTGTGGCAAGAAGATTTGATGCTTGTTATAAATTTAAGTCTTGGGTGTTGATTTTTGTTATCATGTTTCCTATGCTACTCGAGGATGTCAAAAACTAGAGGAGCTATGATGGGGGCATGATTATTTTCAATTGTTTGTTGTTTGTGGATTAACGTTTAGTAATGTGATGACTTTGTCTAACAACATGATCATCAAAAGATCATCGAGGGCATTATGGGTCTAAGCATGAAGGAGTGTAATCCTCTTCTGTTGATACATGCAAGAAATACTCAGGTCATCTAGGTTCAATTTTGACTTGATGCTTGTATTAACTTGCTAAATCAAAATCCCTGTAAGAGATACTCAGGTCATCATGGTTTAATTATACCTGCATGCTTGTATTTTCTTACAACATTTTAAAAGCTCAATGATAAAAAAGTACTTCAAATACTTGCATACAAGATGACAAAGCCTCATTTGTACATTTTAGGTTTGCATTTCATTTCATTTATAAGCATTCCATAAATACCATTTATCCAAGTGTCATAAGATCCAAAATCATATCTTTCAGTTATCCATATTACCCATTTGTCTAATTATTCTTCTAAGTTGTTCATCATATCCAAATCTTTTGCCTAATTCCTCTAAGTGTTATTTCATTTATGATTGAGTATACTTGGGATAACAAAAATACATCATTACCATGTTTGCATATTATAAGAATGTCCATCATTAGTTCATAGCATTTCAGTTTATTAGTTGCATTTAAACATTTAACTCATTATTGTTAACAATGGTCTCATATAGTGATATCATGTTACATAATATAAACATTGTCAAATCATAGACTTGTTATCATTTAAGTAACATTAGTTGTATTAAGCACTTAGATCATGATAGTGATGTCATATGAGTCTCATGCATAACATTTATTGTCAAAAACTCAGAAAAACATAGACATCATTTGTCATGGCATTTGCATATTAGATCATCATACATAGAAAATTAAACATCAAGTAGTACATTTAGGAATCATCAACATATACATTATAGCATTATAAACTGTAAGCATATAGGACCATTACACATAACATTGAGCATAGATATCCATCATCATGTAAAATCGTAGAAACATCATATCATAATTCTCCTGTACATCATAGCATCAACATATTAGAATCATCGCAATGTAGGCATAATCAATAACATACATCAAATTGATAACATCCATCAAATCAATAGTATCCATCAATATAGCTAGCATCAAATAGATAGCATACATCATATAGAAAGCATACATCCATAAAAAACACATGCATATAGTCCATCGAACTCATATATATCATCAACAAAAACATAATAATGTCCAAGTATGCAATGATGTCATTAAAGTGTATCTCGAGCAGTCAAAAGTAGTGTATACAAAAATGATAAATACATGATACATGTCTCCAAAAATGCCTATGTGGTAATCCTGTCGGAAGGTGCTGGATGTTGAGGTTGAGGCTAAGGCTGAGGCTGAGAACCTGTAGCACCTATAGGGCGATGAGGTAATGGTCCCATAACTCTGTTGAAATAAGGGCAGACAACTGAGAGGGGGGGTGAATCAGTTGTCTCAAAACTTCAACACTTGTAGCAATTTATCTTCCTTATCACTTATTAACAAATTAATGATATAACCATGAAAGCATAAATCAACAACACATGAGCAGAATCATAATGAACACACATAACACCAGGATTTTTACGTGGAAAGTCGATTAAGGGAAAAACCACGGTGGGGGTTAACCCACAAGAAATTATACTCTGTTAAAAGTATTACAAATGGGGAAGGCACATGCCTTAAGGGCGCACTACCCAGAGCTCACTGCTCCAAGAGGCTCACTGTTGTGATGCTCAAAACACGCCCTATTTTACTTCTTAGCAAAATAAGGACCTCTGTTGTAGCTGGCTTTTGTTGCTTTTGTGTGTGGGTCTGCTTGGTGGTAAAGGGAAAAGAAGTGAAAAGTTACAAACCTTGGTGAAAATAGGGGAAAAAATAACATTAAGTACCAGTGTACAGTACAGGTGAATTCCTTGTGAAAAATGAATAAGGGTTGCTTTTTGAACCATCTCAAAATTCCCTGTATTTTGCGAGTTATAAGCATTTTGGTAAATGTACAATCCAAGGGTTTGTGTGTTGCATATACAAAGTTGTTTGTATATACAAAGTCAATTCATATGCAATTACGTTTGTATGTCATACTTTTGTGTTAGTCGCAAAGGGGGAAGTTATCGGGTATTGGTATGGTGTTATACGTGTATACATTCCTTGCTAATCATTTTATCTTAATATACAAGTTGGGCCCGAAAATAGTCAAAATTAGAATGAATAAACGTTGAAATCTGTTATGTATATTTTGGCTTGTATATTTGGCAGATAGCAGACATACAAAGCAAATATACAACGAGTTATACATAGCGCGGATATGAAAAGGGTATGAAATATGGAATAAAGGTTGTATATTTGGGGCTTTATATGTATGTATCGAGAAGTATGCATTGCGTTACATACAACGCATAATTGAGAGAAAATTAAAATACGATATAATTAATACATCAGGATTTAGTGTATATTGCAGGATGCATTGATTTATACAAGCCATGGAACCGAAGGGTTATCAAAGGTAGTTAAGTTGCTGTATATTGCGCTTTGTATATTTCTTATATACAGTGCTGATATACATTGCACATTATACAAACTCGAACTGAAATCATTATGGAATAAAGTTAAATTGTTGTATGTTTTGGTCTTTGTATGTTTTGGAATGTATAAGGCAAAATATACAATGTTTTATATACATTGCGGATGTGAAGGTAAATGCAATATGACTTATAACAATTTGAAGTCTGAAAGTTCAATAAGAAGTAAAGGCATCGCGGAAAGGCACTATTGAGAGGTAGGGTGGACCCAATTGTAGGTACATGTTTGCTTGTATAATAACCATGTATATTTTGCGATATACAAGAAGTTGTACATTTAAAAGATGCAAGGCTGAGATGCAAAGCGGATTTGTCACAGAAGTTAAGAATGGTAAATTCTTTGTATGTTGGGCATTTGTATGTTTACGATATACAATGCCGAGATATAAAGAAACAAAGACATCGCGGAAAGAGTAAAAGGTAAGGAAATATTTGTATAAGGGGGGTTTGTATGTGCACTTATACAATGGAATATACAAGTGAGATATACAAAACCAAAGATACAAAGGTGTACGGAAAGCAAAAAAGGGTAAAAGCGTTAGTTAGTTCTTTGCATAAAGGGCTTGTATGTTTAGAGATACAACGAAGACATACAAAGGAAACATACAACGATATATACAAAAGAAAAAGTATGCATGTTGAATTTGGCTAACAGTAAAAAGTTTGAAAAAGATAAACACTATAATAAAGGCCGAGAGCGTGGCGCATTAATTGTTGTAATTAATGCAAATTCAATACTCAAACAAAGTGAAATTTAACGAGGGTTAAGGTAATTTTAATGTTATTTCGTTGTTGAATATATTGTGAAGAGTGAAAAAATTGCAGAAAAAGAGTTGTTGCAGTGAATGAGCAGAATTTACCAGAGGCAAAAAAAGTTACAGTAGCTGGATAGAGGTGAAAATGGTAAAAGTAAGGCAATGGTAAATGGGGAAAACAGGTATTTACCCAAAACATAGTTTATTTTCAGTTGTTAAAATGAACTGTTAATTTTAGTAATTTCGTTGCAAAATGTAAGCATTGGTCAAATTACTGTTTTAATTGTTAATTAGCTAAGTAGAGCTTAACGAATTTAAAGGGTAAAGGACAGAAAGGGCGAACAAGCTAGGGTAAATGGTAAAAGTAGGTATTCACAATAAAAACCCTAAACATGAAGTAAAATGAGAAGTTAAAAAGAAGTATGTTTCTACAGGATGGCCCCAAAACAGAAGAAAGATCCAGGGGAAAAGGTGAAAAAGGAAAGAAAACCCCAGAAGGAGATAGAGAAAGAAGAGTTGCCGCTACACAGAGGTTGTCCGTCCCTGATAAGCACAAGTGGGGTAGGCATGGATACAAACATAGGCAATTATGACGTAGAAGATGTATTAAAGAAAATCACTGCTGCGGATGCCTCGCCGAATATGAAATGTATTTGGGATAGCGGACTATATAAAGCTGCAGGTTTCCCATTGGCAATGGAAGCTAAGGATTTATGTTTGGACTCTATAATTTTGTATGATCCTACTACAAGAAAGGTCATGCTCCATGACAGACTAATTGCTGATCTAACTCCAGAAGGGATTGCAAAAACATTTGGTTTAGAGATTAAAGAAAAAATGAAGGATATTGAAATTGATCAATATAATGAGAATTTCTACACCAATAAGGGAGAATGTAAAGGTAAAATATTCCGCAACTGGTACAACCCAGAGAATAAACCCAAGGCTATAGCTAGGATACCTAAGAATCTGATGAGGATACATTTCAAGGAGGAGATTCATTTGATGATCACTATGCTGAGCAAATTAGTTGGATTAAGAGATGGTACTAAGTGTAAACCTTGGATGTTCACTATCACTGAATTCATAAGAACAGGGGAAAAGAAACAAGGACAAATCCACTAGATCAAGGCCATTAACACACCTATTAGGAGGCAACATGCAAAGACAACAGAAGATGTTGCCATTTTATATGTCTTCTTATGTGTTATACTCTTGTGCTATAGAAGTTAGACCTTATATTCATGGAATAGAAAGGGTTGGTGTTTTAGGAAATGGCCCTAATCAAAAGTTGGTGTATGAACATTACCCTGTCCTATAGGAAGAAAATGCTTTAAAGAATTTTTCTTTGGTTAATGACATTTTTTATACATACCTCGTAAGAATATTAAGAGAGAAGCCTGACAAGAGGTTATCTAGGGATGCAGAAACTGCAATTGGATTGCACAGTTCTTGGTTTATACAATTTGAACATTTTACATACATAAGGACTGAGGGATTTGACGGGAAACCATTTATGTTGCCGAGGTATCCATCTGATAAGTTAATTGTGTTGGAATTTTTGAGACAGAATTTGAATGTGTTCAGAATGTACAAAAGGAAATTCAATAACAGGGGAAATGTGAAATTGCCTTGGGCTATTGGCAGGTATTCATGCTACAATGAAGAAGTTGCAACATATTCAGAACAAGAGTTGAGTTTTTATGGTTTTCAAGAATTTGATTTAAGTAGGAGACTTAATCCTTTCCACAAGATCCAAAACTTTGTGAATTAAAGCTATAAACATCTGATACATATTGAAGATTTCTGGGCTGACTGCAAAAATGACAGAGAGGTAACAAAAAGAGCTCACAAAAGATTGACCATTGAGCAGATGAAATGTAAAGGAGATTGTCTAACATTAACTACCATGTTTGTCAAGAGAAAGCCTAACATAGATAATATATCCAAAGCCTATAAAGAGGCAGCCTCTGTAAATCAGGAAATGAGGCAGACAACTTATAATCCATTTCTCAATGGAGGAAATCCTGGAATGCAAAATCAAGCACAACCTTGGAATAGAGTTCCTACACAGAATACTCCAATGCTAAATCCAGTCCCTACATACACACCTGTGTATAATCCTGCCCCAATTCAGGCTATAGTACCTTACACTGGTAATACTACCAATCTGAATGAGAATAATGGCCAATCCTTCTTCCAACCACCTCAAGATACATTTATAGCAAAAGCAAAAGAGGAAAGGGAGGATATCAAAGAAATCACTGCACATCTGAGAAGATTAACCACTGAGATGACACAATTGAGAAATGAGAATTTTTATGGTAGAAATAACCAGGGATATAATTAGAACTATAATCAGAGTCAGAACCAGAATTACAATGCCAAAACCAAAATTAGAATCAGAGTTATAACCAAGGTCAAGGTTCTAATCAGGATCAAAATCACAGTCAACATCAGAGTCATAATCAGGGGCAACAGATGCAAAATAGAGGACCAACTATAGATAACAAAGCCTGGAATAACAATAACAGGAATCAAAATCAGCCTAGGCCACCCAAAACATGGAACACAAGGCCTAATAATGGCACTTTAGCTTCTCCGTTTGAGAATGTGGATAACCAGGATATGAAGCAAACAACTAGGATTCAAATGGCCAATGTAGCATTGAAGAATTGGTGTAGGATCCATAATACTAGTGCCCATGCTGAATTAGATTGTCCTCAGTTTCATCTGGCAGCAAGTATTTTTAATGTGGATGTACAAGCTCCTACTTCTGAGTTTTTAGTTCCCAAAGGTAATGAGATAGCACCCTCAGGGTATGATATTGCTCTAGTTCTAGAAACTTTTACTTTTAGAGAAGAGGAAGATGACCAATTGTTAGAAGATGAGCCATATTTTTGTGAAAACTTATATCTTGAGACAGCCTTAGTACTAAATACTTTTCAGTTTCCATTTGAAATTGAAAATGAGGTGTTGTATGAGACAGAGAAGGTGCAAGCCTTCCAACAGTCAAGTAAGAATCATACGTACAACCTAAGAAATAACCCTAGGCTAGGATGACCTTTCACCACTTCCACTCCTAATAATTTCAATACACCTCCAGACCATAATGCTAGCAATAACCCTGCTATACTGAAAGCCAATCATAATGCAAATAATGGAGTAGTAACACATAAGGTTCAAACAAGTAAAACAGAGAATGTAGAGACAATGAGACTAATGGGTTATCTGTCAGAAGAAATAAAGAAAATTAAGGTCAGTATACCTTTGTTTGAATTGTTGAAAACTCCAGGGGTTAGAAATGCTTTTATTAAATCCTTGGATACACCTGGGACAAGTGAGGTTTCTACTGAGGTAAATTTTCCTAATAAGGATACACAATCCAAAGAAAAAAGTAAGAAAGTTGAGCAGCCATCCAACACCAATGTTGTAATGTACACAGATAAAAAAGATGCTCCTCCTTTCTTGTTAACCGTTAGACTGTGTGGAAAGAACATACACAATTGTATGGTAGATTTAGGTGCCTCAGCCAATGTAATGCCCTTAGGGATATGTAAAACTTTAGGGCTGACCCCTGCTAAATCTACCAAAGTTGTTACACAGTTGAACAAAACTGAAGTTAATGTGATTGGAGAACTAATGCATATGCAGATGCAATTAGCTTCAAACCCCAGGGTAAGTCAGTTCATTGACATCCGAGTAGAGGATATACCTGTAAATTATGGGATGTTATTGAGTAGAGACTGGTCAAAAACTTTGAATGGATATATGGCCACTGATTTCTCACATATGTGGTTACCTTGGAGAGGTGTGCCAAATCAAATTAGAATAGAAGTTGAACCCAGGATGAAACATATGATCACAGAGTACAATAGGACTAACGAAATATTGTATGCTTCTGTTGAACCTGGTGTTTACAGGGTTACTAATAAAGGGGTACAGATTGAGGAAATTTTAATGCTGAATTTTGGAGAAAAGCCTGTCAATAAGGAGAAAAAATTATTTATAGAGTCTGATGGAAATTCTTCTGATGAAGACAATAATGCATTGAATAATTTTAGTCAGGTCATCAGACAAGAAATGGAAAAGTGCATAGAATAAAACATTCCAGTTCAATGCAAGTTATAAAAAAGTAAGTGTAGAGTTCATGATAAGCCACATTCTGAAGAGAATTGTGGAATGTACAGGGATATTGTTGAATATCAGTATATAAAATGCACAAAGGGGAGGGAACCCCAAGAAGGAAAGGTTAATCAACCAGAGAGTTATTTTCAGAACAACATAAATGGATCAACTCCAAATATAAGAAAAGAGGCAAAAGGTAAAGGTGTTTGTCATTCTGAGCTACAAAATGAAAAGATCAGTGTACAAGTAAGTCAAAATGAATTGCCATTGAATAAACAAGATAGCACTGCACAAGTGATAGAAAAAGTAAAACATGCTAAAGCAAAACGTCAAAAGAATAGGGATGGCATGTGGACATTAAAGTGTGATGGTTCCAAATCTAAATAGGGTGCAGGTGTTGGGGTAGAACTCATAAATCCTCATGGAAAATCATACTTAGCAGCATATAGGTTACAGTTTGCTTGTACTAACAATGTTGCAAAGTACGAAGCTTTAATCTATGGACTGGTCATGGCTATAAAGAAGAAGGTAAAAATGATCAGAGTGTTTTCAGACTCTGAGCTAGTAGTCAGACAGGTAAGGAAAGTATATGCTTGCAATTATAACAGGATGGTTTGTTACAGGCATAGGGTATGGGATTTAATAGTCATTTGATGCTTTCAATATAGAGCATATACCTAGAGAATTGAACCATAGGCCAGATGCACTAGCAGTTGCTGCTAGCACTCTAGAACCTTTAACACTGTCAGGATTGAAAAGATTTGCTGTAGAATTAGTGAATGTGCCCAGTGTACCAGATAATGTAACTCATTTTCAGGTATTCGACGAGGATCAGCAAATTGTAGATTTTCTAACCTACAATGAAGTATTTGAGGCCCAAATTATTGATGAACAAGAGAGACCTGATATGTCTTGGGATGAAGAAGACATAATCAACTTAAAACAATTTTCTGCCCAAAGGGGTGATTGAGTTAGAACAAATCTTTGACTTTGACGAAGTAGTAAAAGAGAAGGACTTGCCTAAAACAGAGGGAGGTAAGTGTGATCCATATAACTTAGGAACAGAGCAGAATCCCCAGAATGTACAAATTGGAAAGGCCTATTCTGAGAAGATTAGAAAAGAGGTTATTGATGTTCTGAAAGATTATAAACATGTTATAGCATGGACATATGAGGATTTAAAGACATATGATATGCCCATCATCACTCATGTGATACCTTTGAAGACAGATATCAAACCATTCAGGCAAAAGCAAAGGCCTGTGAATGCAATTTTGGAACATTTGATATTTGAGGAAGTGAAAAAACTGTTGTCTGCTAGAATAATTTTCCCTGTCAGACATTCAACCTGGGTAGCTAATTTAGTACCTGGTAGAAAGAAAAGTGGAGATATCAGGTTATGCGTAGATTTTAGGAAATTGAACAAGGCATCTGAGAAAGATAATTATCCTCTGCCTCCCATGGATGAAGTGCTGCAAGCAGTGAATGGGGCCAAGATGATGTCTTTTCTGGATGAGATGATGTCTTTTCTAGATGGGTTTTCGGGGTATAACTAGGTCCTAGTTGATAAGGAAGACAGGTTGAAAACTACTTTTACATGTAAATGGGGTAATTATGCTTACAGAAGAATGCCATTTGGACTAATCAATGCAGGTGCCACTTTTCAGAGAGCCATGGATATTACATTTTGTGGACTGACAGGTAAGTGCATTGTAATTTATATGGACGATCTAACTGTTTATTCTAAAGATGCGTCCACCCATGTGGAGGATCTGAGAAGAGTCCTCAAGAGATGCGAGAGGTATGGAATTTCTCTAAACCCTAAGAAATGTGTATTTGGAGTAACAGAAGGAAAACTATTAGGACATGTCATTTCTAAGAATGGGATATCTATTGATCCTGATAGAATAGAAGGAATCAAGAAATTGCAATTACCAAACACTAAAAAGGAATTAAAATCATTTTTTGGTAAAATTAATTTTGTCAGGAAGTTCATTACAGGGTTTGCAGAGATTGTGCGACCATTAAACGCCATGTTGAAGAAAGATATAGATATAGAATGGACACCAGTTGCAAAAGCTGCGTTTGAAGATATCAAGGAGGCAATTTCTAAAGCTCTTGTATTGGCAAGCCCAGATTACACAAAGCCATTCTATATTTATTCGTTTGCATCTATACATTCTGTTGCAGCTGCTTTGACACAGAAAGGAGAGAATGATGAAGAAAAGCCAATAGCATTTATGAGTGCACCTATAAAAGATGCACAATTAAAATATCTTGATACAGAAAGGCAAGCGTTTGCACTAGTAAGAGTAGTAAAAAAGTTTAGACATTACATCTTACGTAGTCAGGTTAAGGCTATAGTACCGGATGCAGCAGTGAAGATGTTGCTGATGCAAAATGAACCGGGAGAGAAAAGAGCTAAGTGGATCACCACTTTACAAGAATTTGACATGGAAATCATTCCTATGAAGTTAGTCAGAGGACAAGCTCTAGTGCAAACCATGGCCAATACAGACCCAAATTTGGTAAAACAGCAATATGTACTGAATACTAATGAGACATCAAGGTGGTACGATGATTTGCACACGTTTCTGATATCAGGGAAGTACCCAAGCAAGATGAAATCTTCACAAAGAAGGGCGTTAAAGATCAAAGCACAGAAATACATGGTGCAAGGAGGTCTTCTATTCAAGAAGAACCATGAAGCAATATATTTAAGATGTCTGAATAGAGATGAAGCAAATAAGGTGTTGCTAGATTTGCATGATAAGTATGGAACTGCTCATGGTTCCCATTTAGCCACAACACATAAGATACTGAGAGCAGGTTACTATTGGCCTACTATGTTTAAAGATATAGAGAGTCACATAAGAAGTTGCCACATCTGTTAGACTACAGTAGATAAAGGAAGAAATCAAGCCAATCCATTACACCCAGTGATTGAGTCTAGGCCATTTGCACAATAGGGCTTAGATTTCATTGGAGTCATAAATCCCCCATCATCTATAGGACACAAATTTATACTGACAATGACTGATTACTGTACAAGGTGGACTGAAGCCACATGTTGCAAATTCTCTACTACTGAGGTAGTCATCAAATTCCTCGAAGAGAACAACATAACCAGGTTTGGGGCTCCTTATTCGTTGGTATGTGACAATGGCCCTGCATTTTCTTCTTTAAAATTTTCTAAATGGGCATTTGAACATGGAATTTTTTTAAAGTTTTCTTCAAACTATTATCCTCAGGGTAATGGGTTAGCTGAGTCTACAAATAAGATTTTGTTAGATATAATTAAGAAGCTAATTGAAAAGAACCCAAGAGAATGGAACACCTTACTGAAGTATGTGTTGTGGGTAGATAGGACCAGGGTTAAATCAGCATTAGGCAATGCACCCTATCACTTAGTTTATGGGACTAATCCCATACTTCCGGTTAACTTAAGAATTCTAGTTTGGAAGTTTGCTAATGAATACTTAGGCTCTAATGATCGCAGAGAAGCCAGAATAATCTAACTGTTGGAATTAGATGAGAAAAGAGATCAAGCTATTGAAAAGTTTGCTAAACATCAGTCAGTGGTAAAGAGATGGTTTGACAAAAGGGCAAGAGTCAAAACATTTAGAATTTCAAACTTAGTGCTGTGCTGGGACAAAGCACATGAAAAAAAGGGAAATCATGGAAAATTCGACAAGTTATGGTTAGGTCCATTACAAGTGTCAGAAATAATTGGAGATAACACTTTCAAGCTTAAGACCTTGACTAGAGAAGATGTGCCATTACCAGTTAATGGCCAACACTTGAAACACTACTTTCAGGCCTAAGGTGAAAGTTGTTGGTCTGTTGTATCATAATGTGAATAATGTACAGTTTTGTTTTGTTTTGTTTTGTTTTGTTTTCTGTTGTTTGTTTTGGTGTTTGTTTTTGTTTTGGTTTGTGTGTTGTGTTGCTGTAGCAGGGATCTTTGTTTTGTTTTAGAGTATACAAGAGTAGACTAACAACCACTAAAAAAAATATAAAATTTAGAACATTTAGGTGAATTATTTGAAATTTGTACATAATTTGTTGTGACTGTCATGAATGTAGAAAGTTAGTTAACTTGTGAAATTTTGTATTCAATAAGAATGGGTTGAGTATTCAAGGAAAGTTCTCACAATGACACACCTAAAATCTTTGGGTTTTTGTTGAACCTACCAGTGTAGATATTAGGTGAAAAATCAGAGGTCACCCTTGCTACCATTACAATTCTCAGCTTAATTAGAGCAAGTGACTGTTCCTTGCATCATGAAGTTACAACTGAAATATCTTATGAAATATCTATCAAGTACAAAATATAAAATATAAAAATATAAATAAAATTGATTTTACTGAAATCTAGGTTAAGTCATCTAAGTAACTCTATTGGGGCTATAGATGCTTGCTGGCAGTGGGGCTCTACTTAGGAGAATTGTAACGATAACCTTGTTGGGGCTATAGACACCTACTGGCAGCAAGGCTCTATCCGGTTGGCTATGAGGGAATGACATCAACTAGGTAGTCTAATGTCAGTCACTGGTTTGTTCAACTAATTTTCAAGATGAGGATAATTAATCACATGCACCCACTTAAACTGAAAAGGAAAATTCATGCACGTTATTGAATACATTAGGTTTCAAGCTGGATAATGATTTGCAGAAAAGATAGTTGGAAATTATGAATTTATTTCATTTTGTTTTCTTGAATGGGTTTAATTTAATTGTTTTATTTGGTTTCTAGTTGTTGTGATGCTCACAACACGCCCCATTTTACTTCTTAGCAAAATGAGGACCCCTGTTGTAGCTGGCTTTTGTTGCTTTTGTGTGTGCGTCTGCTTGGTGGTAAAGGGAAAAGAAGTGAAAAGTTACAAACCTTGGTGAAAATAGGGGAAAAAATAACATTAAGTACCAGTGCACAGTATAGGTGAATTCCTTGTGAAAAATGAATAAGGGTTGCTTTTTGAACCATCTCAAAATTCCCTGTATTTTGCAAGTTATAAGCATTTTGGTAAATGTACAATCCAAGGGTTTGTGTGTTGCATATACAAAGTTGTTTGTATATACAAAGTCAATTCATATGCAAATGCATTTATATATCATGCTTTTGTGTTAGTCACAAAGGGGGAAGTTATCGGGTTTTGGTATGGTGTTATATGTGTATACATTCCTTGCTAATCGTTTTATCTTAATATACAAGTCGGGCCCGAAAACAGTCAAAATTGGAATGAATAAACATTGAAATCCATTATGTATATTTTGTCTTGTATATTTGGCAAATGGCAGAAATACAAAACAAATATACAACGAGTTATACATAGTGCAGATCTGAAAAGGGTATGAAATATGGAATAAAGGTTGTATATTTGGGGCTTTGTATGTATGTATCGGGAAGTATGCATTGCGTTACATAGAACGTGGAATTGAGAGAAAATTAAAATATGATATAATTAATGCATCAGGATTTAGTGTATATTGCAGGATGCATTGATTTATACAAGCCACGGAACCGAAGAGTTATCAAAGGTAGTTAAGTTGACGTATATTGCGCTTTGTATATTTCTTATATGCAACGCCAATATACATTGCACTTTATACAAACCGAAACCGAAATCATTATGGAATAAAGTTAAACTGTTGTATGTTTTGGTCTTTGTATGTTTCAGAATGTACAAGGCGAAATATACAATGTTTTATATAGATTGCAGATGTGAAGGTAAATGCAATACGATTTATAACAGTTTGAAGTCTGAAAGTTCAATAAGAAGTAAAGGCATCGCGGAAAGGCACTATTGAGAGGTAGGGTGGACCCCACTGTAGGTACATGTTTGCTTGTATAATAACCATGTATATTTTGCGATATACAAGCAGTTGTACATTTAAAAGATGTAAGGCTGAGATACAAAGTGGATTTGTCACAGAAGTTAAGAATGGTAAATTCTTTGTATGTTGGGCATTTGTATGTTTACGATATACAATGCCGAGATACAAAGAAACAAAGACATCGCAGAAAGAGTAAAAGGTAAGGAAATATTTGTATAAGGGGGGTTTGTATGTGCACTTATACAATGGAATATACAAGTGAGATATACAAAACCAAAGATACAAAGGTGTACGGAAAACAAAAAAGGGTAAAAGCGTTCGTTAGTTCTTTGCATAAAGGGCTTGTATGTTTAGAGATACAACGAAGACATACAAAAGAAACATACAACGAAATATACAGAAGAAAAAGTATGCATGTTGAATTTGGCTAATGGTAAAAAGTTTGAAAAACATAAACACTGTAATAAAGGCCGAGAGTGTGGTGCATTAATTGTTGTAATTAATGCAAGTTCAATACTCAAACAAAGTGAAATTTAACGAGGGTTAAGGCAATTTTTAATGTTATTTCACTGTTGAATATATTGTGAAGAGTGAAAAAATTGCAGAAAAAGAGTTGTTGCAGTGAATGAGCAGAATTTACCAGAGGTGAAAAAAGTTACAGTAGCTGGATAGAGGTGAAAATGGTAAAAGTAAGTCAACGGTAAACAGTCATGGAAAATAGGTATTTACCCAAAACACCATTTATTTTTAGTTGTTAAAATGAACTGTTAATTTTAGTAATTTCGTTGCAAAATGTAAGCATTGGTCAAATTACTATTTTAATTGTTAATTAGCTAAGTAGAGCTTAACGAATTTAAAGGGTAAAGGATAGAAAGGGCGAACAAGCTAGGGTAAATGGTAAAAGTAGGTATTCACAGTAAAAACCCTAAACATGAAGTAAAATGAGAAGTTAAAAAGAAGTATGTTTCTACAGGATGGCCCCAAAACAGAAGAAAGATCCAAGGGAAGAGGTGAAAAAGGAAAGAAAACCCCAGAAGGAGACAGAGAAAGAAGAGTTGCCGCTGTACAGAGGTTGTCCGTCCCTGATAAGCACAAGTGGGGTAGGCACGGATACAAACATAGGCAATTATGATGCAGAAGATGTATTAAAGAAAATCACTACTGCGGATGCCTCGTCGGATATGAAATGTATTTGGGATAGCCGACTATACAGAGCTGCAGGTTTCCCATTGGCAATGGAAGCTAAGGATTTATGTTTGGACTGTATAATTTTGTATGATCCTACTACAAGAAAGGTCATGCTCCACAACAGACTAATTGTTGATCTAACTCCAGAAGGGACTGCAAAAACATTTGGTTTAGAGATTAAAGAAAAAATGAAGGATATTGACATTGATCAATATAATGAGAATTTCTACACCAATGAGGGAGAATGTAAAGGTAAAATATTCCACAACTGGTACAACCTAGAGAATAAACCCAAGGCTATAGCTAGGATACCTAAGAATCTGATGAGGATACATTTCAAGGAGGAGATTCATTTGATGATCACTATGCTAAGCAGATTAGTTGGATTAAGAGATGGTACTAAGTGTGAACCTTGGATGTTCACTGTCATTGAATTCATAAGAACAGGGGAAAGGAAACAAGGACAAATCCACTGGGCCAAGGCCATTAGCACAGCTATTTGGAGGCAAGCCATGCAGAGACAACAGAAGATGTTGCCATTTTATATGTCTTCTTATGTGTTATACTCTTGTGCTATAGAAGTTAGACCTTATATTCATGGAATAGAAAGGGTTGGTGTTTTAGGAAATGGCCCTAATCAAAAGTTGGTGTATGAACATTACCCTGTCCTATAGGAAGAAAATGCTTTAAAGAATTTTTCTTTGGTTAATGACATTTTTTATACATACCTCGTAAGAATATTAAGAGAGAAGCCTGACAAGAGGTTATCTAGGGATGCAGAAACTGCAATTGGATTGCACAGTTCTTGGTTTATACAATTTGAACATTTTACATACATAAGGACTGAGGGATTTGACGGGAAACCATTTATGTTGCCGAGGTATCCATCTGATAAGTTAATTGTGTTGGAATTTTTGAGACAGAATTTGAATGTGTTCAGAATGTACAAAAGGAAATTCAATAACAGGGGAAATGTGAAATTGCCTTGGGCTATTGGCAGGTATTCATGCTACAATGAAGAAGTTGCAACATATTCAGAACAAGAGTTGAGTTTTTATGGTTTTCAAGAATTTGATTTAAGTAGGAGACTTAATCCTTTCCACAAGATCCAAAACTTTGTGAATTAAAGCTATAAACATCTGATACATATTGAAGATTTCTGGGCTGACTGCAAAAATGACAGAGAGGTAACAAAAAGAGCTCACAAAAGATTGGCCATTGGGCAGATGAAATCTAAAGGAGATTATCTAACATTTGAAGGAATTGAGATCAATTGAGTTGATATTTGGCAATCCTTATACATAGTTGAAAGGAAAAACATGTTTTAACCTAAATCATTCAAAGCTTTGATATACAGTAACGGATTTATGCAAAGGAATAGATAATTTGTGGATATTTGTAATAATTTGCATAAATAAAGTCCAGTAAGTCAGCAATCACCTTAAATCACGTAAGGCGCCTTGCTTATTACAGCTTCATAGTAACCTACTGAACTATCCAACAGGTCAAGACCTAACCATACAGAAACTTGGGATTGAGTAATTTTAATTGATTTCTCCATATCTTTCAAGACAGTTAGGTTCATTTTATGAATTTTAACTTTTGTTATGAATGTATAAAACCAATCATCAACACTCACTACCTACAAAATTGATTACAAGAAGATTACAGAATGTTTGAACTGAATAATAGCATCTACCAATGCAAAATTACAGTTCTGGTTAAGCACAGAATACTGATCTTAGACACTTCATCCTTACTCTGCCCTATTTTACTCTTCGGCCGTAATCTGGGCTTAGATCTTTACCTTCGCACTTCTTTCTACCTTTTTCACACTTACTCCATCACACTATCTCACTCACACACCAAAACACTTGAATCCATCGGCTATATATATTCACATCAAGAAATTCAATCAACTATAGTTAGCTTCAAGAAAACTTAGAACATTTATTAAGAACTATGCTTTGTCGGCTGAATCCATACACAAACAACAACACGGACCAAAAACTTGTGTTCTCAAATCATCAATCATGTTAGCTAATACCACTGATTGTCACAGATTGCTTAACCAACAACTTTTCTTCATCCAGACCAAGATCAAATGCTAGGTCAGCCTATTCTTCTTCTGACTATACTAACTAACTGGAACCCAATACTCAAATGCTTATAACTTTTGAATCCTTCATCACCGGAGGCTAAATTTCTAGATTTAGATGGTCCTGACAATCCTTATCACTCCCGCAAATTTCTAGATTTACAACTGGAGAGATCCAGACCAAGATACTAGACCCTGTCACATGCTCTATTTCTAACTACCTGAACTTAGACAAATCTTCACTCTAACTTCTAATATGCACAAATTATGTAATGCAAATGTGTAGGATAGACTTAGTTTCCATCAGTGACAACACCTGTCATACATAGCAGTGTCTCTTGCCAACAATCTCCCCCTTTGGCATTGATGGCAACACTTAGTGAAAAATGACTAAGTGTTGGAACAACTCCCCCTTAATTTGTACACTTATCCTTTTCACTATTCTCCAATGCTCCCCCTTTGTTGGATTCCTCATTTTTCACTACTCTTCACTCTCCCTTTGACATCAATGGCAAAGGGTGGGATCCACAAACCAAAATTCACCAAAAATTTTATGTACATGGGCATATATACAAACAACCCTATGACTTATTTACATAAGTTTGAACACATCACCAAAGACATTCCTCAATAGTGCCAACTCATTGTCCCATCTCTTCTTCATGTTGTTCAAAACTGAGATGTGACCATTGAATAAGAATGCTTGAGACTCTGCTTTCCACAAGCTAGTAGGATCACTTGATTTAGCAGCAGCTTGGGCTTCTGTCATGGTATTGAACATTGCTTCCAACTTGGGGAAGATCAGTCCCTGGAGCTCACACATCCTTGTCTCAATATTGTCCTTTTCCTTTGTCAATTTCTTTATTTCTTCAATCATGCTGATTGTTTGACATTCTTGGCTCATCACTGATACTGTCAGAGGATCAAAAGATTAGGATACACTTGACAATTTTTCCTAGACTCCTTTATTTTTATTTCAATGTCCTCTATAGCTTTAGGACAAGATAAACAAAATTTATATACATTTCCTCCTTCTATAAGAGCATTTTGAATACTCTTTACACTATTGTCCAACACAATTCTATCTAATGCAATCATCCCTTTCAGAGAATCAAATCTTTTATCATTGAATTCATTTTGAACCTTGACTTCTGTAGATTTTTCAAGAGATTCAAAAAAAGAACTTACAGAGTTTATTAGACTTTTCAATTGGCTGGAGGGAGATGTTGAAAAATCCTTCTGAAAGGTGGGCATAATCTTTTCCAAGATTCCTGATGCCAGACCAAGTAGCTCATTGTCTTCTATGTGAGACTTCAAAATATCTTCTCTAGCCTTAGGTTGTGATAGAGAGGCCCACTTTATCTTCTGAACTGGTGAAAGACTATCCAAAATTGATTGGACTTTTCAACTCTTCTGCAACTAGTTTATCATTTTCCAAATTTTCTTTCACTACTTCTACAGTGTCTCTTGTCCAAGATGCTGATGTATCTATTTTATCCTTACCGGTACTGTCAACTGGATTGTTTTGCTCGGGCTCTTCCTCAACTTTTGTCATCTCTTCTTCCTTTTCATTTTTGTCCTTTGCCTTTTCTGCTTCTTGATCCTTAGCTTCTTCTATTCCATGCTCTTTATTCTTCAATGAATCATTTTTGGTTTGAGCATCTGTTTCAACATTCATCTCTATATCTTCTTTGCTGGATTGATCCAGAGGAGTTTGAATACCTCCTGCATCATCAGTTTTATCTATCATCTTTTCATCTTCTTTGTTAATTGCTTCCTCTTCTGGAGAAGAGGAGTCATCTATCTCAGTTTGCTTCTCATTGAACTTCAATTCTTCAACATTTGGAATTGAGGAATCAATCCCATCATCAATCTCTTCTTCAACAATTGGAAGATTATGCCTTTTCAATGCACTCAGAAGAATCTCCTGAGTATCTTTGACTATCTCATCGGTTTCACCAAGCATGAATTTATTCATTCTTTTCTTACTTCTGAAGTCATCTTTCACTTCTTTGAATATCATGTTCATTTGATCTGGAGTAATCTGAGGGCACAATTTTATCAACACATGCTCCCAAAGCTCAATGTCTTTACTTTTTGCATTTTCTTTTCTTAACTCTAGAATATCTGCAAGACTATTTGGGATTTCAAAAGTTATTTCAATTAAAGCCTTATTGTAGATATTCAGATATTTGACTGTTGCATGCTCTAGAACCCTCTTATCAGCATCATTGTAAAGATCAAAAATTCAATTATTGGCCTTAAGTTCCTGTCTATGGTGACTAATTTGATGATGTCATCCATAGAAAGAGTAGGCCTTTCAACATATGTTTTAGTCTTTTGCCTCTTTCTTGCCCTTTTGCTTCTGGAGGGCTTCTCCTTAAATACCTTAGCTGCTTTTGTACCTGAGGCCTTCAACTCTTTGATCTCAACATCAGAATCAATTTTTTCTTCATCATTTTTATACTTTTATATGTCCGTGCGGCCTTAGTTTTTACTTTTTCCCTTCTTTTCTAGATGGTTTGCCTTTCAGTTTCTCAGAATTAGTAGGTTTTGGGGGAATAGGGGTAGCAACAGAGCTTCTTATTTTCCTACACTGGCTGGCGGAGACTTTCGAAGCACTTCCTTGTTTCTTATCCTGCATCTCCTTCTCAACTTTTTCTATTCTTTCTCTGTTCTACTTCACGACTTCCTTAGTTATGCCAATGCTTTCAGCATACATTTCTACTTGCTTTTAAACTTTCCTCTTGATTTCAAGTTTTCTGAGCTCAACATGTAGTTTCAAACTGAGCTCCTTATATGTCCCAAATCTCTCCGTAGAATCATCCTTGGGTTTACTCAAGAGATTTTGAGCATACATATCCAAAATTTTCTCATCTACTTCATACCCCATGGGTATGATCCAAACAGTTTTGGGTTCTACTATTTCTATTAAGCACTGATCAGTATCCACCATGAGGCAAATCTCATTCTTGTATTTCCCAACAACCGATTTAGGAATTCTTTCCCTAGAATGCATCATACTCTAAAAATTCTTGAAGTAACCCCAGATTGTAGTTTTATGTGCTTTAGAGTCACCAATGTTGTTTAAGTGCTCCCTTATCTATATAGCAATAGGTTTCTCATTTGTCCAACACATGTTTTTCTTGCTAGGAAACTCATTCATGAAATAGAAGAATAAGCATAGGATTAGTGTACCATATTTGAAGGTGTTCTTCTTATCCTTCTTTACCTTATTCAAATTTTCCATCAGTTGGTTCTGAAATAACTCACACAAGTCATAATCAGTATTCTCTCATCGTGCCAGATTCAGGTACCCACTTACTGGCTGGGGGAATTTGAATTTCAATGCAGCTCCCCCTGAACCAGAGCTCCTAATTCAATTTCCAAAGGAATTATCAACACTAGATTCTGGTGCGGACCCATTGTCAACATTTATTTCACCTTTCTTCACCCATGTTTTGTTCATTTCATTTTGGATCTCATTCACGTCAAATTTTTCCTTGCCTTTGTCTTGTCTCTACTCATTCGGTTTTCTATTTGTCAGACCTCCTCTTTCATTATTCTTGCTTCTGCTGAATCTTGCAATATGACCGGATCGATTACAATTGAAGCACACAATGTTGCAAATATGTGCCTAAGTGATGTTGTCATTGATGTCAACATATCCTCGTTACCATTGGTGTGAATTGTATCATATTTTGATGTCTATATAGAATACCAGATTGTTGAGGATATTGAGAAAATTAAAGACAATCAATGCATGCGGACCATATGGATGTGTAGAGGATTGTTAGAGGTTGCTCCAGTAAAGAATTGAGAAGTCCGCATGAATATTTGAAGAAGTTATGGCCATCTGAGTAGAACTAGAATTTACAGTATTTAGAAGAGACAGTGTGACAGTAAGTTGGTCTAGATTGCTCTGTAGTGAAATATTTTGGTCTGTGGATCTGAAGGCATGTTTGGGAAGTCAATGTGTATCATCAACTCTAGTGGTTCATGGTTTGGAGGTCTGCAAGCTATCTTTCTAGTTTGACAGTCATGGAAGATAGTGTTCTTGAGGTTCTGGAGGAAGATTAAATCTGGTAATATGGTTTAGAGTGAATGTTATTGGTAATTTTAATGTGTTTGTGGAGGTCTCTAGATCATGTGGCTACTATGTTGGAGGTCCACATTGAAGTTTGAGCTTGTTGATTGAAGATTTCTTCTTTGAGGTTGATGTTCCTCCCAGTCTTGGCCGACCGGATAATCCTAGCATGTTGCGGATGATTTAAGAGCATTTTTATGAAGCATGGAGTGGTTGTAGAAGCATATTCAAGACTCAATTTTGTTTGGCCAACAGTGTGTTGATCTGTGTTAAGTTTAGCCAACCTTGTTGATAATTCCAAGGTTGATGAAGCATATAAATACTTGTTGAAGAGTTATTGAAAAGCATCCTTGAGAAAAACTGATTAAATTTGAATAAAGGATCAGAAGCAGAGTAGAGAAGAAAACGAGCAGTATAGAGTGAGGAGTTAGTAAAGAAGAATTTGGGGCAAAGCAGATGTTTTTGAGCATTCATTGAAACTGAACTAGGCATGAAGTAGATGCTATTTCTTAGTTAATTCTTTCTGTTCTAAATAAATTTTGTAGGCAGTGAGCCTCTCTTTTGATCAGTGAGCTCTGGGCAGTGCGCCCAAAGGCATGTGCCTTCTATTTTTCTAAAGTACTTTTAACAAGGTACAAATCTTGTGGGTTAAGCCCCACCGTGGTTTTTCCCTTAACCGAGTTTCCATGTGAAAATCTTGGTGTCAAGTGTGTTGATTATGTTTCTGCTCTTATGTTGTTGATCTATGCTTTAATGTTTACATCATTAATCTAGTAGTAAGATAATAAAGAAGGTTAAATGTAGAAAAAGTTTATATTGTGGGACAACTGATTCACCCCCCTCCTAGTTGTCCAGTCTAATTCCAACAATTAGTATCAAAGCTAGATCCTCTTATAAAAGCCTGACCACTTGAGGAGATCAAGGATGTCGACCTACAAGAAGGATAGTCCAACATTTGATGGAACAAATTATTCTGTTTGGAAGAATCGTATGGAATGCCATTTGCAATGCATGGGTGATGCCTATTGGGCAATAACCAGTGTTGAGTATAAACCTCCAGAGAAAGTCCTTCAACTCTAGATCAAGTCAAAGATGCTGAAAATAACCTTCGAGCTAAAGAAGCCTTGTTGAGTGCCCCAACTAATTCAGAAATGACAAATGTCTTCGGTCTAAAAACTGCTTATGAAATCTAGAAAAAGTTGGAGTATCTGTATGAAGGTGATAAATATGTCAAATGTGCCAAGCTGCAAAGTCCGAGAGGAAAATTTGCAACTATGAGGATGAACGAAGATCAAAACATAACAATCTACATGCAAAGGATAAATGAACTTGTGTGTGGTATCAGGTGTGTTGGTGGAACTTTGGAAGAATCAGAGATTATATCAAAAGTGCTCAGATCTTTACCTCATTCATACAAACATAAAGTTTCTGCTATAGAGGAGATCAAGACTATCTCAGATGTTACAAGAGATCATCTGGTTGGCAAAATTTCAGCTTTTGAATTAAGTGAGTTTGGTGATTCTCTTCCCATGTCTGAATCTGCATTTAAGGCCAGTGTATATGGAAAACAAAGATATGATCTGAGTGAAAGCTCTTCTGCAAGATCAAACAAATTCATGAAGACAAGGAAGGATCTTGAAGATGTTGAAATTGAAACTGTAGATCTTGAAGCTCTTCTTGCCAAAAGATTGCCAAGAGGATCCGGTAAGTATGAGGGAAAATTGCCACTCAAATGTTTTTCTTGTAATAAGATTGGTCATTTTGCCTCAAGATGTCCAGAGAGGTTTTCAAAACCAAACCCTAACAGATACAGAAATCAGAACAAATATTACTATGTCCAAGAAACTAGAGAAGAAGGAATCACAGATGATGAATCTGATCATGGAGGTTCCCTTGAAAATGATTGGGTGTTCATTGCCATCAAAGAAGAAGATCTGGTGTCTACTGAATCTACTAGCTATGCAAATATGGAAAGTGCCTTGGGTGCACAGGTTATTGAGAAAGATGAATGGGTGATTGATAGTGGATGTTCTCATCATATGACTAGAGACAAGAGTAAGTTTGTGAATTTTGAAAATTATGAAGGTGGGATTGTGAAATTTGGAGATAACTTAGCTGGTAGAATTCGTGGCAGAGGATCCATCTCTTTTGATGGTAAGAATAGCACCACTGATGTTTTGTATGTGGAAGGATTGAAACATAATCTTCTCAGTGTTGGAAAGTTGGTTGATAAAGGTTATGATCTTCAATTCAAGGATGGAAAGTACAAAATTTTGGAGAGTTCCAGAACTGAAATTGCATCTGGTACTCAAACTAAAGGTAACATTTTTCATTTAAGCATCTCTGGCAAAAGTTGTCTGATTGCTCAGATAGATCAAAGTTGGTTATGGCATAGGAGGATGTGTCATGTGAATTTTGATAACATTGGAAAAATAAGTACCACTCAGGCTGTAAGAGATCTTCCAAAACTTGTGAAACCTAGTAGCATGTGTAGAGAATGTCAATTGGGGAAACAGAGTAAAATTTCATTCAAAAGGAAGGATCAAGTTTCAAATGGACGATTGGAACTGGTACATACTGATCTCTGTGGTCCTGCTAGAATTAGCAGTGTGCAAGGAGATAGATATTTCATGTTGTTGATTGATGACTACTCCAAGATGATGTGGGTAACCTTCCTAAAAGAAAAATCAGAAGCTGTTGACAAATTTAAGGTGTTCAAAGTGATGGTGGAAAATGAAATTGGTGAAAAATTGAAATATCTGAGATCCGACAAAGGTGGAGAATTTACTTCTCATGAGTTTGATGCTTTCTATGAAAAGCATGGCATAAAAAGACAGTTATCTGCTCCTAGGACTCCCCAACAAAATGGAGTTGTGGAAAGAAAGAACTGGACCATTCAAGAAGCTTCCAAGACCATAATGATGGAAATAAATGTTCCTCAAGTTTATTGGAGAGAAGCTGTAAGTACTGTTATCTACACTTTTAAGTAGGTGAAGATCAAAGGCAATTCTGGTAAGACCCCTTATGAACTATCGTTTGGTCATCTTCCTACTGTGAGATATTTCAGAGTTTTTGGTAGTAAATGCTATATCAAAAGAGATGAGGATTTAGGCAAGTTTGATACAAGAAGTGATGAGGGAATATTTTTGGGATACTCTACTCAAAGTAAGGCTTACCGGTGCTTTAACAAGAGGTTGAAAAAGATTGTTGAAAGTGCTAATGTTAGAGTTGATGAAAGCAAGGAAGGACATTCCAAGTTCTGCGGATATAATTCAGATGATCAAAATGAAAGTCAAAGTCAAGGAAGGTTAGTTCAAACTCTGAATCAGATGCAGATTGATCCTGAAACTCTAGAGACTCAAGGAATTAGTACAGATGTTGAGGAACAAGCTCAAGAAATAGAAGCCCAAGCAAATTCCAAAACCCCCAGGTATGTAAGAATGAATCATCCTGAAGCTCAATCATAGGAGATAAAAATAGAGGTGTTCAAACTAGGAGAAGAGTTACTGAAGATCAAGAAGGGATTTGTTTGATTTCAAAGATTGAACCTAAATCAGTAAGTGAAGCTTGCAATGATGAAAACTGCGTTAAGGTAATGGAAGAAAAATTGATGCAAACTGAAAAAAATCACACTTGGGATCTTGTTCCCAAACCTGAGGACAAAAATGTGATTGGAACCAAATGGGTCTTCTAGAATAAACTGAATAAAGATCGTAAGGTTGTAAGAAACAAGGCAAGGTTGGTATGTAAAGGTTATTCTCAAGTGGAAGGAATTGATTTTGAAGAAACTTTTTCTCCGGTGGCAAGGATAGAGGCAGTCAGATTATTTCTTACTTTTACTTCTTTCAAAGATTTTAAAGTTTATGAGATGGATGTCAAATATACATTGAGATTTGGAGGAAGAAGTATACATTGAACAACCAGAAGGATTTCATTTGTCTGATCAGGGAGATATGGTTTGTAGACTAACAAAAGCCTTGTATGGACTCAAGAAAGCTCCAAGAGCCTGGTATGCCAGACTGGATAAGCATTTGCTTAAGCTAGGATTTAGCAAAGGTACTGCTAATAGTAATCTGTACTTCAAGATAAATCATGAGGACATTCTAATTGTTGAGGTCTTTGTTGATGATATCATTTTTGGTGGAAATGAATGCATGTGCAAAGCATTTTTTGATCAGATGAAAAGTGATTTTGAGATGTCAATGTTTGGTGAGATGAATTTCTTCCTAGGTCTGCAAATTGTTCAATCAGATAAAGGTATCTTCATATCTCAGTCCAAGTATGTGAAAGAATTGTTGAAGAAGTTTGGAATGGAAGATTCAAAGCCAGTAGGTACTCCTATGGTATCTAGATGCAAGCTAAGCAAAGATGATGAGTCCCCAAAGGCAAATCAAAAAAGGTATAGATCAATGATTGGAGGATTACTCTCTCTGACTCAGACCAGACCTAACATCATGAATGTAGTTGGACTTGTTGCCAGATTTCAAGTTGATCCAAAAGAATCCCATGTTGTGGCAGTTAAAAGAATTTTTAGATATCTCAAGGGGACAATTGATTATGGATTGTGGTATCCAAAGGACAATGATTTCACTCTTCATGCATATACAGATGTTGATTAGGCAGGAGATGTGGATGACAGAAAAAGTACTAGTGGTGGTGCATTCTTCTTGGGAAGAAGATTAGTCTCTTGGATGAGCAAAAAGCAAGAAGCAATTTCTCTGTCTACTGCAAAGGCAGAGTATATAGCAGCAACAAATAATTGTTCTCAAGTTTTGTGGATGAAGCAAATGTTGAAGGACATCAGTGTTGTGTTTGAGGAGCCAGTCACAATCTTTTGTGATAATTCAAGTGCTATAAACATTTCCAAGAATCCGGTATTGCATTCAAAGAGAAAGCATATATCTATCAAGTTTCACTTCTTGAGAGAGAAAGTTAATGAGAATGAAGTCAAGTTGGAGTTTGTGTCTTCCAAAGATCAGATTGTGGATATCTTCACTAAGCCTCTTCCCAAAGATACTTTTGAGTATCTCAGAGAAAAGTTAGGGGTAATTACCCCTCCTGATTAGAACTAAGATGCACTAAGGTGCATCAGTTCGGTGGAATTTACATTCATATTTTGTGATCCGGATTGATGTTAAGAAGGTACTACTCAAAGGGGGAGTAGTTAGTATGCAAATTTTAGGATTAGTCTCAAGCAAAAAGGGAGAAAAGATAGCAAATATGTGCCCTTTGCCATTGATGTCAAAGGGGGAGAAAAGTCATGTGAAAAACTAGTTACTGGTGTAAGGGGGAGCAGTAAAGAAAGTAGTTGTAGAAGTGAGAAGAGAAAGGGGGAGAAGTTCTTGTCTTGATGGTTAATTTTAGTTTTTCACATCATGTGTTGCCATCAATGACAAAGGGGGGGATTGTTGCAAATATGTGCCTAAGTGGTGTTGTCATTGATGTCAACATATCCTTGTTGCCATTGGTGTCAATTGTATCCTATTTTGTTGTCTGTATAGAAGACTGAATTGTTGAGGATATTGAGAAAATTAAAGATAATCAATGCATGTGGACCATATACCTGTGTAGAGGATTGTCAGAGGTTGCTCCAGTAAAGAATTGAGAAGTACGCACGAAGATTTGAAGAAGTTATGGCCATCTAAGTAGAACTAGATTTTGTAGTGTTTAGAAGAGACGGTGTGACAGTAAGTTGGTCTGGATTGGTCTGCAGTGAAATATTTTGGTCTGTGGATCTGAAGGCATGTTTGGGAAGTCAGTGTGTATCATCAACTCCAGTGGTTCATGGTTTGGAGGTCCGCAAGCTATCTGTATACACCTAAAAATGACACGACTCTACTTAAATAAATATTTTAAATATTTATTTCACCTTCATGTTCCTCTATCAATAAATAAATAAATTTATTTATTTATTTGATTCATCTTCTCTCATTTAATTAAATAAATCACATTTATTTAATTAATTAAATTCATCTACATCAACTTCATTCTTCTAAATAATTAAATAATTTTAATTATTTAATTAAATCTTTTATTTTTCCAAATTTAAATAAAATGCAATTTTATTTAAATTAAATCTTAAATCTCCAAAAATAAAATATAATTAAATATTTTATTTATTCTTCCAAATTATCTACAAGTAATTAAATAAATCTATTTATTTAATTATGCTTTTTTATCTTCTAAAAATAAATTCTTCTTGTCACACAAAAACAAAAGTTGAGTCAACTGATTTAAAGCAAATATATTTTATAAACAAAGCTCTTAAATTAGAAAAATATATTCTAATTTAAGAAATGAAAACTCATCCTCATCAAGAAAGTAGTTAACTCAACAAAGCTTCTTTTTGAATGACACATGTCCTTCTATTCGCGCACGTTCTCTCGAATATTCTCCTCCGTTGATCTTCTTATTTCTTCTCCACCATTGATCTTCTCTCACACAACTCTATAAATACAACTCTCTTCTTCTTCATTTCATATCCATCATTCGAGTAAACTTATGCTACAAGAACTATAGCGCGCCATTGGCACCCCATTTTCATACCACTAATCATCCATACATTTCATAGTGTTTTGAAGCTCATCTTTAACACACCAAGTATCAGAGCCACTTCTCCTTGTCATCTTGAGGAATCGAAGCAAGGAAGTAAGCTTCCTAAGGGCCATCTTCATCACCAAAAGATCAAGAAAGAAAAAGCGAACAATGGAAGTTGAAAGATTAAAGGTTGTGAGTATCTCTCTTCTTTACTTTAAATTTTCTTTTATCTTCATATTCCATTGATGTTTTGGGTTTTATTATTCATTTGATTGATCCAATTTTACCCTTCACATTTCTGGCACCCACTGTGGGGCCCTTGCCCCTAATCTAACCAAAAAAATTGAGTTTCTAAGTGACAGGTTCTGTACAGATTCCGTACAGGTTTCAAATAGGTTCAGTCGGTGCATCTGATCGATCCCGAGGTGCATCTGAGCACTGTTCCAGCACTTACAAATTTCTGGTGCATACATCCTCTAAACTGGCACATCTACAACCTGTTTTGGCGCTTACAAATTTCTGGCGCATACATCCTCTGAGCCGGCGCATCTACAATCTGTTACAATGCATGCAAAGTTCCAGCGCATACATCCTCTGAGTTGGCGCATCTACCACCTGTTTTGACGCCTACGGTAGTCTAGCGCATACACACTCCAAAATGGCACTTATATACCCTTTTACGGCGCATCTCTAGAAATGGTGCTTCTATCTATTCTTCCTATGCTTTTGACATCTGTCTTAGCGCATTTGTAAAATAGCGCTTACAATCTTTGTTTCTGCGCATACAAATTGATAAGTGGTGCATCTTATCTTCATTCTGATTTTAGGATTTCCAGTAATTTTTCAAGTTAACTCTAACATTTGTCTTGCAGGATTAGAGGCCGGATAGATCATTTAGCTGCATTAATTAAATCATCTTAGATTAATTAGGGGAAAAAGTAAAAAAAAATGCATGCCATCAAATCTCACGTAGTCCTTAACTAGGAAGATAGTAACTGAACCACTACTATCTTTGCATATTGCTATCTTTCTTAGTTATAACATTGCTATCTCACAAACGGAAAGAACATTGCTATCTTTAAACACTTCAAAGTTAACAAATGCATGAGTGCCCAAGTAGATAGCACATTTGGTTTTTTTTTCTTTTAACTAGGTTTGGATTAATCATTGTCTTCTATGACTGTTGAATGACAATAGGCTTATGCTCTCCCCTTTACTAGGTGACCAGAACGCCAGACTTGTTATTCCCTTTGTATAACCTTTAGAGGGGCCTGCCCTTGGATGCCCGCCTGTCCAAGTGGGAACGACTCTGAGTGGAAACAGGCTAAAGCCAAGCCCTACCGATCTACTTTAAATAAATTGTGCTTGAGGTGAAAGCTTCCTGCAACGAGTGCTGTTGTGTTACACCAATAGTCAACCTCCCTCAAAACCCTCCAAGGCGTAACCCTTGGAGGCTGGGAGACTCCATAACGGAGAGTAGTGTTGCCGCACGTGTAACAACTTGAACAGTTGCCTTGACTACTTAGCCACTTGTTTAGTATACCAAAAACCCCTATTTGTTGAAACAAAAGGAAGACCCTTTGAAGCGGCCCTGATTCATGTCATTCTTAGTAGAGGTGGCAGGGACAATCCTAAGGTTTAGTCAGGGTACAAGCCTAAGGAAACCCAGATCTGGTATACGTGAGAAGTGAATATCGTGGAGAGGAGCCGGTGCTACCAAATCCTAGAGCTACACGCTTTGAATATGCACAGCAAGGGGATTCAACAAATACTATCCTATCCAGCCTAGGTTGTACTTGTCTTTGTGTCAAAAAAGTCCAAAATATAAAAAAATAACAAAAGATAAAAAAAATCATGAAAACTTCTATGCACTTGTTGTGTCCTTTGTCATAATTGAAAATCAAAATTCTCAAAAAGACCAAGTTTTCAAACCAAAAATAGAAAATTTTGAAAAACGTGCAAAAACTCTAAAAAATTCAAACTCAAAACTAGAACGGCGCATTTGTTGCAACCTGTAACACATTTGCATAGACTTGTTGTGCATTTGATACCTATTGCAGCGCATTTGAAAATTAACAAAGTTGTGCATTTGATTCAAACTTTGGCGCATTTGCACTTTGTTCTGGCACATTTACTGTTGCGCATCCGAACCAGAGAGCTATTCTGTACTATCAAGAGAAAAATTGTCAAACTTTTTCAGAAGCTATTTCAAACCTGTCTCAGTTGATCCAAAATCTAATTAGAATCGTGCAAGTCAACCATTTCACTCTTCTTCCACACCATAGCTACTTTTCCCACGCTACATCATCCAAAAATCTCACAAAATTCTTCCAAAATCCAACAATGTTAGAACCAAGCTATTCTTGATCGCATCTAAACCTCAAACAAACCTAGTGAGTCTCCACTATCAAGGATCACTTATCCTTTTCTCTTCAAACTCCACTAGTGGCTTGTGCAAGACTAGTCCACATCAAGTAAATGGATTTCTATCATCCTTACTTCGACTATCGTTTTGTTCACCCAACTTGTTTGACACCATATAGATCTAAGAAGAACCTTGCTCAAATCTTGGCACCTTCTAGCACCTCTTGCTCAACTCACTTCATCCCACCACTAGTCACCTTGCATGGTCTTAACGATGTCACAAAAACAAAAACAAATTGAAATGGCTAAGAAAACTATTCCAAACACTCACGAAAGTGATGAGGAAATTTCTATGGAAGAGGTCCTCTAAATGCAGCAAGACTGAAGATTTCAACACTTCATTGATAAGGTACTTGCCCAAGATCCTACCAAATTCTTTCTACATCTAGCACATCTAGGAGTCAAGCTCCCTAAAGATTTTGACATAGAGGCTCTAAAAGAACCTAAGGAAGAAAGAAACCCTGAGGGAAGCACACATGAGGAAATACCCGTAGACAAAAGCAAAGCAACCATTGATTCTATGGATGCCTTGAGCTTAATGACCCAACAGATCCAAGCTTTACAACAACAATTCACAGACATGCAAACAGGAGCATCAACTAAGCATTACTCCCTAGAGGATATTTCACCATATCCTTTTGATAGAACCTTGATCATGATACCTTTCCCCTCTAAATTTGAGGTGCCAAAATTTGATAAATATCGACGAAAGGGTGATCCAAGGGACCACATTAGGGAATTCAACGCTGCTTGTCTTGAAGTCACACACAATGATACTTACCTTATGTGACTGTTTCCAAGAAGCTTAGGAGGACAAGCCATGGAATGGTTTTCTAGACTACCGCCCGGCATTAGAACATTTAACAAACTTGTGGACAAATTTGTCACCCACTTCTCCTATAATATTGAGCATGATACCTCAATCTTAGATCTTTGTAACACCAAGCAAAAAGGTGGAGAATCTTTCACCGCCTTCCTACAAAGATGGAGAAAGCTGGCAAGTAAATGCCCACATCAAATGCCTGAAAAAGAAATGCTAGAAATGTTTGTCCATAACTTACAAACTGACCTAAGCTATCATAGACAAATCCAATGTCCTACTTCCTTTAGTAAGGTTATTGAGATGGGTCTAATGATCGAAAAAGCTTTAATCGCAAAGGGTCAAATAAAGCTCTATAAGGACACTCCTAGTACCAATACCAATGTAGATAAACCAAGATTCTGGACAAAGAACAAAAACATTGTGAACGATGGGGTGGTAGATGCCAAGAATACGGCACCAAAGAAACCAATCTTCAACTTATCAACTCCTCAAAACAACCCCGCACAAAACAAACCAAGAAACATTGAATCGCGGTTTACAAATTTTCAACCTACGAGAAAATTCACACCTATGGGAGAATCATTTGAAACCGCCCTACGGAAGTTAGTCACAAGTAAGATCATAATGCTTCCAACGACATGAGAATATGAACAGAAAGTCAAACCTTCTTGGTGGAACGACAATGATTTCTGTGAGTACCACCGAAATAGGGGGCACAAAACCAACGACTACATTGCGCTCAAGCACACTATCCAAGACTTGATCAAACAAAACAAAGTGTCAGTTGACGGACATACCTCTAATAATGATCATCAGGCATTCAAGGATCCTCTTCCCCACTATGAGCGGGGAGGACCTTCCAACCAAAATAACAGTGGATCTAACAATGTAAATTACACAAACGTCAGCTTTGACTATGTTGTTAACCATATCTCAGAAAGTGATTCACACATCAATGTAATCACTATAAACAAAGATCCTAATTGCAATGTTAACACCCGCAGTAATCGAGTCACTCTTAGAGGAGCCTCTGCCCCTCTGACTAATCAGTACAGTATCTTGGATCAGCTACATAAGACACCTACACATATCTCTATTCTGGAACTTATGCATCTGTCCCCGTCTCATAGGGCCATACTTGACAAAGATTTAGTGGAAGCCTCTATCCCAATGAACCTCATTGAAGAATAGTTTCAAACCATGGTAGGTCACATTACCTCACCTCACTCCCTATCATTCACTAAAAAGGATGATATGTCAATCACCCAACGTCATAATGCCTCTCTTCATATCGAAGCCTTCATCCACAAACACAAAATAAAAAGGGTCCTAATCGATGGAGGAGCTGGTTTGAATATTTGCACCTTGAAGCTAATCCTTGCATTGGGGTTTTCAGAGAAAGCTATAGATCCAAAAAAGAAAATCACTATCAAAGCCTACGATGAGGAGGAGAGAACTTCCAAAGGAATCGTTACTTTACCAATTAGAGTGGGACCTATAGTAAAAGATGTGGCTTGCCAAGTCCTCGATATGGAGCTAGCATATAACATTCTTCTTGGAAGACCATGGATACATGCTCTGAAAGTAGTACCATCAACATACCATCAATGTATCAAATTCCCCTATGAAGGTCAAGAGATCACCATCCAAGGTGACCCCAATCCATTTCAGTACTGCAACTCCATTCAATCTAAACCTGAAGTTGTGATTCCTAACAACCGTGCCTCTGCTTCATCCTCATCTCATGTTAACCCAACTTCACTTGCTTCCACTTTAAAGACATCCCAACCCAACCTCAAACTCAAAGATAAGGGCTTGGGTGAGTACACAATCTCCCAAACCCTCTGTTTAGCACAACTCCCCCTATCTCTCAGATCATATGGAAGACCTACTCTGAACAAATCAAAAGCAGATAAAACTACCAAAGGTTCATTTTTCAAATGGGTAAGCCTCACAGATGAGAGTGATGAGAAAGATATCCTGCAATGGTTATACAAGGATGAAGGCAGTTCATCAACACAACAAGACCAGCACACTATACAAACAGAACAATATGGTCAAGGATTCCAAATGCTACAAAGAATGGGGTATGAAGGACACGGTCCACTCGGTTCTAGAAAGGATGGTATCACTGAACCCATCCAACCTGATACACTGATAGCTCGAGACACTACAGGGCTAGGATACACTGGCACATCAAGAACCAACAAAGCAAATAAGAATAAAGGCAAACAACCAAAAACATCTAGTAGTAATCTGGTTGATCAAATTCAGCAATTGCAACTGGGGAGCGAGACTGATTCCAATGAATATGAGTGGGATAGTCTCTCAGAGCTATCTTCTGATGAAAAAGATATCGATGTTGTCCACGAGTATGACCCAACCCATGCTAATGAGAGACAAGGTCCAAGGGCTAGACCACTAGAGTCTAACACGCATAATAACGATAGTGAAAGTCATGAGGAAAGAATGAGACCCCCCTTGATGGATCCGCTAATAGAGAGTACCATTGTAGACTTTATCCGTGCTTTTAACAAATCTATCCTAACCATCAACACCATCGAACCAGACCAACCCAATGACCCCTTACCTTTGGTGCACCCTGAACTCATAGATTGGGATTTACAAGGTACTACCCCTGAGCTCGATACCTTTGAGAATGATGAAGCCATCATAGATTATCTTGAGCTTAGAGATCATATACCCGTAGGGGACCACAGAGCTGGCTATGCCATAGAACTCAATGAGAAGGCCTATTTTAGAGAGAGTACCAAGCCTTTCAGTCTCAAAAATGTCAAAATGAAAGAAAGATCTAATGGTGAAAATCGTTCTGCGGCAGTGTTAGATCATGAAAAAAGTACAAATATAGACGTATCCAATGGTGAAAACCTCTCTGAGGCACCAAAGGATGGAAGGCTTGACCCTCTACCCAATCTTACACATCAGGAGAGATCTTCAATCTTGATAGAACCAGCAAAACCGATCAATGTCAGCATAGGTGATAATCCCATAATGATCCACATGGCACAGTCTTTAACAGAACAAGAAAAGCCAGCATTCACTGATTTCTTCAAGAGAAAACAAATCAACTTAGCATGGACATATGCAGACTTGCCAGGACTAGATCTGAATCTCATAATGCATTATTTATCCTTAGCTTCAAGAGCCAAGCCGGTAAAGCAAAAACTTAGAAAGATGCACCCACATGTTGCCCTCATGGTGAAAGAAGAGTTGAAGAAATTGTTAGATGTCAGATTCATCAGACCTATAGACTATCCTGAATGGGTTTCAAACATAGTACCAGTTGCCAAACCAGATGGTAGAGTTTGAATATGTAATGACTTCAGGGATCTAAACAAAGCTTGTCTGAAAGATGATTTCCCCTGCCAAACATTGACATGATTGTAGACCTCATGGCAAGGCACACCATGCTATCACTAATGGATGGTTTCTCCAGATATAACCAAATAAAAATTGCACCTGAAGACCAACACAAGACTGCATTCAAATGTCCTTGGGGCACCTATTGTTGGTGTGTCATGCCATTTGGTTTGAAAAATGCTGGCACAACATATCAGAGAGCTATGACCACAATCTTCCACGACATGATGCACACTATAATAGAAGATTATGTTGATGACATTCTGGAAAAATCACTCACAAGAGAAGGACACCTGGCAATACTAGACAAAATCTTCAAAAGACTAGAAAAGTTTAATGTACACCTCAATCCAAAGAAGTGTGTGTTTGGAGTTACCTTAGGAAAACTACTGGGATACATAGTCTTCGCCAATGGAATCAAAGTCGACCCAGCTAAAGTAAAGCCATCATGGAAATGCCACCCGTTTTCTCACCTCCTACATAAGAATGTCCCTTTCAAATGGAATGATTCATGTGAGAAGGCATTTCAGCAGTTAAAAGAGTATCTCATGAAACCACCTATATTTATGCCACCGATTTAGGGAAAACCTTTGCTACTATATATCTCAGCCACACCAACAGCTCTAGGAGCTCTACTCGCACAGCAAAATTATGAAGGGAAAGAACAAGCTATCTACTATATCGGTCGAACACTTGTCAAATATGAACTGCAATACACACCAATTGAAAGAGCATGTCTCGCTGTGGTCTTTGCCTCACAAAAATGGAGACATTACATGTTGTCACATTCGGTCAAACTAGTAGCAAAAATTGATCCACTTAAGTAATTACTCAACAAAGCAGCCCTAACAGGTAGATTGTCCAAATGGGTCATGCTTCTCAATGAGTTTGATATCGAGTATGTAGACAGGAAAGCAATAAAAGGCCAAGTACTTACAGATCAACTGGCAGATGCACCTCTAACAGATGATAGCCCATTGAGCTTTGAATTTCCATACGAGTCTATCTTCCACGTAACCACAGCAACCTGGAAAATGTATTTCGATGGCTCATATACTCAACATGGATCGGGGGCAGGTATCTTGTTGATCACTCCTAGTGGCGACACCATTCCTAAATCATACAGATTACTCTTTCCCTGCACTAACAACGTGGCTGATGAGACCATAAAGTGTCTCATCTTTAGTCAAATAAAAGCATATATTTTCTCTTCATTAAATCAGTTTTTGAAGTGCACTTGAGTATGGGTTTGAAGATTTGTAGCTAAATATCAAATAAACTTATCTAAATGCAACGATCAATGCCATGCATGAGTTTATGTTGATATTACATGTTCACTTTGAGATCAGCATTTATTTTATCAATAAAGTGAAGAGAAAGGCTATTTTATGTTAAGTTGCAGAGTTTTAGAATTACAAAGCTCCAAAGATGGACAGAGCTCCGGAGATGCACAGAGCGCCGGAGATGGACAGAGCGTCGGAGATGCACAGAGCTCTAGAGATGCACAGAGCGCCAGAGATGCACAGAGCGCCGGAGATGGACAAAGCTCTGGAGATGCACAGAGCGCTGAAGATGGACAGAGCGCCGGAGATGGATAGAGCTCCAGAGATGCACAGAGCGCCGGAGATGGACAGAGCTCCGGAGATGAACAGAGCTCTGGAGATGCACAGAGTGCCGGAGATGGATAGAGTGCCGGAGATACACAGAGCGTCGGAGATGCAGAAGTCAAAAATGCAGTTTCAGTAAAACTGTAATATCTCACTCATTTCTTAACGAAAATCAGAATTTCAAAATGATCCAGAAAGATTAAAGAGAGAGGAACAAATCTATGAAGGTATTTTGAAGAGATTCATTAAAATGAATAAATGGTTGATGATATAAGTTGACTATTACAGAACGCGAAGACGCAGAACAGAAAAGTCAAGAAAACTAATTTTAGTAAAACTATGATATCTCTCTCGTTTCTTAACAGAATTTAGAAATGATCTAGAAAGATGAAAGTTAGGGGAACAAAACCTAGAAATCATTTGAGGAGATCTCGTAAATTAAATGAGTAGTTTATGATGGAAGTTGACTGTTCCACAAGCTCCGAAGATGTTCCAGAAATACTTTATGAAATTGCTCGAATTCTTCCAATCTACCAACACACACTCTGAGATTTTCTGAAGGATAGATTGACTATAATTACTCCTAAATTAATGGATCTAATTATGAGTAATTATTCCATGCAAAGAATATACACTTAGTGTCATTGCATGTCTTTCTAAAAGACTGCATGTTTTGCCTTGTAATCAGCAATTGTATAATCAGTTAACTAAATGAATAAGTTTAGTTAACTAGATAAATAAGTTTAGTTAGCTGCATGAATAAGTTCTCTACTCTAGAGAGACTCTCAATTAGAATTTAATAACCATAGTTATATATAAAGAACTATGGCGTAGAATAGAGAGGAGAGAGGAAGTTGTAAAAGAATTATTTTGAAGAAAAAGAAGAACTCTATTTTTTACAGTAGCATGTATTTTGGATCTTGAAGGTTTTTGAATAAATAAGTTGTTCTACCAATTTTCTGATTGCTGGAATTGATTAGTCTCTCCGGAGGAAGGAGCAAGGGCCCACTCCAACCAAAGGGCAGAGACTATATTTCTTAGTTTCATTAGTTGCTTTGCTATTATGCATAATTCCTTTAGTTGTTCTATTTTTGCCTTCTATAGAATAATTTATTTTTCTGTTGTGCAATTCCTTTATTCCAGAATTAGATCAACTGCTCAAGTTATTGCTTTCCCTAGAGTAAATTGTCTTTTTCAGCAGAGTTAAACCCCAGTTTGTTTCATGCAATTGTCAAATCCCTTCTGTAGAAAAGACTGCCATGCAAGTTATTCCTTCTCCCTTTTGCATACAGCCATGGACACCGCCTTGGATTGATATTTATTAAAATTAAATGATGAGGACTGCAACGACCCTCATCAGTGGCAGAGTATGAAGCCCTTGTCATTGGCATCAAGCTAGCAGTTGAATGGAATATCCAAGAACTTCAGGTGTATGGTGACTCACAGCTGGTCATAAATCAAGTAAATGACGACTACCAGACAAAAGATGAGAAATTGATCCCTTACAAATGAATGGTAGATGACTTCAAAGAATACTTCGTCAAGATCTCTTTTGAGCAGATACCAAGGATTGAAAACAAAGCTACAGACTCCATGGCAACGATTACATCTCTCCTCGATATTCCAAATAATCAATCACGTTATGAGTTCTTGGTAGAGCCAGTGTCTTGTCCTGCATATGACACCCCTGAATCCCATGTCATTTTCCACATCGTTGGAGTTGATTCCCCCCTCTATGGAAAAATATTTGCCTATCTTAAAGAGAATACCCTCCCACCTGATCTCTCCAGTAACCAAAAATGAACCTTCATCTGTCAGGCATCCCGGTATGCCATTGTCGCCAATACCCTATATCGCAGAGGTCTCCATGGTACTCTCCTTAAATGTCTCAATAGTGAGGAATATCAAACTATCCTGAGCAAAGTACACAACGGTATATGCGGGACCCACTCTAGTGGCCCTACACTAGCCAAGAAACTCATACGCATGGGATACTACTGGCCAACCATGGAACAAGATTCCTATCATTTTGTAAAGAAGTGCAAAAGTGCCAAATCCATGGGAACCTGATACACACACCAGCACAGGAACTACAGCCATTAACAACTCCTTGGCCTTTCTATCAGTGGGGACCTAACTTAGTGGGCAAGATTCACCCCTCTTCATCCAACGACCATAAATTCATAATCACTACCAATAAGTAGTTTACAAAATGGATTGAAGCCATGCCCTTAGCTAATATCATAGGCAAGCAGATTGCCTCTTTTATCTTGAACTATATCATTTGTCGTTATGGTGTCCCTCCCTTCGTCCATTATCACGGATAATGGACGACCCTTCAAAAATCAAGATGTCAGGGAACTATGCAACAAATTCCATATCCAGCATTGCTTTTCAACCCCCTATTACCCCTAAGGCAATGGCCAGACGGAAGCATCAAATAAAACCATTTTGAAAATCCTAAAGAAGACTGTCAATGATGCCGGCCGTGATTGGCATGTCCAACTAAATCCCGCACTATGGGCCTATTGTACAAGCATCTGCACACCCACAGGTGCAACACCATACTCACTGGTCTACGGATCTGAAGCCATCTTGTCGATTGAAGTCAATATCCCATCCTTGAGAGTTTTGTTAAAAGGCCTCATATCTGATGAAGAGTACAGAGTGTCTAGACTTCAAGAGTTAGAGTTGCTCAAAGAGAGAAAGAAACAGGCCTTTAACCACCTAAAAGCTTATCAACAATGGATGTCTAGAAGCTACAACCATAGGGTAAAGCCCCGAGTATTCCAAGTTGGTGATCTAGTCCTAAGAGAAAACCCCAGAAATTAGCAAGATTGTGAAAAGAAAGGCAAGTTTGAACCCAACTGGCTAGGTCCCTATATCATCATTGCAGCTTATGATTCAAGAGCATATCAATTAGCTACATCTGAAGGTGAACTATTTGATGATCCTATCAACAGCATGCATCTTCACAAGTTCTATACTTGAAAATCCCAATGCAAGGGAGTCCTAAAAAAATCCAAAAATTTTGAAAAAGTGATCAAAAATAAACAAAAAATCAAAAAAATGGAAAAGTAACAAAAAATTCATCATCTGGTGAAAACCTGGCAAACAGGCACCTGGGATAGGTACCATGATGAAAACCTAGCAAACAGGTGTCATGTGTACTTTTTAGCTTCCGTGCAAATAAAAGCAAGTGGTGAAAACCTAGTAAACAGGTGCTATCTGCGACAAACTACTTCCTCCATCTGTTGTGACCTCGTATCTCTTGTGTCCATCGTATCATTCATCTTGAAATAGTCCTTTCAACCGTTGTCACTAAGCTATCATGTAGGCAAGGCCATTCTCAATGTGCCCCTGAGGCTTCGCTCCGCTCCACTCCATCTCTTTCCTCTCCATTCATTCGAGTGTCGTCTGTCCTGTTGTTCGTACCATTTTTGCATCTTTGCCATCGCCTAGGTCTTAGGTCCATCAGGTTCACCCCGAACTACATTGTCTCTGCGTCATCATGTAGGCAAGGCCATTTAGCAATGAACCCCCAAGGCACTAGGTTAGTCCCTTAGGGTCCTTCTCTCTGTATCTATTTGTCGTCTCACCCATAATAAGTCGATCCTTTGTCTAAAACTGGGGCCAACTCCTCGACCTATTTGAGGAATTGGATTCTTGCATGCCACTTTTTCTAAGAGGATACCAATAAAGGATTGTGATACCTTTCACTAGACAAGCAAGCACAGTACAAGCGAGCTACCCAAAAAAAAATCTTGGTGCAAAACATCAACCCGTTCAAAGCAGAGCACCATACCGAAACACTCAAACTAATTCTATATCAATCATGGCAAAAAGACACATCTAATGCAAGAATATTTTTGTGAACAGGTTAACTTAACAAAGTCTTGGATTTTTGCCATTATGTCTTCCTATGCTACTCGAGGATGCCAAAAGCTAGAGATGCCATGATGGGGGCATAATCTTTTTCTTTGTATGTTGTCTGTGGATTAAACTTTAGTAATGTGACGACTTTTTTCTAACGACATGATCAGCAAAAGATCATTGAGGACTTCAGAGGTCTAAATATGAAAAGGGGCAATCCTTGTCTGTTGAAACACAAGAAGTACTCAGGTCATCTAGATTCAAGTTTGACTAGATGCTTGTATCAACTTGCTATATCAAAATCCATGCAAGGAATACTCAGGTCATCTCTGTCTAAGTACACTTAGATGCTTGTATTTCCTTACAACATTTCAAAAAGAGAAAAGAAACAAAAAGTGCCTTATGATGAAAGTAAAATATTTACAATATCAAGATGACAATCCACATCCATCCCATATCCAAAAATCCATATCAACCATGCAATATGAAAATCCTATAGCATATCAATTAAAAACTCATTTTTCTTTCATTTCTTTTCTTCCATATCTCTATCATCTCTGTGTCGATTGAGTACATTTGGACATATCAAAAACATAGCATAGGTCACATATCACATCACATAAGATAGTCATTCACATGATTAAAACATTTGCATACATAAAAAGAGCACTAGGTCATCTACATACATTTGCATCCGTATATCATATCAAAAATCAAAAACACAGACAAAATACATATAGAGATGCATAATCATATCCATAACATGTCACATTTGCATATCAAATCATCCTACAATTCATCTAGTGTGCATCATATATACAAAACATCATAAGATAGATTGCATCCATAACATATAAACATAGAACACGTGCATGTAGAACACCAATAACTGCATCATCGCATAAAGCATAAAAACATGTCCAAATGTGCAACATATCAAAATATATGTCCATATCTCAAAGTCATGTCATGTAATGTATACAATGTATAAAAAGATAGTGATACATGTCTCGGGGCAAAATAGTACATATACAAGTTATCTCAGCCATCAAAAATGTGTACATCAGATCAAAAATTGGTACATGAGTCCAAATCTATCTAACCCTACTACCATGGAGCACTGCTCCCTACACTGCCCTCTCCTCTATCTTCCCCTGACTGATGTGGGCCTCTCACTGATGCAATAGATCGGGATCCGCCAGCCATAGACTGACTCCTGTAGCTAGGTACACGCTAATCTGCTGACACTGCCCCATGGTATAACCCTCTGTAATACTGACCCTTAGCTTGCACTCTGGCAAGCTCACTCTGAACTTGGGCCAGTTGTGTCTATGCCTATTGCACCTGTGAAACCAAAAAGCTAGAAGTACCATCTATACCCATGGCTGCCATGGCTGCATCTCTCTCTGCCCTCATAGCTCGTACACTAGCTAAGGTTGCGTCTCTCTCTCTGAATCTCTGATATCTATCCTGCATTTGCATCTCGCTGAGACTCCACTGCTCTCAGATGGGCTCTCAACTGCCTAATTTGACCCTGTAATGCCACAAAGGCCTGCTGCTGTAGGTCAGGCTGTAGAACCTACCCTACCTATCCCAGTCCCTATGCCACATGTTGTGCTGGCATCTGACCTTGCACCTACTGCTATACCACCTGCTATTGTGGCGACATCTGTCTCTACGGTGCCACCTACTATAATGGTACCTGTGCCTGCCCTACACCCTATTGCTTCCCAACTACCTGCTGACCCAAAGGTCCCTCCCCAGACCTCCTCCTCTGTCTCAGTCTGCCACCTCCTCCTCCATCTGCTCCTCCTCCATCTCCTCCATCGTCTCCCTGATCTCCTCTCCCCCTCCTCTATCTCCTCCTCCTACCAGATCCACCCTCATCATCTGAATTCTCCTCATCTATATGAGGTGCCAACTCTCTAGGTCCTGAATATCTAGGAAAGGGGTGAGCTGCGAACCACTCCTCATAGTCAGGTGTCATACCTGCATCTACTATGTCCCTCCTCATCAGCCAAGCTACATAAGGAATCTACTAAAAGTCTGCCGAGGCCTCCTCATATGATGCCACGGGACCCCACCTATATCTCTCTGCATGGGTCCTCGCGAATCGTGCCTGCCCCTGTGGCCTGCCCTGCACTCTGCCAAACTATCGTTGTACCCTACTCACAATCTGTCGCTCTAATATATATCTCGTCCTGCCAATGAGCCACCGAGTCTAAAAGTAATACGGAATCTCGTCTGCCTCATCATCCCATACCTCGCAGTCTAGGTATGGGCGTCAGATAACTAGATCCACGTTATCAAACGTGTGTCTCCAATACTTGAGCTTCCCCAGCTTGTGCTGGGAAATCACGCCTGCATAGCCATAACTATAGGGCTCACCTCTCTTCCTGTGAAAAAGACATATCGGCCATGTGATAGCTATGTGCTCCCAAAACCAAAACTGCAAGAGAGACACACCTGCTGACAAACTAGCTCCTCTATGATACACAACCTGGTGCATATCCCTGTATAAGTATGCTAGCATGAACACACCCCATGCATACTGAGTGTAATCACTAATCATGCTCTCCAACACTCTCCCCCAGCCAATCAGAAACCTGTGTGACCTCCTATCGGGGCATACTACGCCACCGATCAGTCCCGCCACTATCCCCGGGAAGTAGTCATAGCAATCATGAATGTCCTGCCATGAAATCACCTGCTCAGCCAACTCTGGGTCATTAAACACCCATTCGCACTCAGTTAATCCAACATCACGCTGTGACTCATATTCGACCAACTCTCCCTGAATAGGGAGGTGCAGAATCCTATACACGTCCTTTAGAGTGATCACCATCTCCCTGGTCGATAGATGGAATGTACCATCCTCATTGTGGAATCGCTCCACTACTGTAGTCAACATACCACGGTTCGCACGAACCTCAAGCATGAAGCAAACATAATGCAAACCCATAGCACTAAGAGCCTCGCAATCAATCTCTGTCAACATGTACCGCTACAATAACGGAAAAGGGAACTGCTCTCATGACATCAGGGTATACCGGATATCCTCCTGCAACCAAGCAAAGCATAGTGTCAAAGAAATCCATATCCAAGCAAACCTTCTCAAAGTAGTCAAACTATCCTATCATTGACTTAGCATATCAAATTAATCAAAATAGCATATCATCTCTTGACTAGATTCTTGGCAATCTCAGAGATCGCTTATCAATTGACCCTTCGATCAAGGTGCCAATTGGGTTAATTTTGTTAAGTCAACTGATTATCCTAGTGCAAATGTGCCAATCCAGGTAGCAAATGCGTCGATCCATATCATATGCGCCAATTCACCGTGAATGCGTCAATCCTTGACGTATATGCGCCATTCTAAGATATGCGCCGCTTATTATGTTACATGCGCCATTCCCCAATGGATGCACCAATTCCCAGCCTATATGTGCCCAACTATCATATGCACCATAAGATCTCTCATATGCGCAACTACTCAGCATACGCGCCATTTCAGAGTGTGTATGCACCGAACTGTAGTTCGACGCATATGTCCTTGCTTTTTTTTCCAAGGCATTTATTGACCTAATAAATGATTTTTAGCAAGTTTTAATGAACTACATACCAATGGTCCTACCTCAGCTGGCCGATCAAACCGTCAAACTCACTCAAACTAGTGCTCCTCACATAGAATATCCATATCTCTGTCGACTACTCTAGCTCCCATACTCTCCTAAGCTCTCAGAGACCAATCAACTAAGGACAAGTGTGCAAATGAATAGAACTTGTGGACCCAGCTCCTATATATAGCAAGTGAACCATAGCTGACTATGTGGCAACTGTGACTACTTCCCATGTCTGTTTCTCTAAACTATATACCATTTTTCTCCATCCTAACCTGCTTTTCACCTTCTTCTTCGTGAGATTGTCCATCTCACGCTTTATGTCGTCTTCCCGTCCAATCTCCCGAGGGGGCATCCTATCGTTAAACTTGTACCAAGGGCAAACTGGGGCATGTATCATTGTCAAAAATTCTTATTCTTTGAAACAACGTGATAAAACACATTGCATCAAAGAGCAGCAAAATGTATACACCTAAAAATGACACGAGTGTACTTAAATAAATATTTTAAATATTTATTTCACCTTCATGTTCCTCTATCAATAAATAAATAAATTTATCTATTTATTTGATTCATCTTCTCTCATTTAATTTTCATCTACATCAACTTCATTCTTCTAAATAATTAAATAATTTTAATTATTTAATTAAATCTTTTATTTTTCCAAATTTAAATAAAATGCAATTTTATTTAAATTAAATCTTAAATCTCCAAAAATAAAATATAATTAAATATTTTATTTATTCTTCCAAATTATCTAAAAGTAATTAAATAAATTTATTTATTTAATTATGATTTCTTATCTTCTAAAAATAATTTCTTCTTGTCACACAAAAGCAAAAGCTGAGTTAACTGATTTAAAGCGAATCTGTTTTATCAACAAAGCTCTTAAATTAGAAAAATATATTCTAATTTAAGAAATGAAAACTCATCCTCATCAAGAAAGCAGTTAACTCAACAAAGCTTCTCTTTGAATGACACATGTCCTTATACTTGCACACGTTCTCTCGAACATTCTCCTATGTTGATCTTATTTTTTCTCCACCATTGATCTTCTCTCACACAACTCTATAAATACAACCCTCTTCTTCTTCATTTCATATCCATCATTCGAGTAAACTTATGCTGCAGGAACTATAGTGTGCCATTGGCACCCCCATTTTCATACCACTAATCATCCATACATTTCATAGTGTGTTGAAGCTCATCTTTAACACACCAAGTATCATAGCCACTTCTTGTCATCTTGAGGAATCGAAGAAAGGAAGCAAGCTTCCTGAGGGCCATCTTCATCACCAAAAGATCAAGAAAGAAAAGGCAAACAATGGAAGTCAAAAAATAAAAGTTGTGAGTATCTCTCTTCTTTACTTTAAATCTCCTCTTATCTTCATAATCCATTGATGTTTTGGGTTTTATTATTCATTTGATTGATCCAATTTTACCCTTCACACTATCTTTCTAGTTTGACAGTCATGGAAGATAGTGTTCTTGAGGTTCCGGAGGAAGATTCAAATGTTTCTGGTAATATGGTTTAGAGTGAATGTTATTGGTGATTTCAATGTGCTTGTGGAGGTCTCTGGATCATGTGGCTACTATGTTGGAGGTTTGCATTGAAGTTTGAGCTTATTGATTAAAGATTTCTTCTTTGAGCTTGATGTTCTTCCCAGTCTTGGCCGATTGGATGATCCTAGCATGTTGCAGATGATTTAAGAGCATTTTTATGAAGCATGGAGTGGTTGTAGAAGCAAATTCAAGTCTCATTTGTGTTTGGCCGATAATGTGTTGATCCGCATTAAGTTTAGCTGACCTTGTTGATCATTCCAAGGTTGATGAAGCATATAAATACTTGTTGAAGAGTTATTGAAAAGCATCCTTGAGCAAAACTGATTAAATTCAAATAAAGGATCAGAAGAAGAGCAGAGAAGAAAATGAGTAGTATAGAGTGAGGAGTTAGTAAAGAAGAATTTGGGGCAAAGCAGAAGTTTTTGAGCATTCATTGAAACTAAACCAGGCATGAATTAGATGCTATTTCTCAGTTAATTCTTTCTGTTCTAAATAAATTTTGTAGGCAATGAGCCTCTCTTTTTATCAGTGAGCCTCTAGGCAGTGCGCCCAAAGGCATGTGCCTTCTATTTTTCTAAAGTACTTTTAATAGGGTACAAATCTTGTGGGTTAACCCCCACCGTGGTTTTTCCCTTAACTGGGTTTCCACGTCAAAATCTTGGTGTCAAGTGTGTTGATTATGTTTCTACTCTTATGTTGTTGATCTATGCTTTAATGTTTACATCATTAATCTGGTAGTAAGATAATAAAGAAGGTTAAAGGCAAAAAAAAGTTTATATTGTGGGACAACTGATTCACCGCCTCTCAGTTGTCCGGTCTAATTCCAACACAACATTTCTTTGCCCATTTGATTGATTTCCTCTTCATCTGCACTGATTAGCCATATGTCCAAATCTATTGCATGCAAAGCATTTGCCATTGAAAGAATTGACATTTCCTCTATTGTTAGAGTTATTCATTATCATACTTTTGCATTCATTGGATCTATGACCATACCTCTTACACTTGAAGCTTTGACCAGATAAAAATGGACCACTTTGATTTACTCTGCTTCTGCACTGAGTAGCTCTATGACCAAATTTATTGCAATTGAAACAATTGCCATTGAAAGATGGATACCTTTGAGCATTAGGTTGTCTTACTGGAGGTCTTCTAGGTTTGTTTCTCCCATTCCTTGATTGAGAATTTCTTTGTCTGGATCCTGAGCTTTCACCTTTCTCATACCCAAGACCATGCTTATCATCAGCGTTCTTCTGACTCTCAAGCAGCACTTCAAGTTTATCTAAGCTTATCTTGAACTTCTCCTTGTATTCATTTCCAATTTCTAGGTCATGTCTGAGAATGACAATTTGCCTTTCAAGTTCCTCCTCATTATATATGCATTCTTGTAGATCATATTTTAGGGGACCAGTTATTTTGTCCATTCTGTAGCATTCTTTTGTTCTTTCCTTCAGAGTTTGATTCAATTTTTCTTTAGTCTTCTTCGTTTCCTCAATTTCTTTGGTTAGCCTCATCACCCCAGATTCCATCTCATGTTTTAGAATAGAAACTTCTTTTTTCAGCGTCTCACATTCCTTTGTCTTTTCTTCCAAATCCTCATTCATGCCATTTTCTTCAGTAGAATTAACTAGCAACTAAAGTAGCTCCTTCCTCTTTTCCATACATTTTTTTAGTTTTTCTTTTAACATCTCAATGCAATCATCAGCATCTTTAAGGTTCACTTTTAGTTCATTTATTTTTGCTTTGGACTGATCAAGATCTTCTAAAGCCAATTGAAGTTGTTCTCTGAGTGAACCCATTGAAACTCCTTCCGAGATCTTCCTCAACCTATTAGGATTTTTCCAAGGAACATTGCTCTGATACCAATTGTTGAAATAAGGGCAGACAACTGAGAGGTGGGGTAAATCAGTTGTCTCAAAACTTCAACACTTGCAACAATTTATCTTCCTTATCACTTATTAACAAATTAATGATATAACCATGAAAGCATAAATCAAGAACACATGAGTAGAATCATAATCAACACACATAACACCAGGATTTTTATGTGGAAACCCGGTTAAGGGAAAAACCATGGTGGAGGTTAACCCACAAGAAATTATACTCTGTTAAAAGTATAAAAATGGGGAAGGCACATGCCTTTAGGGCTTACTACCCAGAGCTCACTGCTCCAAGAGGCTCACTACCTACAAAATTGATTACAAGAAGATTATAGAATGTTTGAACTAAAGAATAGCATCTACCAATGCAAAATTATAGTTCCAGTTAAGCACAGAATACTGATCTTACACACTTCATCCTTACTCTGCCCTATTTTACTGTTCGGCCATAATCTGGGCTTAGATCTTTACCTTTGAACTTCTTTCTACCTTTTTCACACTTACTCCATCACACTATCTCACTCACACACCAAAACACTTGAATCCATTGGCTATATATATTCGCATCAAGAAATTAAATCAATTGTAGTCAACTTCAAGAAAACTTAGAACATTTAGTAAGAACTATGCTCTGTCAGCTGAATTTGTACACAAACAACAATGCGAACCAAAAAATTGTGTTCTCAAATCATCAATCATGTCGGCCAATACCACTAATTGTCACAGATTTCTTAACCAATAGTTTTCTTCATCTGGACCAAGATCAAATGCTAGGTCAGCCTGTTCTTCTTTTGACTGTACTGACTAACTAGAACCTGATACTTAGATGCTTCTAACTTTTGAATCCTTCATTACCAAAGGCTAAATTTATGGATTTAGATGGTCCTGACAATCCTTATCACTCCCTTAGATCCATAGCACATTGTGATTTACCACCAGGGAGATCCAGACCAAGATACTGGACCCTATCACATGCTCCATTTCTGACTACCCGAACTTAGACAAATCCTCACTCTGACTTCCGGTATGTACAAATTATGTAATGTGGATGTGTAGGATAGACTTAGTTACCATCAATGACAACACATGTCATACGTAGCAGTGTCTCTTACCAACAAACTCCCCCACTCTCTGTCAGTGTGCACCTAGACCTGCTACATGAGCTCGGGTGGAAGCTACTCACCCTCTACTCTGGGGGCACTACCTACTCGTACAGAGATCTCCGGTAAAAGATCTCCTATCTAGCTTGAATCATGTTTGTCACTATCTTCCCATGTGGACCCTAAGTTGCGGTCTACTACACCTATTGTAATAGGGTCTCTGCCCTAGTATATCTCTAGATCGCAGTGTCATCCTCGAGGATAGTAGTCCAGACATCCCCCTGCAACTGTGTAATCTACTATTGCATCTGTCCCACCTCCCCCTATAGCTCAACCACCTGGGTTCATAAGGCAACCACCTATCCATCATCCTATCCAACCTGGCCCTGCACATGAACCTATGCCTGAATCTATGTCTGTGACTGATCCTGAGGCTGTACCTATATATGGGGCACCCTCCTCTATCTCACCCTCCTCTACCCACCATCATCCCCATCATCCATGTCACCTCGACCTCTGCCACCTCCACCACCATTTCCTCCTCCTCCTCGGCCACCTCCACCACCCCCGCCACCATCATCTCCTCCTCCTCGACCACCCCTCCCACCTCATCATCGCCTCCTCCTTTGACAAGGAGCATCATCATCCTCCTCATCTACATCCTCTAATTTGGGTTCCTGCTCTCCTAGTCCAGAGTATCTCAGAACGGGGTGTATCGTAAAATGTGCAACATAGTCCGCTGTCATGCCCGCATCCACTATATGTCACCACAGATCCCATGCCTGATATGGAATCTGTAGGAAGTTTGTCCTCATAATCTCATAGGATGCCACCGGACCCCACAATGGACGCTCTTTGTGCGTCTGATCAAATATAGTAGTACCCTGGGGCATCCCCTGAATCCTGCCAAACTGTTGAAGCACACGAGTAACAATGTGACTCTCTAAGATATAAGGAGTCCTCCCTATCAACCATCATGTTCAGAAGCAATATGGAAACTCTGATGCATCCTCCTCCCACACCCCGCAATCTAGGTATGGCTGCCAATCAACCTCATCAACATTGTCCAATGTATGCCGCCAGTACTCCAACTTTCCCAACTTGGGCTGGGAAAGTCTTCTAGAACCTATATGAGTATGGTCTATCATGACCTCTAACTCCCATGCCTATCAGTCATGTGACTTCTATGTGTAACCAGGCCCAGATCTATAACAATGACACTCCCGCAGATAGACTGGTTGCTCCATCATACACAAACTAATGTAGATCATGGTATAGATGTGCAAGTATGCATGCACCCCAGGTGAAGCAGGTCCCCTCAGATATCATCCTCTCTAATGTCTACCCCCATCCAACCTGAAATCCATGGGATCTCTTATCAAGACAAACAACACCTCCAATCAAACCTCCTAGTATAGCTGGCAAGGGCTCATAATAATCCACCATATCAACCTAGCTGATCTCTATCCCCTCAAGCTCTACATCATCAAAAACTCTCTTGCACTCTGCTAATCCAGCTCCTGTATGTGACTCATACTTGACTAGCTCACCCTGAATCAGAATGCGCAGTATCTGATGCACATCCTCTAAAGTCACCGCTATCTCCCCTGTCGGCAAGTGAAAAGTGCCCATCTCACTATGGTATCTCTCTCCAAGTGTAGTCAAAAGTCCCAGATTCACCTTATCTCAACCATAAAGCAGACAAACCATAATCTGACTAATCCAAGGACCAAGTGATTAGTATTTGTCAAGTAGGGTCGAAGCAGCTGTGTAATTGGGAATCTCTCTTGTGACATCAAAACATGATCTAGCTCCTCCTACAATCAATAACAATGCGCGTTAACACAACAACTAAGCTGTATATCTATCCAATCAATCAAACTAGTTACTTAGCTATCATATTAGGAAACCTATCCTATCATCTCTCCTGAGATTCTATCAATCTCGAAGATGACCTATCAGTTGGCCAACATCGATCAAGATGTTAACTTTATCAAACAAGCTAAGTCATTGACTAGTTTCATCAGATGCGCAGCTCTGTTTATCATATGCGCAGCTTTATGCTAGATGCGCAGAACCCCTTTCCATCTACGCTATTTTAGGAAAATGCGTTGAAACAAAAGTCATTTGCGCATTTTAAAACCATATGCACATTTTCTTGTCATATGCACTTAAACCATAATCATTTGCGTGTTTTCTAATTGTTTGCGCAGCTTTCTCTTGTATGGGTAGGGGTTGTTCTTTAAATGTGCCTAAAGAATCATATGCATCGAAAACCTAACTGAATACACCTAACTACCTATCAATTGCAAAAAAATTGCATTTGCACTGATTCCTCGCTCATTTGTGCAGAATCAAAGCAGATGCGTAGCCTAAAGTATCATTTGCATAGAAACTGTTGGTTTTTTCCCAGACTGGATGCTTATTCCCAGATTTCCCTACAAGGTAGCCATCAGTGATCAATAGGATCTCTGGGCCAGGGGCCAACAGTACAGGAGATAGACTCTATATTTTATCTCCTCTTCTTCTTCAGGCTCTGCAAGACCTAGGGGGGTATTCCCTACTCAACATCCATGAGGATATGCATACAAGGCTGTGATGCTGACAGAAAGCAGATAAGTCCTCCTGTAAGTAGACCAAAACTGAAAGATAAGAGCAAAGGGGCTAGCTTTGGGCCTATTTGCAGTTGTAGACAGAGGACTGAGGATCCTAAAACTAACTCTAATGTCCTAATGGTTGTTTTAGATTTTGATTTGGATTTTAAGTTTGGATGCAAAGCTGGACATGGTTATAACACAAAAACAAAGCATGATTGGTGCCTATCCAGGGCCTGGAGTCGGTAGACATACACCTGTGAATGATCAGCATGAACAGCTAAAACTGGATTTCAAGGGGATATATGTGATACCTGCCTTACAGATATCTCCCAATAAAGAGTGTTAAGTTATCTCTACTTATGGTATCCCTACTGCAGTATACCCTTCCCAATGTTCAACCTGAAAACAGTTTAATCTACCCCTTGAGCAGAAGTTAAAAGATCAGACATTCAACATAGGAATTCTATGCTCTAGAATCTAAACATTACCCAAATATCCAGATTCAGAAGAAGAATACATGCAATACTGGAGACAGAATTAACACAACACATGCTAAGATAGCATTTCTCATATAAGATTAATCATGAAATCAGTGGGTTCATGCCAAAAACATACAACAAGAGATACATAAACTCACAGGTTAAGCTGTACAGAGCAACCAGATCAGCTTGTTATGAGTTACAGAGCCAAAAATCTTCAACTTTCAACAACACAAATGAGTAACACTTCCTGCTTATAACAGCCAGGTCGTGTACCACAGCAATTAATTACATGGTTGACCAAAAATCCCGCCAGATACACAGTATCAGCAAAATGGCGCTCAACGCATTACCAGATTGGCGCCCAAACATGAATGCAGCAGGTAGGGGAGGAGACAGGAAGAAATCTCAAGCCCTGCGCCACTGTCCGCTGATGTACACCTTCAATCGGGTACCAGATCCGCCCATACCTCTGCAACCTTCGCCATTAATGGCGCACCAACCCGCAGCCTCGGGAAAACGTTAATTCTGCATCGCAACCATTTCCCGCCGAGATTCATCATCATGATATTTGAATATGCAGGATATCAATTATCCCACATGCACCCCGCGGCGACCTCTTTAACACTTTATATACTAGGTCATGAGCATATCGGCGCTTTTGCTCCTGACGACACTAGTATAAGACTTCATCAGAAACATTAAACCCGTGCATTCAAAAATGAGAACTTTGACCCTAATTTTGACCATAATAAATGCAAAAATGACCAACCTTAAATGCATACATACCGGGGGTCTGTAGTCTATTGGTCGCCTGAATCATTAGATCCTCTCGAATCTGTGGCTTGCTATCAGAATCTGATCCATCTTTGCCTACTGCTCTTCTCTGCTAAACACTAGGGCTCCTATAATATCTCCACAAAAGACAAGTGTGCAAATGAATAGAAAGGTGACCCCACATTCCTATTTATAGCCAAATGAACCCTAATTGGAGGTGTTTGACCTTGCACATGCCTACCATTTTTTCGATCATTTCTCATTCTCTGTCACCCAAACTATTCACCTATCGATCGTGTCATTCATTTTTCTTAATCATGAGATCGTTCGTATTCCTTTACCAAATTCAACCCGATCAATCTCCCGAGGGGGCATCCTATCATCATCAAACCATCATTAAACTCATACCAAGGGCAAACTAGGGCATGTATCATAACCAGAAAAATTTTATTCTTTGAAACAACGTGATAAAACACATTGTCTCAAAGAGGGGCAAAATGTATACACCTAAAAATGGCTCGAGTCGAATTAAATAAATATTTTAATATTTATTTTATTCTTGTTCTTCTATCAATAAATAAATATTCTAATTTATTTATCAGATTCACATTCATCTTAATCTTCCAAAAATTAAATAAAAAATCAATTTATTTAATTAAGTCATCCAAATCCCTCTAAATCATCCTTAATTGAATAATCCTAAATTATTTAATTAATCATCATTCCAAAGTCCTAATTTTATAAATCCACATCATCTCATCCACCTCACTTTACACCTCACCATGTTGTACACATAATTGAGTATGTTTAATATTTAATTAGGTAACTATCCTCACCCACATGTCCTATTTATTCTCTAACCATTCCTATTCTCAAGAACTTGGTTCCTCCATGTCATCTTAGTCAAAGGAAACTTAGAGACACATGTCTCATAGTTCCTAGATTCCTTCCAACCTCCCTACAATGACAGACTCCTTCTTTGACCCATGTTCTTTGGTCCTTAAGAGCATTGTGACAGGTGGTCTCATGTTCACACCTTTCTCTCCACCTTGTCATCATTGGAGGAACGTTTTCCGTATTCCTCTCCCTCATCCCAACTAATCAAATCTCCACCATACACAGCATATGACTCATTCTCCACCGTTGAGATTGTGACACTTGGATCTTGGCCTTCTCAAGCCTATAAAAAGTACCTCTCATTCCTCCATTTCACATCACTCAAGCTTTAGCAAACTTATGCTACCAAAATCATTCTAGCATACCTTTGGCTTATACTCTCATTTGTCATTGCATCCATTAGCATCATAATCTCATCTAGCTGCATATCAATATCAATATCATGGCTTCATATCATAACCTCCATCATTCATCTTAGTATTGCATTGTAGTTTATCCCTCATTGCATAATCCTCCACAAAGCCATTCTCTCTTTGTCATCTTAAAACAGCAAGGAAGTCTACTTCTAAGAGCTCAATCATAATCTACAAAGATCATTGAAGAGATAGGCAACAATGGAAGACACAAGGTAAATTAGTTTGTCAAGGTATAACTTGGTTTTATTGCATTTATCTTATTTTCATTGGAGTATTGAATATTTAAGTAGATTCTACAGTAGTTCAAATTTTCAATCACAGTGATCAATACAATTTTTAAATGAACTAGGTGTGATGTCTTTTAATACATGACTTAGGTGCATAATTTGAATACTTTGGTCTAGGAAATGATGAATAATGAATAGCTATAAGATGGTTAGCTCAAACTCAAGGAGAAATTTAAATTTTGAACAAGAGGGTCTTGAATTCATTCTACAAAAATGACATGGGTCATTTTCTTCCTAATAGATTCAACCCTAGGATATGAATTGATAGTCTGAAAGATGAAGAATGTCTAAAGGGTTGTGTTCTATTTCTAAGAGTTAATTTTAAGAATATAGGTCAAAGGGGATGCTAAATTAGTCAAAGATATGTACTAGGACTAAGTACTTAACAAACCTATGGAAAGTGAAATAAAATGAATGGGCAAACTGTAGGGTATGTGCTTTCACCATTACATTTTGTCCCCACTTTGGTGTGCATGTGAATCTACATTAGCAAGTGTACCAAATTGTAAAATCACAAGGAAACCACAACTAAAAGAAGAATAATTGGAGCCATAATCCAAATTCAACCTATGAACTACTCATAAACTTAAAAATTATTAGTAACAATATGCCTCCTTGATTTTGGGTGTACTCCTTAAGGCTTGTACACAAATCAATAAGAAAGAAATTTTGGATAAAACTAAGTAATATAACATGATAATGGTTATATGGAATGTAAGCATAAGCATCATAAACTAAATTAAAACTATGATTAGTGTGGAAGCATAAAGGTGTGTCTCACTTCTTGGCCACTTGCAATTTTGTGAAATTAGATTTCATAAAAAACATGTTGCCTTCAATCTAAGGTCCTTTGATTAATTATCTTCTCACATCTATATGGGAAGGACCTTTGATTTAAGGTACAAAAAAATTATAAAGTGGTTGGTTGTGCCTGATCCCACCTCACTCTTGTTTGAGTATAAGGGCCTTTGGTCAAAGCTCTTTCAATTGAAGTTTCTTGTGTGGCACCTATGTGGCATCAATTCCCTCCAAACCACATTTTAGGATTTTGTTGGACAAAAAAAGCTTATTTGGATCATTTTTTTCATCATCAAATGAATTCATCATGAACAAATTTTGTACAAATGTAGATATTAGAGTAAGCATTCCAAAACATATAGGTTTTTATATTTTTTATTTTATTATTATTATTATTTTCTATTTTCTAATCAACATAGATTTGTTATTACACCCTTCTTGCATGTCTACCTCTATTTTCTATGCTTGATATTGGCACACACATATATTTCCACCAAAGCTAATATGTTTGAATATCATTGCCACCATTTGACTCTTTGGTAGTGTCCTCTACACTACTACAACCTCCTTGGGATCCTCTACAACCTAATCACACTCCCTACAACCTCTTGGGCTCATCTACAACTCAACAAACACTTCAACATCCTACAACCAACTCGTCGACCTCCTTCACACTCCAACTAATGAAAAATCTATACACCACCATCAAACTCCTTTTATAGCTAGAAACTTATCAACACTAGCAACTAAACTGAGTCTTCTACCAATTCTCTTAATCCATCAATAACCTCCAATGCACTTAGTGTTGTACTAACCACTATCACTAGCCTTGTGAGCTCTTATCCCACCATATGAACACTCTCTGTCAGTACTCAATCTGACTAGAGGGCTTGCCAGTTCCCATACATAGGCAGATTTGGCCAACTAATACAGGAGGTTGCATGAGTTGCCTCCCCTTCACTTCTAGTTCTGCCGCACCAAGGGGGGGTATCCCTATTAGCTAAAGATTTAAACTTGACTCGCCCAATGATAGAAAGATTTAGCTTTTCAAAACAGGTAGAATACTCTGATGTATGGACCAAGATTTGAGTGATAAATCACAAGGTTGGCAACTTTCTTGGACGTATCTAACTGATTTAGGATGAGAGTATGCAGGGGTCCTATTTCTACTCCTACAACTAACAGGTTGGAATTATGAAAGGATTTGATTTAATGTTTTGGATGCAAGACAAGGGGGTTTTGGATCATAACTACTAATCCAGAAGCAGACCGGTGCCTATCTTAGGGCAAGGAGTCAACTAGACGTATACAAGAGAATGGCTTGCAATTGGTATTCAAGTTTCAAGGGGTTAGGACTAGTATTTGCCTTACAAACACCACCCAAGACTAAGTATTTGACTGTCTCTACTTACATACATCCTAGCTGACATGCAATCTTCTCCATACTCAACCTAAAACAATTTAATCCACTCCTTGAATGGAAGTTAAAGATTAAGCATGTGATACAGAAATCTATACCCTAGAATCTGAGAAACCCTTAGCAACCACATTCAAAAGAAGAGAATGCGTACAACACATGGAGACAAACAGATAAACACATGCAATAATGCATTTTTCATATAAAATGACAAGAAACTGAACATATGTGCAAGGTGCGCTCAAATGCAACTCATAAACTCCAAAAGAGATAAAATAGCTAAGAAAATGCTCTGTCTTTCATTATATTTCCCCCAAAAATGCCCAAGTCTTTAACAACCCGAAATGAGTAACACAGTTTGCATTTTATAGCAAGAATGTGTACTCAGCAATAATTTCATGGCATTTCAAAATTTCTGCCAGATACAATGCACCAAGAATGGTGCCCAAATCACTCAATGTCCAGGCAGAATAGGAAGGACAAACAGGTGAGATCGGGGAATGTGCAGCCGTCTGAAAATTCTCCCCATTAAGAATGGTGGTTGGCCAGTCAATCATCGGCCCATACCTCCACATTTCACCATTAATGCCAACCCACCTGCAACCTTGGTTCACGCATTCCAAAGTTCCTTCTGCTTGAAACATGGCTGCAATATATAGAAATTCTGCCCCTACTAAAAATTCAAATCAGGGCTGTCGATTTTCCCTCCTTCCACTGAGATCTGTGGTTCAAAATCATGCTGACTAGTCGTCAATCAATGGAAATATGCCACGTAGATACCTTTTGCTTCATTGACTTTTCCCATCGCTAACCCTCATTTTGCCTTGTCCGCCACTTTTGCCCTTTTTCACCTTGTATATGCATATATACAATGCAATATACAACTACCCGCTTTCCTGCCTTTCAAATCCTTTGTATATGCCAATGCATATACATACAACTATTTAACATACAAGATGGACCCCAAATCTGTATAAAACAAATTGAAATTCTACTCGGGTCCGTCTTGTATCACCTTTTGCATCTTTCCATTTTGTATATTGCATACATACAATGCAATATACATGCCGCGGATTTCAAATTTTATGAAACAGATTGGGACAGTTTTCAAATTCAGGCCTTGTATCTCATCCCTTTGTATATTGGCATATACAAATGCCATATACATGCAAGCTGCAGACGCCAGCGCTGAATTAGCCAAATCTGACTTTTGAATCAGGTCTGGCTTGTATATCGCTCCATTGTATGTTTGCCTTGTATATCACATATACAATGCAAACATACAAGCCAAAACATACATTCATCGGATTTGAGCCTTTATCAGTTACATTGCAAACCTTTTTGGATCCAGGTTGCATGTTCTTCCTTTGTATATGACCAATGTATGTCACATATACAATGCGAACATACAAGCAGATTATACATACAAACAGCAGACTTCAACCTTATCAACTGGAATGCATGCTTATTTCAGATCCGGCTTGTATACTTGCGAATGCATATTTGATTGTATGTGTGAACATATAATTGCTAAAATATGCAATCGGTGGGCCCCACCTTTTGTATATCAACCCCTTGCACTTTTCACTTTGCATATAGCGAATGTATATTGCATATACATTCTGCTTTGTATGTGAGGCGGACCCCACCAAATGTATCTCCCCCTTTGCCTGTTGCTTGTATGTTGCATATACATTGCGACTTGTATGTTGGAGATACAATGACCCTTGTATGTTTTCAATGTACATGTTTCTTCTTGCACATGCATCGGCCGATGTATCTTTCCGTTGTATGTGGTGAATGTATATTGCACTTGCATCTCGCACATACAAACCCTTTTTCACTGTAGTGAATGCATGTCGGCCCTTTTGTATGTTGACTTTGCACATTCCTTCCTTGTATGCCACCAATGTATCCTTCACTTGCATGCTTCTTCTTTGTATCTAGCCATTGTATGTCTAAACATACAAACTTGATATACATGTAACCCTCACATACAAGTAGGGAATATTCCCAGAATCTGTGAAAGATTCCCCATTGCATATACAAACCCGATATGCATTTAAGGAGGCATATAACTGATTTTTTCCATTTTTTGAAGGCTGATTGAAATTTTTGCACGCCTGCCAAGGTATATTTTCATTTGTACATACAAACCCCTTTGTATATACAAAGATACATGCATTTAAAACTATTTTTTGCACTTTTCAACTGCAAAGGCCAAAAGACTTAGAACTTTTTTGGATTTTTTGGGAAGGTGCCTACATATTTAAATGCTTGAGACCTGAATGTTTATGGAGGCACTAACACTCTCCAAGATGGATGTAGTATTATTTTGCTACAATTAAACCTATAACACAACATATTATGAATCTATTTGGATAAGATAATTACTTAGGTAGGTATCTACTTGGGTAGGTTGTACTTGCAACATGTGACTTGTACTTTCTTCATTTGGTGGAGATCTTGTGCAAACATGTGACTACATCTCCTTTATCCCACATTGGTTGTACATTCACATATCTTGGTGGTGCATTCTAATACCATGTGTAGCTCTCATATGAGCAATCTCTCTAATTCATTATATTTCATCATTTAATTAGAATATATTTATTCTATCATATTGATCTTCTGAGTTCTTTGTGATTTCCTTTAAGTTTTCTTCATCTTGGGTTGCTATTGTCATAACCAAATATTACATTGAATGTCTCTCCCTAGTTATTGCAAGTGCACCACCTCTCAAAATGGAAAAACTCTAGTTGCTATGAGTAGCTTCACAATCATCCTCCTCATACATATGAATCCATCACATATATACATCAACACAAATAAACCATCACATCATAACAAATAGATTAAAGTCTAATAGATCGCCACGAACATGTCATCTCATATACATCTCAAAAATTATTATGATACAGTATATACATGGGCTCTAAAGAACCATCAAAAATACAAAAATTAGCCCATAGGCCTATATGTCAAAATGTCTATCATCAGCCCCTAGGCGAAATTCTCTCTGCAACATCCCTGACTGGGATGACCCTACTGCTCATGGAGGTGGTGGCCCCATAGGTTGTTGCATTGTTGGCTAAATGGGAACCTATGGCTACTATTGTGGTGGCTGCTACACTAACCTCTTAGATTGCCCAGTCCTCTATGATGTGGAAGCCCCAAATCAGATCTTGAAGCTCTCTCATTGTCCAACAGGTATTGGATGCTCATAAAGAGTCATCTAATGGTGTGCCTCTTGGGTAGCTCTGTCTACTTGCACCTATAATCCCCTAAGCATATCCCCCATCCCTAGCCCCAGTACCTACCAAGCCTCATCACACTTGCACTGATATCTAACCACCTACCCCTACAACTACGCTACCTATACCTGTAGTTAGGCATCCCCTAAGCCTACACCAGTTGTGCTTGTAACTGTACTATCTACCCCTGCAGTTGTGCTACCTGTGCCTATAGCTACTCAACCAGCACTTATAGTCTCGTGACCTCTACACTGTCATCTCTGACCTCCACCTCAACCATCTCAACATCCTCCTCCGCCCTCTCCACCTCCTCTTTCTCAACCTCCTCTACACCCCCATCTCCTCCCTATCCTATAGCCGCATGTCCTACCAGCATCGTGAGTTGAATAGGCCACTCATGGGCCCACCATGTGTCATACTGCAGTGCTGTCCCCGCATCTGCCACTCCTACCTACCTGTCCCAGACCCTCAACTACACACCATCAGACTCTGCAATCACCGACCATGGATTGATCAATACTCCCCAATGCAATGCCTCCAACTATACCCTAAGAAACACATCATCCTCCTATGGTACATCATGTACTATCCCAAACTATCGTAATACTTGATCAAGCATATACCTGTCGATAATCTTGTTCGTCTGCCCCATCAAGTATCAAGGTTGTCGTACATACCGCAGTTGCTCTCTATCATCCGACCACTGCTCACATGCTAGCTATGGCCTCCAAATCATTGTTTGAATATCATCTATGAACCTTTGCCAGTACCAAAGATCTCCCGACCTGTGATGCCACAACACCCCTCCATAATCAAAGACAGGGTTGACTCCACATCCACATCCTCACTATGATGGGTCGTGTGATCGCAATATGCTCCCACACCTAGATATGCAGGAGAGTCACACCACACCCTAGGATAGCACCGTGTTGATACACAGTAGCATCCATATCATGATATAGGTGGGCCAGCACATAGGGCCCCTACACAAATACCACCCCATCCCTGAACATTCAAAGTAACACTACTCCCCATTCCACTACGAATCCTTGGGATCTCCTGTCAGGCACCAGAGTCCCTTCTATCACACCTGCAACAAACAACGACAATGGATACAACCTTCCCATGGCCTAGGCATACCGCATCTTCATCCTACCAATGTCAAAAGGTACCACTGCTAGTGCAAACACTACCTTAATGAACACTGCTCCACGTTGATAATCATATACCACCCTCTCTCCATGGATAGGGATGCACAGTATCCTCCACACATCCTCCAACATAATAGTCATCTCTCATGTCAAAAACAGGGAGGAGCGCCACTCACTCTACCACCTCTCCACCATTGTTGTCGTCAAGGCCTGATGTACGCAAATCTCTGGCATCTTTGCTATCCAACGCAAACCCACCATCTATAAGAAGAATCTGTCAATCTAATCTAGCTACCCATAGAGCTAGCGGGTAGGAGGACGACACTCCCTAGATTCTAAAACATCCTCATCATCCTACAACCATCAAAATCCATCTCATTAATATTTTTTTTTGCTATCCATCTGCCTAGGCACTAATCCCACCTGCCTAGGCACTAACCCATGTGCAGGCACTATTTCCCACCCTCTAGGTGCTCACCAACACCTAGGCACTAATCCCACGTACCCCAGCACTAAAAGGCATGTAGGTGCTAATCCTCACCTTATCTGCATTGAAGGGCGCATAGGTGCTACTCCTTCTTGTCCCAGTGCTAATTGCATTTTTCTCCACTATCCTTCTAGGTGCTAATCACCTCCCCCTCAGTGCTAATCACCAGACTGGGCACTAATCCTAGACCTGGCACTAAACACCCCATTTTCCTCACTAAACCATAATGTTTAGGCGCTAATCACCCTTCCTGCTTCAGCACTAAACTATTCCCACCTAGGCGCTAATTGCCTCTCCCAGGCGCTAATCGCTGGAGTAGGCACTACTCCCAACGTAGGCACCATTTCCTACCCCTTGGGCACTAATCATGACCCCTATGTGCTAAACCCTCCCATTAGCATCTACAAACTACCCACTTTGACCCTCATTTATTACACCTAACTGACCTCATTCCCCAAATTACAAAGGGTCAATAGGACACTTACCAGCTCACCAGCATCTACAGATTGTAGATACTCCCGTACACACTCTCCTCGATGTAACTCATGTGGGATTCATGCCATCTCATCCTATTCATCTTTTTTCTCCTCCAATCAAAATTATCCAAGTGGCAATAGACAAATAAGGAATATGGGCCCCCGCAACCCTATTTGTAGCCACATTTACCCTAATTCATCTTCCGTGACCTAATTTTTCCCTCCTATATCCTCATTTTTCTTCCTCCACCCCCCATTCATGCCATTTTTCCCTCAAAATTTCTTGTCTTGTCCCTCCTCCTTTCGAGGCATCGCCGAAAAAACATTTATTTTTTCCACTAATTTCTCGAGGGGGCATCACCTCACCATATTCTCCTCGCTTATCCGCTAACTGGGGTAAAACAAAAATCCAATGTTTCTTTGACATACCGCTAACACCTGACAATTATGGTGCCACGTCAAACAAGGGCAAAATGTAGACACCTCAAAATGGTCACTACCATCTTCCATTTTCACCCACACAATAAACCAATCCAAATTGAATAAACTCCATCATTCCACCCAACACATATGTTAATTAAATAATTAGTAATTATTTAATTAATATGTCCTCATCTCCTCTTATCACAGAAAATAATTTTCTTCTACTATAGTCCAAAAATCAAAAATTCATTTAAAATACTATAGTTCATATTCACCTCCCAAAATTAAATTAACATACTTATTTATTTAATTACCTATTTTATCCATTTTTTATTACTTTTGTAATCAATCACTAAATTCTTCCTAAATGTGTGCACATAGGTTAATTAAATTAATCCTAGCTTACCCCTTTCCCCCATTATTCTAGATGGATACTTGTCATCTCATGTACATACATGTACATGACAAGTGGTGCCTTGGGAGTATGGGCAAATCTTCCTTTTGTCATACTTGTCCTTCTTTCCACTATTCTTCCAATTTTAAATTACATGTGGCACTATTGCATGGAATTTAAAATTACACTTGTTCTCTCCTTCAAATTTTAAATTATTCACAAAATCCAAACCATACCTTTTCATAAATGAGTCCTTACATGTCATACATGTACCCAATCCTAGCCATCCATCCATTCAACCATTTAATTTTATCCCTTGATCTCCCCTTGAATCTTAGAGCATCTTTCTCATCCAATCCCTTTGTGCTATTTGTCCAATTCTCCTTGCTTGAGGATCCTCAAGCAATATGAGCCCTTGATCCTAGTTCTTCATCCTCACCTTCAAAAATCTATAAGTTGAGCCCTTCCCCTCCATAAATCCAACAAGCAATTTGAATGCAAAAAAAAATTGCCTCTATGAGCACTTAACATCCTTTAGCAATTAGCATAAATCAATATCAATTAGGACATATCAAAATCTTTGCATAATCAATTAGGGTGCAATTAGAATAGTTTACTTGCATATCTCTTTAGTCTAATCTTGAGGTTGTAATGGATTGTGAATTGAATCAGTTGAAGTCATTTTAGCTTGTTTATGATAGTTCACACTCAATTGCATATAGTGGGAAATAAACCAAAGTGTAGAAGTAAGCATATATCCAACATGCCCCCTATAATATAAAGTCAGAGTAGAATTAGGATAAGATATGAGATATGTGAATATGCCAACAATCCCCTCTATAATCTAAAATTTCAAATCAAGCCACAAAAAGGATGAATCTCTCCAATGGATCCCTCTCACCTCCATCATGTCCTAAAGAGAGAAAATTGGATAACTCAAGTAAAAATCAACGGAGTAACCCTAAAAGAAAGAAATAAATGATGCACAAAATTTCACATTAATACATCTATGGACTAGTCAAAGTCCTATTAACAAAATCTCTCAAACTAATGAAGGCATGTGTCAACACTAAAAAACTACAACCTCGGCAAAAAGTGTCATTTTTAAAAATATGATGACTTAGCTCCTAGCATGGCCATCAATAAACAACTCAAATGGTTTTATTCATCAATATAATGTAACAATGAATATAGGTGACACATTCTCAAATTTTATTACTCTCCATTGCAGTGAACTTATGACTACTATGCAAAGCCAACTCAAAAAATGGTGCATTTGCAATCCTAATTTCATCAATTTAGTCACTCTACACCAAAAATGATCAACTCAAAGGTTGACTATTGGTGAGTTACTCCCATCATTGGTTCTCACTCCAAAATCATTATGTGTCAAGTATTATCACTAATTATCTCTACTCAAAAATCTAGAATCGATGTCTAGAATAACCAAAATCTAATGTCCATAATCAAGAGACCCAAAAGGTGTCCCATCATCACTTAATACTCAACTAATTTGATCCCACTCTAGAAGAAATAAACCATGAAGGTAGCATCTCACCCATCTATCAATTTCTATCACTCTGCAAAATTTATAGTTGTTGTTGAATTTCTAAATCATAGTAAAAACCACTAAATATCCAATAACTTCAATGGAAATAAGACAAATGCAAGAAAACAAAAGATAAAAAATATTATATCTTTGCAACCAGATTTACCTTGTGCCTTCCATTGTTGCCTATCTTTCTTTGATCTTGTCTAATTATGAGCTCTCCGAAGTTTTGTACTTCCTTGTTGTTAAGATGACAAAGATTGAATGGTTGTAGATGGATAATGCAATGAAGATTAAACTAACAATGCAACTCTATGAAGATGGATAATGGAGATATGGAGACATGGTTGGATGATTGTGATGATAATGAGATTACGCAAATGCAATGGAGCCAAAGGCATGCTTAAGAGTTGTGATGGGATTTCTGCAGAGTGAGATTACAAAAGCTTGGGTGGTGATCAAATGTGTGTGAGAACCTTGTTTATATAGGCTAAGGAGAGGCCAAGTCCAAGTGTCAATAGATCCATGACTGGAGGAATTACCTGTGACATGTACAGTTGAGGAAGCTTGAGTGAATGTGCGCGAATCAGAAGAGGACAAGTGTCCAGGCCTCTTTCATGAGTTATGGGAGTTAACAAAACTGATTGGAGAGTTAACTGGATAGATTAATCAGATGACTGGGTTGATTGAAGAGATAATTGATTTGTTTGGAGGATAAATAGGACATGTGGGTGAGGAGATATTAGCTAATTAAATATTAAAAATATTTAATTATGTGTGCAACATGGTGAGGTGGAAAGTGAGGTGGATTTATGAATTTAAGACTTTAGAATAGAGGAATTTAGGATTATTTAATTAGATGAGACATTAGAGGAATTAGGGTATTTAATTAAATAAATTGACTTTTATTTAATTTTGGGATAATGAACCAATCAAATAAATTAGAATATTTATTTAATTGATAGAAGAATAAGAATTACAATATTAAAATATTTATTTAGTTCGAAACGAGCCAATTTTAGGTGTATACATTTTGCCCCTCTTTGATGCAATGTGTTTTAGCACGTTGTTTCAAAAAATTTAAAAAAAATTGACTACGATACATGCCCCAGTTTGCCCCTGGTTTAGGTTTAGTGACGATAGGATGCCCCCTCAAGAAATTAGTCAAGTTGGATGATGTTGGTAAAAGGTTGACGAACAATCTCATGACATGTAAGATTTTACGACACAAGCTACTGGTAAAAAGTTCAGGTGAAGGAAAATAGGAAAAGGGTGAAAAACATGCCCCACACTCAAAGGGTTAAACACTTCCAATTAGGGCCCACTTGTCTATATATAGGTATGTGGGGTCACATTCCTAGTCATTTGCACACTTATCTTTTGTGGAGAGTTTATAGGAGCTCTGGTGTTGTAGCAGTGTAGAGAAATCAGCAAAGATGGATCAAATTTCAATAGCGAGCCACCAATTTGAAAGGATCTAATGATTCGGGCGGCCAGCAGAGTATGGACCCCCGGTATGTACCCTTTGAAACTTGGTCTTTTGTGCATTTATGGTGGTCAAATTTGAGGTCAAAGTCCATGGGTTTGAATGCGCGGTTTAGATGTTTTAGCCCATATGTGCATTTTTCCTATACATATGCGACTGGAATTGGTGCATATGCAAATTTTTTGAATTTGAATGTTATTTCAGTGCATGTATTTAGGGATTTAACTCATTTAGGTTTTTAGGTGCAATTAATCAACAGTCCTGCGCACGTGTTATAAAGTTGCGCAAGTGTTATAAAAACGCGCAAACAATTAGGGTTTTGACGCATTCGTCAAGAATCGACGCATTCAGGGTAAAGCGGCACAAATGCCACCTGAAACTGTGCATTTGCTTAAAATAGCACAAATGATAGGGGATTCTACACTTTTGACACAAAGCGGTGCATCTGGTAAATAGAGTTGCACATCTAATAGGTTTGGTAAAATACTTAGCTGCTTTGACAAAGTTGGCATCATGATCAATGTTGGCCAACTAATAGGTCATCTTTGAGATTGATAGAATCTTAGAAGAGATGATAGGATATGTTTCCTGATAGGTTAGCTAAATTTTTTTGTTTGATTGGATAGACATGCAGCTTTGTTTGTTGTGTTTTTAACGCATTTTGTTATTAATTTTGTAGGAGATCCTAGATCATGTTCTGATGTCTTAGGAGAGATTCCCTGTTATGCAGCTTCTGAGGCCCTACCTGAATGAAACTAACCATTTGGTGCTTGGGTCGACCAGTTTATGGTATGTTTGCTTCATGCCTGATATGTGGGTGAACCTCAAATTACTGACTGCTTTGGGTGAGAGGTACCATAGTGAGACGAACACGTTTCACCTACCCACATGAGAGATGATGGTGACCTTAGAGGATATTCATCAGATTCTACAGATTCCCATTTAGGGTGAGCTGTTTGAGTATGATTCTGCTACTGGAGCTAGATTGGTTGAGTGTAGATGAGTGTTTGATGACCCTGACTTAGAGGGTACAGAGATTAGCTAGGCGGACATTGTGGAGTACTATGAGCCCCTGCTAGCTATATTAGTAGGTTTGATTAGAGGTGTTGTGTGTCCCGACAAGAGATCCCGTGGCTTCCAGGTTGGATGGGGGTGGACCCTAGAGTGGATGGTTCAGGAGGGTACATGGTTTGCATGGGGTCCTTGCATCTTGGCACACTTGTACCATGATTTACATCAGTTTGTTTATGATGGAGCAGCGAGTCTATCTGCTGGTGTTTCCCTTCTTCAGATATGGGCATGGTTACACATAGCAGTGACATGGCCTATTGGTATGGGGGTGAGGGGACGTGATAGACCCTACTCTTACATGTTTCAGGAGACTCTTTCCTAGCCCAAGATGGGAAAGCTAGAGTATTGGCAGCACACATTGGATAATGTGGACGAGGTTGTGTGGTGACCATACGTAGACAATGAGGTGTGGGACGAGGATGTAGCAGAGTTACCCTATTGCTTCCAGACTCGATGGTTGATAGGGAGGACTCCCTATATACTAGAGCACTGACAGGCTGTCATAAGGTCCTAACACTTTAGATGAAAATTTTCAGTTTATCGACTGGGGTAGTGTCCAAGGCTGTCTACAATAGGGAGTTTGGATATTTCATTGAGAAATAGGCTTCTAGATCTGTTAAAAAGTTGAAATAGTACATGAAATGAAACATCAATTTTATCCTTCTATAGAAAGCATTCAAATTCTACACTAAGAAACATGAAAACTCTAGACTAGAAAGCATATAAATTATACACTTAGAAAGCAGATCAACTCTACACTAGAAAGTAGATAAATTCTATGCTAACAATTCACAACTACAATTTGCTAAGTTGCAAGCACTCCAAATTCTAACCATCAGTAATTCTAACTAAGGAAGATGCACTGAAAAACTTCCAATGAACACAGAAAGTTCCAAACAACAGTACACAACAATTCAACTTTTGCACGACACACCCTGCAGGTTAATGACAGAATTTAAACATAAACTATTTTCAACTAAATAAAAACATCCATAGAAATGAAAATACTTATCTATCCTATAGCCCCGTGAGTGGCCATCTTGTGGGAGAAGTTTGTCTTAATTCAAATAACATTCAATCGCTTCAACGGCACATGAGAACTCCATTCAAATCTTCATATATTTTTTTAAAGAAACTAAAACTCATAATATCATTTCCATTCATAAGAATTGCAAGTACACAAATCTAATGATTTTTAGAACTAAAGGATTAATTTTCATTCATCCATAGTGTCTATTTATATCCATATTTTGAGCAATAGCAAAAACTAAACTACTTTAAAAACTCCTAAACTTCCGATGGTGGGAAAATGCCAGTTAAATAAGTCTTATAACTGAAAAACAAGATCTTAACTACTGTTATCTTTTAAACATAAAGCGGACTCTGAGTGGAGTCATAGTGTCTTTTGGGTAACCATAGAAATAGCAGAATAAAACAAAGTCTTCATTAAATGCAAGCCTAAAATTTATGGCACCCCCAACTTCTGGCGTACTCATCCACAACTGCATAATGTCCACTTCTTAGGCAATGCATTAACCTGCATAGTTACCCAACCTTGCATGCCATTAAATCAACATTTAAAAGCTAGTTTTAATCAATTAGGAAATCAGGATTTGTACAATATTTTATTAAAAAAAGATAAATATTGCTTTAAAAAATAAATAAATTGGCAAGGCTAGGGAATTGGGTAGTGCAAGAAGGCTATTTGATCCATTAAAGAAATGAGGTTATTTATACCTCATCAAGTGCCACATTGTTACCCATGTGCTCTGATAGTTTGGCAGGATTTAGGGGATGCCCCAGGGTACTGCTATTTTTACTCGAATGCACAAGGAGCATCCATTGTGTGGTCTCGTGGCGTCTTATGAGATAGCAAGGATGAATTTCTTGTAGATTCCCTATCAAGCATGGGATATGAGGTGACAGATAGTGGATGCAGGCATGACAGCAGATTTTGAGGCACACTACGCTACCCATCCAGTTCCTAGATACTCTGGTCCTAGAGAGCTAGCTCCGTGACTTGAGGATGATGATGAGGATGAGGATGATGCCCCTCGACAAAGGAGGGAACAACAGTGAGGTGGGAGGGGTGGTCGAGGTGGCACGAGAGGAGGAGATGTTGGTGGGGAGGTGACGAAGGTGATGGAGGAGATGATGGGGATGATGGTGCGGATGGTAGTGGATAGATGAGGGTTAGACAGAGGAGGGTTCCCCAGATGCAGGCACAGGCACAAATATAGGCATAGGTGCAGCCACCGGTGCAGGTACAGGTACAGCCACAGGGTCAGGATGCATAGGGTGATGGGGACACAGCAGCATTGCGAGCCCAGGTGGCTCAGTTATAGGCTCAAGTGGTACAGTTGCAGGGGCAGGATGGTGGTCAAATGGTAGCTTTAGAGCCCAGGTGGCTCAATTACAGGGGTAGGTGTAGTAGCTATAGGGTGATGTCCAGATTGCGATCTTGGAGCGATACACAGCTATACAGAGATATACCAAGGCTGATACCTTGTTACAGTAGGTGCAGCAGACCGCATCCCAGGGTCCCCATAGTCATATTGTATTAGACATGGTTCAAGCTAGACAAGAGATTTTCTAATGGAGAGGTTTGTATGAGTAGGTAGTGCCCCCGGAGTAGACGGTGAGCAGCTTTCACCTAAGCTCTCACGGTAGGTCGCAGTAGACACAGACAGTGAGTGTAAGGATGATGAGGCCACCAGGGGCGGGTCCAACAGGTCCTATAGGTCCACAGCCTCCCCCTCAGTAGCCTCAAGATGTAGCACCTTCCAGAGCTGGTTCCACATAGACCACTTTTTGGAGACATGTATCATGTGCTAAGCATTTATTGTTTGTATACACCATTTTTGACCAGTTGAGATAGATATTTTTAGGACATCATTGTATACTTGGACATTATTATTATTTTGATTTATGATGATGATCTACATGAGTTTGACGTACTATATGCATGTGTTCCTATGGATGGATTTTATTTATATGTGATGGATGTTATCTATTATGTTTACATTATGATGATTCTACTATGTTGATGCTATGATGCTTATGACACTGATGATATGATGTTCTTACAATGCTACATGATGTGTAATTTTCTATGTGTTAATGATATGTGCAATGGTCCTATATGCTTATAGTGTACGATGAGTTGATGGATATGTTTATGAGTTTTTCATGCCCTACATGATGTGTAATTTTCTATGTATGATGATGCAATATGCAAATGGTTATGGAATTGACATCTATGTTTTGTGGATTTTTCTTGATAATAAATGTTATGTATGAGACCTATGTGGATAAATGACATCACTATCATGATCTAAATGCTTAATACAACTAATGCACCTAAATGATAATGAATTAATGATGTACATGCTTCTAATATGCAAAATGATAATGATGTTTTTTGTAATGCTAAGTATACTCCATAATATGCAAAATGATAAATGATACATTCCAGGTGGACATAAATGATAAAATTGCTGAGCACAGTAATGATGAATATCTGAATGCTTATAAAGATAAATTTGATTATGAGATGTTGCTTGTACCTGAGTATTGCATGTTTGATACAGAGGAGCTTTTATTTTTTAAAGAATGGCAAAATTCTGATGTGGATTCATTTGTTTCATGTGAGTCTGTCATTTTTCCAAGCAACATCAATAACTCATATGATGATGATAGTCTACTGCTGAGAATGGTAGATGCTTATGAATTTTGTTGTAGACTTGTTGAAAGAGAAATGGGCAGCAGCATGAATTATTGCAATGCTGGGTGCAGCAAACAGTTAAATGCTTTTAGGCTTCATTTGAAGGAACCAAAACAGAATCAAGTGTTTGACAAAGGAAAATCCTAGTTTTTCCTTTTTGGTGGCCCTGGGCCAACAAGTATTTTTTAATAATATAATTTGTGATGTAGGTTGGTGCAATGTTTGACTCTGTCGCCCAATGGATAAAGCCCAATCTGTGAAACCAAAGATTCTAAGGTTCTCGCCATGCCTGCAAGAGGCATGCGTCCCCAGACAAATCCTATGTTAGTGCTTAAATCTGCAGGCACCTTCATAAAATTCAAAATTCCAAAAACTCTAACACTTTCGGCCTCTGCAGTTGAAAAAATGCAAAAAATTAATTAAGGTGCAAGTGTCTTTGTATATACAAAGGTGTTTGTATATACATACAAGTCAAAATACGCATTGGCGGGTGCAAAACCTCCATTGGCCTTTGAAAAAATCAATTATATGCATTTTATATGCATATCAGGCTTTGAAATGTGCATATACAAAGGGAGAATCTTTTATAGATTCCCAGAATATTCCTGGTTTGTATATCGGCTTGCATGTAGACATACAAGGGAAAAATATGCAACGGGCCGATATACTTTTGCTATAGTGTTGGAGATACAAGCGAAAAATATACAATGGCAGAATATACATTGAAGATTCCTTGAAGACGTTGTCGTTGTATCGAGCAGGTAGGAATGAATGTATGTCCAAAATACATTGAGTCTTATACGATGAAAAATATACAAGGGTCCGCCGCGACATGCAAGGTGAACAGTGCAGCAGAGGTATATACATTTGGTGAGCTCCACAAGGTTGTATGTGCAATCGCTTGTAGGTTTACATATACAAGGGGATTTGCATGTATGTTCAAGGATGTGCAAAGCGGACACGATGGGAAGGTTAATTGCATTGGCGAAGTGTTTGAAGTCCGCGGTTGTATGGTAGGCTTGTATGTTCCCAATGCGTATTCAAAAATACAAACAAAATTATACATTGCGACGATGTAAGCCGGACCTGATAACAAATCAAATTTGTTCTATAAGTGTTTGTCATCTGTGTCTTGCATGTTTGTGTGCTTGTATGTATGCTGATATATATCAGATGAGATACAAGCCAGATTTCAGGGCAGTTTCAAAGTGTTTTATACTTTTTGAAATATGTGGCTTGTATGTAGTAGTTGTATGCACATATACAATGAGGATATGCAAGGAATAGGGATGCAAGCCAAACCCGTTTAGAATTTTGATTTGTTCTATAACAATTTGGGGTCTGCCTTGTATGGTGAATGGTTGTATATTCATTTGCTCTTGCATATACAAAGGGTTTTTAAAAGCATAAATCAGAGGATTGTATATGCATTTGAGCATGCATATACAAGGGGGCAAAAAGGCAAAATAGTGAGAGCGAAAGTCAGTGATAAAAACATAAGGTGCCTACGTGGCACGTTCTCACTGGTTGGTGACTTTCAGGGCATGTTTCGAGCCGCAGATCTTAGCGATGGGAGTAGATCGACAGTTGGTTTTGTATTTTGCTGCAGCAATGGGTTTCTTTGTATCTATGGCCGCGTTTGGGCAGGAAAAACTTCGATGACATGCCACTGAGGATCTGCGGGTAGCTGAGCAATAATGGCAACATTTGCAGGATTTGGGTCGATGATGGACGGGTCAACAACCCGATTGAAGATGAATGTCCTTGAGCGGCAGTGTGGATCCCGATTCCACTTGTTCACTCCTCTTTGTCTCTTTGCAGCATTGAATATTTCTGAGAGCCATTTCTCATGCATTGTATCTGGCAAATTTTTTATTTGCCTTGTAATTAATTTTGCTGAGGACACAATCTTGGTATAAAAAGCAGACTGTGTTATTCATTAGTGGTTGTTGAAGATAGGAGCATTTTTTTGTGTGTGTGAATAACGAAATACAGAGCATTTCCTGTCTGTTGTATCTCTATGGAGTTTATGAGTTGCATTTGAGTTGTATCTTGCACATATATTCAGTTTCTTGTCATTGTATATGAAAAATGCATTATTGCATGTGTTTATCTCTATGTCTCCATTTGTTGTATGCATTTTCTTCTTTTGAATCTGGTTGCTAAGGGTTTCTCAAATTCTAGGGTATAGTCCTGCTGTACCACATGCTTAATCTGTAACTTCCATTCAAGGAGTGGAATAAATTGTTTTAGGTTAAGTATGGAGAAGATGGTATGTCAACTGGGATATCTTTAAGTAGAGACAGTTGAATACTTATCCTTGGGTGGTATTTGTAAGGCAAACACCAGTCCTAACCCCTTGAAACTCGAATGACAGTTGCAAGTCATTCTTATGTATACGTCTAGTTGACTCCTTGCCCTGAGATAGGCACCGGTCTATTCTTGTGAAGTAGTTATGATCCAAAACCCCTGTCTTGCATCCAAACCATCAAATTCAAACCATTTCATATTTCCAACCCGTTAGTTGTAGGAGTAGGATTAGGAGCCCCTGCATACTCTCATCAATAATGAGACACATATGTCCAAGAATGTTGCTAACCTTGTGATTTGTCACACAAATCTTGGTCCACACATGAGAGTATTCTGCCTATTATCACAAAGCTAAATCTTTCTGTCATAGGGCAAGTCAATGTTACATCTTTAGCAAATAGGGACACCCCCCTTGGTGCGGCAGAACCAGAAGTGAAGGGGAGGCAGCTCACGCAACCTCCCGTATCTGTTGGCCGAATCTACCCGTGCATTGGAACTGGCAAACCCTCTGTCGATTCAGGAAAAATTACCAAGAGGATGTACTAAGGGTAATGGCTAAGAAAATGGAGGATGCAAGATAAGGGATGGATGAAAGAGTTGAATGACATGCTACGTAAGGTAAAATGATAACATACACAAGCACGCAAGCAAGTATGCACAAATGATACAAGAACAAATGAGGTATTACCCTGTCAAGCTGTAAACCAATGATTAATTGATAATGATTGAAGGCAATAGTGTTGTCATTGTGGGGAACGATATATCCCTAGATCAACACAAAGATGCAAGAAAGACATATCCCACTAATAATGATGATTGATTGATTTGGTTTATGACAATATTAGGATCAAGACCATTGATTGCGATTGGATAATTTGACAAGATTGATGTACTTGATTGGTATGGATTAAGGATGACTTGCATTTGGATCACTACTTAATTTGATGGAATTGATTTGATGACTAGATTGATGATTGGTGATGCCCCAATCACGCAAGAGTGAAGGTGACAGGGAAAGATAATGGTATGTTAATAAATAAGATGAATGATGATGATGACACCCCCTCGAGAGGACAAATTGGTGCGCTCTTGAAACAAAAAGAGAGAAAAGGGTGAGTAGATAAAGAGATGTAGATAAAGAAAGGACTTGGATCTTAAGCCACTTGGAAAATGATACGTATGAAATGCTTATAAATGAAATGAAATACAAACCTCAAAATGCACAAACAAGGCTTTATCATCTTGTATACAAGTATTTGAAGTACTTTTTCATCATTGAGCTTTTAAAATTTTGCAAGAAAATACAAGCATCTAGGTATAATTAAACCATCGTGACCTGAGTATCTCTTACATGGATTTTGATTTAGCCAGTTAATACAAGCATCTAGTCAAAATTGGACCTAGATGGCTTGAGTATTTCTTACATGTATCAATAGACAAAGATTACACTTTTTCATGCTTAGACCCATAACGTCCTCGATGATCTTTTGTTGATCATGTCGTTAGACAAGTCATCACATTACTAAAGATTGATCCACAAACAGCAAACAAATGAAAATAATCATGCCCCCATCATAGCTCCTCTAGTTTTTGACATCCTCGTGTAATATAAGAAACATGATAATAAAAATCAAAACTTAACACTTAAACTTATAACAAGCATCAAATCTTCTTGCCAGAGATATGTTTTCTTGCAACGAAAATACATATAATCATCATGATAGTTTAGGCACATTGTTGTCTGATATAGGTCAATGTCTTATGTCGAGCATTTTGTTGAACAGGTGCATTTGTAATGTTACATGTTGTCTAGAGATAAAATCGCAACCTGCTTTGTTATCCTCTAAGATTTTGTGGCATTCAAGAATCCAATTCGCAACTAGGTCGAGGATTTTACCCCCAGTCAAATAAAGGATTAGTTTATTATGGATGAGAAATGTGGATTGAACGAATGGTAGACTCGATGGAATGGGCCCTAAGGGATTGACCTAGTGCCTTGGGGGCTCATCAATGTTGGCCTTGCCTATGTGATGACTCAAAGGCAATGTAGTTTGGGGTGTAGACTATGTGGACCTAAGATCTAGATGGTGGGGAATTAGGTGGAATCAGATGGATGAAAGGATGGGTGTCAAGGGGTGGAATGGATGGGATACTTATCCTTGGGTGGTATTTGTAAGGCAAACACCAGTCCTAACCCTTGAAACTTGAATGATAGTTGCAAGTCATTCTTATGTATACGTCTAGTTGACTCCTTGTCCTGAGATAGGCACCGGTCTGTTCTTGTGAAGTAGTTATGACCCAAAACCCCTGTCTTGCATCCAAACCATCAAATTCAAACCATTTCATATTTCCAACCCGTTAGTTATAGGAGTAGGATTAAGAGCCCCTACATACTCTCATCCATAACTAGACACATATGTCCAAGAATGTTGCTAACCTTGTGATTTGTCACACAAATCTTGGTCCACACATGAGAGTATTCTGCCTGTTATCACAAAGCTAAATCTTTCTATCATAGGGCAAGTCAATGTTACATCTTTAGCAAATAGGGACACCCCCCTTGGTGCGGCAGAACTAGAAGTGAAGGGGAGGCAGCTCACGCAACCTCCCATATCTGTTGGCCGAATGTGCCCATGCATTGGAACTGGCAAACCCTCTGCCGATTCGAGAAAAATTACCAAGAGGATGCACTAAGGGTAATGGGTCATCGAGTTGATCGAGTTCGAGGGTAGTGATGGTTAAGATGGAGTTGTTGTTTAGGCTAGTCTAAGTATTTACAAAGTCTATGATGGTACTCTCCTCAAGTTGATGTATCAAGTGTGACATCATTCCTCCCTCAGGAACTCATTTTTGGTACTTTGTGCATTGAACTCTAAAGGTCTAGACCTAGATCTGTTAGTTGTCATTGCACCAAAAGATCGACCTGTTAATGTCCGATACAACCACTTGACTTAACAAGCATGGGAGGTGGTTAAGCCCTTGTCAAAAACCACTGCAGCGCAGCGCTAAACAAGGAGACCAATGGTCACACCTTGCAACAATCCCCCTAGCGCAAGCACGGGGTTTAAACCCGTGACCTCAGCTCTAATACCGATTGTTAGCTGTCGTTGCACCAAAAGATCAACCTGTTAATGCCCGATACAACCACTTGACTTAACAAGCACAGGAGGCGGTTAAGCCCTTGTCACAAACCACCACAGCGCAGCGCTGAACAAGGAGACCAAGGGTCACACCTTGCAACAAGATCTTCATCCCTCATGAGGTGTATGGGTAGAGCTATATTGTTCAACCACATCAACATCTTTCTCGTCACAAGATAGTTTAGAAACACTATCCCATTCATATTCATTTGAGTCTGTCTCACTCCATTCCTGTAGTCCATGAATCTTCTCTACTAAGTAGTAGCTATTTCTTTTTCTTTTCGTTTGTGCTTGTCTTTATCTTTGACCTTTTCTTTGCCTTTGTAACCTAGCCCTGTAGTGTCTTGGGCTGTTAAAGAAGGAGGTTGGATGCATTTGGTGATACCTTCTTTCCTTAATCTTATGGGACCATGACCGTCATATCCCATTCTTTGTAAGATAGAGAACCCTTAGCCATATTTTTTGGTTGCAATTGGGATTGAGGGTCTGGTGGTTTGGGTTCACTGTCTGCATCTTTATATAGCCATTATAGGATATCCTTCTCATCACTCTCATTTGATAGGCTTCCCCATTTATCAAAAGGACCTTTTGGAGTTTTTAATGGCTCAGGTTTGTTCATATATGGTTTTCCATAGGACTTGGGAGATATGGGTAGCTATGCTAGGCAGAAGGATTGTGCGATGGTATACTCTCCCACGCCCTTGTCTTTGAGCTTGAGTTTGAGGTCACATGTCTTGGATGTAGAAGGTAGTGAGGCTGGGTCAACACTGGATGAAGATGAGGCAGATGCAGGGTTGCTGGGGATTACAACTGTGGGCTTGGATTGCATGGAATTGCAATATTGGAATGGATTAGGATCACCTTGGATAGTGATTTCTTGGCCATTATGAGGAAATTTGATACACTAATGGTAGGTGGAAGGCACAGCTTTCATCGCATGTATCCAAGGTCTACCAAGGAGAATGTTGTATACTAGTTCCATGTCAAGAACTTGACACACCACATCTTTCACCACCGGTCCCACTCTTATTGGCAAAACCACGGTTCCTTTTGATGTCCTCTCTTCTTCATCGTAAGCCTTGATAGTAATTTTCTTTTTAGGCTCGATGGCATTCTCTGAAAACCCTAATGCAAGGATTAGTTTTAATGTGAAAATATTTAAACTAGTCCCTCCATCGTTTAGGACCCGTTTTATTTTATGCTTATGGATGAAGGTTTCAATATGGAGGGACGCATTGTACGGTTGGGTGATAGACATGTCATGTTTTTCTATGAAGGATAAGAAATGGGGTGTAGTTAGATGACCTACCATGGCCTGAAATTGCTCTTCAGCTAGATTGGTTGGGACGGTAGTTTCCAAGAGAGATTTTTCAAGGATAGCTTTGTGAGATGGGGATAGATGCAAAAGCTCCAAAATGGATATATATGCAGGTGTTTTATGGAGTTGGTCAAGGATGTTGTATTGGTTGGACGTGGAGGATGGCTTGGATGAAGCCCCTTGGAGAGTAAATTTTCCACCACGAGTGGTCACATTATAATTGGGCTTTTTATTTATAGTGATCACATTGACATGGGAGTCACTTTGGGAGATGTTAACAACATAATCATATGACACATTTGTGTAGTTGGCGTTGTTACCATTATTATTGTTTTGATTTGAAGGACCTCCCTTCTCATAGTTGGGGAACGGATTCTTGAATGCCAAATGGTCATCATTGAATATGTGTCCATCGATATTAATTACTTTTTGATCAATCAAGTCTTGAACGATATTCTTTAGTCTTTAGCAGTCATTGGTTTTATGGCCCTTGCTTCTATGATATTGAAAAATCTGAGTCTTTCCACCAAGAAGGTTTAAATTTTGGTTCATAATCTCGCATGGTTGGAAGTGTTATGAGATTGTTTGATATTAGCTTCCGTAGGGTAGATTTGAGTGATTCCCCTAGAGGTGTGAACTTTTGACGAGGAGGGAAGTTTGTGGATCACGATTCATTGTTTTGAGGTTTGTTTGATGGTGTGTTGTTGTGTGGATTTGATAGATTAAAGATTGGTTGTTTAGGTACCACATGTTTAGCATCAACAACACCATCATTTACAACGTTTTTGTTTTTAGTCTAGAACCTTGGCTTGTTCATGTTATTATTTGAGCTAGGGGTGTCTTTGTAGAGTTTGATTTGTCCCTTGGCTATCAAGGCCTTCTCAATGAGTAACCCCATTTCAATGACCTTACTAAAGGAAGTAGGACATTGTATTTGTATTTGATAGCTCAAGTCAGTGTTTAGGTTGTGGATAAACATCTCAATCATTTGTTTCTCCGGTATATGGTATGGACACTTGCTAGCCAGTTGTCTCCATCTTTGTAGAAAGAAGGCGAAAGATTCTCCACCTTTTTGCGTGTTGTTACAAAGGTCCAACATTGAGATTTTATGCTCAATGTTGTACGAGAAATGGGTCACAAATTTGTCCATTGGGAAGCCGGGAGGTAATCGGGAGAACCATTCCATTGCTTGTCCTCCTAGACTGCATGGAAATAGTCGCATAAGGTATGTTTCATTGTGGGAAACTTCCAAGCAAGCAACACTAAATTCTCTTATATGGTCACGTGGGTCACCTTTTCCTCTATATTTATCAAATTTTGGAACCTCAAATCTTGATGGAAAAGGTATCATGACCTAACTTTTATCAAAACGATACGGTGATATATCCTCTAGTGAGTAGTGTTTTGTTGATGTTCCGGTTTGGATATCCATAAGTTGTTGTTGTTGCAAGACTTGGATTTGTTGTGTTAATGTGTCTAAAGGGTTTGATCTATCCTTAGTCTTGTCATTTTTGGGAGCATTGATGTCATTAGACGGGGTTGCTTCTTTCAATTTTGAGACATCAAAATCAGGGGGTAATTTAGTTCCTTGTTGTGCTAGCATGAGGAAGTATTTTTGGGGCTCCATGTTTATGACCTTGTCCATCATTCTTTGAAATTTAGGATCTTGCATAGCACCAACAAGTTCCTCATGTTGGATTTCCTCCTTGTCATCGCTAGAGGTAGCGGAGTGCTCACTATGGTTTGAGGGATCCATTTCTTTGTTTTTGTTGGTTTGGGATCTAGTTTGAACCATAAAAAGATTTGATGTGGGTGGAGTTGAGCGGGATAGTCATAAAAGTAAATGAAGTGTTTTTTGGGAAAATGTGGTTGAGATATGGTTGATTAGATTTGGAAGTTTTGCGATAAGATTTTCTAAGGTTTTCTTTTGATCTATTTGGTCAAACAAAGTGGTCTTGAGCTATTTAATGGTATTAGCTATCAAAGTGTTGATATAAAGGAAGTCAAATAGGGATGTTTGTTAACCGTTATTGATGTAGACTAGACCTTTATCAAGATGTTGTTTGAATTTTTAGAGGATCTCAATGATACCTTAGTGAGAACCTTGGTTTTTTTTTTGTTTGATTTGCAGATGACTAGGTATGTTATGGTAAGAGGAATGTTTTGGAAGACCGGTATGAAATGGATTTTTGTTGTTCAACTAAGTTCACAAATTGAAGCTAAGTAATAATGGGTACCTGAAAAGGATTTTATTTATCTCTCAAAATGTCAGGGACAAGCCACTGTCATAGATGCACAAATTTATTTGCACTGAAACAAAGTTTAGATGTGCGCTTCTGTGGATTGCATGCGTGTTTCTAAATGTGTGATTTTGTTGTTTAAAAATGCAGTTTTATGCATGCGTAGAAATATGGCTCAAATGCGCAGCAAGAAGGTTTGAATGCGCAGCAGTATGTGTTTGCGCGGAAAGAAATACTAGATGCACTGCAAAAGGTTTCAGATGCGCGGTTCTGTCTTTTTGCAATGTTTGATCAATTTTTCTTATTTTTAAGGATGCTTTCCTAAGCAATCTAAGTGTTTGGCTGATGATTTTGTTTTAGTTTGTTACAAGAAAACACAGCAGACAAGAAGATTTCGTAGTGTTATACAAATTTTTGATACACATGTTTGCAAACAAGTACAATTCCTATGGTTGGCAAGGGCAATATTCATCGAATTCCAAGTTGGATTTTACTCTAGCCACTTACATAAAGGCAGACAGTTAGTAACTTGGTAGCACCAGCTCCCCCTTACAGTGCACTCACTTCTCATGCATACCAAGTTACAGTTCCTCCGAAGAGTTAAACTTTTCTGTCTCCACACTAAATGAGTGTATGACATTGGATGGCTTTAGAGGTTTGACCTCCTGCATCAACAAATAGGGGTTCTTGGCTTTCTAAAATAATTGGCTTTTAGTTTGGGCATCCATTTGGGTGGTTATACGTGTAGTGATTCACTCTGTTTAGGAGGCTTCCCAATCTACAGAGGTTAGGCTCTAGAAGTTTAAACGCACCACAATTGTACTCTAGGAAACATTCGTCGGTATAACATAGCAGCACCTATTGTTTGTGCCTTTCGTCACAAACACAATTTATTTAAAGTGGCTTGGAAGTGGCTTGGCTTTAGCCCATTACCGCTTGAGGTCGTCCCACTTGGAAGAAACGCAATCCCAAGGGCAGGCCTCTTCTAAAGGTTATACAAATAAAACAATGAGTTTGGCATTTTGATCACCCAAAAAGGGGAGAGCATAGTCCTATCACCATTTTCAAACACAGGATACACTGGTTTTTTTATCATCCTAGAGTTAAAACTAAGTGTGTTTTACTCTACCAAGCACAAGAAATTGACAAGATAGCAAAAACTTTGAAACGATGGTTAATTTTATCCTCCTCAACAAATCTATGTGAAGATTATTGTTGAAGAATCAAACAAATTACTTTCCCCTAGTTAAGCTAAATAAGAGTTTGTATGCAAGTTGCATGAACAACAATTTACTCCTAATTAAAGCTAGATGAGAATTGTATGCAAGTTGCATGAACAATGATTTACTTCCTCCTAATTAGAACTAGATGAGAATTGTATGCAAGTTGCATGAATAATGATTTACTTTCTCCTAATTAGAACTAGATGAAGGTTTGATATGTAAGATGCAACTAAAAATGCCTAAACCCGCTCTTAAACCTACAAGAACATTCTGTCAATAGTCTCCATTAATGATTGATAACACCTGTAACCAAGGTTAGTATCAAAAATTTTACAAATTCAATACAACTCTCTAATAGGAATCAGATGCGCTGAAATAGAGAATGGATGTACAGAAAGATAGAATAAATGTGCAGGAATACAAATGCACAGAAAGATCCAATAGATGTGCAGATAAAAGCTTTAAATGTGCAGAAAGAATGAATGTGCCGAAAGAATGATCAGATGAGTAGAAAAAATCTTCATATGCGTCGGACTGTCATTTTCATCATGGATGCGCAGAACTGGAAAAATGAATGTGCCAGAATGACCTGTCATGACTACAACTTGACCAAAAACTCAAAATAGAGATTAAAAACAGGCCAGTGGCCCCATGGTGAGTGCCAAAATGTTGCTGAATTTTTGAATCATAGTAAAAACTACTAAATATCCAATAACTTCAATGGAAATAAGACAAATGCAAGCAAACAAAAGATAAAAAAGATAATACCTTTGCAACCAGATTTATCTTGTGCCTTCCATTATTGCCTATCTTTCTTTGATCTTGTGTGATTATGAGCTCTTAGAAGTTTTGTACTTCCTTGCTGTTAAGATGACAAAGATTGAATGGTTGTAGATGGATAATGCAATGAAGATTAAACTAACAATGCAACTCTATGAAGATGGATAATGGAGATATGGAGACATGGTTGGATGATTGTGATGATAATGAGATTATGCAAATGCAATGGAGCCAAAGGCACACTTGAGAGTTGTGATGGGATTTCTGCAGAGTGAGATTATGAAAGCTTGGGTGGTGATCAAATGTGTGTGAGCACCTTGTTTATATAGGCTGAGAAGAGGCCAAGTCCAAGTGTCAATAGATCCATGACTGGAGGAATTAGCTATGGCATGTATGGTTGAGGAAGCTTGAGTGAATGTGCGCGAATCAAAAGAGGACAAGTGTCCAGGCCTCTTTCATGAGTTATGGGAGTTAACAAATTTGATTGGAGAGTTAACTGGATAGATTGATCAGATGACTGGGTTGATTGAAGAGATAACTAATTTGTTTGGAGGATAAATAGAACATGTGGGTGAGGGGATATTAGCTAATTAAATATTAAAAATATTTAATTATGTGTGCAACATGGTGAAGTGGAAAGTGACGTGGAAGGTGAGGTGGATTTATGAATTTAAGACTTTGGAATAGAGGAATTTAGGATTAATTAAATAATTTAGGATTATTTAATTAGATGAAACATTAGAGGAATTAGGGTATTTAATTAAATAAATTGACTTTTATTTAATTTTGGGATAATGAACCAATCAAATAAATTAGAATATTTATTTAATTGATAGAAGAATAAAAATTACAATAAATATTAAAATGTTTATTTAGTTTGACACAAGCCAATTTTAGGTGTATACAATAGCTAATGTAATTAATCAATGGTGGTCACTCCTCATGCTATGAGTATTCTCTGGCTCTCATCAACTCTAGGATAGGTGCAACTCAATCATAAAAAAATAATCTCAAAATTTATCAAAGAGTGCCAATCTCCAAATATGGCTTATGCATCATTGTCAAAGTGGCCAATCAATAATGTGGCCAATATGAGTAGTCTACATTTAATATCTAGTACAACTCAATATTGTCACTTAAATCAACTAAGACTATGTGTATATCATCATGATAACATCCAAATCATCAAAATTTGTAGCTACATCAATTGCAACAATACTACTCAAGAAAGTCACAAGCACTTAGCAGGTGCAAAAACAAATACAACCAACTCAAACAAGTCCATAGTCAAGAGGAATAGGTACACCAACATATATCCACCAACAATTGAATCAATCATCAACATGTGCAATTAAGTGCATCCAAAACATTCATGTAAGATCAATGCCACAACATCATTGTTATGAGTAAAGTGGAGGATCGGATACACATCAAATGTCCACCAATAAGAATCTAAGAACCATATTAAATGAATCAACAAGTCATATGCAATCTATTGCCAACAATCAATAATCAACATAATCAATCCACAACATCATCTGACCTACACACATAAATAACTTTATAATACAATGCACTTGTATCAAAATACATCTCTAAAGAGAGAAACAATGCACAAGTCTTCTCTATAGCATCAACTCGGTTCTAAAGTCTCCACTCAAATCTAGGAAAGGGAAGAGAGCATATACCTCCTAAATTGGAAGTACCAAAGAACACATCATTGGCAAAGTAGTGATCACAAGTGCACTAATTCAATGATGCATGTTCAAGTTTATATCATGAGTCTTCACTAGGCTACCCTTTTAAGTTTTTAACTTAACAAAACATATGCACAAACAAAAATATGATACAACTAATCATCAAGAGGTCGTGAACAAATCACTAGCCTCGAGCACACATACTCTAAAATCTAATCACATACATCTACAACAAGTGTTGCATCTTCTATTTGTCAACTCATAATGCCAAACTAGATAATAAGATAGTTTAATAGTAGTAGCATTAGAAATAATAATATTTTAATATACAAATAGTATTTTCTTAGTTTAGTAATAAATACTAGTTTTAAAAACATCTTGTTCTTTCCTTCTTCTTGAAGCTTCCTCATTGTCATTTCTATATGTCTTGAGATGAATGTGAATGAATATGATTTTTGTTGTGCAAAATTCATATTACATCTTTCTTATGTTTGCTCATATCAATTGGTATTAGTCATGATAGTGGCCTTGGATCCAGTCTTCTAAAAGCTTTTGGTTAATGTTTACTAGATCCCTCACCTTTGGTTGCCATAGATCTAGACTTTTTGACAATGTCCTTTGGATTTCCTCTCTAGATCTTCATCTGTAGCCCAAAGATCTAGCCTCCTTAAGGGTTTCCACCTTTGACCCTTGCTAGATCTATATTCTCTTTTTCTCAAGTATCGCACTACAAAACTTTGCAGTTCATTTTTTAAGCCTTCTAAGGGATTTTTTAGGGTTTTAACGATCACCAATTAGTTTATCACATCTAACTCATAAAGATTTTTTTTTTAAACATCAAAATCGAAGTTGTGGAACAAAAGTTACACCCTCCAGAAGGTACTTTGCTTCAAAACCCTTGATAAAAAACTCTCTACTCATGTCCTTTTATAGTGGATCCTAAGTAGGATACACAAAGAGAAGAAACTTCTGAAGAATCAGCATGCATGAGTACTCTCCAAGAGATTTTGCAAAGTCAAGTGAAGATCCAAAATTGTGTCATGCAAGAACTAGTTGTAACATTTCAAATAGTGTTCCAGCACACTCTAGCCAATATGTTCGTGGTTCAAAACCTTATATTTCAACTCAAAATGAAGGTTTCTATTCCAAAACTTAACGGTAACTTTAATGCACCGAGAAGTTAGATTCTTGGATGCATAACCTTCATTCATTTTTTAAAACTCAGCCTGATCTAACCAATAATCAAAAGATCCAAATGGTTGAGGTCTACATGATAGACTTAGTCATGGACTAGTGGCATAATCATCAAAATATTCTTTGCAACAAGAGATGAGGAGGTCACATAATGGACAACTTTCCAAGCTATTATGAAGGAAAAGATTTATCCCCCTAACTACCTATGAAATATGTTAGCTTGATGGTTGTGTAACTCTAGAAATCTCCAAACCATTATGTGCAACAATATATTGACACTTTTAGCAAGCTCCGAGTCAAGCTCAGCGTTCCAAATCCATAATAGGTACTCATTGTTGGGTCATCCCACAATAATGGGTTACACTTTTTGGCCAAACTTGACATTGAAATAACATTTTGAACTAAATCTTCACTTTCTAACACCTATAGTCACTAAACTGTTATGAATTTGAAGATGGTGTGAACTAGTGATTTGTGAGATTTTGTTTGTAGATTCTAAATATTTAAAAAAAAAAAAATTGGAGTTAAATTGTAAAAACATTTGGGTCTCCTTTGATAACTAGCTTTTAATAATAAACAACATTTGTTTGAAGTGATGTGTATTCTGTAGCACATAAATTTTTTTTTCTACAAAGAATAAAGTTCTAATTCTTTTGAATTTAGATTGGTAACATTGATATATAGGGCATGCATTTGGTTTCATAATGTTTCGTTGAATATTTTTTTTAATTAAGTTTTGAAGTCAAACCAATTATAATTTAGACATAGGTGTATTCCGTAAAACATAACTTTTTCTATATTTATCAAAATTCAATTTTATTTTATTTTGTTGAAACAAGGACATCAATACCTAGGGCATAGATATTTTTTTTTTTTAAAATCACTAATTTACTAATTTTCCATGTGTGTAGAACAGAGAACTTGATGTTCGATGAAAAACCTACATTCACAAGAAATAAAAAATAAATATAATAATCAAATTAAATATATTTAAAATTATACTTTTTTCGAAGCTTATAATAAAGACTACATACTTACAAAACATAAATTTTAAATGAATTCATTTGATCCCCCAAAAGGTAAATCAAAAGTAGTTTTTTATCAGCATTTTGATAGGGGTAGAGGAGACTCCATTATATGTATGGTTTAAAACTAGCGGGGTTCTATCCAAGGGGGTTAGAATCTAAGGGGGTTTGATCAAACCCTCTTTAGTTAAAATCCCTTAAATGGAACCTTTCAAGGCTTAAATCATTATATTTTCTAAAAATATGTGATTTCAGCAAAATTAGGATGTCCCAGAAAGTGTAACCCATTATTGTGGTAGCACCCTGTTAAATTTATTTTTGGTCTACTTTCTACCCTTTGTAAAGAGTTAGATATGTTTGAAGTACAATCCTTGGATAGGGATTTCAAGCTTGTTATAGCTGCAAAAAGAAAGTTAGAACTTAATAAGGGGAATCTAAATGATGCTTATAAATAGTCTATAAACCCTAATGAACAATTTAAATTTCCAAATCAAATCCTTTTCCCCTATTGCTAGTAAAAATAATTTTGTAGCTATCACAAGGGTTTGGGTCATTTGACTAAATATTGCAGGGTTCTCAAAAGTAAGAAAGAAGGAAAAGCTCTCCTGGTAAAAGATCAACAAGATTGATCAAAATATGTTGGTGATTTGCCAATAGTGGAAGTTGATAATCCGATAAACTACTCTTATACCCATGGCCAAGAATTATTCTAAAGCATCTCAAGAGTCTATCATTACACGAAAATGTCAAATTAAGAATAAAATAGCTCTTTTAATCATTGACAATGGAAGTGAAAAGAATCGGATTAGTGAAAGGTCAGTTGCAAAACTCCAACTTCCAACATATGATCAGCTTCAGCCATACCATCTGGGATGGGTTCAAGAACATGGACCTCACAAATTTTTGGTGTGGACAGGATATACCACCTAACTGGTTCTACATTAGGTCCTATTCACACTTGTCTAATTAAGTTTACTTATGGTATACTTAGGGCACACTTAAGATAGTTATATTTTTGTGTCTCAAGTCATAAGATTAAGACACTTGTCATAATATAATGATGTCCTATGTTTCACCTTGTCCTATATAACCAAGGGCTTCTTGTTGTAATTTTATATTCATGTACATAATGTATGCGTATTTACATCATTTGATAGAATAGAATTATTCTTTTATGTTGGGTCTCTCTTGCGTTTTCATTGTAGCTCCTAGATCTTGGGTGGCTGCCTCCATAGCCAAATCTTGTATGGTATATAACATTCTATACCAACTCTTACATGGTATCAGAGCTTGTAGAATTGCTTAATGTTAGTCTTTTGAGATATCTATATTACAAATATTGGTTTCTCTTGAAAAGTTGAGTATGATCTTCTCTTGCATTGAATGATGACCTGGAGAATGTGAAAAAATTGATAGAAATACCAGATTGGGGAGGGTTTCTTCTTTGTGTCTTTGTATTACAAGTTCATTTTGGAGCATGTTGGTGCAAATCTAAGCTCACCATTGAGTTCAAGGTGTCCAAGAAAGTTAATTTTTCCTTTTGATTTGTCCAAATTAGACATTAGAGGCCAAATCTACAAGGATTTGAAGTTGGGAGGTGGTTGCTAGATCTAGGAGGTAGCCATATTTTTTAAGCACTTTGGGTCAAATCTGACCCTACCATTGCATCCAGAAGGCCCAAGAATCTAAGGATCGACTATCAATTCATCAAATTTAGATATTTTTCCCTAGGCCCTCAGAAGAATGTTCTCAGCCCCTAGTCGTACCGATCATACCATCATAATCTTTTCGTAGAATATTCTCTGCATAGTCCATTCATGGTCAAAATCTCTGGCATCCACAGAATCGACGTTGATTTATCTGTTGGGTAAAAAGTTCTTTATTTGCTAGTTTTTGTTTTGAACTACAAGTTTTTATCTTTATTTTATGGTTAATTCTACAAGTCACAAGTACCCTATATTGTACCTACAAGATATGCACTAGTCATAGGGCACCATGTGGCATGGATCCCATCCACCGCTACTACACCCACCACCGACTACCAATCACCACCGATAGCACCATCTCAAGGAATATTCTCCTCAACTACCATCATACTATAGAAATTACCATCCTATGCCAATAGGTGGTTTTTGCTAACGAGAAGTAGTTTTGTCTTTCAAAAGAGCAGTATTCGTGTATGGGAGTGGTTTTCTATGGAAATAATGATTGTTTTAGAATTCATAGGAATATTCTATCAATTTGGGTATATTTTGTCAAATGATCGTTGACATCAACGCTAGATCAACATGTCATCAGCATCTTCTCCTCCCAACCAGCCCCCCTCACAGTTGGAGTTTTAATTTTTGGTGCTTAACTTCAGAGGCCTCATTGTCAGTCACATGGGCTCCTTTTTGCAAGCATGATTTGGGGCAGAATTTTGAGAGCTTCACAATGGTGTAGAGAATTCTATACCAACTCTTACAGAAACTAATTAACAAGGTTTGTGTATTCACCATTGCTATTGGGCCTCTCAAAGATACAGTTGAATGTGATGTCACACCCTTGGATTATCCAAACCTCCTTGTGGGACATCTATTTTAGTATGACAAGAGTGCAATTTATGATGGCAAGCTCAACACCTACAAGCTCCAAAAAATGGTCATGTATATAAATTTGCTTTTGCTTCATGTGTCACATCACATTTCATTTCAACTAAACCTGTAATCAAGAAGGTAAATTTATCCAAACATTTAACAAGGAAGACACCATGCAGTCTATCATTCAAATGGGTTTTCAACTTCAAATGAATTTCCAATGGCTCTTCCTCTAGCTTCTTCAGTTCACCAACAAAAGGAACAAGGACAAGCTTTTCATTGTATTCAACACATGGCATAGATTCATGAAAAAGTTTAGGAAACACTACATCAAGATTCTTAGGCTAATTCTAAGCAAAAGCATCTCATCCCTTCCAAATTCTATATTTGAAGCTTCCTCATTGTAATTTCTATATAAGTCTTGAGATGAATGTGAATGAATATGATTTTTGTTGTGCAAAGTTTCTATTGCATTTTTCCTATGTGTGCTCATATCACTAGATCATGAACGAGTAAGGAATCTAACACAATTGATTCAAGTACGCAATACCAAATCCAAGCTCAAAATGCATACATAGACTCATCATTGTGATAATAGAGCTTATAATATATGATATGAACATCTAGATTAAAATGTACAACAAGAACATGTCAAGAATCTAGTTTAGTGGAATCCCTAACACATATTATCCAAAAGATCATTCTAAAGAAGATCATTTGCATCACAATCAAGAGCACCAATTACAACATCTGATACAATCTCTGGCATAAGTGTCACATGTGAAATACAATAACAAGAGCATCTGCAATGACAAGCACAAATAGGGGATTAGAAACACAACACAATTATCAACACATTCTTCTACAAAATAATGGGAAAAAGCATGTGCATAAACAAATCAATTTTGTTAAATCAATAAAGGGGAAAAAACACTATTTTACTCACCAAAAGAAAGCGGTGAGACCTAAACTTGGTACCTTCTATAAGTTGTATAGGAAAACCTCTAATAAACTTCATTGTCATGTTTGAACATAAAGGCCTTAACCACTCCTATAAAGGCATTTACTTTAAAGAAACTATACAAATAAATAAAAAACAAACCTTAAGTTTAATTAAACTTTGTTTAAAGATTTGTAGAATGACTTAAGAAATTTCACTAAGAAAAACTTTAAATTTAATAGTTAAATCTAAAAACTCATTTACTCATCTTTATGGACTATGAAAAAATAATGAATACTCAAAGAAGCTTGTCAAGATTCCTACATTGGCCTTGGCTCAAGCTATCAATATCAAATAGAAATATCAACTAAAAGATAGAATAGGGTCATACTTTCACAACGTCAATGATGAGTTTCTCATGTATTAAATCCAAAAACTCTTTTACTCATCTTCATGGACTGTAAAAAAAAAAATAATGAATACTCTAAAAACTCTTTCAAGATATCCACATTGGACATTCGCCTTGGCTCAAGCTATCAATTTATCGAAAAGTAATATAAACTAAAAGATGGAATAAGGCCTTACTTTCACAATGTTAGTGATGAGTAAAGTCTGTCAAGATATCCACATTGGACATAGGCCTTGGCTCCCACTATCAATATCGAAAAGGAATATCAACTAAAAGATGGAATAAGGCCTTACTTTCACAATGTCAATGATGAGTAAAGTCTATCAAGATATCTGCATTGGACATTGGTCTTGGCTCAGGTTATCAATATCGAAAAGGAATATAAACTAAAAGATGGAATAAGGCCGGCCTTTCACAATGGTGATGAATAAAGTTTGTCGAGATATCCACATTGGACATTGGCCTTGGCTCCCACTATCAATGTCGAAAAGGAATATCAACTAAAAGATGGAATAAGGCCTTACTTTCACAATGCCAATGATGAGTAAAGTCTATCAAGATATCCGCATTGGACATTGGTCTTGGCTCATGCTATAATATCAAAAAAGAATATCAACTAAAAGATGGAACAAGACCTTACTTTCACAATACCAATGATGAATAAAGTCTCTCGAAATATCCACATTGGCCATTCGCCTTACCTCAGACTATCAATGTCGAAAAGGAATATCAACTAAAAGATGGAATAAAACGTTACTTTCACAATGACAATGATGAGTTTCTCAATGTACAGCGTTGGAAAGGGTTCCACGGACTTGTGACAAGATAATTTATTCAAATTTTGCTAAATTGCTTTCACACAGATCTTGCTTTCTCTCGTCCTCCTGAGGACAGTGATTTGACCAGTGATGTTCGTGATGACGGATCCTTTAATAGCAAAATCATTCCTTTAGCGAAATAAAACAGAAAGTGGCGCAAATTTCCTGTGAAAAATATTGTACGGGACGGTGTACAGGCATTCCGAGCTCTATGGAACGCAGTCTAAGCTCTCTGGATTGAATCTGTACCTTATTCATTTGGAAATTTGCGCAACTAGTCATGTAATGGCCAAATCAAATTTACTAGCCACTTCTGCTATCCTGCCACAATCTCCTCGTCCGTTGATGTTAGGGCAAACCCTCACAAAGCTGTGAAGAAGCTTCAACCACCACAAGCCAAAAACAATGATCACACTTTAAAAACTCCTTTAATACAAAGAAATGCCACTTTCTAGGCTTAAACCTACCTATCATTATAAAACACACATTAAAATTAAAGATATTATATTTTTACAATCTATTGTAAATATATTGAAGTGTTTATGGAAAAAAATTGTTTTGTTAATAATGTTTCCCATCACACCCCATAATCTATCATCAAAAAGAGGGAGAGTCCTAAAATTGCTTCCTCCAAAATTTCAATTTCATGAAAAGAGTGTGTGTGGCTGAAAAAAGCGGTCTGAACATAAAGAAGGTCAAGAAGTTTCCCCTTAAACCCTAGGTTTTTTTTTTTTTTCTATTGCTCTGTTTTGGATCGAAGCTTTCATGAGGCTTAAGATTGCGACTAGGCAGTCTAGAGGCAATAACTACCCAGGTTCAGGTCTTGAAGAAAGGGAGAAGGACGATTTGCAGGATTTAGAAGTAGCGCATGATTCTTAGAACATGGAGGGAGTTTGTGAGCAGAATGGTGAGAGAGAAGTATTGGACAGAATAGATGAAGTTCCAAACAACGAGTGCAGGGGAGAAGTGCTTACGGGCATGTTAACTAACAAGACCTGCAGTCAAAATGACAAAGGAGATGCCTTGAAAGAAGACCTTTCCAATGTTGAAGCAGGTAAAACCCTAGAATTTTTGCTTCCAAATGAAGTTATTGAAGTTATTATTGAATGTCAGAATCACTCTGTTATTTTATTCTTCTTAAGGGGTGTCTCTTCTGAGTTAGAGTTTCACCGTTGGGCCAAAATGATTGGGAAAATAAGGGTTGGGAAATTGAATCCTTAAGAGGGCTAGGGAAAGGACATGTATCCTGTACTTTTAAATTAGCAAAGCATGCTCAAGTAGTGCTTCATTATGGCACCTGGGTCATTTGCGAGCAAATCTGTTATATGCATGCCTAGAGTTTTGACTTCCATCCTGAAGGGCCATCCAGATCTAGATATCCTATGTGGATTGAATTACCATATCTGAATTTAGCAGACCTTTCCTAAAAGATATTATGTCTCAGCTAGGAAAAGTTATCTAGTGCAAACTCAATACTGATAAGTTTGCTAGCTTAAGAGTGCATCCTAGGGTTTGTGTGGAAGTTGATTTGAACAAACAATTGTCTGAGAATATCAAGCTAATTGGTCCTGGGTTTGAGTTAGAACAACCACTAGTTTATTTAAATAAGCCCAATGCATGTTTCTCTTCTCAGAAAGAAGGGCATTTAATAAGAGATTGCCCTATCAGGAAAAACAAATATACTCAGCCTCCCCCGTCTTCTGCTCCTGTCTTTCAAGGATCCCCATCCCTTTCATAGCCTTTGCCTTGCCATAAGGATTAGCCCAATCCAATCAAAACTTTTATTCCTTCCCCAGCTAGTCAAATAGATCAGCCCATGGTAGACACACTGTCCAATGTTATTTCATCTTTCAAAGATGCAATTATGACTAATGAATGGAGAGTGGTTAGAAAGCAAAAGGAACCTTCTAGCTTTTTTAATCCTTTGGTCTCTCATTCATAATCTCGTGCTAAACTTCCTTCTTCCTCTTCTATCTCTCAAGTTCAGATTTTAAACAAGCCCATCTCTCCTCCCTCTTCTATTCCACAAGACCAGTACTCTCATGAATCCATCTCTCCTCCACCATCTTCCCGACATAGGTCAAGGTCCCCCTCCTTAGCTACTAGAAATGTTTATAATGGAGATCAACATGTTCCCCTTGCCAATCAGTTTGATGTGTTGTCTCAAGAAGATGAACCTATTATATCATCTTTGACATGAAGTGCAATATTCTATCCTGGAATGTTAGAGGGATTTCGCTCCCTCATCGAAAGTTTAAAGTTAAGGATGTTATTACCAAATGGAAGCCTGATATTCTATTTTTGCAAGAAGTTAAAGTTAGTGGTAGTCAGCTAGAAGCGTCACTATTTCATGTATGGAGAGATGCATTTTTTCTACATACATCTCATAGTGATGGTAGAGGAGGTGTTGTTTTGGGAGTTGCTTCATGGATAGCAAAGCATATTATTGATAAATGAGAGGACCCCTCACACAACTGTGTTTGGGTCCTTGCCTTTATCAATGGTTTGCCTATCGGATTTTGTTTAGTGTATGCGCCTAATAATGCTAAAGAACGTACTATCCTTTGGGAATGGATGTCCAATCATTTACCCAATGCTGATTGGATTTTAGGTGGTGATTTCAATATGGTAGAACACCATAATGATCGCAACTAGTTTAATCACTCTAAACTCAACAATGAGGAATTTGATAAGTGGATATTTTGTCTCAATTCTTTGGGTGTTATAGATCCTATTTTTGACAAATTTTCCAATCATACCAATTGTTGGTACACCTGGTCCAATTGTAGATTAGGGGGTGAGAGGAAATTAAGTAGACTTGACACATTTTACCAATCCCCTAACCTACATTTGGTCTAGGCTGCATTGGGCAATTTGGTTCAAGTTGATTATTCTACAACTCTTTCAGATCATTTTTTGATCTTATGTACCTTTTATGCTTCTCATATGCCTAACACTAAGCATGCTCTTCCATATAAGCTGAATATTTCTCATCTTAAAAATCTTGAATGTATGGTTGCTTTAAAAGGCATTTGGGATTCTATCCCTAAGCCTCAAGAAGGGGAATCATGTATCGATTGGTGGTGTTCTACTATTTCTCAATGTATTATGTTTTTACGTGCTTTGGTAAGAGAATGGCTTGGAAGCATAGGCGTAAAGAAAAAACTCTAAAAGGGAAACTGGAACATGCAAGAAAACAACTAAATGCAAACGCTAGTAACATCAATATTCAAGCTACTATTGATGAGATTGAGACGCAGCTACGCAATCTTGATAACTATAGATATATGGGGGCTAAAATCAGAGCTCGCCTTCATTGGATTAAAGAAGGTAACAAAGGCTCTAAATTCTTTTTTAGCTATTTGAATTATAAACAATTCACTATTTCAAAAAATTTATGCAAATCTTTTCAGTGAGGTTCATCATTGGGATGATATCTAGAACACCTTGGAAGATATTGTCAAAGATTGCATTCCTAATCGAATCAATCCTGGATATAGTCAGTTTTTGGATTGGGTGCTATCTTTAGATGATCTTGAACATGTTCTTTTCTCTATGGCCTTGAACAAAAGCCCAGGTTCATATGGGCTTCTTGTAGAATTTTATCAAGATATGTGGCCCCATATCAAAGAGGACCTCTATTGCCTTTATTTGGAAGCTTTTAACAAAGGTTCTTTGGGTCCTATTATTAATAGAGGAGTTATCAAACTTTTACCTAAAGGGAAAAATTAGGACTCCGTCTCCGGTTGGCAACCTATAACTTTACTAAATACCTCATATAAAATCATAGCTAAGGCTTTGACTAGGCGTATTAAACCAATGGTTCAAGACATAGTAAGACCTGAACAAATAGGTTTTTTAGGGGGCATATTTATTCTTTATAATTTAATTCTAGCTTCGAAGGTGAGAGAATGGGCTCAGCAAATTGGTTAGAATGCTTTGGTGATTAAACTTGACTTTGATAAAGCATATGATAGAATGCACTGGAGCTTTATCCTCAAAATTTTACAATGGCTTGGTTTTGGTCCTAAACTATGTGATCACATTCGAATGTTGTTTAAGGATGCTAATGCTCAATAAATTGTTAATGATCATATGTCAGATCCTTTTTTACTATAGTGCTCTATCAGACAAGGTTGTCCACTTGCCCCTTTTTTATATGTTCTTACAGCTAATGCTTTGGGTTATCTGTTACAAAAGGCCAATCAGTTGAATCTCGTATCAAGCATTTTGATTCCACAAAAGGTTGGTGTGATTAACTCCCACTTTGTTGATGACAATATGTTTTTCTTGCAAAATTCAAAAGTAGAAATTAAGAATACTCTTGACATATTGAATCTTTACTGTTCGGTGTTAGGCTCTCAATTAGCTCATGAAAAAACAAAGTTTTTAATGATCCAAACCGGCCTTGTCCCCCAATGGATCCATAGTGAATGGAAACAAATTAAACATGGTGAGATAACCAGATACTTAGGCATCCCCTTTGGTTTGGGTGTCTCTCTTCATGAGATGTGGAAGTGGTTTCTTAATAAACTCAAAAATAAACTCTTTATTTGGGGCAGTAAGTTTCTTTCATTGGCTAGTAGATTCCAAGTTGTCAATAAAATATTCCTTGCATCTCATGTATACTTCTCTTCTTGTTGGATGCCTTCAAACAAAGGGTATGAGGATTTAAATAAGCTCTCTCATCAATTTATTTGGTCCAAGTGGGATGGCAGTTCTAGTTTCAAATATACCTCTTGGTCTCATTGTATCCATCCTAGAAGGAAGGGAGGATTGGGTGTGACTGATCCCAAAACTCAAGTGATATGTTTAGCATCTAAATGGATTGTCAGAGTTATTCAAGGCGAAGAGCCACGGAAATTTTTGTTAAGGCACAGATTGAAATCTGCTTCTGTTAAAAGTAAATGGCAGGAAGTTAGCTAGTTAGATAAGATACTTCTTGTGCCTTTCTTTTGTATTAAGGCATCTTCTGCATTACAATCTATTTGGAAGGCATGGCAGAAGGTCTGTCGTTTCCTTAAGTGGAAGGAAGCATCATTACAACATGGCGTCAGTTTTTCCACTTCATCCATTTGGTGGAATAAACTGTACAGTACCACGGTTAGCCTTTGGCTACTATATTTCCCAAGCAGGCTTGTCTGTTATTCAAAAAAGGTGTTCATCAATTTAATGATCTTTGGGACTTTAATTCAATGAGTTGGTCATCGTGGGTTCTTACTATGGAATGTTTTATGCTTAATAAGAAGCTTGAAAGGTTTCTTATCTTTGTTCAATCATTGGCCTCAGAAGATCTTTTAATGAAGATGTGTACCCCAGTTCAGTGCAGCTTTTTCAAGGATTGGTGTTGGCTTTCTTATGGTCATTTTAGTCATTTCCCCTAAAAAAAATTTATCTTTCCCTACTTCCTCATATGGAACTTAACCCACGGATGAATCAAAAGTGGAAATGTAAACTTAAGAACAAATCTTGGATTAAATTAAGTGCTCAAATTTGGAAAAGTAAAACTGATGACGATGCAAAAATCATGGCATGGAAGATATTACACTATAAGCTTCATGTGGAAGATAGGTTGAAATGTATCTTAGTGCAGCCTGTTAAATGTCCTTTTTGTGCCGGCAAAGAAACTTTAAAGCATATATTTTGGGATTGTATTTTTGTTAAAAAGCAATGCTTTGTTGTTTTAACAAATATGCCTGCTATCTTTGGCCATCAATCAAACTACAAGGAAGCATTATTGGGATGTGGTTTTCATAGTAATTTGATAGTTGATTCTATCAAATAGGGCATTTTATTTCATTTATGGAAAACCAGGTGTTTAGCAGTGTTCTCTAATGTTAACTTTCATTCAAAAATAGTGATTCTATGACTTTACTCTGATATCATATTGTGGACTGCTTCTTTGTTTTCACAACTACAGGGCTTATCAAAGAAGAAAATGATGTTTGTTTATCATCTTGATCAAATCAAATCTCAAATTTTACAACTTGCAAATGCTAGAGCATTGAACACCAAACATCTAGAAGGGTTTCTAAGATAGCCTAATCATTAATTTGTCTATCCATCCCAGTCTATTGTTTGAGGCGGAACTACTTGTAGCTTTGCTCCTGACAGACTTTGGTTCACCTACCTTCCTTCAAGTTACTTCTCTATGCAAAGCTTCTTCTAGGTATTTTGTATCACTACAACTATTATTGGTGTCCAGACATGCTATGTGTTAGCTTCGTGACTTTGTGTGATGGCCTATTCTTTATTGCAGATCAACGTTTTATATGGTTTGGATACATGTTGTATGGTATTATTAGTCATTGTTGAGCTGCATAAAGTTTTGTTGTGTTGTTTTGTAAAAGATGGTTTTTGTTAGGTTGTTTTGGTGGCTATTTTGTTCACCACAAGACTTGTATGGTTTGTTTATGCTGTGATGATTCTATTTACAACTTTGTATTAGCTTATTCTAGCAGTCTTTTTACTACTTCTCATGTATCTTCGCATTTTTTTAGTATAAAAATAAAATTCAATTTCACTATATATGGAATGACATATTCTCATTTAATACCTTAAAAAGAAAGAAAATAATTTGCTTTTGATGATTGAATCAACATTGGTATCTTACTCTTTAATACGCCTCTAGAGATGAATTTCTTTAATGCTTCTCTCGTTTCTTTATGTGCCTCTTAACATTGCACACCATATGACATATGCAAGCAATTCCATCATTTGATAAACAACAAATTTTTGTGGTTCTCAATTTCCCCTTATCTTTAAATTATCTAACATTTTAGTGCTTATGCTTTTGATACAACTTGTAAGTGATAAGTTCATATATATGCACATAGGATTACGAGGAAGAAAAATAAAAATAAATAGATATTGTTCATAATGTGACAATCAAATAAATATAAAGAGTTGTTTAAACATCTTCTAACCACTAAATAACCATCCTTAGTTAATTAGGATTTGGTTAGCCTATAATTAGTACAGATATCTTAAATACATCTATTTAAAAATATTGAAAGATATCAATTTGGAATTATTTTATTTATAAAAGTTATTTTACTTTTAAAATATGTTCATTATTTTGGTAATTCTTTTGCTTTGTTTTTACTTTCAAAAAGTGTAATAAATATTATATACTTATATGTCACATATGAGTAATTGTTCAATTTTAGTTCTTGAGTAAATGGTAAAACAATAAATAGTATCTATCTTTTCTTATCTATCTACTTACCTATTTATGTGTTCATAAATATTAAAAATGATATTTATATAGAAAATAAAATAACTCTATATAATTGGAAGCACGATCAAAATTAAAATCGAGAGACTGCCAAAGATGTCAAAAATTCTAACTATATCAAAGGATTACTGCTCTGGGGCTTCCATGCAGGATGATAAGATTGGTGATGGCTCCCCTATGGCTGCCTTGGGCGCGGATGGCATTTCAATGATTGCCTATGGTCTGGGATTGCCAGACTGCTTAGATCTACAGGGCATTCTAGGTGAAGCGCGTGGGGTTTTGGCCTCCCCCAAGGCCTCTGATTTATTTTTTTATGCTCCGATTAGGGTTTCAAATCAATATCCCCATCATGTAGTGATGGTGCACGATGGTTTTGCCTAAGAATCTGAAATAACATTCAGATTGCAGGATGGCTAGGGCTGCAAAATTGGATAGAGGTTTGGGTACAAATAAAGCTTTGCATGAGGGTAGAATTGTTATGCAGACCTCAATGAGGCTGGTCTCCTCCACGACCCCACCACTTGCTGCTCAGGTTGATGCTTAGTCTAAGCTTGGGGGCACATAGGATCTTGCCTCCAAGGCGGGGTACAACAGAAAACATCACCACAGGTTTGGATGCAACAAAGTCAGGTTCCCATGCATCTCCAAGATCTCCAGAGTCTTCAAAAAATTACACAGCCAACAGGAGAATCGTCGAGTGCTCTGTGAAATCCTTAACACTTGACTTTGATGACACTCTATCAAAGGAGATGCAGGAAAATGTGGCCTTCTTCTCAAAGAACGGTTTAATCATAAGATTCAGTCACTTTTGGCCCAACCTCCTAGATCTTCATGACTAGATAACAAAATTTTGGCTTCCCCTTATGGATGGAGGATTAGAGATTTACCCTAGTGCGATGGGTTTTTTCATTGTGGTCTTCGATGGTAAGAGAGACAAAAACACCATTCTTAATTATGTTTGGCAGTGGGAAGGAAATTTGCTGCATGTAAAATCTTCGCACCCTAAGTTTGATCCATCTAAGGAATCATTTTTAGTTTTGTTGATCTAGGTTTGTCTCCTTGGTTTGAATCATGTTTTGTTGCAATCAGGAACTCTTTGGGCAAATTTATGTATACGAATGGAAACTCAAGAAATTTTATCCATACAACTTATGCAAGGATCTTGGTGGAATTGGACATCTCGAAGGATCTTCCGGCTGAAATTATCTTGAGGGCTAATGGACAGTACTGGAATCAGCCATTGGATTATGAAGGTTTAATCTTCAGATGTAGGAGATGTTATGAAAACCGATCACATTGTTGCTAAGTGCCTAACTATTAAGACAACCAAACGAGTGGCTTCTTGGTGGAAGGATTCTTCCCCCAAGCATTAGTTTGTTTTGAACTCTCCCAAAGAGAATCTCTCCCCCACAAAGTCAAATGTCAAGAAACAAAATGTAGAGGTGGTGATGGAAAGATCTCCAGTGTCAAAGCCAGCTGACAAGATGTTCCAACTGAGAGACCCAAGCTACCAAGAAAAGGCAAAAAGTTCTTTGAGACCCTTGATTACTAACTCTTTTGAACCAACAATTAACCAATCCTCAAGCTCTCCTACCTTGGTTGTGTGGTCTCAGAATTTGGGAGCATCACTGAAACCCTTAAATGGAGTGGATGGTGAAGGAAATCCAAATGAGAACAAATATTCTCAAGATCAAGGTTGGACGGAGGTCAAGAGGAAGAAATATATCCCTCCTCATAAGATGTCTCTCAGGTCCTCTAAGAGGGGGGACAAAATGGCAACATAATTCTCTTTTACAAGCTTTTGGGTGGGCGGTTTTGTTTCAGCTTGGGCTTTAGCATAGGTGATTTTTTGTCTTTTTTCTTGTGCTTTGTTACTGTAAGTGGCAACAATAACTCTTTGTTTCCACCCCTTTTTAGGGTTGATACACCTTTCTCTTTTATTTTTTTCATATATGGGAGTGGACCTCTTGTCCACAACTTCTTACCTGTCAAAAAATAACTCTTTATATAGAAAATAAATATTTATATAGTAAAAGTTGAAGTAAATAATTTGTTTTGGTTTAGCTTTTGAAAATTTAGGCTTATGATTTATTGCATTACTATTCAAAAATAAAATAACTCTTCAATTTTATATATTTATATTCTTAACTAAAAATTAAAAGTTATGTGTCCATGTATGTATGTAGGAAATAAAATAGTTCTAAAATAAAATAAAAATATTTGGGTTTTGCAAATAAATGTATTTAAGATATCTATAATGTTTATTAATAATAATAATATGTTTATTATCAAATAATTCATTTATAAATTTAATTTAAGGGGTTAAAATAGTTCTAAAATAAAATAAAATAATTGAGTTTTGCAAATAAACGTATTTAAGATATCTATAATATTTATTAATATTCATATTATGTTTATTATCAAATAATCCATTTGCAAATTTAATTTAAGGGGTTTTTGGATCATGAGGCCTCTTGGTGTAATCAAGAGCTATTAAATTATAAGGTAGGAAATAAACTAAAGTGTTAAATGAACATATATTCAACACTTGTTACATTGTTTCAATCAATCAACAATCAAGTCAAGCTTTTATTACAACAAATTAAATTCTATCTCCAATTGCTCCAATTAAAAAGTCAAATGATTCCTTATTAATAGATTTATTATATAATTAGATCTAGATTTATCTAAATTCAGAATTCTTATACATGAGTTTGTCTAAAAGTATTCTTATATTTTAAATAATAGACTAACAAAGTCTTACATCTTTTATTTAATATCATATAAAATAATTTAAAAGAGGCATTCAAAAAAATGCATATAATTAATATAATTAGTTCTTATCTTATGAATCAATATTTTATTATGAGTTGAGAACCATTTTCTACAAAACTTTGTTTAATAGTCAATTATTTCAATCAACAAATAAGCCAAGCTTCTATTTCGATAAATCAAATAAATATGCATTCTCTCTTGTTATCCCAATTATACAATCAAATAATTCTTATTAATAAATTTAATCATTTAATTAAATCTAAATTTATTATTCTTATAAATTAGTTATCTAAAATTATTCTTATAGTTTAAATAACAGATTAAAAAAACCTTATATCTCTTATTTAATATCAGATATAATTATTTAAAAAAAAACATTAAAAGATCACATAATTATTTTTTATTTTTTATTTTAAATTGATACTTTAAAATTTTATTCTATCATAAAAATTAAAAATCATTTTTGCTTAATACAAAACTTCACTTTAAGTAATCTAAATTTATTTATTTAAAAAATAATAATAATACAAATCTTTTGATATCTCCCACTACTCCAAAAGCATGTCCACCAAATCCATCTATTTCAATCTTTGATATGGAAAAAGAGCTCTTTAGGGGCCAAAGCAAGGATGATGCTTCAGTCTAAAGTCTAAAGCTAGTGTGAGACTAATATTTAGCTAAGAGTTGGAAAATCTAACAATAGTTAACTTGTCATTCCAATACATTCATCTTTGATGTGTCACTTGACCTTCGTGTATATATGATTTTATGTTATGTCCGAGCACAACAAGATTGAGATCTTCATTAGATAAAGTGTCCTAAGTTAGCCCTTGATTGGTTTATTTTTGTCTAGAAATCAAACAGACCATTGCTAGGGTCATAAGAATTGTTTAAATGAATGTTTATCAATTTGTCATATCTTGTTATGTAGTGCACGAGGAATTTAATAATTTAATCAAAGATTAGTAACTAAAGAAATATATGAGCTTCATCAATAAAAAATAATGTATATTAATTGAGAAAATATATAAATAAATATCTTTTTTTTTTCTTGACTAAAGAGAGATGATAAATAAATATCTTACTTTTTGTCTTAACTGAAGAGAAATGATAGTAGGAGATTTAGTTAAAAACAACCAATCTTCAAGCATGAGTATAGTCTTGTTACACTTTATAAGAATTTATGAAAAAGTTATAATTTAGATCTAAAAATCAAGAATTTATCTTCTTTTGAATAGAGTTAATGTTAAAATTAGTTTAAAACATTATTTAAGATAAATAGTGTTAAATTATGATTTTAAAAGTTAAATTAATACATGGAAAGAATACTAATATTGTATAAGAATGCAAACCTTTATCTTTTTTATAATTAAAATTGAATGTATAATTAGTATATATTATTTTAGATAAATATAAGTTAAAAATGTAGATTCAACAAAATTTAATTAAAAAATAAGTGAATGGTCTCATTTTAAAATAGATAGTTTTTTTTTGTTAAATATCCTTACTATTGATTTTTTTTATTTAGAAAATCATGAGTTTCACCATAAGAAAGAAAATGTTTTAATATTTTTTAAATAATATCTATATTTTGTCATTGTTTGTATTATAATTTTAATATATTATTGATTTTTATAATTGCTTTGATTTGAAGAGTTTTCAAAAAAAATTATATACTAATTTTTTATCATTAATGTTGAACATTGTTGGCCATAAGAATTTATGAAAAAGTTACAATTTGGATCTTTAAAAGATCAAGAATTTATCTTCTCTTGAATAAGAGTTAATATTAAAATTAGTTTAAAACATTATTTAAGATAAATAGTGTTGAATTTTGATGTTAAAAGTTAAATTAATACATGGAAAGAATACTAATATTGTATAAGAATGCAAACTTTTATCTTTTTTATAATTAAAATTGAATGTATAATTAGCATATTTATCTTAGATAAATATATGTTAAAAATGCAGATTCAACAAAATTTAATTAAAAAAAAAAGTGAATGGTCTCATTTTAAAATAGATAGTTTTTTGTTAAATATCCTTACTATTGATATTTTTTTATTTTCTGGTAGAAAATTATGAGTTTCACAATAAGAAAGAAAATGTTTTAATATTTTTTAAATAATATCTATATTTTGTAATTGTTTGTATTATAATTTTAATATATTATTGATTTTTATAATTACTTTGATTTGAAGAGCTGTGAAAAAAAAATTATATACTAATTTTTTATTATTAATGTTGAACATTATTGACCATATTTTTTTTTAATTATTTTAGTATATCAATTATTGACCATAAATGGTATTTGTATTTTTATTATTTTTAAATGAAAATAAATTATTTATTTGCTTTAAGTTTGTATTTAAAACATGTTAAAATAAGTCCAAAAAAAATGTCTTTCACAATGACATAAAATACTTCTATCATCTATAGGTTACACAATTTTTACTTTATATTTTATATAAATTAATGGTACAATATAAAATCTAATGGTGTGATCTCCAATGAATCAATTATATTTAATAATAAAATGCAATTTCATGCCCTTCTTCCACACACCAAATACTCTACTTTTCTCATGATTTATGGTTTCTAAAGGCAAGGCCCCATGTAGTTTAGCTTATTTTGTCTAACTACTCAATTTTTAAAGGGGCCCCATGTAATTGTTTAGCTTATCTTGACAAGCAACCACTATTCATTTTTAGAAGAATTATTGTGGAGCTGGTGGTCCCATGAATATTTTTTTTTATTTATTTTCTTAAATTGTAATTTTTTACTATATAAAATTATTTTAAAAGAGGGAACTGCATCCCCATGATGTTTTTTATTATACAATTGCTACATAATTTCAACTCCTTTCTACTTTCAGATTATATTTTCAGTTGTCTAACTACTCAATTTTTAAAGGGGCCCCATGTAATTGTTTAGCTTATCTTGACAAGCAACCACTATTCATTTTTAGAAGAATTATTGTGGAGCTGGTGGTCCCATGAATATTTTTTTTAATTTATTTTCTTAAATTGTAATTTTTTACTATATAAAATTATTTTAAAAGAGGGAACTGCAGCCCCATGATGTTTTTTATTATACAATTGCTACATAATTTCAACTCCTTTCTGCTTTCAGATTATATTTTCAATCTCCAAAATGTGGATGCTCCACTATAATAGGGAAAGATTATAAATTATCCTTTACACATAATTTAAAATTTGCATGAGACCACCCTCAAATTTAAATAAGAACCATAGAAAAGACAAAAGCACATTCAAAACATTGTTTGGTTTTTAAAGTCATTATGATGCCAAACCTCTTTAGTTCTCATTTTAATGACAAATGGCTTGGCTTTCAAAAACATGTGTTTTCCTATAGGATAGGGTTTCCAAGCATATCTTCATAAATCACCCTTAGGGCATGTCCCCATGCCTCCGTTTAGTTTATTTTGGCTAACAACCACATTTTAGGAGATATTTGTGGAGTTGGTGATCCCATGAATTTTTTATTTTTTTTTTGCTTATCTTAAACAATTGTTTATTGTATAAAAATAAATTATCTTAATTTAGAAGATAAATTAAAAAATGAGGGAAAAAAATATATGCAGACACATACATATTTTTCATTATACAATGGCTGTTTATTTCCAGCCCCCTTTTTTTCCACAGCTTATTTGCATTTCCTAAACAATAGCTGTTCCACGAAAATAGGGAAAGATTCTATTTTATCATTTTCCCATAATTGTAAATTTCTATGGAGGCCACTCCAACTGCTTAAATTTAAACAGAAAAATAACTTAAAGAGCCACATGGGTACATGAGGTTCTTAAAGAGTGACTTGCAAGGGCATTACATATCTTCAATACAGAAGATGGTAAAAAGTTTAAAATGATGGTTATATTTGTTTTTTCTTTCTTATTAAAGAAATGTTGTAAGGTGCCTGTAGGCCTAGTGAGTCCCAGAAAAAATTGACAACAAAGATCTCTCAAATACAATGGACAAAATGATTTCACAAACATTTTATTCAGAACTGCCCTAATTAGCCAATCCATTAAGGAAAATAATCATGATGAATGACCCAGAGTGCATATGTAAAATTGAACATATGAACATTTCTTGGGGATTAGTCAATGCATATCCCCTTGGGTTACAAAGAAACAGAGAAATTTTTAGCTGTATTTTTACCAATCCGTGTTCTTCCACCTCAATAAATCCCAAATAGCTGGAGTTATTTTGCATACCTCTGAAAACTTAAAGTTGCGCACCATTATTTCTTGGAATCTATTACTTCTTTTAGTTTTTTGCCAAGAGCCATCGCCAATGGTGGAGGAACTGCATTTCCAATCTGACGATGCTTGCTATGTATGCTGCCACAAAACTTGTATTTGTCGGGGAAACCCTGCAAACATCAACTATAATGATAAGCCACAAAAATTACATGTACAAAGCAAGAGTACAGTTTAGACGAGGAATCTAACGTGTCAAAAAAGCCTGTCACTCACTTGTGAACGAGCACATTCCCTAACAGTAACAATACGGTCCTGATCAGGATGAAAGCACATGCCTACTTTGCCCATCGGCTGTGGATCTGTAATAGATGTAGGAAAGTTTCCTTCCCAATCCAGTCTTCCAAATAGACCTTTCCATTGATTATGCCGATCAGCAGTATTTGGGAGGCACCAAGGAATGAGATCAACTAATTGTCCTGTAGATAACTTAACCTGACAAACAACCCCATAAGAAAATGTTACTAGTGTCTTGCATGGTCAAACCAAACATATACAAGTATCATCCAATATCAATTTTCAAACAGAGAATGGGAATTGCCAAAAACCTTTTCTTCTGGAAGATCTCGCCAATCACAACCTGGGTGCTTCGGAATTCTTTGGCAACGAATTAGATTCAACTCATTCATTTCTTTAGAAATTTGATCGTATAGAACAACTTCCTCACCACGAATCTGCTTTTGAAACCAAGAGACTGGAGCATTCCCATACTGCCAAATACATGATGGACAAAGTCAAGGTACAAATTTTCATCACAAATAGATAGAATATGCAAAAGCTAGGTAGCAATGCAAATAGCTCCTAGACAAACTCAAGGCTACTCTCCTTATATGAACCTCTTTCAACTTATACCAATGTAGCGTGCCCATTTACAAGCACTTAAGCAGGAGTTCCAAATTGGTGAAGCCTAGACAGCCAAATTTTCAGTTTCCAATCAAACACAATTTTGGCTGTTTGTGAATTCTTCCTTTTCTGCTTTCAGAGTCTTCAATATTTCCAACTTTTGCGGTGTTTACCACTTTTCCCCATTAACCTTTTTGTGACCATTTCTGATTATGTAACATTTACAAAAAATTTTAACACTAATAAAACATACACCAAAACTATGAAACCAGGTCAGATAATCAACCATATAAAATTCCTTTTGAAATCAAATTCTGTATGATCGATCAATAGAAAATTTGAAGAACCCAAAGCATTGCACTTCAACTTTTGAAAGGAACACACATTGAACATAATAAAGAGAACTCTAGTTTACCAATAGTGAAGCACAAGCAGACTTGGCAGAAAGCATATACAGTTGAAGCAACTAAAGGGAAGGTTTAATAGACCTTGCTTGCAAGAACTATCTAAATTGTTCCTGTTGACATTTTCGCCCAATAAGGCTCAATAGTCACCAAAGGTTTTTATGAGGTTTGTAAAGTCTTTCATGTGCAAAATATGGCAAACATACCTTGTTTTGTGATACAAGAGTTGCAAGAATATGTCACTTATCTCACTTGAAGTTGGAGGTCATAAGATAGTCTTAGTTTTATTTTTTGAGACTTCAATCTAAAAAAATGCCATTTATCTCATCCAAAAAGACCCATTCCTCACATTGCATGTGAACATTAACATGTCAAGAGGTCAAGGTAAGGGAGTTTTATATGTTCCATGAAGGTTTTAATATATTGAAGTTGATAAAAGGCAAAAGTTCACATCCAAAACTACCTTATTCTTGTCAAAGAACCCGTACGAGTGCATGGAGGGAATCTCTCTTTGAAATCTATTCATGTTTGAAGGTAGTTGGGGTTCAAACCCTCGGGTCAGGTCTTTGTTTAGGTTGTGGTTAGTGTTTTCTTCTTTAGGGTTTCCCATTTTTTGTTTTGCAGGCAAGGATATTGCATGGAGATGCTAACATCAGTTTAAGCTCGTTGAAGCTCTTCAACAATGGAGGAGAAAACTAAACCACATGCATGAGCTTTGAAGCCACGAGGCACACTATGGTGGAGATGTTTTAGGGTATTCAAAGATAAAGGGCAGTCCAACATTCACAATCTGAAAAAGCAATCATATCAAACAATGCACAGTGAAGGAACAACATGCACATGGACAGCATTCCTGAGCACCAAGAAGAAGAAATATGTTTTGAGTAAGATCTAGAACCTTACATGGATCCGGTCCAAATCTGGTTAAAAGTTTCTCTATGTTATACAATGTTTGGTTTAGCTGTTATCATTCATAGGGGTTTGCAAGAGTGTTATAAACCCTGACAGGTCTGAGAAGATGCTTATTCAAGTGTCCTTGACATAAATCCAGTTGCATAAACCTTGTGAAGGCTTTTTTAGTCTTTTTGTACATTTGAGTTTAGTATGTCTATGGATGAACTGCTGATATGAGAGAGTTCATACTGTCAACTGTTATGAGAGATGAAAGCATGCAAGTGACAGTCATGGTAAATGGACAAAAAGAAGGAGAAGATAGCAGTCATGTCAGTCAAGAGACAGTCATGAAGACTGTGATGACAAAGAAGATTAGGGGTCAGCATCAAGAAAAACAGTCATTAGAAGACTGTTACAAAAGGAAAAAACAGTCATGTAAGGACTTGTTGATGGTTGTTTTTCGACAAGTCAACAATAGAGTGAAATACTGAGTATTTGACTCTCTCTTGAGCAAAGCCTCTCGGATGCTGAACTAAGTGATCAAACGAGATAACTCCAAGGTTCCTTCTAATAATGTTTAATTTCGGTAAGAGACAGCTCAGCGATTTAAGTATGATTCTGCTGTTTAAACACAAAGGGACTTACGCAGACTCTTCTCCATTCATTCGACTTATTCCTCCTTTGATGTGGATGATGTATATACAAGGTTTCATGATAAAGAAAATGAAAAAGGGGGTAAGGGTTTAGAAAGCTAATCTAAGGACAATGAGATAATGAAACATATAAAGATAGACAAACTCCTCATGAAACCAGACTTCGCTTCGCCATGAGAACCAACAACTACACGAAGCCGGTGCAATCTTCTAAGGAAACTCAAGGATTTTCATGTTGTAAATCTCCATCCAAACACCCACAGCTGGCGCAATTTGAACAAGCATTCACAACCGAACTAAAGAAAATGAAGGTTCAGTCTAACTTTACAAAGTGGATTGCCTTCGACAACACACGAAAAGTATGAACCACAAGGATTCATCAAATATCTTTACGCATATTCATTACATCAATGCACTTCTAATCTATTTCTAAGCTATTTGAAACATCTCTTGATTCCATCAAGATTCAGGAAACCATGTTACTCCACAAGATAATACTTAACACCAAACAAGTAGCTCCAATGTCTTTGCATTAACTTTGAGGAATATTTACAACAATTTCAAGTTCTCTCAGAGAATTTTGAGAGTCTCTTCTATTCTACTCCTAAAATCTACTCTCTACTATTACTAATGATCTACTTTCTAATCTATATCTCTAATCTATATTTCTAATGAATTACAAATGAGGCAACAAGGCCTTTATATAGTGTCCAGAATACAATGAAGGGCTAAGATTAATTCAATAGCCAAGGGTCTAGATCGTGCCACCTCAGAGGTAGTTACAACAACTTACTATTTTTAGCAAAAAAAGAGAGGCAATGAAGGCACGTTTTCCAATGTGATAAGGTAAGGCGAAAGCATTTAAAATATTCCTCCACATAGGAATCCCTTTGACTTCTTTTATTAAATGATACATTGCATGCATTAAATAATGCGGCTAATCAAAATTAAATGATGTGTACTCGCCACATAAGTGCCAACTCAGCATACTTTGAAAATTGTATCAACTTGTAATGATGTATTCAATGTGATTGTTTGAACTTGTATATTTAGGAATACATCCTGTGGATCTTGCCTTGTTCATTCTTCTTGTTAACTGGATGTATGATAGTTGTCGCCTCACTTGACTAACTTTATGATTCTTCTTCTTGTAGATAGATTGATGTGAATCTTCTTCGATGTATCTTCATGTAGGCTAGAGAGTAGATGATGACACTTGATTCCTTCATGAAGAGTAGGAGACTCTCTTGGACTTGGAAATTTGAAGAGTCTTGAAGTTTGATGGATGAATGCTTTTGGAAGTTTCAATGAAGTGTTCCAACTCGATGATGTAGAAGATTTGAGGTATAATCCTTTAGAGTAGTGTTCCCTCCGCAAGGTGAAAGTGATTCAAACACTTGCTCTTGATGATCATGATATAGTTGATGAAATGATTCCTTGAAGATGATCTTGAAGCTCGAAGGAACTTGACATAGGATCTTTCATGATATCATTGATGAAGAGGACTTGAGATATATCTTGCTGTGACGTCTTGGAGCAGCTACCTCTTGAAGTGATGTAGATTTCTTAGAATGATGCTTCCTGGAAGATGATCTCGAATGAAGTAGAATATATGAAATGCTCCAACTTGATGATAACACTTTCCTTATGGTGGAGCAGCTACTTGATGTCTTCTCCACATGACAATTGGTTGACTTTACTCCTAGCATGAAGGTGGTTCCAGCTTCTTCTTCTTTGATGACTCTTTAGCATCATTGACATTCCTGCAAACTTGACGCGAATAAGTAATTGCAAACACAATCTTCACTTCAGCCACCTTAGTGGATTAAATTATGAAATTTTCCTTTATAATTATGAAATATTGCTATCTAAACTCAAGGAATCTATGAAAATCCACTTATCCTTCTTGAATTTTACTAATATTTGAACAATTTTAATTCATCTAATGAAGGAAAAAATAAGAAAATCAGATCAGAAATATTCAGATCAGACTTACTTGATGAGCTGTTTTGAATTGAATACCTTGCAAGTTGATCCACCACTTGCTTAAATTTGATAAAATCAAATTTATACTTGTAAAACAACTTCTTGTTGCTGCTCCTTGAAGAAAAAATCTGCCCTTGGAAAACAAATCTGCTCTTGAAAATAATAAAAATGAAAAGGAAATAAGATATATATACATAATTTGCTTTTAAAACTTTTCCTTTTCTCTAGGCCGACCTCATTTATTATTGTGCACAAATATTTAATTTAGTTTTGATCTTTATTTAATAAATGCATTTTCACGTTTTCCGAAGGCAAGAATTATTAAATGTTTGTAACTTCCTTGTTGATGGCGCACTAGATAAGGCCTTGGTGATCTTCTTGTTGGTTGGCGTTTTTCCTCTCCTTCAAGCGCATGGGATCAGCATAGTGTGGATGTTTTCTTCATTGAAATAGCATTGGATCAGCATGTTGTTATCTTCTCCTAGTCGCATTAGATCAAAGATAGAGAACCTTCTTGTATTTCGCACTAGATCAGCTTTTAATTCCTCTTCACATTTCGCCTTGGATTTGGTCTTGATAATCGTCAAGTCTTACTCTTAGAGATAGGCGCATTAGATCAAGTTTGTTGATTCCTCTTCATATCCTTTGGAGTTTGTATTTGGGTTTCTCATTAAATTTCGCATTAGATGGGCATAGCGGAGTCTCCTTCTTTGAAATGTCATGATCTTCCTTAGAATCCTCTTGTCTTGTTGCACCGGATGAAACTCTAAGACTTCCTTTCAACATTTCGCACTAGGTGAAGAATCGAAATCCTCTTGACTTGATATGTGTGGCGCTTTGGCTCAAAGTATGAATTCTTCTTGATATTTCGCATTGAATGAAGGATTTGAAATCCTCTTCATACATGGCGCATTGGTTGGAGGATTAGAATCCTCTGACTCTTGGCGCATCACTTGAAAGTTTAAAATCCTCTGACTTTGATCATCGAAATTCTCTCCAAGATTTGCTCTGAGACTTACTTTTTCACTTTCGCACTAGTTGAAGGCATTGAAATCTTCATTTTCTCCTCCGAAATGACATTTTGGTTTGGGCGCACTAGTTGAGTGATCGAAATCCTCTTATATTTTCGCATTGGATCAAGGTTTTGATGGGCGCATTACTTCAAGTTTTCAAATCCTCTGGCTCAAGTGTCTTCTCCTTCGTGATTTTGCGCCCAGATTTGCGCCATCTAAGTGTCCAGTCGCATTAGATCAGGATTTTGAATCCTCTGAAATCGTTAAGTATTTTCAGGATCGCGTGAGTAAAGGTATATTGAAAAATATATTTAAGTATAAGTTTAGAATACTTTAAATATTTTTCAATATACCTTTCAGGGTGTTTGAGATAGGTCCCGAATCCACCGGATTTAAGATGCAAAATATAGAATTTGGAGGATTCACCAGATTTCAGACTTAGCCATTTTTTCAGGATTTTCAGGATTTCAGGCTCCAGGCTTAGTCTTTTCAGGGTCTCAAACATTCTTCAGGATTGACTTCAAAACTCAATATCTAGATAGGATTTGATCACAATTCTTCATTATTGCAAGTTCATCTACCCTTAATCGTGAACCAAAGATCATAGGCAAGGAAATTATTACCGTATCGACAAAGGAAAATGAGTCAAGTCATCATTAAAATCTCGTTGAAAACTCATTGAAAACTCACTGAAAGCTCAGAGTTCAAAAAAAAAAAGGGGGTCCCCATTCCTAATGGGGCGATGTGTGATTTGGTCACAACAGGACTGTTATAAAAGTTATGAAAACAGTGATTTATTACTGTTATAGAGGCCAGTTAGCAAACATGAACATGAGAAGAAAAACAATGGTGAAGATCTGCATAAAGATAATCATTAAGTCAGTTGGCAGCAGGCTAAAGACAAGAAAGGGCCATGACAGTGGACAAGAAGAAGCATTAAATTTAAGAGCCTACAAAGGTAGTACCATGTGAAGAAGAATAGCAGCTTGTATGAGAAAGTTATCTCAGATCTACATGGACAGAGGTGTTAGGGTTTTTGTACAAGTTTTGGAAGGTTTTTGAAGACTGCACACAGGTAGAAAGAGACTGTCACAAGGATCATGGAGGTTTGTGAAAACTTTATTGAATGGTTTATCTAAAATCCTTGTGTGATCTTGTTTGAACTTTAGGGTGATTTGCAATTTTTACATTTGACTGTCCTCAAATTTAAGGGGAGTCTCATAACATATTATGTGAAGGCATGATGAGTCTTATCTTCATCATGAAACTGTGATAGCCCTAGGAGATCATCATGTCATAAAGAGGTCAAAAGACAGTCAGCCATAAACAACAAAGCCAGCCACTGTCAAATAGTGGGTATACCATCTTCAAAGCAGTCATGAGTACTGTCAAAAGGCATGAGTACGTAAGAAATGAGGTAAAAGGCATCCAAAAATATTATAAAGGTCTGACATACAGTCATGCAACATCACTTAAGAGACGGTAGAAAGATAATGAAGAAGACCTTATAGGTATGTCTAAACCCTCTAAACTGGTTATGAGGTTTGTCCAAATCTTTTTAAGGTCAAAGGATATGAAAATATATCAGGAACAGAGTTATCACTGCCCCTAGAAACCCTTGAGATGGCCAACACAATAGTTTTATGTCATGAGAAGTTATTAAGAGAATGGATAAGTTACCATTCACAAATTGTTTAAGGTAGTCATAAACTATTTGTAGCAGTGATTTAGAAAGACTGTGTTCACAGTCATAGGCTCTCTAAGACCATCATCAGAAGATAGTCACAAGGAAAGGGGTTTCTAGTCAAAGGTAAAGAGAGCAGGAGCAAACTACCTTAGTTTTCTAGCAAAAATGCAGTATGGATTGTTTCTTGCTCAAAGCATGATAGACTGCTCTTTCCTAATACATGTGAACAGAGGCAAGAAAAAATTGTCAAGAGGCAGTTAGCACAAGGGAAAATAAGGTCAAGGAACAGTCAAAAAACAGAGACAGTGACCTTAGGAGGCTTGAGAGGACAGTGACTCTCAGAAAGCATGCCAGAGAGTCTACACAAAAGGTCTGCAACAGAGAAGCAGACAGAGGTCTATAGCTGTGACAGTCATGTAGGAACAGCCATATAGACACATATGCATACCTTCGACAGTCAGGAGGACAAGACAATGAATGTAAACTACCAACATTACTATTGGCAAGCATGTATTAAAAGGATAGATGCAGATATAGATACCTTGGATAGAGATCATGGAACAGCTATAGGACCGTCATAAAACAGAAACAGAGCAGCAGACTGTCATAAGCTTGAGAATCAGTTAAACAGTCAGAAAATGTGAAAGGAGAAATACAGGTCTGTAATTGTTTTGGACATCTTATAAGGCTTTGGGGTCCATGCAAGAAGTCAGTATTGACTCCCTATGAAGGCCTATATCATAGTGGATGTAGTATTTCAAATTTTGCATGAACAAAGAATACAGGAATCTCAGAGATATGATGGCAGCTTGGGATGGTAGGGCAATGATTTATATGGTCTATGATTGAGTGGGATGGTAGGCTTTTGATCTCTATAAACATCGTTGGATGAGGTAGCATAAGATGTCATCTGATGAGTGTTCATTTTTGCTGTCAAGGAGCATGTTGGAGTATTTGTTAAGAAGCAGGGCAGTAGTTGAAAGAAATGGAAGTTTTGTTCATGCCTAAGAGATATTTGACCATTTTGAGGGCAATTTCAGATCTGAAAGGCCATGTTAAGACCCTGTAGATGATGAAGATGCAGTGCATGTACCGAAGCAAGCAAGATGGTAACCATAAATGAGCAGTTTGGAGTTGTTTGCAGGTCCTAGAAATTCTCTTACACTTTCCAAGGAGTCTTGATCAGTCTAACATCATGAAGCACATATCCTATAAGGTGCAATGGGCAGTTAGGATGAGAGAATAGCTGTATCAAGCCTTTATGAGACAGTTTGGGCAGTTTGACCATTATGCAAGCATCTAGGGAAGAATGGACAGCTGTTAGAGCATGAAAAGGAGCAGTTCCACCATTCAGGGATGCACATCCCAACAACCTCCACTCTTCAAGCCACAATGGAGCATTTCAAGGAGTTTGTTGAAGACCAAATCAACCTTTTGAAGACCAAGTCAATCTTAAAATCAGCTGGGCGTCCAAAGTAAGTTGGCTACTTTTGAGGGCTTGTAACTTGGTCAAAATTGGTTCCTATATGCTCTCCTATGTTTGGGATGACATAGACAACCCTTAGGCTTAGTTTTTAGGAGTTCTTTCTGGTTTTGGGAGCTCTAGAAGCAGAAAAAACAGAGCATTGTAACTATTTTTCAGACCTGTATGCTGTTTGTGGGCATTTTCAATCAATAAGACAAGCTGTTTTTACCTTCTCAAAACTGTTTCATTGTGCAAGCTTCAAAATGGTTGATGTAATCTTGTGGTGATGCTTCTTCCCCTTGATTTATGTCCCGTTTTCATTGCCTTTTTGCAGAAATATGTACTTTTGCAGGTCATCACTTGTGTTTAACCAGCTAAGAGCAAAGTTTAAGTTGTGAAAACATTTCTACTTCCTTCTAAATGTTGTCCTAGATATCAAACCTGGCCGTGATATACTTATGCAAGAGTCATGAAATTTTGGGTTGTGCATGTTAAAGTTATTGATCATATTATGTTCATTTAAACAAGTGCAGGTCAAAAGTCATTTGGTGTATCACCTTAGATCTTAGGTTTTCATTTCCATGTCATTCCTATCTCTTTCCTTTTCGAAAAGTAGTAGTTTAAATTAGTATAGGTGAGTACCAAGGGAACCAGCTCACTCTGGAGGTTAACTCCCACAATCTGAGCCCACAATCAGGGGAGTTATCCCATGTTTCACCAATAGGCTGAGTTTTGCAACTCAGTAAGGGTGCACTATTTGGTGACAACAGTTCCCTTACAACAAAGGGTTCAGCGTCGTGGAAGGGATTTTTTGGAAGGCCTATGGGATAACCAGCAAAATGCATGGAAAGGCCAGAAAGGAGCTTTACGAGGAAGCTGAAGTTGGTTCCTCTCTCATCATGACAGAAAGAAGGCTACTTCCATGCAAGAGTACATTGGAAAACTCTCTGTTAACAAATAGTAAATTTTGGCATAGCTACTTCAACAGCACATGCAGTCAAGGCACTATAGAGGAAGTTGAGCTTTGCTCATACTGTAGGTGTCAGCTGCAGGAAGGTAGAAACAGTATTAAACTCCTCCTGGCAATGCAAATCAGGTAGAACCATGAAGGTCCAGATAGTTTTAAATGCTTTTTTTGTTGCTCATTTCAAGCAAAAAGGAGCATATTAAGGACACTTGGATGAATACTCAAGAGTCAAGACCAAGGGGAAAAGATTATGAATGCTGAATTAGAGAGCTTCTGGATTCAACTGTGTATGTTTTTGCTTCACACAGTTGAATCCAGAAGCTCTCTAATTCATTGTTATGGACTGTGGAAAGCTCATGCCTACTATTATGAATGCTATAAGAGCTTATTGGCACCTACATTCTTTGAAATGGCAGATGTAAGGTCTCGTAGTATCAAATTGAATAGTTTCACAAATAAGAAGATTTTTTTCATAGCACTACTGTTCTTTGTGAAGCAATATAAGATGTGTGGTTTCAAAAAAAAAATGCTATACATTTGTATTTTGTATCACATGCATCAACGTAAAAATAGACGCATATTTATAGTCTTGCAATCACATGCCAAGCACATCAAATAACTCTTAGAAATCTAAGATTCCAGAGATGCTTACTGTTATTTCCAATTTGTCTGCACCATTGCCAACAGGTGGCAAGTCACCAATTGTATCTCTCACTGTTATAGAGCGGAAGGGAGCACCTAATGCTGCATCTTTGACAGCAGCATACTGCAAGCCTCCAGGCAATGATATCTTAATCTGTGAGCTAGCAAAAACATGCATAGGCTCTGGCCATTCTGGAAGGGATTCATCAGGTGAAGCTGCCCAGATAAATGCCCTTTTGCGAGATTGAGAAACCCCATAATTTCCTGCTTGAAGAACCCCAAATCGCACCTGGTAAAATAACATTCAGAGGGTAACTAATAAAATAATGCCAATAGTTTTCTGTCATTTTTATGTATTCCCATTTAAAGAAAACCAACATCTCGGAGTATCACAATAGAATAGAAATGACAGGTTGAAACTCATTAAATCGGATTCCAAAAGCATCAACAATGATGAAACAGACTTCTACCTGGTAGCCCATCTCCAGTAGAGATGCCAGAGTTAGACGAAATGTTTGCCCTTTATTGAAGGATACGAAATTTCTGACATTTTCCAATAAAAAGAATTTTGGTCGAAAATAGTCAACATATGAGAGGAAAGCCAAAATCATCTCACATTGCACTTTGCTCCAGGTCCTTTGGTTGAATCTGTTCATACCAGAGAAGCCCTAGAACAAAACAAGGGTTCCAAAAAATAGCAGGGTTACATGTCAACCATAAAAAACTCCAAAGCATAGTTATATACAGAAGAATATTGCAAATGCTGTATGTACACAGCATACAAAGCACGACATGCAAACTGCAAGACCTAATAAAGACATTGCAGGCTATCTTCACTAAAGAACACAAGCCAGGAGATATATTCATTAATACAGCTCCTATACAATTCCAGAAGATATTCATTCTAACAAATTATAACAGTTCAATTATTTTGACAGTAATGTATGAATATTAGGGGATATTTCTGAAACTTTACGATTCATAGAAACTTCATGATATGAATGTGAAACATTGCAATTAAGAATTTTGATGTCACGGAATGAATCATAATGCCAAGAGAAAATTAAGATTCATTCCACAGATTAATCTGTAAGTTAAAAATCCCAGCATCTGCACAACTACAGTTTGACTTTAACAACATTATTATACCTGACAAGGTGGCCCTCCATTGATAAAATCCACTTGCCCTGGCAAAGGCAGTTTATCTCTTTGCTCATCAGTAAGCTTTGAAGATTGCTCATTAGCCTCTGATGTTGAAATGCAATCATCAATATCTCCTCCCTTTTCCATGATTGACCTAAAAAAATAGAAAGAATATTTTTAGAGAACAAAACTGTTAAAAGGAATCTTTATATAGATATCTTACTCATGTACATGATCATCAAACTAAAATAATGCATGATACTTAAAGATGGCATAGAGCAACAACTGGAATTAGACTGTTAGCAACAGAATGTACTTAAGACCCCCTAAGACTAAATATATAAACAAAATCAAATTCAAGCAATATATTGATTAATGGCACTGTTGACATTTTTCACCCAATAGGGATAAAAAAGTCGCCAAAGGTTCTCTTGGAGGTATTATAGGGTTTTAAATTTGAGTTTATTGATCCTTATGCCTTGTTTTGGATCATGAAGCTTGAGTCTTTGGTCATTATTGATAAGTGCACTAGTCTATCTGTGAGCCTTTGTCAAAGGCAATTTAACATTACTAGTGCACATATGTTTTGAAATGTTAAAAGAGGTCAAGATGATATGTTGAAGGGTAAAGAAAGGGGCGTTTACAAACCTTAAAGCACTCCTAAAGTTACTTCAAAATCTTCAAACTTCATGTTGCATGTAGCCATGTTTGTAGTCAAAGGTCGAAATGATGAGTTGGCCACGTTTCATACACCTTATTTTCCTCAAAATGTTCTGTGCATGTTGTGGAGGGAAGTTTTTGAATGTAGAAACAAACTTTAGTATTCATTTGTGGTTGAAGACTTGAGCTGGGTCGGTTATGAGGTTAGGGTTAGGTTTTGCCATCTCAGGTCTCCTCTCTTCATTGATTCATTTCCCTCAGTTAGGTTTTCTGATGTGTGTTACAGATATGAGTTTAGAGGGGGTTCCTCTAGATATGTAAGGCATTGTAAATGTGTTAAAAATTCAACAATGTGGGCTGCACGAGAAGGCATCAGCATACCTTAAAGTTTATACAGAGTTTGATAGTGTATTGTTGCAAAGAGGACTCAGACCACATGAGAATAGAAACCATAACATAGCTTGAGGATGCTCAGAGACAGTGTCAGGACTGAGACATGGATCTTCAAAATGTGGAGGCTCTCATGGTGATTGATGTCAAATGTTTTGCAAATGTGTGAATCCATTGAAAATCCGATGAGACAAGGATATAAAATGGATAAGCATTGGATGAGATTGAAGGGGAGAAAGATTCAAAAGGGGGAGGAGCATGTAACTGATGTCACATAGACTGAAAATAAAGGAGCAGGCAGCCAATAAAAGGGACAGTCTATACAACAAAAAATAGTCACCTCTAACAACAGCAACAGTCACTTATTTGAAAGAAATAGCAGAAGTGAACAGGGGTCTCACAGGTAGAGGTCTCATGGTTGAGAATCCAGAAGTTAACATGCAAACTAACACATGATTTTAGTCCTTAAAACCCCAAAGAAGCCTTCAAAGATATCAGCGAGCAGTCAAAAGACCACTGTGTTCTTCCTGTGTACAGTCATGCAAAGGGATAAGGCTCCTAAGCAAGTTCTTGAGTTATGTAAGTCTGTGAGGACATCTTGTTAAGGGTTTTGGTCTTGAAATAGTCTTTGTGATTGTTGGGTTTGATAGTTTGACAGTGGGTCTCATGTGAAACAATGGATAAGACAAAGCTTTCATGGTAGGATCAACACTGTTAGCCCTCAGTCTTCATGAACCAGCATGTAAGATGCATAGGGACAATCATGAAGAACAACAAGGAGGCAGATAACAGTCACAAACCTGCCAGGACAATGATAGGCAGTCATATCAGTTATGAGGACAGTGAGAGGAGTACTGTTTAAGCAGAAAAATGGAGACAGTCATCTATTTTATGTCAGCATTGCATGCAGCATGCAGTGTTTATACAATGATGTCATGGGTTTTACAGTGATCATTTTGGTTTTGATAAGCCATAAATAAATCTACATAAAGTTTCTGAAGGTCTGTGTGATGATGGAAGGCAGTTAAGAGACTTTTAATGTTTTAGTGCCTTAGGGATTTGGATGAGAGGCCATTAGAATGTCACAGTCCTATTCAAGTGGTTGTAATGAGTAGAGAAAAGAGTCAACAAGTTTTAGGACAGTATGGTCTCATGGAAGTCATCACCATTTAGGACATTATGAAGCAATCCCAGGCAGATCTCAGGCTGGATTAAAGGACAGTGTATGGAGAGAGTCCCTAGAAGAATGTTTAAGCTCTGCATAATGGCAAGGAGTCAATTGGCATGCAAAGGGACTGCAATGAAGAAGCATACAGACACTTTCACAGTCATTTCATGACAGAAGAAGAGTGCAGTGACCAACATAAACCACAAAGACTCAAAGCATGAAATCCCAATCATGATTGAATAGTTGACTAAATAGAAACAGGGTAGAGTGGACAGTGGGAGGGAGCTTGCTACAGTCTTGAGAAGCCTCTACACTACAACAAGGGTCTGCTCTTCTTCACAATGTTCAAACACTTTCTAAATATCCCTATCAAGAGACCTTAGAAGATCTTTATAGTTTTCTTTCAGTAACTTGTTTCCAAGACAATCAACCCTGGAGCAGTTGTAAAGGAGCAGCAATTGTTCTAAGACTGCACATAGAGATAAGTAGTCCAAATGACTGCAGACAGGGGTGAGCAGTCACATGATTGTAGACAGATCTGTCAGAAGAAATAGCAGGAGATTAAGGCCTAATTTTTTGTAGACCTGACATAGTGTTAAGCAGGATAAACACATGGATCATATGTAGGGGATAGTATATAATTGTCATCATGTTATACAGAGGCCTGTAAGCATCATATGGATTGAACTGAGTAAGAGGAGCAGTCAAGAGATTGTTGATGAAGACAGCAGATAAAATACAGTCAAAGGACTGTAACAGCGGATAAAGACAGTCAAATGACTGTCCACAATGCAACAGACCTATCAAAGTTACAGTCAATGTTCTGAAACGGCAGTTACAGCACTATGATAGGGCAGAGATGACAGAAATCCATGACATTAACAGTGGGCAGTGTTTAACAAACTCTCAGAGATAAAGTTTAGTAGGTTTTATCTATACAGAGAATATAGAATACAGTGTTAGCATATCAGGTCTGAGTTTTCTCGCCATGTTGAAGATCAGTAAAGGGTTTAGAGATTACATTTTCCCTGATAGTGTTCTATAATCAAGTCAAGTTCATAAAAGACTGTGAGCTTTACATGATACCAGTATGAAGTTGTGAACCTATCTAAATCCTTACGAGGTTTGTGACAAGTAAATCTTTGTCAAAACCTAGTCCATGGAGTTCAAAAGGCATGAGGTGTAGAATGGTAAAAGATAACAGAATAATGGATGCATACTGAGTTAAGTTTTCTTTTACCTGCCAGCGTGGCAGGTTGTTAGACAAGGTAAATGATACACTATTTTAGTCACCTACCATGGAGGCAGAGATAAAGTCAGTGACAATGAGAAACAAGTATATCTCTGAGACATAATGTGAAGAGATATGGAGATAAGAGTATTTAGTCTGAGACAGTGGTGCAAGCAGCAAGACTTTTGTTTTCATGTAATAGTCACAAAGACAAGGACTGTTAGGATTAGACCTTGTAGGTGTTTCAGTTTACTATTGAACAAGGTCAGCATAAAGACCAGTCCTAAGAACTTCAAAGTATGCAGAGAAGCTAATGGGAGAAAACAACCAATGGAGCAGAGGAAGAATATGATAGAAGTCTGCAATTTCAAAGAGGCAGTCTTTTTGTGAGGTTACAGCAGTCATCTTTTGTAAGGGACAGTCATTAGTCATAAATAATAATGGCAAAAAACAGAGACAGTGCTCTCATGAAGAACAGCAGAAGGCTTCGTGCAAATGCAAACAATGGTGTTGAAACAATGAGGTGCAGTCATGATAGCAAATCAGTTATGACAGTCATAAACAATGTGAACATTGATAAAGGCATTAATATGGGAAGAATGGAGTTTCATGGGACAAGGTGTCAAAAGTAGTTAGGAATCCATGTAATAGGGAAGAGCGTGCAATGGAAGGGTTTGAGCTATTTTGAAGCTGGAAGGATGCATGAAATAGCAGTGTTAAAGAAGGACAATGAATACATCTAAGGATGGGCAGAGTAAGAAAGGAATAAGAGCTTGCAAACTCAGTTTTGCAATAGATCTCCTAGATGACTTGACAGTCTTTTGCAAGAACTAGAGAAGAATGTTAAGATGATGGTTGTCAACTGATTGTTCTTCTGAGCCATTAAGGTAACCTCCATCATGGAGCAACCATGACAAGTCCATGACAGATTGAAACATAGTCATGAGCACTGCCAATATCCATGAGAAAGCATGATATAAGGGTTTTCAAGGGGAAATATGAAACATCTAAGACAGTGTAGGACATGGGCAGACAAAGATACTTTCTTGAGCCAGACTGTCACAGCTTTCAGGGGTAATGGATAAAGTGACAGGTGTTTAGAGGCCATAATTGAACAGTTTGGGGCAGTTAGAAGCCTAGAAAAGGCGATCTCTTGTTTTGCACGCCCTCAAGGAGTTCAAAACCAATTCAAAAAGCTAAGGCACATGCCCTATTATTGGGCAAGATGGAGATGACACAATTATGAAGCCAGTTGAGCAGTTGCAAGGATCTAGGAGCAGTTCCAACCTTTTCCAATAGGAGTCTTTGCAATAGTTGGAGCAACATCTGAGGAGCTGGAAGAAGTCATAACAGCTGATTTTGAAGACCAAGTCAAAATAGAACTCTTCATGGGCGTGCAAAGTGAGTTGGCCTATTTTTGAGCCTTGTAACTTAGTCAAAAACAGTCCCTATATTCTCTCGTAGGCCTATGATGCCATATAGGATCCTTGGGCATCATTTTCAAGAGAGTTCTTTTCAGTTTTGGAAGCTTAGTACTGTAACTTTTCAGTTCTCTCTAAGTTCTCTTATGTATTGTAACTCAAAAAAGTATGGAGCAGACTTGTAATCAGCTGTAATGGTACCTTTCAATCAATGAAATCATGCTAATTTTTGCCTTCTCAAGAGCTGGATATTGTGAGATATTATGAAATTATTGATATTTCCTTGTGATGATAGTTTTTGTTCTTGAATTTAGTCTGATTTCTCATCACCATTATGCAGAAATACATGTATTTTGCAAGTCATAGTTTGTGTTTTACTAGTTTTATGCAGGTTTTGGTTGTGAAGCCAACCATTTGAGCTTCAAAAAGGCCATTTGACATTCCTCCTGAATACTGTCCAAAACATTGAAACCTCTCTGTGAAACACTTATGCAAAGCATGTTCAAACCTAAGTTGTGTGTGTTGTAGTTGAAATTATTGGTCATATCGTGTATCCTGTATGCAAGAGCAAGTCATAAACTTTTGGTGTATCACCCTATTTCCAGTTTTAGGCTTAGTTTAGGTTTCTTTCTACCCCTTTTCTTGTGAGCAGCTGTAGGATGTGTGTTGTAGTTGAAATTATTGGTCATATCGTGTATCCTGTAAGCAAGAGCAAGTCATAAACTTTTGGTGTATCACCCTATTTCCAGTTTTAGGCTTAGTTTAGGTTTCTTTCTACCCCTTTTCTTGTGAGCAGCAGTAGGATAGATTAGGTGATAAATCAAGGGAACCAGCCCTCTCTGGAGATTCACTCCAACTTACGGACAACCCACAGGCCCTGGAGTGTTTCCATGTTTCACTAGGTGACTGAGTTCTCACAACTCGGTGAGGGTGCACACCTCAGTGATAACAGGCACATTGCAAACAGAACAGGGCAATCAACGAATATATTCATCCTCAAAAGCAACTAAAACAAACATGGCATTGATGAGATTCTGCAGTTACAGGATTTTCTTGCAAAAATCTGGGCAGCAACCTGTTAGACATTCTCATGGAAGCAAAGGAAATAAAATTTGCTTCTGCTTTTCTATGACCATGATGATGCGAAACAAAGTAATGAGGTCATACAAATGCTCAAACTGACCTTAATATAACATTGCAATTCTGGCAGAAGACCTCAGCTTCTGGATGATTAAGCTTGAAAGCCTCTGCAGCAGGTTCTTCATATTCAATGGCCCATTTGGTAAAGCTTGCTCCTGCAAAGCCATCATATGAGAATCATATATCTTCGTTATTAGGCTTGTATCTACATATAATCAACTGTCAAAATCAAAGGGCATGTCACCAATCCTCTAGAATACTCCATCACATATAATGTCTTCTAATCAAGAAATGAGACACTCATACAAGCAATAAAACAGTAGAAATCAATCATGTGCCCCATCATAGTATATTCAGCTCCACAAAGTCTGAAAAAAATAAAAGAGAGGTTCAGACTGAACATTGAATTGGTTAAGTTAATGCATCCCATCAAAGTCTACTCAGGTTGTGCAATTCTAATGAAGATTTAACCATCCAATAATTCATTTTAGGCTTGACTTGGGTATAAACTTTAATATACTATTGACACATTAATGATACTCCAAGATAAGGAGATTATGATTTTGATGGCATGCTTAGCAATATGTAGCTATTGAATTTTGTCATTGCTGAAGGATACAATATAGAGGGAAAACTGAGAAAGAAAATTTTGCTTTTATTGAGATGTGCATAAATCTGTGGTTCTTGAATTTTTTAATCTTGCAAGCACTAGAACATATATGGAAGAAAAAGGTTAAAAACTATGCAGGATGGCAAAAGCAAGGCAATAAAGAACACAAATACTCAATAGAAATAAAAGCTACCTGATTTCTCCAATCCTTCTGACAAACCACCACAGCCAGCAAATATGTCTAGAGTTGACAAGCGACGATCATTAGATGTTTCTAATGTCTTTTCTGTAGGCTCATCTCCTGAAACTGCTTTTCCTTTTCTCTTGGCATTTTCAGCTTCATCTACAAGAAACTTGCCTTTTTGGGTTCCTGCGCTTTTTGAATTGCCTAACTTGATGTTTGCAGGTAGCTATTCACAGTAGATTATCGAAAAGAATTAGCTCTCCCACTCAAAATAAACTCAATAGAAACCATGCATCTCTTGAAATTTTTCATATTTATTAAAACATTTAAAAATTTTACCTGCTTCAGAGTACCCTTAATTGGATCATAGATGCAACTGCAAAAGAAAATATGTTCAAAGATAACATTGCCAGGTATAGGAGAGAAATATTGCTGTCTCATGACAACACATTTTCCTCTTATTGCAACCACTTCTGCTTTTACAGTCTCATCACTATAATAAACCTGCAAAGATGAGCATAAGAAATACTATCAGCCCTGATTGTTGTTTTCCCTCAACTACAAATAGATATCAATCTTATACACACTGTAGTCAAGCCCACAGCAATTTATACCAGACATTAATTTCAGGACATCAAAATAGTACAAATAAATGTCTTGATTGAAATGCACTTCAAGAGGGCATGCAAAATGTTTGTACAAATTGCTAAAAGTAAGCCTGTTACCTACTTTTGCTTCCCAGCCAAATAGGTAACGTAGAGGTCAAATTTGTAATCATTTTATGTTATTTGGTCATAAAGGTTTGTCTTGTGTTTGCAAAAGGTATGAGGGTGTCATGGTAATTAGGTCTTTCCAAGGTAGTCCTTGGATTTGTTTGTCATCTTGTGATTGTCAGAAGTAGTTTTTGCCACCATTCATAGCTTCTTGAGTGATCTAGTATGTTTTAAGCATGTTTAAGTTTTGAAAGGGTTAGAATGGGTTTTGTAAAGCCCTAGGTTACCCAATGTTGCTCTAGCATTGCATAAAGGTCTTAAATGTGGGTTAGAGTGCTTTTTAGTCACCTTAGACTTTATCAAAATCGTGTTTTCCCATACAAAAGTCTTGCTCTCACATTGCATGTAATGAATACTAGGTCAAAATATCAATGTGAGCCATGTCCAAAATAACCTTATTTCCTTCAAAGGCCCGTACAGGATCATAGGAGGGAATATCTATTTTGAAAATGTTTGGGTTTCTCAGGTGCTTCGTGTTGCTTTTAGGATTTTTACCAATATTGCAGGTGGCTCAATGCTTAGAGGAGGCATCACAGTTGTAAGGCCTTGGAGGTCTGAGAAACAAATTGAAATCACAAGACAGTGACAATAAAGCGTTGCCATTCTCAATTGCAGCATATGAACAAGCCTGCTCTGCTATATAGTGAAATCAAGGTGGTGCAGGCCCAAATATCCAGCCTGAAAGTATGCGTAATGGAAACAGAGATCCTACATATACAAAGCTCCATAAAGACCTATAAACTCTAAGAGATTTTTGAAGGCAGAGATTGACCTGTGATGACCCAACAGAGGTAGATGCCTTAGGGTTTACAGAGATATGCATAGTAAAGAGGATCTATGTATATATCTTAGATAGAGATACAGTCAGCATGAAGGACTAGTTTCCAAACAAAAGGGATTGGGGTCAGCAAAAACAGTGAGGGATCTGATAACAGAGCCATTGAAGAGATACAGAGGGTTACAAATAACCCTGACAGAGGATGAAGAGCAGCAGTCATCAGCAGTTTAAGACAGTCAGCAGTTCAAGGATGACTGATAAAGGTTTTGTGATGACAGTCAGTTTTCCATCTTCTATAGAAGGCCATGTCTTCAAAAATGTGCCAAGGGAGTTTGTTTCAAGCAGTGGAAACCAAGAAGAATTGAGCATAAAAGTGAATCTATGAGTGGTTTGGACAGGAATCACCATCAATGTTAGGGTCAGCTAAACAAAAAGGGTCAGCAGTCATATAGGGCAATAGAGGCCTATATAGATTGCATGATGTTTCAGGGTCACAAGACAAAAAAAAATGGTCTATAACAGTGTTGATAGAAGTCTGTCCTCTGTCAAACAGTGGGGAGTAGAGATAATAACACCAGTATATAGACATTTATATGCTCTCCCTTACAAAAATCATGCAGTAGGAAATGAAAGAGACTCTGTCAAGAGTCTAGAAGTTCGTATAGAGGCAGTGTCCTATCAAAGGTCTTCTACACAAATAGAGGAGTTGCTTCAATCTTCTTTCATCTTCAAGTCTCTATCTAAATAAAGATAGAGGTATGCAAAGTTTGCATGCAAGGTGACAGCTTATGAGGCAGTAAGAGATCTAGATAGGAAGAGTGCAGCCTAAATGTTTCTAAATGTCTGCCCCCTATGACAGAGATATGCAAGGTGTTGAAGAAATAACAGGAGCATAAGCAGCAGAGAGGGACTTTTCTAAACAACAAAGGACAATGGACAGTGAAGACTAAAGGATGACAGTCCTACAAGACTGTATTGACTGCTAAAAGACTGTGCATAGCAGCCAAAGCAAAGGATAGTCTATCTTTACAGTGGGGTGTAGGACAGTGTTGTTAAAGTAAATATGAGACATAAAATATATGAGATACACTAAGAGTACAGGGAGCTATGGAGAAAGAGTAAGGAAATCTCTTGACATACAGTGTGAAGACATGATGGTTTTCTCTTCATCATGAAGGTTTTCATATCTTTTTAAGGACTGATCCACAATGATAGAGCCTGTCAAAGCATCTAGAAGTCTGACTGAGTTCAAGAAGACTAAAAACATGAGTTTGGAGTCCTCAAAAAAGGGTTATGCTATCATACTACAGCCGACAGGATAGCAAGGAAAGACAGAGTCATGACAGTCAGCAAATCAGTTATAACGACAGTCATGATCCTAAGAAGAATTCACATGTTGATTAGGAGCAGTCCTAAGAGCAAAACACAGTCATGACAGTCAACAAATCAGTTATGAAGGCAGAAATGTAGAGCAGTCATATATATTGTATAAACAGTCCTATACACTGTTCTAACCATTCTATACAGAGATGGGTATGTGTAGGGGTATGCATTAACAATCCTGGAGGAATGTGAGAAGAAATAGGGAACATGACTACACAAAAGAATCAGAGTAATCCCTGCATGGAGGACAATGTGGGAAGGAATGAGGTCTCTTCTAAGTTTGCAGGTGTTAAAAGCATTCACCAATATGTTTTTAAGACTTATCTTTATGAAGGATCAACAAGAGTTGTTAAGGAATGTCAAGCCATAAGGTTCTGTGAGAAGCAAGCATCATGTAATGAGGTCCATACAAGGTTTGCAAGTTCTTCTTCTTAATTTTAGCCATGGGTTCTCATTCTATACAAGGAAATGTGTGAGCAGAGGTCTAATAGACAGTGAAAAGAGTCTGGGACAGTGGTAAAGATCTCAGAAACTTTGTCACTGTCAAGCATGAAATCTTGAAGGAGGACTTAGCTGTGGTATTAAACAATGGACATACAATGACCAGATATTATAAGTTATGGACAAAGGAAAAGTACAGTCAAGGATAAGGAAAGTGGAAGGAGTTTGAGGGCTGCACATCAAGATAAGATCATATACACCATTCCAAGTCTCTGAAAGCCTTATAGGTATAGGAGTGCATATGGTAGATTATGGCTCTGTGAACATTTTGCAAGGGCTTATCAGGAGTTTCAAGGGAGTTTGACAGTGCATAGTCACAGAGCTTCATGCCTGTTTAGAAGTACTACACAGATCCTATGGAGAGTAGGTTGCCGAGCCATGAGTTGAGAAGCCTATGAAACAAGTAATACCTGCATCAGAGAACAAATGCAAGGACAAAGTTATAATGACTGTTGAGCAGGCATATGAACTGTATTGACAGCAAAAAACAATTAGTAGCATTCATAAACATGAGGAAAACAGTCATTAAAGGACGGTGAAAGAAGAAAGCGGTTTGTAGTGAAGATAATGCAGAAGATTTAATACATTGTCAAAGTGATGGGTTTGGGAATCACAGAGCATATAGAATGACAAACCTACACAAGCATACAGTGGGGAAGATCTTGACAGTAGCTGAAAGAAGATTATGCAGAGTGACTATAACAGTCACAAGACACAGAGGTCATTCAAAATTATTGAGGAGATCATTGTATCAAGGTTCGAATGGAGAGCTGTGAAGGGACAGAGAGTTGTTGAACCACACAGAAGGTATTTCAACAGAACTGAAATACAAACTGTGTATGCAACCCATGAAATGGATAGAAACAATAGGACTTCCTTTTCATTCCAAAGGGATAATGGACCCCTCCAAGAGGTCATATCACCTCATTCGGATATGACAAGCTTCTGCAGGTGTTTTCTCAGAAATAAGAATGCAGATTGACAGAGAAAGTTGCTTTGAAGTGAGTAAACTTCAAATGATTTTGGATTCCTAAAAGACCAAACTCCTTTTCAACGCTTCCTAGAAGCTCAAATCATATAAATGCACATAAGACACATGTCCATAGAGTGTTATGTGTAGTTAAGTGAGTTAAAGACATCATACAAGCATAAAGGGGCAGTTGGAAGACATTATGGGCATTTTGAACCTCGTGCAAGCATCTAGGAGGAACAAGTCAGTAGTTAAGCTTTTCAAGGGACAGCTTAGACATTCATGGGGCATCTTGGACAGTTGGACAGTCTTAATGAGCAGTTGGAGCTTTCTAGGGGTAGTTTGCAAACATCTAGGAGCAGTTCAACTTCTTCCCAAGGACTTAGGAGCCTCATCATCAGCTGGAGCACTTTTCAAGGAAATGAAAGGACTAAGTCAAGGCACAAACCTCTTGGGCGTGTAAAACAGTCTGCCCTACTTTTAAGCATGATAACTTAGTCAAATTTGATTCCTATGTTCTCTCCTATGCTTGGGATGATATATAGGACCCTCGGATAACATTTGGGGGGGGGGGGGGGGGTTCTTTTTCTCTCTTAGCTGAAAAATTGTAACTTTCTGGAGTTCTTTTCAAGCTGGAGCAGCAAAAGAGACTCCATTTTCAGACTTGTTCAGCTGTGTAGACACCTTTTATATCAATAAAATCAAATTTTGCCTTCTCAATATTCTGTTTTATTGTGTGCAACAAATGATAGATGTACTATCTTGTGATTTATGTGCAAATCCTTTATTGTATGTCTCATATATCAGCGCCTTCAAACAAAAATAAACTCATGTTTAGTGCAGATTATAGGTTGTGTTGCTCATTTAAACAGCCATTAAGTGTGAACCATTTCTTTTCCTCTTGAGCTGTAAAACTTAAACCTTCCTATGAAACACTTATGCATTAGTATGTGTAAATTTTTGAGTTGTGTGAGAACCACGTTATTGAGGGAATTGTGTGTTAAAACAGTAGTGTAGGCTTTGAAAAAGCATTTGGCGTATCACCTTAGATTTTAGGTTTTCATTTTCATGTCATTCCTATCTCTTTCCTTTTCGAAAAGCAATGGTTTAAAATAGGTTAGACTAGGTGATAGAACCGGGAGAACCAGCTCACTCTGGAGGTTAACTCCCACAACCTGAGCCCACAATCAGGGGAGTTATCCCATGTTTCATCAATAGACTGAGTCTTGCAACTTAGTAAGGGTGCACTATTTGGTGATAACAAAGCCAATAGATTCTAACAGAAAGCTGCTAGGCAGAAGCGCCTGTGAAGTATAGAGATAGAAGTTTGCCAACAAAATCCTAGCACATTCAGAGATGACAAAAACTGAAACAGGAAGGATCACTAGAAAAAGAGGTATGCACTTACCTCCCTTATGTCAGCAGTGTAGGCCTTTTCAAGCCCAACATCCTCTGGGCGAAAAAATCTTCGAGCTGTTATCTTTGTGGGCTTGGATTCAGACTTCCTTAAGCCACTTGAGCTTTTGATCTCCAAAATCTGGCAAACAGCATAGGGTCTAAGACCCCTATTCCCACTTGCTTTGAACTTTTCTAAAGGTTCCTTTTCATCTCCAACAACATCAAACTGGTCTGGATCAACATAAATAAAATCCTGCAGGTAGTACTCCACACCTTCATACTTAAATCCATCATTATTTTGAAGCATGCAGAGTTCTGAATTCTTCTTCTCGTCTTCTCTTACTCTACAAGAATGACACTGGCCATTTCCTAGACCTAAAGTGTCATAAGGAAGAGAAAGGAAGGCACCGCTCTTAGGTGTATATAGAGACTTGCAGAAGTATTCAACAGGCAGTTTCTTCCTTTCCATCTCTACTGCCCGTGCCCTATCAGCTTCATCTGCAATCAAATTTTCCTTCCTATATTGATAGCCCCAAGATCGCAATCTGATCTCCACTCCTACTGTCTCTCTAACATCCTTCACATCAACTTGAAGGCATTGGTTAGTCAAGAAGACTTCCCGTGGATTAGCTGCATTTCCTAACAGAGTTTCACTTCCTCTCTGGAGAACTCTTCCATGGATCATTTTTGTGCCATTAGATTTCTCATACATGTATTCAACAAAAAGAACAGTGGGAAGGGCCTCAGAGTGCTGGTTCTGATCTTTTGAATACACCAGAACTGCACTTCCCACAGCAATATCTCCATCAACAGAAACCATTTTATATAGGGGTTCCCCGGATGATGTTTTACCAATGGATTGGCCCAACCATTTTATATCTTTACCACTTGACTTACCTCTCCCTGTTCTAATAACAGGTGAGAGTTCAGTTAAGTCCACCACAGCCAAAGAATTCTCTTCCTCATCTTCACTGTCTTCCTGATCCTGTTCTTCCTCATCTTTCTCACCATTCTCACCATTCTCACCATTATCCTCCTTAATTTCATCAGATGCAGAACCTGAATAATACTCACTCCAGATGCGATTTATTAGCTTTGTAGTGGTTGCACGCATTGCTTGCTTGGTGGTAGCTTCAGGCCGTGCAAGAGCCCTAGGATTCAAATTTTTTTCTTTAATTATGACTCCCTTCTTTGTCAGAAACAGCTTTGTATGATGTCTCTGTTCCATCTTCATTGAAAGGCCTGTCACAAATGCACTCCTTTGTATGCGTTCATCTGGATACTCTGCAAATTGCTGCAAAATAATTTGACCGTGAACCACAACATACCTTTCTACAGCCTCCAGGTTGGGTGAGATAAAAGATGCCTCAGTTTTATCTTGGCTTGCCAGCTTCCTAATCACATCTGAAAAAGAAAGTTTTGCAACACGGCTCTGCTCCTTCAACATTACAATTATTTTGATGGCAAGCCTAGCAGTTTTTAGCACAGGTTTATACCATGGTAAATACTGCTTAGAAGGCTTCCCAAGCCTATACCAAGCACCATCAGTGCGGATTGATATGAAGAGCATATTTGCTCCAAATTCTATCATCCATTCCTTGATAGCACTTAAATATATGCAAATTCCATGTGGCTCGTTGTCTTTAGAATTTTTATTCCCTCCAAGATCAGCATCCAAACAATAGCCACTACCATCATCTTCTGTCATGACACCGGAGCCAAATACTGCAGTATCTGCCTCGGTACCACCAAGCATTGGAAGAAGCTCCAGTGGAACAAGCCTGGAATCAGAATTATATAAAGACCAATCATGCAACATCCTGCGGGGTAGATCTGCAGGATCTAATATGGATGAATCATCATCATAAAAAAGATACTCGTCCATTTCATCTTCAGCGGCCTTATAAAATGCAGGCAACGGATAATCATTTGCAATTTCATCCTCATTAATTTTGATGTAGAACTTCTTCTTGCCTTGAAACTTTCGACTTGGTCTTGCAGCCTCCCAATCTTTCTCCTCTTGCATCAATCTTGCAAGCTTCTCGTCCTCATCATAAACAGATGAAGCACTAGCAGCAGCAACAGCACTCGCGGAGCTCTCTTCAATTTTTATACCCACAGACCCCGTGTGTTTCAATTCAAGGCACTCCTGCTCCAGAGCTACAAGAACAGGCAAACCAGTAAAAAGCTGATCACCATCTTCAGAACTGCAGTCCAAACCTGTTAATTGTTTAATAATTAAATCTCCCTGAGAAAGAATGAAATCTCTCCCCCAAAACCTTCCTTGATAGCTCTTATTAGAAGACATAGATCGTGTAACACGTGCCACCAATTCATCCAATCCTAATTCAGGATTGCCTCCATCAGGCTTGGACAGTGCCTTGTAAACCTCAACACAAAGCATTGCCTTCTCATTTAGAATACTGAAGAACTTCTTATATGAGCCAGCAGGCTTTACACACAAGTACTCTGCTACCTCAGTTTGAAGCCATATAACAGGAGACCCATTTTCATACCCTGTTATGGACCATGTTAACACAACCCCAAACCCCTCACACCGAACCCCTTTTGATTTATCCAACAAACCTTCCTTTGGCAAAATTAACCCAGAAACATAAAGATCCATAGCGTACACCAGTTCTATGGGCTGAGAGGTACCTTGAGAATCATGGATAATAAAATCCATCAAACGCCGTTGTGGAGGCATTTCTTCTTGGTGTTGTTCATTCACTGTTAAGCTAATGGCAAGCTCCTCCTCCTCTACAGTTATTTCCTGCTTGGCTTCAATGATTGACTCTTTCCCCTCCAGACACAGCTTTTTTTCCTTGTAATTCATTCCTGTGGCTGCCCGTTTGGGAAGTTTTCTAGCTCGGGTTGGTTCGCCCGCATCTTGAACCTCACCCTCATTGGCTATCTTTTGACCCATTTCCTTTTTGGGTTTCTTTCGGGCCATATCCTCAGAACTATCAGAATCCCTACCTGTTGCCAAGTATTTCACGCAGTCTTTCCAGCTGTAGAATTTCTCCCCTGTACTCACATGAAGAAAGGGCTTATGTATTAATGGAAAATACGTATGAACACATCATTTAGTCAAATCAAGTACGCTAATTAAATAATGAAACACATGTTATCTTATTCATAATTTGCTTTCAAAGAATGCATTGTTTGATAACAGATGTGAATACCTGTGGGAGCAATATATGTTCGCCTTATTCGACCATTGGTGGCTGTTTTCTGCATGACAGTTCCTCCTTGTTGTTCCCACTTTATCAAGTCAGCTCCACCTCCACCCACGGCCGCCATTGATCAAATAAGCCCTAAAAAAACCTTCCACTGAGCCAACACAAAAAATCTCTGATGCGCTGCAAAGCCCGGGCAACACAAAAAACCTCTGCATGCGAAAATATTCACTCCATTTCTCTCAAATACGTAGAAACGGATTTTTCAAGGTTGAAATTTCACCTTGAGCGCCAAAAAAAAATTGCACAGATAGAGCTTAAAATTTCACCTAGGGATTGTGTATCATCATCTCAGTCCCGCCAAATTTTAATATTCCCGCCTTCCCTGTGGAAGTTTAATGACGCTCCAGTTGATTCAATATATTTTTAGCCAAATGAGGAAATGAGCGAGTCTGAGAAAAGAAGGGCAGATGCGGTCAAGTTTGTAGAAAATTGGAAATCCATTTGGGGTATGGCTGAATATTTATTCAAAGTGTTAATTTATGGTTTATGTTGGGTAGTTTATAGTTGGTTCCAATGAGAAAAGTGGTTGTAAAAAGTGAAGGTCTTTATAAAGTCATTGAATAATGAATCAATATTGAAAAACTCTATGTTTCTTTTATATTTTATAAATGTAAACTTTTATTATTGTATGTATTTGTTCTTGGATCCTATACTCAAAACATTGTGATCTTTTAAATGAGTTGGAAATTTGGCATAAGAGTCAGGGGAGTCTCCTCATAACCCTCCATCTCTTGGTTAATAGGGGGGTTTAGGGTTGAAGGGTTAAATATATTTTTAGCGAGTGAGGAAATGAGCCAGTCTGAGAAAAGAAGGGCAGACGCGGATTATGGCTGAATATAACCCTATGTTTCTTTTATCATTTTATAAATGTAAACTTTTATTATTGTATGTATTTGTTCTTGGATCCTATACTCAAAACACTGTGATCTTTTAAATGAGTTGGAAATTTGGCATAAGAGTCAAGGGGAGTCTCCTCATAACCCTCCATTGGGGGTTTAGGGTTGACTTGGGTTAAATATATTTTTAGCGAGTGAGGAAATAAGCCAGTGTGAGAAAAGAAGGGCATATGCGGATTATGGTTGAATATTTATTCAAAGTGTTAATTTATGGTTTATGTTGGGTAGTTTATAGTTGGTTCTAATGAGAAAAGTGGTTGTAAAAGAGTGAAGGTCTTTATAAAGTCATTGAATAATGAATCAATATTGAAAAACCCTATGTTTCTTTTATAATTTTATAAATGTAAACTTTCTATTATTGTATGTATTTGTTCTTGGATCCTATACTAAAAACACTGTGATCTTTTAAATGAGTTGGAAATTTGGCATAAGAGTCAAGGGGAGTCTCCTCATAACCCTCCACCTCTTGGTTAATAGGGGGGTTTAGGGTTGAAGGGTTAAATATATTTTTAGCGAGTGAGAAAATGAGTGAGTCTAAGAAAAGAAGGGTAGATGCGGATTATGGCTAAATGTTTATTCAAAGTGTTAATTTATGGTTTATGTTGGATAGTTTATAGTTGGTTCTAATGAGAAAAGTGGTTGTAAAAGAGTGAAGGTCTTTATAAAGTCATTGAATAATGAATCAATATTGAAAAACCCTATGTTTCTTTTATCATTTTATAAATGTAAACTTGTATTATTGTATGTATTTGTTCTTAGATCCTATACTCAAAACACTGTGATCTTTTAAGTTTATTTTTATTTTTTTTAAATGAGATGCAAATTTGGCATAAGAGTGAGGGGAGTCTCCTAATAACCCTCCACCTCTTGGTTAATAGGGAAACAAGATAAACCATACCTACCATTTTAAGAGGGAGTCTCCCCTATAACCCTCCACCTATTGGTTAACAGGGTGATTGGATAAACCATACCTACCATAGCAAGAGGACCATGGACCCTGAAAAGTCAAACCTAATAGTTGATGTAGAGGAACACACCTTTAAAATTGTTATATCCATGCTACTTTCACGATGCCAACTATGGTTGTTGTTTGTAATTAATTAAATTTTATTATCAATGCTTTTGCGGACGCAAAATATTTAAGTGAAGAATGTCTTTGTCCATCTATTCAAGGTAAAGAATGTTTTAGTCTGTCAAAATGTTGTTAATTGATGGTAGACGTGAGGGTTTTATAATCAAAGAGAATGAGTGCAAATGTTTTTATGTAGTTTTGTGTGAGTTTATTTACATCAACATTAGAGACAATATTATATGATCTATTATTATAATGAGGAACCAAGTCAATAAATAAATTGCATCATAGTTTGGATGTTACATCCACAACATTTTCCCATTTGTGTGAAAATTACTATTGTTTTGCATGCTATCCTATTCTATCCAAAACTCTTGGATCTCATTCTCTCATTTCTTGGGATGTTATCTTTTCCTACCTTAAAAGATTATTGGATCTCATTCTCTTGTTTCCTTTCAAACTTCCTTCCTTAGTCCAAAAACGGAACATGCCATCAAGACCCAAAGTGATATGTCAAGAAAGAAAGAGAAAGCCCCTGAAGAGAATAAGAATTTGCACGCAGGATCTCAGTGCAGGAGGAGGAACGGAAAGGGTTAGCGGTGCTCAGAGAGAACGCTTGTTGGTATTATTTGTGTGAACACCATATGGGCAAGGACAGATTGAAGAGTATTAACAACAACACGGGTGCAGTTGCAGTGAATGACAAAGGTACCAAATTTTAAGACTTGCAACTTATACACGCAGCTGCTCCTTATCTATAAATTTTTTAACTTCTCCTTCGTCAGTTTAACAGGTTAATGTTGACCCTGTCTGGTGCTGAGTAGAAACTGTAAGATGTTATCTAAAATAGATGTTTTTATTTTGTTTCATTTCTCTAGATGTTTCCAAGTCTCACATTTGACTACATCTAGGCTTAACGTAGTGCTTAAAATGTATCATTTTTTACATTCAAATATTCTAGTCCAAATTTATTTGCAAAATCCTACACAACCCTACCAGTGCTTTTAATTTCTCTAATAATGGTTTTTGCCCCTCCCTATGATTTCTTTATATAAACCTAGCATGAACCTTAGCAATAATTTAATAGAAAAATAAAGTGTAAGATTTATTATAGGCTCAAATTTTCTTTACTATTTCATATATATAATTTAAAATAGACTATATATATTTTAATTTTCATTTTAATCAAACTTTCCATTTTATACTTAATTATATTTCACATATTAAAATAATGGGAAGGTGAAACATATGTCGCATATATGAGATAACACCACCACTCTCTACATGAATGCAATAATTTTTTTAGTACCACCTATAATTTCATTTATTTTTTTAAAGCGGTATCCAACTTAATGCAATAAACACATTAAAAATGTACTTGAAGCCATGCCAACAAATTTTTGGCCGATTGATTTCTCAATATTTCTACAATTTATTTCCCAATGTTTTTTATGCAAATCTATATTTCAAATTTACGATTACAAATTGATATGCCCTAGTCATATACAATTATAAATATGCTCTTTTTGAATATTCTTGCATTTCAGCTTTATGGTTATAGATGAGATATTGATAGACCCTATCACCTATTCTGTTGCGCATAAATTTCGTGCAATTGCTAGTTATTGTAGTATTGCGCTTCCAACATTAAATGGCCAACTTTCATTTTGATAAGGTGATTGGTTAATCTTCAAGCAAGCCAATAGGATTTCCTTTTAATCATAGGAATCTTTTGCCTAAACTTTTGTAGTAGATGTTTTGGTGTAGTGTACTTGAATAGCTTTAATGCCCTTCCACCCCTATTACATAATGGAGGGAACATGGGAAGTAAGGGAGAGGATCTAGTATCCACATACCCTAATTTTGCGTACATCAAGATTTTAAGCGGTGCATCAGAGGTGCATCAGATTTTCATGATTATCTGAGTTAAGAGTTTAAAGCTATTGTTTGGCATTCTGGGTATCAATGATGTAGCCTAATTAGCTACATCTTCCTCGAGTTGTATACGGAAAACAATTTCCTTTGCTAGTTTCATATCCTAGAGAAGTAAAACATCCTTAACATAAAATTGTGATGGTGAAAATTGTATATTTATGTTTTTTTAAATGTTTTGCATATGTTTTAATTAGGGGACCTAGTATCCACACACCCTAACTTTGTGCACATCAAACTCTTAAGCGGTGCATTGGAGGTGCATCGGATTTTCATGAATATTTGAGTTAAGAGTTTAAAGCTATTATTTGGGGTTTTGAGTATCAATGATGTAGCCTAATTAGTACATCTTCCTCAAGTTGTAAATGGAAAATAATTTCTTTTTCTAATTTCATATCCTAGAGAAGTAAAACATCCTTAACATAAAATTGTGATGGTGAAAATTGTCTATTTATGTTTTTTAAAATGTTTTGCATATGTTTTAATTAGGGTATTTTAAATATAATAATTAGTTTACATGTGGCATATCCATGTGTGAATTTAGTTCATATCTTAATCCATGTGGCATTACTAATCCCCAAAGTTTCATGCATGATCTCCAAATTTAATTTTCCCCATCCTGGATCAAATCCACAAATGCGGACCTAACCCAAGTCAATTTTGCAGTCACGGATCTAATCCTCTTAGTTTTAAAATTCAAAATTGGAGTTGCGTGTTATCAGCCACTTCACTAATTGTTGTGAGCCAACCTAACACATGTTTTGCTAACTCGTGAGATTTGTTGTTTTGTTTAAAGCCCTTATCCATTCATTTGGAAATCATCTAGGAATCAATTGAACACATATAGACTTTGATTTTGCAAAAAGAATAAAAAGGAATTTAGCTCATAAGAAGAGCATTCATTAGAGCATATCATTCTAGGTTTGTCACATGTTTGCTTGTTGTCTTTAAATCTTCACTCAAAGTCATAAAGTTGTTCATTCAAGGATTTGACGAAGGAGAACTTGACCCTTGCAATTCAACAAATTCCCAAAGGCATTTATAAACACCACCTTGAAGCACAAAGTTGTGACACTTTAGGATAAGTTGAAATACTAATATGGTTGGATGGAATAATTCTAGATGGAACTAATTTGACTGGAACAACTTTGGATAAAAATAGTTCTAGTCAAAACTAACCCAAACAAAATAATTTTAGTTGAAATATCTACTAGAAGCATATGTGGTAGAGCTTTGGTGCCAACTTACATTTTTAAAAATTCTTTGAAAAATCTAATGTCCCTACTACCACTTCTACTTGCACAAAAAACTCTTTGAAAAACCAAAAATACCTTTTTTTCTTCTTCTTTTGTGTGTGTGTGTGTTTCTTAATATTTTAATTAGTGTTGATTTTTCTTTTTATCTTCACTACATCTAGGTCATTGGTGCCCAAACATAAGGCCAATTACTTTCTCAAACAAAATTACTAGATTTTTTTCAAATCGAAAAAATATGATGTCTAGGAGGAGAGAATTATGGTCAAGATAATATAAGTTTTCCTATTTCCAATAAATAGTCAAGAAAAAATGTGGAATCCCATAAAAATTATTATGTTTTTAGTGCCCCTAACTTTTTATATATATAAGCACTTGAGTCAACTTATAATGGATAGTATTACTTTTGATGTGCATTTACTCTCACTTTCGCTTGTTGTGATGGCACTCTTGTTAGGGTTTCCATAGCCTTTGGCTTTGGTCTCTCTCCAAAGGTCCACTAATCTTCAACAACTGCTTACAATGCCTTTATGCAGCTCATGGTGATTTCATATCTACTCACAAGGCTCGTAATGGTTCTACATTTGATATCAGCATGGTGGTGCATCCATGTTATTGTAATGTAGAAAAGAGATCACAAGCCTAAAGAGTTAAACTAGTTCATCCCTCTTCTACAAAACATTGGGGCACAAACCGAGCATGGCTTATACCCAAGGAGGAGAGCAAACTATAGGGGTTCTGCCCTTTTGTTATATACAGAAGGACTAACCAAGTTCAACCAAAGCCAAATGAGCAAGCCAAGACTAAGATTAAATCACAAAATGATGAATAACATGTTATAACAAACTACAGGAAATGAACCTCAAAGATTAGCAAGTACAGTAAAGATAATGGAATAAATCAGAACCTGGAAAATGTAGCAGAAATGCCCAGGACAGGGGTGCTCAAGCGCCCTAGTCCTCTTTTAGGTTTAGGTAGAATTTCAGGAATGATCAGACCTATATCCGTTTGCACTACCTTCTTCCTGAAAACCAGCCTCTGAAACCTGTACTTCTCACCTGCACACACGGAAAGAGGGAAAAGGTTGTGTTGTTTTAAGGGTTTGCCTCAGTCAAACCTTGTGTTGGTGTTCCTACCTCCATAATAACGAACATGATAAGATCCGAGAGTGCATGCCCTAGGAGGGCAGAGGCCAGATCTACAACAATATGATAGATAATGATAATAACCACAAGATATCCAACCTTAGTTGATGAAGACCTGGCACCAATAAAGGAGAGTGATGAAGAGGGCTTCAAACTTCCTTCAAAGCCTACAAACAACTTCAATAGCATTCACAAGTGGAAGACACTCCAAACAATGAAAAATCCTTTAGCATAGAACATCACATGAGAGCAATTTCGCATTCATCTAGTTAGGTGTAAAATGAACTACAACACACACTTAAATATGCATTCTCGCTTACCTTTGGCAAATAAAACAACTTTAGGTCAACAAATACTAACTAAATGAGTGTCCTAAGTTGACACCACAAAGTGGGACCAAAGTACCTAAGCGGGACCAGGGCGCTCGGGTGCCCTGGACCTTTGGCCCACATACTTTAAAAAGTATCTTTTAATGCAAGACTAGTCCGGTCCTAAGTTGATTATGTCGGGTTTATTTGTCGAGATCGGGATATTCGTCATTTAGAGCTCAAAGAGGTGTTAAAATAGGTCCAACCTATGAACTAAACTAGGTGTAAAATGCTAGTGTACACATTTTACAACGTTACAATTACTAGGGCAAGGATTCTCACAATCATCCTCTTTTTGAGTCATGCTTAGATGACACATTTGTGGACAACATTGCGGCTCCTGGTGGTTGAAACCCTATTTCTCACCATTTTAAGATTGCAGCTAACTCCAAAACGACCTCACATGACAATGTTAATCATGAATCTACATCAAATAATAGTCATCAATCTTTAGTGGATGGAAATAAATCTTCTAGAGGTGATTCCCTTACAACTAACTCAAACATAAACACAATTAGTGATATTATGGCCCTAACCACTCATGCTAACACGTTGTCCTTTCCCAACTAGGAATTTCAACAAAGGCTTAACCAACATCCCTAAGTAAGATTACCTTTCCTTTAGCACTCATAGTCAATTTTTTTTCCTAAATTTGATGCAAGTGGGGGCATGCAGGGAGAGGTGAAGATGATCATAAGAACAAAGCAAATAAATATGGTGGTCTTAAAAAAAAGTTGTTTGTAAGGGAGAAAGAATTGCAAAAAATAGTGTTAATTTGTAAATTTTAAATCTTTTGGTCAAGTCTACAGAAACTCTATGAGACAGAATTGGAAGCCTTGGTAAAAGAGGAATTTATCATTTGTCCATGTGCAAAAGGTTGGTTCTTGGTGATGTGTGGAAACTCAGTGGATAGAGACATATTGCTTGATAGCAACCCATGGTTTTGGTATAAGGCCTTTTTAGGGGTGAAACCCCTAAATTCAATCCTCTCGCTAAGGAATTTCATGTCCCAATAGTGAGTTAGACTACCAAACTTACCTATTTAGTTTTGGAAGGAGTGTCTAGCTTCAATTGGTAATGCCTTAGGGAAGTATATGTTTGCACCAACTCTTGATTAATTGATTCGACACGTCACCTTTGCTATAATTATTTTAGGGAAGGATCTTTTGAAGAAATTACCTAAAGTAATTAGCTTTAAAAATGCGGGGATAAGATATTGAAGCAACAAATTGACTATGAAAGTCTAGCCTTTAGAATGTAGGTTATTCTATGTTATTAACCATTTGGCTAATAATTACCCTAAGTCTTTGCATCGAGATCTTCGATTCAAGCTTGCCACTTAGTGGGTGGGGGATGAACTCCAAGTAATCTCAAATGATTAAGACAAGGATCCTATCTATTTGAGACTTTAGAGTAGTATTGTGAGTCTGATCCTACATCCTCACATTCCACCCCATCTCTCCCTCCTCTTCCATCTACTAGCAAATGCACGGGGGCTCCTTCTACAATAGTTAGATCTCCTTTGAAGGAGGATGTTCATCCCCCGTTTGGTGCCCCTAGATTAGAAATCCTCACAAGTCATAAATTTTGAGTGGATAATATTATTGAAAGAAAGAAAAGGAAGGGCCCTCCAACCATGAATGATAATGGTAGTGAAGATGCTAAAATATGAAATAAATAGAAACTAACACTAATGCAAGCTCCTAATTTCACACCTTAACTCTACTCAAGATTAGAGCAATAATGGAGGATAAACAAAATAATGCAGACTTAAAAGAGCATTATACCTTCCATGATGACATTGATGTGCTTTAATGGATTTGTTGATGAAGATGATATGGAATGTGGTTGTTCTTTGAACCTACAACATGCCTTTGTTTTCCACCTTGTGATGAAAATGGCTTGTGGAAGGGTCCCTTTATAGATTTTTGGTGTGGAGGATCAATGGTTGAGATTGATTTGGAAGATTAATGGACGAGGTTGATTGAGAAATTAGGGTGCATGAGAAGCCACCAAGTGTCACTTGGTGATTGATGCACATGATGATGATTTGGATTGAGAAGATTTGGATGGATAGGATTTTCTAGATTTGAATGTATGGACAAGATTTGATGAGAGGATTTACGGAGACTTTTGCATGCATTGAGTTGTGTACAACCTTAAGCCATGTGCAATGTTGACTTGGCTAACAATGCTTAGGCACATGCAAGTGATTAATTAGTCAAATAGACATGGTTTGTCTATTTAACTAACGACGAGGGAGAAAATAGATGAATTAAATAAATGTTGGCTATTTATTTAATTTTTGGAGGAATAGACATAAGAATTGATGATTTAATTAAATAAATTTTTATTTATTTAATTAATGTTGGAACATTAGATGTGTTGAAATGATTAATTAATTAAATAAATAATGAAATTTTATTTAATTAATGTTGGGAAGATGATTGGATGGGTTAATTAAATAAATAATTTAATTAATTAATGTTAGAAGAAGATAGATAAAGAATAAATATGGTGATGTTGGGACATGGTTGAATTTAAGTGTCTACATTTTGCCCCTCTTTGAGATGGTGTTGTGACTAATAGAAGTAACAACATTTCAAAGAAAGATAAAGTATAGAGGTTTTCAAAGAGATGAACTAGTGACAAGATGCCCCAATCACTGGAAGGAAGGGAGCGACGAAGAGGAGTGATGTAGGGATGCCCCCTCGAGAGGATAGGTAGGTTGAGAGATGGAGGGGATGGAGATGTGAATGGATGGGGTGGATAATAGGCATGCTGAGTAGGTTGAGAAACCTGGTGTTTGATACAATATATGACATTATGGGTAAGTGCAAGAAGATGGGGGGCCAAAAAGGGGTCTTAAGTGGCCACTTTTTTTCTGAAATCAGGAAATACTGACCTTAGATGAGAAATTGAGCATAGTTACACTCAAAATTTGAAGATGCAACCAAAACAATGTTCATAGTGCTTCGAGTCTACTTTCTAAACTACTATTTTTTTTTTTAAATGGTATAGATTAAGGGGTTCAAAACAAGGAGCCACAGAAATTGGTGTTGTTTCTATAAAAAAAACATAACATAGAATATTTTGTGGTTCCCTCAAAGGTTAACTTTTTTTTGGTGTTTTTAAAATCGCTTCAATGAGAAATTAGCTAACAACATGTAGTTTATGCCTGATTTTTCTAATAATTTTTTAATGAATATTTGATTTTTTACTAATTTTCAAAGTGGACACATCCTAAAAAATAGAATTTTGGCCATACTACTCCTGTAAATTTTAAAAACTAATTGAATTTTTTTTAATGTGTAGAATGGAGTCTAGTTTATAAAAATGTAATTTATTTGAAATTTTAATGAATGGTTAATTTATAATGAAAAAAAGACTAAACATTGGTTTTTGCCCAAAAACAAACACACAAACAAAAGAAATTAAAGATGAAAGGCTTAACATTGTCAAAATGTGAAAAAAATTACATCGTTAAATAGCTAAGAGAAAGCCTAACATTACCCAGGTGTTTGATTTGTTTGACCTCGAAACACGTGCAAATCTAAGGGTTAGCATGAACAAAATTATGTGAAATCTTGTAGAATTTGCAAAAACACGTCTGTGGACATTGGGAAGGCACTCCAAGCATTTGGGTTGGAAATCCAAAGCAAATCCCAAGCCTAAGACTTGGGATCCCAAAACAAAATATAACACAAGCGCATTATGTCTTCCTTTGAATGATTTATGTTCAAGTTCCGTAAGTATGTTTGATGGATATATATATATGTATATATGTATGCTTGTATGTATGTATATATGTATGCATGTTTGTATGTATGTATATGTGTATGTATGTATGTATATGTATGTATGCATGTATGTATGTATGTAAGGGTTTTGGGTTTTGGGTTTAGGGTATATAAGGACCTGAGCCCATATAGTTTTTAGGGTTGAGGGTTGATGGATTAGGGCTTAAGTAATAGGTAGAGGGTAGAGGGTAGAGGTTATAGGGTTGAGGATTACAATATAGGGTTAATATTCAGGTTGTTGAGTGTATAAGATTAAGTGTGTAAGGCATGGGGATTAGGGTTTAGGATGTTGGGTTTAGGGTCTACGATATGGATTGAGGGTATATAAGGCATAGGGTGACTTGGGTTGAGAGCACGTATGATTTAGGTTTAATTTAAGTATAGGGTTGAGGCACAATATTCGGGGTTTAGGGTATAAGGGTGAGGTTATAGGGTATAGGGATGAGGGTTTGTGGGTGTAGGCTTCAGGGTTTAACGTATAGGGTTGAGGATTGAGGGATTAGGGCTTAAGTATATGGTTGAGGGTATAGGGTTGAGGGTTTAGGGATAGGTTTTAGGGTTTAAGGTTTAAGACTTAAGGGTTGAGGGATAGGGTTTAGGGTTTAGGGGTAAGGTATTAGGGTTTAAGGTATAGTGTTGAGGGTTGAGGGTTTAGGAATAGGGATAGCATTTAGGGTTTAGGGATGAGAGATTAGGGTTGAGGGTTGAGGGATCAGGGTTTAAGGTATAGTGTTGAGGGTTGAGGGTTTAGGGATAGGGTTTAAGGTTGAGGGATTGGGGTTTAAGGTATAGTGTTAAGGGTTTAGGGGTATGGTTTAGGGTTGAGGGATTAGGGTTTGGGGTTGACAGATTAGGGTTTAAGGTTGAGGGTTGAGGGTTTAGGGATAGGGTTGAGTGTCGAGGGATTAGGGTTAAAGTAGAGTGTTGAGTATAGAGGGATTAGGGATAAGGTTTAGGGTTGAAGGTTTAAGGATTGAGGGTTGAGGCTTTAGGGTTGAGGCTTAAGGGATTAGGGTTTAAGGTTTAAGGGTTAAGGGTTGAGGAACAGGGTTTAAGGTTTATGGATAAGGGATTGGGGTTTAAGGTATAGTGTCGAGGGTTGAGAGTTTAGGAATAGGGATATCGTTTAGGATTTAGGGATGAGGGATTAGGGTTGAGGGTTGAGGGATTAGGGTTTAAGGTATAGTGTTGAGGGTTGAGGGTTTAGGGTTGAGGGATTAGGGTTTAAGGTTAAGGGTTGAGGGTTTAGGGTTTAGGGATAGGGTTGAGGGTCGAAGGATTAGGGTTAAGGTAGAGTGTCGAGGGAAGAGGGATTAGGGTTTAAGGTTTAAGGGTTAAGGGTTGAGGGATAGGGTTTAGGGTTTAGGGATAACAGATTAAGGTTTAACCTGTAAGGTTTAGGGTTAAGGGATCAAGGTTTAAAGTTGAGGGTTGAGGGTTGAGGGATAGGGTTTAGAGTTAGGGGTAAGGGATTAGAGTTTAGGACCTTGAGGGATTAGGGTTTAGGGTTGAGGCTTTAGGGATAGCATTTAGGGTTGAGGGTCGAGGGATTAGGGTTAAGGTAGAGTGTCAAGGTAGAGGGATTAAAGATAGGGTTTAGGGTTGAAGGTTTAAGGATTGAGGGTTGAGGCTTTAGGGTGAGGGTTAAGGGATTAGGGTTTAAGATATAGTGTCGAGGGTTGAGGGTTTAGGGATAGGGTTTAGAGTTTAGGGATAAGGGATTAGGGTTTAGGACCGTGAGGGATTAGGGTTTAGGGTTAAGGCTTTAGGGATAGTGTTTAGGGTTGAGGGTTTAGTTATAGGGTGTAGGGTTTAGGGTTTAGGGTTGAGGGAATAGGGTTTAAGGTAAAGTGTTGAGGGTTTAGGGATAGGGTTTAGGATTTAAGGTTTAAGGCTTGAGGCTTGAGGCTTTAGGGTTTAGGTTTAAGTGAGACCTAGATGGCTAAGGACAGATGGAGAGGTAGACAAGGAGCGACTGAGAGACATAGAGAGGGGAGATGTAGAGAGGTGAGGGGTAGAGATAAGTGAGATATAGAGAGCTGAGAGATAGAACATGAGCTAATGGAACTAGAGGTGAGATATATTGCAAAGGTGCTATCAAAGGTGAGATAGGCACAAATATTTATAGGCACTCCTTTCTATCATATTTTGCAATATATCTCACCTCTAGCTACTTGGCACTTCTTTGCCATGACAACTCGGTGACACATTATAAAGAGACTACATTTAGTTAATTCACTTCATAAGTTTCAAAATAAAATACCTGGACCACTACAAAAAGAAGGATGATGATCCCTTGAATTATGCACATGCCAATCCCTCCACTTTAAGCATCAATCTACTAGTATTTGGATCAAGGAACCCTCAATAACACATGAACTCTTTGAACTCCTTTATGCTTTACACATATTTTGATATGGATCAATCTATAGCAGGAAAAAATGCGAGTGCATTATAACATGCTCGCATTTTGGCTTGTTATACAAATGGTAAAAAGGCCTAGACCCCCATGATCTAGGCCCACATACTCTATTTTCTTTTGTTTATGCACGTGTTCTGACAAAAAAAGTGTTTTCATGTTGTTGGGAAGTTCACATGCACATTTTGCACATTCTACCACCTTTGCATGAACTTTCCACCACCTTTTTCCTGCTTTGCCAACTTAATAAGGAGGAAATAACATACTTTTCACATCGAATTTGATATATATCAATTCAAGTTTCAATTTTTGTAGTGTTGTAATGTTAATTGTGATTGAATTGTAGGAATTTAACATTATAGATTGGTTAATAGTATTGTTGTTACTAATTCTATTTGAGTACATTATTCAATTTAACGTTGAAAAGGAAGCAAGTGGTGAAATACTCAAATTGCTGAGGAGTTTGATGCAAGAAGAAAAAAACATTACATAATTGGGTACTCTCTCCATTCAAATCTCCATTTTTTAGGTATGTCAAGTCTTTACATGAATGTTCTTTACATTTTCCTTAATTCTATTTGAATTACTTTATCATGCTTTATCATACATGTTTATATGATTTGTATGGTTTACATATTTTGTGTTTATATCAGTCTCACTTTTTTGATTTTATAGTTCATATGCCTTGTGTATGCTTCCACATTTTGCATACATGTCTTACATTTTGCATTTATAGTTCATCATAGTGTGATGTCTCCCACGATCTCAATCATTTCTACTGTCATGACTAGATGGTTATCAACAAGTGCTGGCCCATGAGACGTCTCCAAGTGAAAATCAAGTGTATCATGTGTCCTAAATTATGTCCCATGGATGCAAGATGAATCTTCATGTGCGAGGAGATGATCTCTATCCGCAAGTAAGTGTAGGTAGTTTGATGCCACTAGCACCAAGGCCTCCCCCACATCTTCAACCTTGTAGTCAACATGAAGTCCCATGTACTCTTCACTTGTAACCTCAATAGGTGACTCTCCTCTGTCCTTATCCTCATAGGACTGAAGTGAACTTTGTACCATAATGCTTTGTATGGCTGCAATAATTCTTTGTATGCTTTGTACCTATTTTGGTCGAGTGACATTTACTCTTCTACATGATGATTGTATGTACATTTTGTGTGAAGGGTTGAATGACATACATTTCAGTTATTTGTATGGATTCATTTCTTAGGAACTAATATTTGTCTCTCTATCATGCTACAGATAAATTCTTCGTCATGCCAAGGAAACAATCAAGAATTAAACCAACACAGGAAGAGATAGAAGCTAAGAATGCAAAGAAAGCAATGACTTGAGGGAACTTTGTGAGAAGAGGAAATTGGACATGATAAATGAAGACATGCCAATTGAAGAAGAACCACAACCATCAAAAAGAAATATGGTATTGGCGACATAAAGGGAATGAATGCAAAAACTTCATGCTATGAGAGATCTGAATACTGTAGTTGGAGACATGTCCTCTACCACAAGTCAACATGTAGGGACACCATCTACCGCATCTCAGGTTGAGAGTACATCATCACTCACATGTGAGGAAGGAGGTACGCCATTATTCCCACCTCAAACTCAAGGTATGTCATCTATTCCATCTTCGATCGAAGGTATGCCATCTAGCCCATCTCATTTAAATATTGATAAAATTCTTAATGTTGAGATGAATTTACCTATCTTAACACCACATAAAATTTTGCATAGAAAGTGAAAGTATTTGATTGATATTGATGAGAATATTTTGTAGCCAATGGAAGGTAAGATTCCAAAACGCACTTGTAGAAAATATGCTCATAAGATTTGGAGATTGTTCTTTGAAAAGTTAAATGAGACCGCAAGATGTCAACTAATCGTTGAAATGATGCGAAGTATAAAGTATAGGTACATCATGAAGATTCTTGGGTTGAGAACATCAAAGCCTTCAAGTGAAAAATCTATTGTCAAGAATCTAATGAGTGCATATGAGAGTGTGGGTAACACCTCACGTACAAAAGATAGTAATGCAACACAGCGTGTCATTACATCGACTATAGTAAGTAGTCAAACGAGGAAAGCTTGTCTCATTAGCAAGATGAGTCAAGAATTGAGAATTAATAGAAAAACTTTATCAAGAGCTATTGGAAGGCACCAAAGAATTGAAGACACCAATGCCAATGAATTATGGGCGTTCTCAGGGAGACTACCATGAAAGGATAAATCAATTGTTGAAGCATTGAGATCACTAATTGAAGACTTTTGGAAGAATTACACAAGGGTATCTTCAAATCAAAGGGATATGGTAAGAAGGAGAATCGGTAGTTAGAATGGTGAGCCACATCTAAAGCATTTTTTGGATATGACTCAAACACAGTTTTTTGGTAAATTTCTAGAGATGTATCCTCAAATTAAAATTTGTCAAAGATATTTTGAAATGCTAAAACCTTTCTATGTCAAGATAAATCACACACGCACTACTTGTTGTAAATTACATATTGAATTTTCTAACCATTTTGATGTTTATCAGTATATATGTTTAGATTTGCATACTAACAATGTTTTGCAGGATTGTGGCGTACATGCCCCACCAACATCTTCAAGAGACTTCATATCAATAATTTTATGTGAAAGAGAGGCAGGTCAAATATTCTATAAAAAATTATGCTTGGATGGCACATGTCAACATTGCGGTGGCTTGCAATGTATGCCAATATGTGAACATATGGAAAGAACACATGCGGTTGGAAATGAACTAGTAGAGTTTGGCAAGTATAAAATAATGACAAACAATACAAAAGATGGTAAATAAGCAAAGAGGTATGAATTGGTTATTGAAAAGATTCCAGTGTATTAGTTTATGTCTATATTTCATAATAGTATAGTGTATGAGTATGCAAGACATGCCCATAGAGCTTGATGGTTGGACTTGCAATTCAAGTCATGCAAGGACACATTTCCAGTTGGTAGCATTATTTCAGTCGTTGACTTTGCATAGAACTACAGTCTACAACCATAACACGGGGTGCAATCACAATATTACAACTCCACACAGGTTTTTATATTTGTGCACATCGCATTCATTCATGTGAATGATAGTACAAAGAATGACAGAAAGATCACAAGGGAGTATCATTTTTATATTAGTGATGATCGCACACATTTTACGAAGTTCGTGCAAGGTTGCTTTCAGGTGTTCTACAATGATTTGGCTAGAAGGGGCATATTGCTCAGTCAACATATCATATGGTCTGATAATTGTGCATCACAATTCAAGAACTCGCATAATTTCTATTGGCTGAGCAGGAGGCATAATATTACAGGTGTTCAGTATATATGGAACTTTTGTGAGGCCGGGCATGGAAAGGGGGAGCATGATGGTGCAGGAGCATGTATCAAATGAGCCATAGCATGAGAAGAGTTAAAGTATAAAGAAAATACAAAGTTGACAGATGCAAAATCAATTGTCGAGTGGTGTAAAGCTTCAATGGGTCCAAGTAATGAAGGTAAGTCTTCAGTTCATAATTTTTTTTGGTTGATAGATGATACTAACATTGCACCATATGAGGACTGTTGTACACTGACAGGATCAAGTGAGCTATACTCTTTCAGAAGCTCAATTGTAGGTTTATGGAGTATCCATACGTGGAAGATGGCATGCTTTTCTTCTTCATGTACAATTCAAGCCTGGGATGAGTGCAAGTCAAAGGAGTGGGTTGACGAATGGCGGTTAAGTTATCTTAACCCACTTGACACGTATTAACCTTCGATGACACTGGAACTGACAGAGATGGAATCATCAATTGACTTTGACCACATATCAGATCTAGTTCAACCAGGTAATATATCTACTTGCATAGTTTTTGAATTTCCTAATGTTATCTTACTTTGTAGTGTTTTTGTAATGTTGACTAATTTCATCTAATTTGCTACAAATATCAATGTAGGGCATGTTTATGCAGTTATTGCAGATGAAGATAATGAAGAGGAACAGATTATTACTTGTGTCATTGTGTTGAGGCCAAAAAGAAATTGGAGGCCCTAGTTATAGATGGAGAAAACATCAAATACCCTACAGACTTAGTGGTTGTTACTAGAACATGGCTTAGAAGGTACCCATGTAAGAGTGTTAATATTTGGATGTTTCAGGACTTTGACATGTATCAGAAAATTTTTCATTACTCAAACCTCATCGTGGCATCCAATTTTTATTTGATACAATATCAGGGTAGACCTTTGAACAAGACCTTGTGGAAGGTGCATGAGTCTGACCATGACGTAATACTTGACACAATAAAGAGTAGAGCAGACTCGGATGGTTCGTTGGATTAATTTGTAAGTATTCACATTGATTTTGTAAAGTCATGTTACATTGACTTGTAAGTATGCACATTAATTTGTAAGTTTACATAAGTTTGTCTTTTTTTATTTGCTACTGTAGTTTTACACATATACAATGAATATTGTGATGAATATGTTTGTCATTTGTGTCAAAGTGCTTGGATGTTAGTAATTGAGTAAGGAATGCATAATTGTGTAGGTCTATTGGTTGTCTATTGTTTGATGATACCATTGTGCTTTTAGGATATGTTGTTGGGTTTTGTGATATAAATACACTTGCTTCTTCATAGAGTATGTGGTGTGATGCACAAAGTTGTATGAACTTGACAAGCTGTGGTATGAACTTAACAAGCAGTGGTATGAACTTGATTTGTTTGCTATGGTATACATTTGATGTTTGCATCATCATCATGTTATGCTTCATGGGGTTAGATCTAAGTGATGGATGAAGTTGATCCTGAGAGAAATGTATAAAATCTAGGTGTCTCTAAGTGTCTTGGTTTCTAACTAGATAATAGGTGTCTCTACTTGTGTCTTAGGTATATACTATATGTCAACTAGGTAGATAGAGACTAGAAAAAAGGTATTTAATCTAATCTAGGTGTCTTAGGTAGATACTATATATCAATGACCTTTCTAGAGACTAGAATAAGGTATAATCTAGAATGATCTAGGTGTCTTCTAGGTAGATACTATTTATCAACTACCTATCTAGAGACTAGAATAAGGTGTAATTTAATCTAGGTGTAATTTAATCTTAAGTCTTAGGTGAGGCCACATGAGCTTCCACCTTCACGTGGTTGGCCTTGTCAGTATAGAGTATTTATATTTCTTGAAACTAAAGGAATCTCTTTTTCTTGTACATAGAAGTTATGAAAAACTAGAATTAATGCATTGATTAAGTTATTATTTAGTGCTCTTGATGAAATATGTATGTGTGCCCTAAGTCTGATCATCATGATGTTGATCCTCATGAAGTTGATGTTGATCACAAAATATGATGAACATTAAGGTCATGTTGATGTTGATTGATGAGTTGTGGTTGTTTTTGAAAGTTTTGGAAGTCTAAAGGATGTCACAGTGGCAGTGTTCATATCACAGCCGCAGAGGTTTAAACATTCAAAACTAGTTAGGGTTTTTAAGTTAAAGTTATTAGTTATGTTTTAAATCCTAAGTGTATTGTCTTTAAATACCTAGTTTGGTAAGTTTTGTTTGTGTTATATTCTCTGTTTAATCCAAGTTAATACCTTACACCTGTACCAGCAATCTATGTTAACCTCTCTCAGTTTTTTTGATATCTCTGAGGCATTTGGTCGTGGTGAAAGGTTTTTTGCTGCCCAAAAATCGTTAAAAGGACGTACTGTAAAGTTGCAAAGGGGTGTAACTTTTGTCTTGATCCTGATGCGACCAAACCAATAATTTGAATACATCTGTATGGGTATGTTTAGGCTAGGCATGGCCCTATTTTGTACCCAAACATGTTGAAACAGTTTTAGCTACATTGTACTGGTGATATCCCTGAAGAGTCCAAAGTGCAAAAAGGCAACAATATTTGACAAGCTATTACTCAGAAAGCATGACACTTAGAAATATTCCATCTAAGGCAACATGATCACGTAGAACCCCTCTACAATAACCTCTCTCAGTTTTTGATATCTCTAAGTCATTTACTCGTGGTGAAAAGTTTTCTGCTGCCCCAAAAATTGTCAAAAGGAGGTAGTATAAAGTTGCAAAAGGGTGTAACTTTCGTCCTCCTGATACGACCTAACTGAAAGTTTGAATGCATCTGGATGGGTACATTTAGGCTAGGCATGGTCCTATTTTGCACCCAAACATGCCGAAACAGTTCGAGCTACATTGTACCGGCAATATCCCTAAAGAGTCCAAAGTGCAAAAAGATAGCAATCTTTGATGAGCTGTTACTCAAAAACTATGACACTTAGAAACATTTTGTCTAAGGCAACACGATCATGTAGAACCCCTCGACAATAACCTCTCTCAGTTTTTGATATCTCTAAGGCATTTGCCCGTGGTGAAAGGTTTTCTGCTACCCCAAAAATCGTCAGAAGGAGGTAGTGTAAAGTTGCAAAGGCGTGTAACTTTCATCCTGCTCCTGATGCGACAAAACTGATAGTTCCAATGCATCCAGATGGGTATGTTTAGGCTATGCATGGTCCTGTTTTGCACCCAAACATGCCAAAATAGTTCGAGCTACATTGTACCGGTGATATCCCTAAAGAGTCCAAAGTGCAAAAAGGCAGCGATCTTTGATGAGTTGTTTCTTAAAAACCAAGATACTTAGAAACATCATGTCTGAGGCAAACGATCATGTAGAACCCTCTATAATAACCTCTCTAGATTTTTGATATCTCTAAGGCGTTTGCCCATGGTGAAAGGTTTTCTGCTGCCCTAAAAATTATTAAAAGGAGGTAGTGTAAAGTTGCAAAGGGGTGTAACTTTTGTCCTGCTCCTGATGCGACCAAACTAGCAATTCCAACACATCTAGATGAGTACGTTTAAGCTAGGCATGGTCTTGTTTTACACCCAAACATGTTGAAACAGTTTGAGCTACATTGTACCTGCAATATCCCTGAAGAGTCCAAAGTGCAAAGACAGTAATCTTTGACAAGATATTACTCAGAAACCATGTCACTTAGAAACATTCTATCTAAGACAACACGATCATGTAGAGCCCCTCTACAATAACCTCTCTCAGTTTTTGATATCTCTAAGGCATTTGCCCGTGGTGAAAGATTTTTTGCTACCCCAAAAATTGTCAGAAGGAGGTAGTGTAAAGTTGCAGAGGGGTGTAACTTTTTTTCCTGCTCCTGATGCAACCAAATCAATAGTTCCAATGTGTATAGATGGGTACATTTAGGCTAGGCATGGTCCTATTTTGCACCCAAACATGCCAAAACAGTTCAAGCTACATTGTATCGGCGATATCCCTGAAGAGTCCAAAGTGTAAAAAGGCAGCAAGCTTTGACGAGATGTTACTTAGAAACCATGACACTTAGAAACATTCCATCTAAGGATATGAGATCGTGTAGGGTCCCTCTACAATAACCTCTCTTGATTTTTTATATCTCTGAGGTGTTTGCTCGTGGTGAAAGTTTTTCTACTGCCCCAAAAATGGTCAGATGCATCCAGTGTAAAGTTATAAAGAGTGTAATTTTTATTCTGCTCCTCATGCTGCCAAACTGACTATTCCAACACATTCAGATGGGTACGTTTAGGTTAGGCATGGTCCTGTTTCACACCTAAACATGCCGAAATAGTCCGAGCTACATTGTACCGGCGATATCCCTGAAGAGTCCAAAGTGCAAAAAGGTAGTAATCTTTGATGAGATGTTACTCAGAAACCATGACACTTAGAAACATTTCGTCTATGGATATGGGATCACCTAGGGTCCCTCTACAATAACCTCTCTCAATTTTTTATATCTCTAAGGCGTTTTTCCATGGTGAAAAATTTTCTGTTGCCCCAAAAATGGTCAGATGCATGCAATGTAAAGTTGTAAAGGGTGTAACTTTCATTTTGCTCTTCATGCGACTAAACTGACTATTCCAATGCATTCAAATGGGTACGTTTAGGCTAGGCATGGTCTTGTTTCGTACCCAAACATGCCGAAATAGTTCGAGCTACATTGTACCAATGATATCCTCACACATTGCCTTTGCTATAACTGTTATAGTCTTCACATGTCAACATGCATCTTATGGCTATTAACATACTTGTTCTCGCAGTCAACATAGTCATATATGAACTGCTTGTTCTTTTATCTTGGTTCACCTTGACTTTTTTCTCTAGCACTATCTTTGTAGGGTTTGTTTTAGACCTTCAATGCATTGTTCCATCACTGCAATCTTAGACCCCTATTAGGCTACTCTCCTAAACCTTAATATCATCTTCATGTTGTCATATCCACGTTGTTCAACCCTCATCTTTTTCCACCTTTAGGTCACTATGTTATTAGGCTTAAACTTAGAATTCTGTTATATTTAAAACCCTCTACACTTTATGGCTCTATCATTATGTAATGATCTACACTGCACCTATCTTGCTTATCATATTTCATAGCAATCTTGCAAAGAGTTGGGGTAGTGGTATGCAACCTTCTGTGAGATCAATACAATGTCGTAACAAGGCTTTCAAGCTTAACAAGTTTTTGAGTAGGGAATTGCTTCATGGAATTAGAGTCAAATTGGTAAATGTGATGACATGATACATATTATCATGGTGAGATGAAAAGTATACATTTATAATATTAACCACATTCTCAAAGGTATTGTTGATGACTTGTGGAAGCCTATAGCCCCAATGTTATGTTGCATACTCAAATTAGGTAAGACTCAATGTACTCTCATAACCTCACCTTATATGTAAGAGGAATTATATTTAATAACCACAATGGTCATCAGGTGCTCATAAGCATATGATTTTCACTATCTTATTCAAGACAACAAACATACTCTTTGCATCCTAATATGGTATAATAACAAGGAATTAAGAAATATTTTCAATTGAGCAACTCATAAAGAATATGGATCAGCATACCAAGGAGCAACCATAAGAACATCCTTTTGGAACATAGGGAATTGCAAATATCTATGTTACAACAATCAACCTCTTTTCAATATACCAACATGAGATATTTGTAGAGTATTATTTTTGTTATATGATGCACCCAAATTGAGCTAGCAAGACCAAATCATGGTATTATCATGCCTTTTGGTCACTGAAATAAAACAATAAGCACAAAGATGTTTCACAAGAGTTCGACAACATAGAATGCAATAATTACAAAACTACTAAAAAAAGATGCATTGAAATGGATGGATTCTTTGACAATTAAACTTTAAAACCTAGAGGCATACAAAAATGATCTACACTGCACCTATCCATATTACATAATGATCAACAAAAATGATTTGTATTAACCAAATATCCATATAGGCATACATCACTATCTATCGATATAAGTATAACATATATACAAAATAGCCAAATAGGCTTACAAGAATGCCATATATGCATACATTGTCAACTATATGCAATACAAAATATATGTCCACAAATGCCATATTGGCATACAACAAAAGAACATAATAAAAAAGTCATTCCCCTTTGTCTAGTGAAGAGAATAGATCATAGGTAGCCCTTGATCTTCGAGGGGATGGAGACATGTATGAGAGTGGTCTACTACGAACCCGAGGGCTGCTTCTCCTATTTAGTTGTTCATGGATTTGTAGTTGTTACAATAAAAAGTATAGACATTAATATATAGAAATTACTGTTGCAAGTATGTGCCTAATTGGTGTTGTCATTGATGTCAACATATCTGTGTTGTCATTGGTGTCAACTATATCCTTATCTTTTGATTGATTAGAAGCCTTGTATGTTGATGACATTGAGAAAATTAGCCCCTCTGGAAGAATCAAAAAGGAAACAGTGAATCACAGTGAAGACAATGAATTGCATACTAAAGAATAGTCCAAAAGATTGCTCTGCATTTCTTGCAAATTAAAGATCTTGGTCTACGGATTGAAATTTATTTAGAGGCATCTGTGAAGATGGTAAATCCTAAGTTTGAGTCTCTGGTATGAAGAATTGAGTGAGTTACATTCACCAGAGTAAAACCTGCTTTTTCTGATTATTCACTGGTGATAGGGAAAAAGTATTTTGCTCCGCATTCCTTCGCATTGAAGTATTTTGCTCTGTAGTTCTAGAGGGAAGTCTGGGATGATGATAAGTGCCTAAAACTACAATGGTTCATGATTTGGCAGTCCGCAAGCTATCTTTCTTTCATGACAGTTGAAGATAGTGAAGTTCATGTGCTCCAGTGTGAAGAATCTCATGGATAAAGTGGTTAGATTTTGTGTGGTTGCTCCTGGTGATTACAACATGCTTGTGGATGCCTCATGATCGTGTTCCTGCCTTTACATTGGTCCGCATTAAGGAATTGAGATCGTGCTTGAAGATTATTCCCAGATAACGTAGCATGCAACTAGTCTTAGTCGACTTGGTTAATTCCAATGATTGCAAAGATCTATTGAAGATTTTAGAAGCATGTTGTGGTGTGGAAGATAGTGTTTAAGTCCCTGCTAAGGCATGGAGTAATCTGCATACATCTTTACTACATTTTCTTAGCATAATTTTGTATTAGGTCAAGACCTATTTTGTAATTGTTTGTAATGCCGACCTTGGAGATTGTTCCAATGGTTGATGATTGGGATGCCGACCTTGATGTTCATTCCAAGGTTGATGTAATGTATAAATACTTGTAATTGAGTCATGAAAATGAATCTAAGTGCGAAGATGCGAAGATAAAGTGAAGGAAGGTAGCAGAGCAAAGCAGAAGTGTTTGTGCTTCAATGGAAATGAACTTTGGCATGAAGTAGATGTTGTTATCTCAGTTCAACCTTTTGGCAGTGAGCCACCCTTCAGTAGTGAGCCATCCATAGGTAGTGAGCCTTTCTTTACAGTGAGTCCTGTAGGCAATGAGCCTCTATTTTTCGGTATTGATATAACTTATATATTTATGTGGGCTAACACCTACTCTAGTTTTTCCCTTTTAGGGTTTTCCACATAAAAATCTGGTGTCACTTGTGTTGTTTATGCTTTGGTGTTGAGATTATCATTTGATGCTTTCATGGTTGTATCTGAATATAAGTAATTGTTAAGTTGATGATCATATTTGGTTAAAAGTTTTAGGACAACTGATTCACCCCCCCTCTCAGTTGTTTGGTGCAGTCTAACAATTGGTATCAGATCTGAGTTCCTCTGAAGAAAGCCTAACAGCTTGAGGAAGATCTAGAATGTCTTATAAGAAGGAACCTCTGCATTTTGATGGGACAAATTATGCTCTTTAGAAGGTATGAATGAAAATCCATCTTCTTTGTCTTGGTTATAAAGTATGGAAAGCTATAGAAATAAAATATACCATGCCTCCAAATGGTTTGATGACTGAAGATGAAATCAAAGAATATGAGGTGGATGTGAAAGCAAAGGATGCTATGTTAAGTTCCTTAAGTGACTCAGTGTTGACAAAAGTTGTGGATCTTGAAACCGCAAATGAGGTATGGGAGAAGCTAAAAAATATGTATGAAGGAGATGATTCTATGAAGGAAGCCAAGCTACAAAGTTTGAAGGTGAAATATGAAGGTTTGAATATGAATGAAGATGAAAACATAATAACCTTTATGCAAAGAGTTGATGGACTTGTCACTAGGATAAAGGGTATGGGAGGAACTCTCGGTGATAAGGAAATTGTGATGAAAATTCTTAGATCACTACCAAAGTCATATAGTCACAAGGTAGCTGCAATTGAAGAATTTATGACTGTGAAAACTATTGACAAAGATTAGTTACTTGGAAAACTTACAGCCTTTGAGATGAGAGAATTTGGTGATGCCCTGCCTAAAGTTGAATAAGCTTTTAAAGCCAATACTTCAGCAGAGATCTCCAAAGCTGAGAAATACAGAGTGGATGATGAATTTGAAGAACTTGAAGCTAACTTTGTTAACAGGCTACAAAGAGGCTCTGGTAAGTTCAAAGGCAAATTACCTTTCAAATGTTTCTCTTGTGGTAAAGTAGGCCATTATACTTCTAGATGCCCTAAAAGAATTGAAAAAAATAAGAAGATATATGAGAGCATGCCTAGACTTCCAAAGAAGTGCTACTATGTCAGAGATTTTGAGGATGAAGGAGTGACTGATGATGCTAGTACTAGTGCAAATGAATGCCTATTTATTGCTATTAAAGAAGATCCTATGTCTACTAATTCTGCTAGCTATGTGAAGGATGAAAAACCAGTAGAAGAAAGTGATTTGGCTATTTAGGTTGAGAAAGACAAGGATGAATGGATTATTGATAGTGGATGCTCACATCACATGACCAGTGACAAAAGTAAGTTTGTAAGTTTGGAAAAGTATGATGGGGGACTGGTTAGGTTTGGGGATAATGCAGCTGGTAAGATTTGTGGAAAAGGATCCATTTCATTTGATGGAAAGCATAATACTGACAATGTCCTGTATGTAAAGAGTTTGAAGCATAATCTTTTGAGTGTTGGGAAGATGTGTGACAAAGGATATGATCTAAGATTCAAAGATAATGGGTGCAAGATTATGGAAAGTTTTAGAGCTATGATTGCTACCGGTAAGAAGATAAAAGGCAACATCTATCAATTAAGAGGAACTGATGATTATTGTTTGTTGGCTCAGACAGATGAAAGTTGGCTATGGCATAGAAGGATGTGTCATATAAACTTTGATAGTTTGGTAAAGATAAGCTCAAGTCAGGCTATGAGAGATTTACCAAAACTTGTGAAACCCTCCAACTCAATTTGTAAGGAATGTCAGTTGGGAAAGTAGATAAGGACAAGTTTCAAGAGCAAAGAATAATTTTCTATCGACTTGTTGGTTCTAGTGCGTACAGATCTCTGTGGTTCTACAAGAGTGAGAAGTCTACAAGGTGGCAGGTACTTCATGTTGCTTATTGATGATTATTCTAGAATGACTTGGGTTACTTTTCGAAGAGATAAATCAGAAGCCCTAGAAAAGTTCAAATCTTTCAAGGCAATGGTTGAGAATGAAATAGATTTGAAGATCAAATGCTTGAGATCTGATAGAGGAGGAGAGTTCACATCAAATGAATTCAACATTTTCTATGAAGAGCATGGAATAAAGAGACAATTGTCTGCACCTAGGACTCCTTAGCAGAATGAAGTTGTGGAAAGGAAGAACATGATAGTTTAGGAGGCTGCTAGGACAATGATGAAGGAATGTCTGCCAAAAGTCTTTTGGAAAGAAGTTATTCATACTGTTGTCTACATCCAAAACAGAGTTCAAGTGAAAGGTAATGGTATTAAAACTCCTTATGAATTGTGGTATAGAAGAATTCCCACAATAAAATATTTCAAAGTCTTTGGAAGCAAATGTTATATTAGAAGAGATGAAGATCTAGGAAAGTTTGATGCAAGGTGTGATGAAGGAATCTTTCTTGGATACTCTACCAAGAGCAAGGCCTACCAATGCTATAACAAAAGGCTCAAAAAGATTGTTGAGAGTGCAAATGTGAAGGTAGGCAAAGGTAAAGAAAGAATATCAGAACTAAGTTGTTATGAACCAAATGAACCTGTGACTATTGTAAATGAAGAGGAAGACAAGCAAGAAGACAGTCAGGATGAAGAAGAGGGTTCGAAAAGTGTTGTCAAGACTCCCAGATATGTAAGGATCAATCACTCTAGAAATCATATTATAGGTGACAAGAACAAAGGTGTGCTAACAAGAAGAAGAGCTACAGAGGAACAAGTCAATTATTATTTGCTTTCAAAGATTGAACCAAAAAATGTGAATGAAGCATGCAATGATGAAATTAGGTACAGGCAATAGAGGAAGAACTATTGCAGATAGAGAAGAATGAAACTTGGGATTTAGTTCCTAGACATGTTGACAAAAATATTATTGGAACTAAATGGGTCTTCAGGAACAACCTGAATGAAAATGGTGAAGTGGTAAGGAATAAAGCAAGACTTGTATGTAAAGGATACTCTCAAATTAAAGGGATAGATTTTGAAAAACCTTTGCCCCAGTATCTCGAATTGAAGCAATCATAATGTTTCTAACATTTGTAGCTCACAAAGATTTTAAGGTATATCAGATGGATGTGAAATCTGCCTTCCTGAATGGTGATTTAGAAGAGGAAGTATACATTGAGCAACTAGAGGGATTCCAATTATCAAATCAAGGAGACATGGTGTGCAGATTGAAGAAAGCATTGTATGGATTGAAACAAGCTCCTAGAGCCTGGTATGCAAGGTTAGACAAGCATTTGTTACAATTGGGGTTCAGTAAAGGTACTGCAGATAGCAATCTCTATTTCAAAATCAATGATGAGCAAGTCCTAATTATTGAAGTTTTTGTTGATGACATTATCTTTGGAGGCAATGAAGGTATGTGCATGAAGTTTGCTGATGATATGTAAAGTTAATTTGAAATGTCTATGTTTGGTGAGATGAATTTCTTCCTAGGTCTACAAATCAATCAATCAGATAAAGGTATCTTCATTTCTTAGTCTAAGTATTTGAAAGAGTTGTTGAAGAATTTTGGGATGGAGGACTCCAAACTGGTAAGCACTCCCATGGTGACTAGTTGCAAATTAAGCAAAAATGATGATTCACCTATGGCAAATCAGAAAAGGTACAGATCCATGATTAGAGGATTGCTTTATTTGACTCAAACTAGACCTAACATAATGCATGCAGTTTGTCTTGTGGCAAGATTTCAAGCAGAGCCTAAAGAGTCACATGTGATGGCAGTCAAGAGGATAATGAGATATTTGAAGGGCACACCAGAGCATTGCTTGTGGTATCCAAAGGATAATGATTCCACCATTAGAGCATACACAGATTCTGATTGGGTTGGAGATATGGATGACATGAAAAGTACTAGTGGAGGTGCATTCTTCTTGGGAAGCAGATTAGTTTCATGGTTGAGCAAGAAGCAAGACTCAATCTCCTTGTCCACTGTAGAAGCATAGTACATTGCAGCAGCATGTAGTTGCACTCAAGTGTTATGGATGAAGTAGACATTAAAAGACATTAGAGTTGTGTATGAAGATCCAATTGCAATCTTTTGTGACAATACAAGTGCCATAAACATATCCAAGAATCTGGTGATGCACTCAAGGATAAAACACATATCCATAAGATGTCATTTCTTGAGGGAAAAGGTGATAGAGAATGAAGTCAAGTTGGAGTATGTATCTACAAAAGATTAGATTGCAAACATCTTTACTAAGCCTCTACCTAAGGATACTTTTGAGTATCTCAGAGAAAAGTTAGGGGTCATCACCCCTCCTACTCTGAACTAAGGTGCATAGAAGTGCATCAATCCGGTGGTGCTTGCAGTTTCATTCTTTAAACCAGATTGATGATTTGATAGCTACATCTCAGTGGGAGTAGCTAATGAGATTAGTAAGTATTGTAGTATTGTTGATAGGGGGAGTAATAAAGAAAAGTAAGGTCAGAGAAAAGTATGGTTCTATCAGAGCAGCAGAATGCAAGTATGTGCCCTTTGCCATTGATGTCAAAGGGAAAATAATTCATGTGAAAAACTCAGGTAGGAAAGAATGTAGATGTGTGAAGAGTAAGGGGGAGAATCTTGTCTTGATGGTAGTTACAATTTTTCACATCATATGTTTCCATCAATGACAAAAGGGGAGATTGTTGCAACTATGTGCCTAATCGGTGTTGTCGTTGATGTCAACATATCTATGTTGTCATTGGTGTCAACTATATTCTTATCTTTTGATTGATTAGAAGCATTGTATGTTGAGGACATTGAGAAAATTAGCCCCTCCGGAAGAATCAGAAAGGAAACAGTGAATCACAATGAAGACAATGAGTTGCATACTGAAGAATAGTCCAAAAGATTGCTCCACATTTCTTGCAAATTAAAGATCTTGGTTTGTGGATAGAAAGTTATTTAGAGGCATGTCTGAAGATGCTAAATCTTGAGTTTGAGCCTCTGGTATGAAGAATTGAGTGAGTTACATTCACCAGAGTAAAACCTGCTTTTTCTGATTATTCACTAGTGACAGGGAGAAAGTATTTTGCTCCACATTCCTCCGCATTGAAGTAGTTTGCTATACGGTTCTAGAGGGAAGTGGGATGATGATAAGTGCCTACAACTACAATGGTTCATGATTTGGTGGTTCGCAAGCTATCTTTCTTTCAAGATAGTTGAAGACAACGAAGTTCATGTGCTCCAGTGTGAAGAATCTCGTGGATAAAGTGGTTAGAGCTTGTGCGGTTGCTCCTGGTGATTACAACGTGCTTGTGGATGCCTCCTGATCATGTTCCTGCCTTTACATTAGTCTGTGTTAAGGAATTGAGATCGTGCTTGAAGATTATTCCTAGATAACGTAGCGTGTAACCAATCTTAGCCAACTTGGTTAATTCCAATGACTGTAGAGATCTATTGAAGATTGTAGAAGCATGTCATGGCGTGGAAGATAGTGTTTGAGTCCCTGCTAAGGCATGGAGTGATCCGCATACATCTTTACTACATTTCCTCAACATAATTTTGTATTAGGTCAAGACCTATTTTGTAGTTGTTTGTAATGCCGACCTTGGAGATTGTTCCAATGGTTGATGATTGGGATGCCGACCTTGACGTTCATTCCAAGGTTGATGTAGTGTATAAATACTTGTAATTGAGTTGTGAAAATGAATCTAAGTGTGAAGATGCGAAGATAAAGTGAAGGAAGGTAGCAGATTAGAGAAGAAGTGTTTGTGCTTCAATGGAACTAAACTTTGGCATGAACTAGATGCTGTTATCTTAGTTCAACCTTTGGCAATGAGCCTTCTTCTGGCAGTGAGCCATCCATAGGTAGTGAGCCTTTCTTTGCAGTGAGCAATTTGGGCAGTGAGCTCTATAGGTAGTGAGCCTCTATTTTTTGGTATTGATATAACTTATATATTTCTATGGGCTAACACCCACCGTGGTTTTTCCCTTTTAGGGGTTTCCACGTAAAAATCTGGTGTCACTTGTGTTGTTTATGATTTTGTGTTGAGCTTATCATTTGATGCTTTCATGGTTGTATTTGAATATAAGTAATTGTTAAGTTGATGGGCATATTTGGTTAAAAGTTTTAGGACAACTAATTCACCCCCCCTCTCGGTTGTTCGGTGCAGTCCAACAATTACATTATAAAAAATGAAACATTTAACAAAATAATCACTTACCGCTATCTGAAAATCTGTCTCCTCATTTGCCTTAGTACCAAGATTAGGTTGTGGTGAAGCCATGTCCTATAGAAACCATCCAGATAGAAATTAAACTTCAAATCAACAATCATTTGATTTTTCAAAAATAAACGACTATAACAACGATTGTAATTTGAAATTTACTATTTTGCCTCATACCCCCATCAAAGGCATGGAGCTATTAATCGTAGAGGACACACCATGCTCCATTGCCCTATGAACACCGGGAGGTGTCTTTGTAGCCTACATCATCTAAAAATAAAACAACATTATTCAATTACGAAAACTATAATAGTGATGCAAGTCATGGCTCCTAACACACACACATGTTCACCTAAACATGGAAGTACACCTAAGATAGAGTTTGTGGGTTTACAGGACAATGCCTAAAGTATAAATCACATAGACATTAGGTAAGTTTATGGGTTTACGGGAAGGAGGAATATCAAGAGTTTGTGGGATAATAGGAGGGAGGAAAGATACTAGATAGGAGAAGAAAAACCTTATTTAAAAAATTTCTTATCATTTTCTTTGTCTTGAGGTTTGTCAGGGGGTGGGTTGGAAGCAAACTAGGTCTGGGACGTCTTGTAGGGGTATATTAGGAAATAGGTAGGGTAGATATGGGTTGGTTGGTAGGTTGGGTGTAGTGTTGGTGAAGTTTCTTAGGCCTACTTTTAGAAGTGGATGGGGAAAAGTCCTACACTTTTTCTTTTACTTTATCTTGGAGGGGTGTTAGAGGGGAGATAGAAGTCAACAAGGAAGGTGAAGTAGTAATAAGTGGATATATGGTGGGGAAGATAGGGGCATAGCTAGTGGAGTAGGTGAAGTAATAGAAAGAGGTGGACCAGAAGGGGTTGACAAAAAATAATCTAAGGAGAAGTGTCTTAAGGTAACAACTAGCTGGTATGGGCTATGAGAAATGGTGAAGACATTACCATCACGGGGAATTTTAGAGTCAACAAAGAAGGGACCTAGATGATGTTGGAGTTAATCATATGCTATATAAGATGTCATAGGCTCATACCCCTCTCTGGTGTCATGTCTTGGGGTCTAATTGGTGGTAATTGGATGAGTTTATTAGAGAGAATTTGTTGAAGAATAGTGTGGAGGGGATCAACAAGCTTTGGTAGACATGTATGGAAAATGTGGTAGCATAGACAAGGTAGTGAGTTGTTTGAAAAGATGCCTCAAAGAAATGTGGTCTCATGGTGATGTCCTTGTCTATGCATTTGCTTGTCATGGCATTCCATGAGACCACATTTCTTTGAGACATTTTTTCAAATAACTATATTGTAATTGAAATTTTGTCATCTATCAACATCTAGTTATTAGTTATGCAATGTCTAGTAATGCTTTGAGTTTGAAAGATGTGTAATGAAATGTAACCAATGATATGAATATAAAATACAAAAATCTAGTAAGTACAATTCATTAATTAAACTGTTTATTTTATTACCTCCATGAAGCTTTGAAGTCCACCACCACTAGCAGGTGTTGCGATGAAATCTCCAATATTAACCTATTCAACATCCAAAATCAGATATTAGAATACCATTCATATAATGATGCTATTCACATGTAATATTTATAATTGTTTACTAGTTACATACCCCGACAGTAGATGTCCTAGTGTAATATGCAGGTGGAGAACCGTTGAAAATTGCATCAACACTACGAGCCTGAAATTTCATTAAAATCATCAAACTAAATCAATTAATCTTGCATTTCAAAAATGAAATTTAATAAATTAAATTCAATGAACTTGCAAACATTTACCTAAGTATCAAGGCCAAAAGTCTCACTCAAGAGGGTATCTATCATCACCATCTGCTTAGCTACAGATGTAGCCTGTGCACCTGCGTCCTGGCTATCTATGGGGTCATAACCATAGGCTGACCCGCAAGCCTGACAAGTATGGGATGGAACCCTAGTCCTCAAACTCTCCACTGGACCACACTGTGCTGCAGGATTGGCCTGCTCTATGATGCTTTGGGTTAAGGCACTAATGGACTGAAGTGTCTCGACCTCAACGCTCTCCTTCACAATGGAAGGGATAGACACATGCTCGTGGGGTAGTCTAGCGAGTGGTCATCTCATTGGCCGATGTGGGTCAGCACGTGCCCTTGGTCTATCTTGTGCTAACCCCCCACCTCTACCTTGGAAGTCTTGCATATCAAAATAGTTTGGCACTTTGTTTTTAACAAAATCACAGTAGGGTTTCCTCAAAGAGTATTGTAGGACCTCATTGTTGTTGCATGGAGGATGGTCAAAAACCATCCACCACCTCTGCCCAAAATTGTCCCTTATTGCTTGGTTGTTGTGCCAATGGATAGGGAACCTCTTGCATTTAAGGGGTAGTGGTTGATTTGTTCGTGGGTCTGTAAAAATGGAACACAAGTCCAATTTTGTAATTTGTTCATTTTTTACTTGCTCATACAACAACTTGTCTGCATAGTACTCTCTAAATTCTCTCCTCTTTTCTGCCCAAGTAGATATTTGCTTGCTAATTGAATCTACATTTGATAGCATAGATTCAAGAGATTGAGCAACCGTGGATCTATGCGAGGTTGAAGTTGCAGGATCTTTCAACCTTCAATTATGTCCTCAATTTGTTTTTTCATTGTTTTCAATTTGCCCCATTAGATTTTCTTGTGCTCCAGGGGCATGTTGAGGAATGAATGGAGGTGTTTGTTGTTGGGGTTGTTCTTCAGCAGGTATTTCATGTTCAGATGATGGAGGATTTTATGGATTTTCATGAGGAGGAGGAGGTGCATTATCAATTCCTGTCAATTAAGGAAATTTACATCAAAAATCAACTTAAACCTACCTATTTAGAAACAAATTCACACAAAAAATAAATACAACTCACTCCTTTAGTCTCTCCGACATCATGGTGGCATTTTGGCGATGAATCAGCAAGAATTTGGTGTTGAAATTGGTCTCCAATAATGTGAGCATGCTCCATAGGGTTTGCAGACCGTGGGTGCAAGAAAATGAAATGAAGAAATGAGCCTCAACGCAGGTTTTTTTTTAATACTAAAACAAAACGTGCATGTGTTATAATGCGCTCACATTATGTCTTACAAGTTTTTTAAAAATAATTGGCCACTTTTTGGCCCCCCAACTTTTTGTACTCGCCCTTATGCACCATGGTATAAGGGACCATGATGGCGTTGTCATATGCATGAAGGATTGACTCAAAAGAAAAAGGTTGCAAGCAAGTATATGGTGTATGGCACCATGATATGGAAGACCATGATGTCGTTGTGGTGATATGTTGCAAGGACCATTACTGATGTCAAAAAAATGATAAGACACACAAGCAAGCAAGCATGCACAGGATCATACAGAGACAAACAAAGATGTTGCCCCTGGTTAAGTTGAAAATACAAATATTGATTAGTTGTTGATGATGATGATAATGTTGTTGATGTGGGAACAATATATCCTAAAAATAATACAAGGATTAGGAACAATATATCTTGGTAATGATTTGATTGATTTGAGTTGATCACTTTAGGCTTGCAACAATGCTAGGAAAAAGACCAATGGAAGCTTTTGAAGGATTTTCTTAGATCACTTGGCAAGATTTGTGTGGATTAGATGCTTGGATTACTTTGGAATTGGGAGATTTACATTGGATTGTGTTTAGATAGGCTTTTTCTTGGAACCAATGATGAGAGAAAACCAATTATAGGGACAAGGACGAAAGGAGAATTGGATAGAAGGATTAAGGGATTATCGATAGTGGATGGGATGGATGGGGATTCATGATGGATGGATAGAGGGGTTCAAGATGTAATATCCAAGGACTATGTCGCATAGGAATAACATACCCCACTCTAGATATGTCACTCATGACATTGTGTTGTGATGCTTGTGATGATATATGGTAGGATGTGTAAAGATCGGGTATACCAAGAGGTGTTCAAAGCATGTTTCAACATTATGCCCCTGTCCTTATCAAGGGCAAGAGTGGGAAGGGAGGATGGATTAGGGGACGATGGGATAGCTATGCGCATATAATGGATGGGTAGGATAGGATAAGAGTGATAGGATAGGAATGATAGGATGGGAGAGGCTTGCCCCTAAGTGTAGGTTGCTCATAGATGGTTGATTTTACACATGACATCCATGAATAAGTTTTCATTAAGGTACTTGTCCAAGGCACCATAAGAATGGGTTTTACCATTAGATGATCTTTTCTCTTTACTTTTTTGATATTTTTGATTTTTTTTGCTTGTTCTAATTTTTTGATTGTTTTACTTTTTCTATTTTTTTAATTCTTTGAATTTTTGAATTTTTTTATTTTTCTAATTTTTGGATGTGGGTGTTGGGATGAATGGATGATTGGATGTAGGATTTTCAGACTCAAGCATTTGCTTCCATGGTGAGTTGATAATGTCCCATTCTAGATAATTGTTGCACACATGCCATGTTGTTGATGTTGCGTTCAATAGATGTCAGTAGAAACATTGCTAATCACTAAGTGGACTTCTCCAAAGTAGGCATGGTACCATTGTATCTCTAACTTTAGAGAATGTTGGCAAGGAAAATGGAATGGAAGGTAGCTTAGAGGGAGGATGGATAGCAATTATGTGAAAACTGGGATTAAAGGGGTGCGATTAGGGATATATGTTGGATAATGGATGTGATGATGGAAGGATGGGATTGTGGAGGTGTGAGGAAATGTCATGGGACCAAGGGGAAATAGGACCAACAATTGCACACACCATGATGGATTTTGAAGCTGTGGATTTAGATTTGGGATTTTGGGTATATGGGATTCAGGATTGGGAGAGATGCATGATTTCAGATTTTGGGATTGGGATGGGGTATTGTTGGATTATTGATTTTGAGATTTAGGGACCCAAATGGACCTAGAAGTTTTAGACTTAGGATTGGGATATTTGGATTTGGGTGTAGGATTATGGAATTAGATTTTGGATGGGGGTCAGGGATTTATGAATTTAGATTTGGATAGGGAGATGGAATGGGATTTTGGAGATACTGATTTGGATGGTCCACTTGGATTTATTGCTTCTTTTTTCTTTGGGACCCACATCGCTTTTGTGTTTCCTTTTTAATTTATGGGATTATGTGGCCTTTTGGATCTATTTTGATTTGTGACCTAATTTGGATTTGAGTTTACATGTCAATGCTTTGCAACATGGCGATCCTTAGATTCTTGTGAGCTCTTTGATATATGTTAATGCATCCAAATTGCTTCAAAAGAATATGGTGTGGTCGCATGGGGAGATGTCCTTGGAGATATGGTGTGTGTTCATTGATCTTGAGTGGTGCTTTTGGGTGATGGATGGTTAAAGTTGGAAATAGGGATATGGGTGTTGATGAAAGGATTAGTGGCAACAAACTCATTATAGGAGTGACAAGTGGAACCTATTTTGATGTTGGAATAAGTTCCCTTAGAAATTGAGGAGGTATTACCAACATCTTTATATTGTTTTCCATGACATCTATAGTTGAGGCCCTGTGATGCTTGATTTGCTTTAATATGTACAGTCTCCAAGATTCCTTTCTCGTGAAGGTCTAATCCTTTGCCTTAACAATTCATGCTCTGACATATTTGATTTGCAATGGGATACTTGTTTATTTGGAAACAAGACGTGAATCCATGGTTGGATAGGAAATAATTGGTGGTAGTTGCAATTTGTTCTTTGGTGAGAAGGCCAAATTAGACAAAGCTAGTGGAACCAAGGTGATAGGATTGGGGTTCATGGATGGTATTGATAGGGGTGCTTTGATTTTGATGGGGTATGGGACCATCAAATGGATTAGTTTGGATTCTTGGATCTTGATTTAGGTGAGGACATGTTTGGGCATGCTTTTGAACAAGCTCTTGACATCTAGCCAAATTTTCTTGGATGACATGATGGAGGAGTGGTGTTTAGTTGTGACATCATTGGTATTGATTAATGAATGGATATATTCCCATAGCTTTGCACATGGATGGGTGAGATGTTTTTGACGCTTATAGATTTTAGATTTGATGGATTTGAGGGGACTTTGGTAAGTTTGGCGTGTGTTTTCCCAAATAGGTAGACTTGTAGGGATGATGGCATTAGGATTATGATGGGAGTTGCGTGGCTCCACAATTTTGCTTTTGCAATTTTACTTGAGATCCTTTTCTAGGAGTCCTTGGAGAAATCCAAGAAGGTCAACTTGGATGTGGTTGGATTGGATTTGGGATTAGATGTATTGAATGATGGGTGATGGGATTGCAAAGGTTTTGAGGGTGAAGGATTTGCATAGGATGTGGATTCTACAAGGTGCTTACATGAGGTTGAGATTTGAGACCTAGATGGGTGATGAGAGCCTTGGGCTAGAGTGGTGCTTCCCTTGTCAAAGGTACCATAGAAATGACCGATAGATAAGTAGTTAGGAGTTGTGAGATAGATGGTGCTAGCTAGTTCTTGGTCAAAAGACTCTTGAATGTTCATGGGTGGGAAATGAAAGCTTATGGAAAGCTTGCTTGCAATAACGTTGTCAAGGGGATCAATGTTATACTTATCTTGATCAACAAGACTATCATCATCATTGTAAAAGGGGTTTTGATATAATTTATGATGAGGGGGCTCATCAAAACAAAATGGAGTTGAGGTTGCCATGATTTTCACTTTGGATTTTTGATGACTTGATTTTTAGATGATATGGCATTTGGATGATTTGATGAATTTGGATTTTGAAGGCTTGGAACTTAAGATTTTCTTTGATATCAATAGGTTTTGGATTTTTAGATTTGAAGGGTTTGGTTGAGGACGCTAGGTAACTTAATGTTTGGATGGGATCAAGGTCAAGGATGCATAACACTTGATGTTTGGTTGGGTTAATTGATATTAGATCTACTTGATCACTTGTTGTGATGATTGATTTGGTTTGGATGGTGGATTTAATCAAGGTCAAGGATGCATGACACTTGATGTTTAGTTGGTTTAAATGATTTTATATTGATTAATTGGTGTGATGATTAATTTGATCTGGATGATGGATTTAATCAAAGTCAAGGATGCATGACAGTTGATGATTGATTAGATTTTGATTGATGGGAATGGAGATTGATTTAGATTGGGAGGAAGATACAAGACCTTGTTAGATTTTGACTTGGAAGTGGGATTTTGACACTTGATGGGCAATAATGGAGGATAAACAAAACAATGCAAACATAAAAGAGCATTATACCTTCCATGATGACTTTGACATGCTTCAATGCATTTGTTGATGAAGATGATGTGGAACATGGTTGTTCTTGAAACCTAAAACATGCCTTTGCTTTCCACCTTGTGATGAAAATGGCTTATGGAAGGATCAATTTATAGATTTTTTAATGAGGACCAATGGTTGAGATTGCTTTGGAAGATCAATCGATAAAGTTGATTAAGATATTAGGGTGCATGAGAAGCCACCAAGCGACACTTGGTGATTAATGCACATGATGAGGGTTTAGATTGACTTGGCTAATGATACTTAGGCATATACAAGTAATTATTAGTCAAATAGACTTGATTTGTTTATTTAACCAATGACGAGGGAGAAAATGGATGAATTAAATAAATGTTGGCTATTTATTTGATTTTTAGAAGAATATACATAGGAATTGATGATTTAATTAAATAAATATTGATTTATTTAATTAAATGCTAGAACATTAGAAGAAATGTTGAAATGATTAATTAATTAAATAAATGATATGCTAAATATGAAACCAATAGAAACTAACACTAGTGCAAACTCTTAGTTTCACACCTTAACTCTACTTGATATTAGAGCAATAATGGAGGATTAACAAAATAATGCAAACTTAAAAGAGCATTGTGCCTTCCATGATGACTTTGATGTGCTCCAATGGATTTAAATTGATGGAGATGACGTGGAATGTGGTTACTCTTCAAACCTGCAACATGCCTTTGCTTTCCACTTTGTGATGAAAATGGCTTATGGCAAAGTCCATTTAGACTTTTGTTGAGAAGGATCAATGGTTGAGATTGATTTGGAAGATCGATGGATGAGGTTGATTGAGAGATTAGGGTGCATGAGAAGCCACCAAGTGTCACTTGTTGATTGATGCACATGATGAAGGTTTGGATTGAGAAGATTTGGATGGATAGGATTTTCTAAATTTGAATGGACATACAAGATTTTATGCGAGGATTTATGGAGCCTTATGCATGCATTGAGCCATGTGCAAAGTTGACTTAACTAATTATGCTTAGACATATGCAAGTGATTAATTAGTCAAATAGACATAATTTGTTTCTTTAGCTAACGGTGAGGGGGAAATGGATGAATTAAATAAATGTTGGCTATTTATTTAAATTTTAGAGGAATATACATAGAAATTGATGATTTAATTAGATAAATGTTGATTTATTTAATTAAATGCTAGAACATTAAAATAAGTGGTCAAATGATTAATTAATTAAATAAAATTTATTTAATTATTGCTAGGAAGATGATCGAGTGGGTTAATTAAATAAGTAATTTATTTAACTAATGTTTTTTATTATATTGGTAAAAACATGTTTTGAAGGGGCCCTAAAACCCTTTACAAAAAGCTGCAATTTGAGAACAGAAAGCCAACCAAATGTCAACTGAAAGCTAACAAACTATAAGAAGTGTAAGGGTAAAATGCAGATCAATCAAATGAATAATGTATGACCCAAACATCAACAGAATAGGAGATAAACAAAGAAGATTAAACAAAAATAGCAATGAATAACACAAAGCAAACCTTCCCTGAAATTGATGCTTCTGTTGTTTGCCTATTACAACTGTCCTTTTGCAGATGAAGTGAGCCCTCAGAGAGTGCACTCCTTTAAGCTGTGTTCGAGGAAGTCAATGGTAAATGGCTGTTGTGATATGCAATGAAGATGAGCTCCAAGGCAAGTATGTGATCTCAAGCTTGTGGATGACAAAAGGGTGCCAAAGGTGCGCTGGTGATATTTTTGCAGAGTAACGATGTCAAAAGCCTGGATGATTAGAATGGAAGGATGAAGCTTCATTTATAGACTCAGAGGAATGAGAATCAACGATTGAGAGGAGATATGAAGATCAACGGCTGAGGATGGTTGAGGAATGTGCAACCAGTAGAAATGTGACAAGTGTCCCAGCTCCATCATGAAAGAGGGGATGTGACAAAATTGATTGGAGAGTTAATTCCATTGACTGAACAGTTAACAGACTTGATTGATCAGTTAGAAGAGTGGATTGTGGAACTGACTGAATTGATTGAGGAATTGACTTAATTGACAGGTTAGTTAACACTTTTGATTGATTAGTTAACTAATCTCTGATTTGAGAAGAAATAGGCCATGTGGGTGAGGGAAAATAAGATAATTAAATATTAAATATATTTAATTACATGTGCAACCTGATGAGGTGGACAAGGTGAGGTGGAAAAGGTGAGGTGTAAAGGTGAGGTGGATTTTTGAATTTAGAACTTAGGATAGAGGAATTTGGATTAATTAAATAATTTATGATTATTTAATTGTGTAGGACATTTAGAAGAATTTTAATTAAATAAATTGAATTTATTTAATTATGGAACAGTGAATCGATTAAATAAATTTGGAATATTTATTTAATTAATAGAAGAATGGAATAAATATTTAGAATATTTATTTAGGATGATTCGTGTCATTTTTAGACATATACATTTTGCCTCTCTTTGATGCAATGCAGTTTACAGCGTTGCTTCAAAGAAGTCGATAGTCTGAATGATGATACATGCCCCAGTTTGCTCCTGGTACAGGCTTACTGACGATAGGATGCCCCCTCGGGAGATTGGACGGGAAAAGTGCGAAAGAATTGGAGACGGACAATCTCACGAAGACAAAGGGGTTAGGATAAGCAAGAGGAAAAAGGACGCGTTTTAGGGGAACGGGAAGAAAACTGGAGGAAAAACACGCACGGGAAGTAGTCATGGTCACCACCTAGCCAAAATTAGGGTTTGGAGGCTATAAATAGGAGCTGGGTCCACAAGAATAGTCATTTGTACACTTGTTTGCTCTGGATTGGATTAAGAGAGCTTGGAGCAAACTTGGAGCAGCATGGCAGCCAGAGCAGCAGACATTCCACGCGAGGAGCATCGATTCGAGTGAGTCCGTCGATTCGGGCGGCCAGCAGAGGCAGGACCCCCGGTATGTGATTCAAAAAATTTCTCCTAGGGTTGATTTTAGGTGTCATAAATGCATGTAGAAAATAGGTCAAACAAATGCGCCGAAGTGCAGAACGGCGCATATGTCTCGCGAAGCGACGTTTTTGTCGTTTCGCGGCGCATATGTCAGTTTCGGCGGCGCATGCATGAAAACGGCGCATCTATACGTTGTAGCTGCGCTTTTGTAATTAGGCTACGCATGTGTGATTAGGCAGCGCATCTGTTCAATGTAGCGACGCATCTGTGAAAGCCGCGCATATGTTGAATCTAGCGACGCTTCCATAATTGGGCGGCGCATATGCTGAGTTCTACGACGCATGCACTGGAACTGCGCATATGTGCACTGTAGCGGTGCATATGCGTTTAAGCGGCGCATATATCAAGAAATGGTGCTTTTACCACCTGTAGTGGCACATTTGCCATGGATAGACAATTTACTTAGCCAAATGGATTCGATTAGCGTCCTGTTTGACGCGAGAATCGATGAGCTATCTCTGAGATTGCAGGAATCTAGTCAAGAGATGTAGTGTGCTGGTTTGATCAATTTGAGATGCTAAGTTGAGTTGATATAGTTCAGTAGATATGTTGAGTATGGTATATGCTGTTGGAGACTGACGTGTTACCTTGCTTGCTTGCAGGAGGATATTCGAGACACACTGCAGTCAAGGGAAATGTTTCCCATGCCCCTATTGCAGAGATATATGTTGACAGAGACTGACAGAGTGGTGCTTGGTGTCATGGGTTTAGACTATGTATGCTTCATGCCCGAGGTGCGGGTGAACCGAGGACTGCTGACAGCTGCTGTGGAGAGATTCCACAGCAAGGATGGGACCTTTCACTTTCTGACTGGAAAGATGACTGTGACGCTGGAGGACGTCTACCGGATACTGCACTTACCTGTGGTAGGTGAGTTAGTGGAGTATGATGCACAGCGGGATGCGGGACTCGCCGAGTGCCAGCGAGTGTTTGATGATCCCGAGCTGGTTGGACAGGTTATCCCGTGGCAGGATATATACGATTGCTATGACTACTTCCCGGGGATTGTGGCAAGACTAATTGGGGGCATTGTATGCCCGGACAGGAGATCGCATGGGTTCCCTATCGGATGGGGTAGGATTATGGAGCGGATGTTGACTAAGGGCACCCGATATGCATGGGGAGTCTGTGTACTGGCCCATCTATACCACGACATGCATCAGGTGGTGTACCACCGCAGCACGAGTCTATCAGCTGGGGTATTACTGCTACAGTTTAGGCTGTGGGAGCACATAGCGGTGACTAGGCCGATATGTGTCTTCGCGAGGCAGCGAGGAGAGCCATACAGTTATGGCTATGCAGGAGTGATTTCCCAGCACAGGCTGGGGAAGTTAGAGTATTGGAGGCACACCTTGGATGGGGTAGATGTGGTCGTCTGGCGACCATATCTGGACTGCGAGCCCTGGGACGACGAGGGAGACAAGCTGCCATACTGCTTTCAGACTAGGTGGCTGATAGGCCGGACACGGCACATACTGGAGAGGCAGATGGTGGGCCGAGTTTTGAGACAGTTCAGCAGGAGGCAGGCCATGCCACAGGGACAGGCACTCTTTGCACGGACACATGCAGAGAGGGTCCGATGGGGGCCGATGGCTTCATACGAGGAGGCCCTGGCAGAGTTCAGGCAGACTCCCTATGTGGCATGGGATATGAGGACAGAGATAGCGGATGCAGAAGTTACACAGGATTACGAGGATTGGATGACTGCGCATCCTTTCTCGAGATATTCAGGACTTGGCATGCTGGTGCCTCGCATTGATGAGGCAGACTCAGAGGAGGGACAGGTTGGCCCAGGGCGGAGGGGAGCTAGAGGAGGACGGGGATGAGGTGGTAGAGCCGGAGAGAGGCCGAGACAGCGGAGGAGGATAGGCCAGGCCGAGCAGGCGGTGCCAGGACAGGTGGCACAGCAGTAGATACCGCGACAGGTGTAGATGTCGCCACCACAGCAGGTACCACAGTAGCAGGTGCCCCAGCCACAGGGGCTAGGACAGGCAAAGGTAGCACAGGGGCCAGAGCAGGCAGAGGTGCATGAGAGGGCCATAGCCAGCCTGAGGGGATAGGTGCGAGCGCTGCAGGCACAGCTGAGGAGGGCCGATGGCAGGCGAGAGACAGATGTAGCAGTTATCGCTGGGCTGACTCGCGAGAGAGACATGGCAGACGCACGGTTACGTATTGTCCGTGTAGAGCGGGACACTGCTGTGGCTGCCATGGGGACAGATGCAGCGAGCTCATTTTTGGTGGGGTAGGTGCAGCAGGCATAGGCACAGGTAGGCCAGTTGCAGATGCAGTTGGCACAGGTACAGACAGAGCTTGCCAGAGCATAGTCACAGGCTCAGTACTACCGAGGTTTATACCATGGTGCCGTGGCATCGAGTCAGAGGGCGGGGAGCTTTAGGAGTCAGTCTAGGGCGACTCATAGAGCAGGTCCATCACAGTTAGGGGCATCCGTGATGGGTCCCCAGCAGTCAGGAGCTGGCAGTGGTGGCCCACAGCAGTAGGGATAGACACATACTAGATTTTGTACATTTTGGGACATGTATCACCATCCATTTGGATGTATATTGTATATGACACTTTGATTTTTGAGAGAGATGGTTATATTGTACATTTGGACCTCTTATATGATAGTATATATGACGATGCAGCTTTGTGTATCTATTGCATGTGTTATGAGATGATGATTTACTTCTATTGTATGATGTGATGTATGTGTATAGTTGGATGGTCTATCTGATGCTATATGAGATGCTTTTTGATATGATGCTATATGATGTCTATATGATTTAATGCTTCGAATGTATGCATATGTAACAGGATTTCTATGTAATGATGCAGCTTTGTATGTGATGCACTTAGCTATGTTTTTGTGATTTTCTGTGTTTTAAGATGCGATATGATGCTGATGTATGGATGACTTAATGCATTGTGTTAGGTATGCTACTGACTTAACCATGTTCATGACTAGCTCTACATATGATATGATATGCTCCTATATGCTTTGTTTTTGTGAAGTCCAAATGTACTCTATCGACACAAGAATGACATGATAGATAGAAGAATGGATTATGATAGAATGACTTAGAAACTTCATTGGATATTGTTACTCTGCATAGTTTGGATAATGAGGATTGCATGGGATATGGATGCATGGATGTGTATATGGATATAGGATGCGTGTTTTGCTTTTAGAGTGCTTTATTTCATCATTGGGCTTTTTGTTTTTTTTGGTACATTTTCTGAGATGTTGTAAGTGAATACAAGCATCTAGGTATAATTGAACCGAGATGACCTGAGTATCGCTCACATGGATTGTGATTTAGAAAGTGAATACAAGCATCTAGTCAAACTTGAATCTAGATGACCTGAGTACCTGTTGCATTGCAACAAACAAGGATTGCCCCCGTTCATGTTATACCTTTGATGTCCTCGATGATCTTTTGCCGATCATGTCCTTAGACAAGGCTTCACATTACTAAAGGTTAATCCACAAACAACAAACAAAGAAAGTAATTATGCCCCCATCATAGCATCTCTAGCTTTCGGCATCCTCGAGTAGCATAGGAAGGTATGATAGCAAAAATCAAGACTCTGTAACTTAACCATGGTTTCAATCCACAAAACATTCTTGCATTTAGATGTGTTGTTCTTGCCATAATTTAGATAGAATTAGTTAGAAGACCTTGGGTATTTGCTTTGCTTTAGATAGGTTAAGATGCTCATAGTCAAGAGTTCTGCTTGAAGCGCGGGTTTTGCTTGTATTTGCTTGCTTGGTGAGAATATTGCACAATCCTTATTGGGGAGACGGACCCTAAGGGACTGACCTAGTGCCTCGGGGGCTCATTGCTAAATGGCCTTGCCTATGTGACGATGTAGAGGCAACGTAGTTCGGGGTAAACCCTAATGGACCATGGATGGACTAGAAGAAAGACGACAAGAATGAAGACAAGAAAGGGGGTGAATGGGACCATGGAAGAAATGGAAGCCTCAGGGGCACATTAGAATAATGGCCTTGCCTACGTGACGGCGCAGAGGCAACGTAGTTCACGGACTTGGACCATGGACACTGACAAGAGACCCTATGCTAGGCTCACATTGAGGAGATGGTATGGGACAAAACTTTGGTTGACAAGGCCACAAGGAGAGTATCAAGCCATGATAGGTAACTGTCGAGTGTTTATTTGTGGGATAGATATGGGTCGAATGGGGCAAATGGAGAAAGAATGGACTCAAGGTGATTGGATTCCCAAAGATGGAGAAGGCGGTTTATCACAAGTAATGCCTGTTTACCAGGTTTTCACCACTTGCTTTTATTTGCACGAGAAGCTAGAAAGTAACATGACGCCTGATTGCCAGGTTTTCATCACGATACCTATCCAAGGCACCTGTTTGCCAGGTTTTCACCAAAGGACGATTTTTTTGTATGATTTCTATTTTTTTCTGATTTTTTTGAATTTTCTCTTTTCAACTTTTTTTGATTTTTTGATTTTACTGTGCCCCCTTGCATTGGGGTTCTCCTAGGTATAGAACCGGCGAAGGTGCATGCTGTTGATTGGATCATCCAACAACTCACCCTCTTAAGTGGCCAACTGATATGCCCCCGATCCGTATGCAGCTACAATTACATAGCGCCCAAGCCAGTTAGGCTCGAACTTACCTTTCTTTTCCCTGTCTTGTTGATTGCGAGGATTCTCTTTGAGGATGAGGTCCCCAACCTTAAAGCATCATGGGTGAACCTTGTGGTTATAGCTTCTTGACATCATCTATTGATAGGCTTTGAGATGGTCGAAAGCTTTCTGGCGCCTTTCTTCTAGCAGCTCTAGTTCTTGTAACCTAAAGACTCTGTATTCTTCGTCTGATATGAGACCTTTCAACGACACCCTGAGGGATGGTAGTTCGACCTCAATGGGAAGGATGGCTTTGAAACCATAGATAAGGGCATAGGGTGTAGCACCTGTGGGAGTGCGTATACTGGTTCTGTAAGCCCACAGAGCGGGATTGAGTTAGACATGCCAATCGCGACCAGCTTCATCGATAGTCTTCTTTAGGATTTTTAGAATGGTTTTATTCGATGCCTCAGCTTGGCCGTTACCTTGGGGGTAGTATGGAGTGGAGAAACGATGTTGGATCTTGAAACGCTCACAGAGTTCCTGGACATCCTAATTTTTGAATGGTCTGCCATTATCCGTTATGATGGATGAAGGAATGCCATATCTACAAATAATGTAATTCAGAATGAAAGAGGAAATTTGTTTTCCTGTGACAGTGGTGAGGGGAACGGCTTCAATCCACTTTGTGAAATATTCAGTAGCGATTATGATAAATTTGTGGCCGTTGGAAGAGGGTGGATGAATTTTTCCCACAAGGTCAAGTCCCCACTGACAAAACGGCCAGGGTGTCGTTAAAGGTCTCAACTCTTGAGCAGGTGCATGGATCAGGTTCCCGTGTATTTGGCACTGTTTGCACTTTTTGACGAACTGATATGAATCCATTTCCATATTTGGCCAGTAATAACCCAAATGCATGAGTTTCTTGGCTAGGGAGGGGCCGCTGGAGTGTGTTCCGCAGATCCCTTCGTGTACGTCTCACAAGGCAGTTATGGATTCTTCTTGTTCTAAACAACGGAGTAGAGTACCATCTAGACCACATCGGTAAAGGGTATTAGCTATGATGGTGTAACGAGAGGCTTGTCAGATGAAAGTGCGTTTTTGGTTGGAAGAGAGGTCCGGTGGGAGAATATTGTCCTTAAGGTAAGTGTAAGTCTTACCGTACCAAGGTGAATCAGATCTGACTAGGAGGCAAATGGAATGGGTTTCAAGGAGATCATAAGCCAGTTGCCGGATGGTTTCCACTAAGAACTCATACCGTGACTCATATTCAGGAATTTCTAGAAGAGAGGCTATGGTAGCCATTGCATCCGTTGCTTTGTTCTCTATCCTGGGTATTTGCTCAAAGGAGATGGTCCCAAAGTGTTCTTTGAGGTCGTCGACCATCCGTTTGTATGGGATGAGCTTCTCGTCTTTGGTTTGATACTCATCGTTGACCTGATTTATGATAAGCTGCGAATCACCGTAGACACATAGTGTGTGGATTTTCCACTTAGTGGTCATCTTGAGACCAATTACCAAGGCTTCATATTCCGCTATGTTGTTTGTGCATGGAAATAACAACCTGTAGGACTTTGGAATTGTGTCGCCTTGGGGAGTGATAAACAGGATACCTGCCCCTGATCCATGGTTGGTGTAAGATCCGTTCAACTAGAGTTTCCAAGGAGATGTTGAAAGAGTGAATAAAGACTCATCGGGAAACTCAAACTGTATTGGTGAAGTGTCTTGAAATGGTGCTTCGGCCAGCTGGTCAGCGATGATTTGTCCTTTGATGGCTTTTTTGTCCACATATTCTATATCATATTCACTAAGAAGCATAACCCATTTGGCTAGTCAACCTGTGAGAGCTGCTTTGCTGAGAAGATATTTTAGTGGGTCGATCTTGGCAATGAGTTTGACAGGATGTGCCAACATGTAATGTTGGAGTTTTTGTGAAGCAAAAACCACCGCAAGGCATGATCGTTCTACCTGTGAGTATTGCAACTTGTAGCCCACTAAGGTTCGACTGATGTAGTATATAGCTCTTTCCTTGTTCTCATAGTCTTGTTGCGCTAGAAGAGCTCCAAGAGCCATGGGTGTAGCAGATATGTAAAGAATCAAAGGTTTTCCTTGGATCAGCGGCATGAGTATGGGAGGATTCATAAGATACTTCTTTAGCTTGTTGAATGCCTCTTCGCACCGCTCATCCCATTTAAATGGAATGTTCTTATGTAGAAGGTGGCTGAAAGGTTGGCACTTGTCTGCCAGCTGTGAGATGAACCTGCGGATGGCCTGTAGCTTGCCCTGTAGGGATCTTAACTGAGTTAGAGTCTTGGGCGGTGGCATGTCCATTATAGCTTTGACCTTGGCAGGGTCTACTTCTATTCCGTTTGCCGACACGATGAAGCCTAGCAGCTTGCCTGAAGTTACCCCGAACACACACTTCTTCGGGTTCAGTTTGACTTGGAATTGGTCCAATCTCTGAAAGAATTTTTCTAATATGTCTAGGTGTGAGTCCCTTGCGAGAGATTTTGCTAAGATATCGTCAACATAGTCCTCCATAGTTACATGCATCATGTCATGGAATATAGTTATCATGACCCGCTGATATGTAGCACCTGCGTTTTTCAGCCCAAAAGGCATGACATTCCAGCAAAAGGTACCCCATGGGTGAGTAAAAGCTATTTTGTGTTGATCCTCTAGTGCTATTTTGATTTGGTTATACCCTGAGAATCCGTCCATGAGTGATAGCATTGTATGTCCTACAGTGAGGTCGACTATGATATCGATGTTTGGCAATGGAAAGTCATCCTTGCGGCATGCTTTGTTTAAGTCTCGAAAATCATTGCATAGTCGAACCCGGCCATCTGGTTTAGACACTGGCACAATATTAGATATCCATTCTGGGTAATCTATGGCTCTAATGAACCCCACATCTAGCAATTTCTTGAGTTCTTCTTTGACCAAAAGGGCTATATGAGGATGCATCTTTCTCAGCTTCTGCTTTACGAGCTTCACCCCTGGATCCAATGGCAAATGATGTAGAATCAGGTTTGGGTCTAAACCTGGTGGCATATAACGAAGCAAAGCTGCCTCTCTTCTTCTTAAAGAATGGTACAAATCTGGTTTTCTCTGGTGGTGTGAGAGATTTGGCAAAGTGGATAATCTTGGGCTGCTCTTCGGTTCTAATATTCACAGGCTCTGTCAGCTCCACCACAATTTGTGACCTTTCCTGGTACATATCACTAGGGAGAGTGTCAAGCATTCCATCGTCGGGTGCCACGGTTGGGTTTTCACCGTCAGATGCGTCCTTTCTTTTTACTATTTTGTGATCTGACACTGCCGCAAGGCAGTTTTCACTGTCAGATCCATTTTTGATTTTGATGTTTTTGCGACTGGAAGGCTTGGCACCCTCCCCGAAGTAAGCCACGGTATTTAGTTCGAAGCAAAACCAGCTTTATGATCTCCTTTTGGTAAGTGGTCCCTAAGTTCCATATAATCAATGTAAGCATCATCGTTCTGGAACATATCTAATTAGGGGGTTCCTTGAAGATCCCAGTCAATAAGCTCAGGGTGTAAGAGGGGAAGGGAGTTAGATGAGAGACCTGATTCATTGATGGTGTGAATGGAAATGTTAGGAGCATTGGCGGGGGTAGTGTTCTGGGTGGTACTTTCTTCCAAGTTATTTATCGCAATGGAATCTAAACTTTCCTTGAAAGCCATAATCTCAGGGAGGGGCAAATCAGACTCCAGTGGTCTGTCCCGTTGCATTTGTCTCTCATGGTAGGGGCTAAGAGTTTGGATGGTGTCAACCTCTTTGTCGTCGTAGGAGTGCTCTGTTAGCTCGTCCCACTCATACTCATTAGAATCATCTGAATCTGTGTCACTATCCACTTGGAGTGTTTGGATTGTCTCCACAAGACAGGCATTTTCTTTGGCTTTTCCCTTGCCTTTGTATCCTAGGCCACTCGTGTTTCTAGCTGAAGAGGATGAAGAAGGTTGTATAGGTTCAATGATTCCTTCTTTTCTGAGGCCTATGGGGCGTTGTCCTTCGTACCTCATCCTGTGCAAAATAGTCTCACCCCGCCCATAGAGTTCTGTAGGGAGTCTAGGCGGTTCTTGGGGTGTGTTTTCTTCTTCAGAATAAAGCCACTGCAGGAGATCTCACTCCTCTGTCTCATCAGATAAGGTCCCCCATTTTACAAAGGGATTTGCGGGAGCTACAGGAGGAGCAGATGGCTTTGGACAATGTTTGGGTTGGCCAAAAGAGCGAGGAGACAAAGGCATCTTGGCAAGGTTGAGGCTGTGCTCAATGGAGTATTCCCCCATGCCATTTTCTTTTATGGTAAGTTTCAACAGTTTGGGTCTTGAGGAGGAAGCTTCAGCGGTATGGTCCTGCTGTGGGGTAGGGGAAATGTAGGCTCGGTTGTTGGGTATGACACATTCAGGTTTGGCATGGAAAGAATTGCAGTGCTGGTAGGGGTCGGGGTCGCCTTGGATGGTGACCTGCTTGCCATTGTGTGGGAACTTAATGCATTGATGATAGGTTGAGGGGACAGCCTTCATGGCGTGGATCCATGGTCTCCCTAGTAGAATATTATAAGCAAGCTCTCGATCAAGGACTTGGCACACCACATCTTTAATTACCGGTCCCACTTGAATGGGTAGGACAACCATTCCTTTTGTGGTTCTTTCTTCCTCGTCATATGCCTTAATGGTAATTTTCCTCCTTGGATCAACTACTTGTTTGGAGAACCCCAGTGCAAGGACTAGCTTCAATGTGCAAATATTTAAACTGGCACCCCCATCAATGAGAACCCTCTTGATGCGGTGCTTGTGTATGAATGCGACAATGTGCAGAGGGGTGTTGTGGGGTTGAGATACAGAAAGGTCATCTTGCTCAGTAAAAGATATGGAGTTGGAAGATGTCAGATTGCCTACCATGGTCTGAAACTTTTCTTGGGCTAGGTTAGTGGGGACAGTGGTTTCCACTAAGGCTTTCTCAAGAATCTCCTTATGAGAAGGAGATAGACGCAAGAGCTCCAATATGGAAATGTGAGCCGGAATTTTCTGTAACTGGTCAAGGACATTGTATTGACGGGGGTTGGATGGAGATGGTGACGACCTTGGAGGAATGGTATTGAGTGTGACTTTACCACTGCAGGTAATTATACTACAACCAGTTCGGTTAGGTCCTGGTTGTTGGTTGGGTGAGATGACATTGACCTGCGGAATATGTTCAGAAATGCAATTGATGGTGTAGTCAAATGGAACACTTGCATAGTTAGCATTACTTGTCCTGCTGTTCTGATTTGGTCGGTTGCGGTTATTGTTGTTGTCATTGCTGTTGTTGCCGTTGTTGTTGTTGCCATGGTTATTGTTGTGGTTGTTATATGGCCTGTTATGATTTAGAAGTGGATCCCTGTAGGCCACATGAGTTTCATTGGAGGTATGCTGTTGTGTCCCTCCCTGATTCTGATCCAGTATATCCTGTATGACATTTTTGAGGCGGATACAGTTGTTAGTTGTATGCCCCCTTCCTCGGTGATATTCACAATAGTCTGTGTCCTTCCAGTAGGGAGGTTTGACTATAGGCTCGTAATCACTTGTTGGCGGTAGAGAAATTTTGTTGTTAGCCAACAACTTCCGTAGCGCAGATTCTTGAGACTCGCCTAATGGTGTGAATTTTCTTCTTGGGTTTGAATTGTACCAAGATCTAGGCTCCCGAGAGGGTGGTTTGTTGATTGCACCATTGTTTGTGTCCCCTTTAAGAGTGAATATGGGTTGTTGTTTAGGAGCTGCCGCCTTGGCGTCAACTACCCCATCGTTGACCACATTCTTGTTCTTGGTCCAAAACTTTGATTTATTCGTTGTGTAATTAGAATTAGGCATGTCTTTATATAGCTTGAGAGTTCCTTTAGTGATCATAGCTTTTTCAATGAATAGGCCCATTTCAATGACTTTGGAGAATGATGTAGGGCATTGTATCTGAATCTGATAGCTAAGATCCATGTTGAGGTTGTGGACAAACATTTCCAATAGCTGCTTCTCAGGTATATCATAAGAACACTTACTAGCTAGCTGTCTCCATCGTTGTAAGAAGGTGGTGAATGACTCACCACTCTTTTGTTTGGTATTGCATAGATCTAGCATAGATACCTCGTGTTCTATGTTGTAAGAGAAGTGCGTTATGAATTTATTGACAAGTTCATCAAAAGTTTTGATCCCTGGTGGGAGGCGCGAGAACCACTCCATAGCTTGACCACCTAAAGATCTTGGGAATAGTCTCATCAAGTAGGTCTCGTTGTGAGCTACTTCTAAACATGTGGCATTGAATTCCCAGATATGATCTCCGGGGTCCCCCTTCCCTTTGTATTTGTCAAACTTTGGGACTCCGAACTGAAAGGGGAAGGGTTTCATGACCAAACTTTTATCAAAAGGATACGGAGCTATATCTTCCAAAGAGTATTGCTTGGAACTTGTACCGGTCTTAAGGTTGGATATTTCTTGTTTTAGACTTTCGATTTGTTGTCTCACGTCATCCATAGGAGCATTTTGATCTATGGGTTTCTTGCCTCTATCATTTGTATTCGGGATTGTGTCATTCGTGCCTCTCTCATGATCATCACGTCTCCGCTGATGATCATTGTCTACATTTTCCATGATGGAACTTATGTCAAAGTCTGCGGGGAGTTTGACTCCGAGATTAGCAAGATGGTGGAAGTATTTATCGGGGTCTTCAAGGAGCACCCTCTCTACCAGGCGTTGGAATTTTCTATCTTGGATGTGCGCTACTAATTCTTCATGAGAAATTTCTTCGTCACCACCACGTGGTGGGGCGAGGTGATCAGATGCGTCGGCCATTTCAATCTACTTGTTGTACTGGGATCGAGTAAGAACCATGCAAGGTGGGGTGGGGTGAAGTGGACCAGGATTAGAAATTTTGGCGAGGTGCTGACTGAGACTGTGGTGAATGGGATACCTAGGATAAGATTTGGACAAAGGATTCTCTTGCTCAATGACTTCAAGTAAGACGGTTGACACAAGATGTTGGCTGCTAGTAAGGGTAGTCGATACCAGTCTTACTGTGTAGGGCTTAGTCGTTCAACAAGACTACTAGCAAAGGTACGGTGACCTACTAGGCTTACGTGAATTCACTAATGGCACGAAAAAGGGACCTATGTCGAATTGGTATGGGACAAATTGACTTTGGGACAAGAGGCGATTTTGGACAGGAAGTGGATGGGACGATTGACAAAAGAGAGAGACTCGGGTGAAACATATGAAGACTGACTACAAGGTAGAACTTGATATCAGAAAGTGAAACTAGGTTGAAATGGGTGCTCTAATCAAGTGAAAATATTTTCTCAAAAATAGGGCAAGTGCTCACTGTCGCATATGCACATAAATAGATGTGCAGCAGGAATGAACAAATGCACCGTAAGTCGCCGTATATGCGTAGCAACAGTGTGTATATGCGCAGCAACAGTGTATATGCGCAACAAGTCATTACAAAAGCGCAGCAAGTCGCAGTATATGCGCAGCTCTGATATTTTTGCAAATTTTTTGGATTTTTCTTCTATTTTTGGTATTTTTTGGCTGGAAAAGGTCTTCCTGATCTGATATTATGAATTAACAGCAAGAAAACACAGCAAGCACAAAGAATATTTTGTTGTTTTTCATTATTTTTGTAGGTTTTTCGACTCTATTTTGGACTAAATTGAACAAAAGCAAGCACAAAAATCCTAGGCGAGAAATGGATTATAAGGGATTTGGGCCACTAGAACAAGAGGTATTTAATGCGGGCAACCGTTCAAGTGGTTACATGTGTGGCGGCACTACTCTCCGTTATGGAGTCTCCTAGCCTCAAAGGGTTGCGCCTGAGAGGGTTTTGGGGGAGGTTGGCAATCGGTGTAACATAACAGCACTTGTTGCAGGAAGTTTTCACCTCAAGCACAATTTATTTTAAGTGGCTTGGTAGGGCTTGGCATTAGCCTGTTACCACTCAGGGTCGTTCCCACTTGGACAAGCGTGCATCCAAGGGCAGGCCCCTCCTAAAGGTTAAACAAATAGAATGACAAGTCTGGCACTCTAATCACCTAGAAGAGGGGAGAGCATAAGCCTATTGTCATTCGCAAGCACAGAATACACTTATTAATCCACCCTAGTTAAAAGTGAAAAACTAAATGGGCTAATCTACTCAAACACAAAACTTTGAAGTGATTTCAGCAATATAGCAATGGTTCAGTTTTAACCTCAGAAAGCAGTGGTGAGTTCAGTTTTAAATCCGCGTAGCACGAGATTGTTAACTTTGAAATTCTGGTCTCACGATATAGCAATGGTTCATTTTAACTTCAAGATCATTGATGAGTTCAATTTTAAACCGCGTAGCACGAGATTGTTAACTTTGAAATTCTGGTCTCACGATATAGCAATGGTTCATTTTAACTTCAAGATCATTGATGAGTTCAATTTTAATCTTAGATAGCAATAACTTGGAAGGTGTTTGCAATGCAAGCAAGAAATAATCTAATTACTTTCTCCCTAATTAGAACTAGATGAAGATTTGAATGAACATCAATTTTACTTTCCCTCAGAAAATGAAATGTGAACTAATTAGATGCAACTACATGGAACTAAACCCGAGCCAATCCTGCAAAATAGCTCCAGCAAACACCTGCGAAAAGGTTAGCGTTAGCAAATTCTTCTAGGAAAGTACTAAATCCATAGCCTGTTACAAATGTGCAGCTTCAGTGATCAGATGTGCAGAAATAATCAACAGAAGCGCAGCAATAATGAATGCGCCGTAATATTAAACGTATGCGCAGTTAAAAAGAATAAATGCGCAGTAGTAATGTATGCGCAGTAACAGTCTTCAAAAGCGCAGCACAAATGAATAGATGCGCAATATAATCAAAAGCGCCGTAACAGTGTGCAAAAGCACCGCAAAAATACACAAATGTGCAGAAAGGATAAAAGCGCCATAACAGTCTTTATATGCGCCGTGAAAATGTTTAAATGTGCCGAAGTAACCTGTGCGTGACTTTGCGTGACCTGTACGGAACCTGCCTTCAAAAAAGCTCAGAATTTGATGAGATAAAGGGGCAAAGGCCCCACGGTGGGCACCAAAAATGTAAGGGTAAAATGTAGATCAATCAAATGAATAATGTATGACCCAAACATCAACAGAATAGGAGATAAACAAAGAAGATTAAACAAAAATAGCAATGAATAACACAAAGCAAACCTTCCCTAAAATTGATGCTTCTGTTGTTTGCCTATTACAACCGTCCTTTTGCAGATGAAGTGAGCCCTCAGAGAGTGCACTCCTTTAAGCTGTGTTCGAGGAAGTCGATGGTAAATGGCTGTTGTGATATGCAATGAAGATGAGCTCCAAGGCAAGTATGTGATCTCAAGCTTGTGGATGACAAAAGGGTGCCAAAGGCGCGCTGGTGATATTTCTGCAGAGTAACGATGTCAAAAGCCTGGATGATTAGAATGGAAGGATGAAGCTTCATTTATAGACTTAGAGGAATGAGAATCAATGGTTGAGAGGAGATATGAAGATCAACAGCTGAGGATGGTTGAGGAATGTGCAACCAGTAGAAATGTGACAAGTGTCCCAGCTCCATCATGAAAGAGGGGATGTGACAAAATTGATTGGAGAGTTAACTCCATTGACTGAACAGTTAACAGACTTGATTGATCAGTTAGAAGAGTGGATTGTGGAACTGACTGAATTGATTGAGGAATTGACTCAATTGACAGGTTAGTTAACACTTTTGATTGATTAGTTAACTAATCTCTGATTTGAGAAGAAATAGGCCATGTGGGTGAGGGAAAATAAGATAATTAAATATTAAATATATTTAATTACATGTGCAACCTGATGAGGTGGACAAGGTGAGGTGGAAAAGGTGAGGTGTAAAGGTGAGGTGGATTTTTGAATTTAGAACTTAGGATAGAGGAATTTGGATTAATTAAATAATTTATGATTATTTAATTGTGTAGGACATTTAGAAGAATTTTAATTAAATAAATTGAATTTATTTAATTATGGAATAGTGAATCGATTAAATAAATTTGGAATATTTATTTAATTAATAGAAGAATGGAATAAATATTTAGAATATTTATTTAGGATGATTCGTGTCATTTTTAGACGTATACAAGAAGCATAGAAAAAAGTAGCACAAAAGAAAACAACTAACACTATAGCATCTTCTTCAAGGTTTTCGCTGCTTCCAACTCTTGCTCATATAATTTCTCATGCAATTTAGTAAAGTTCACTAGCTCCTTCTTATCCTTTTCAAATTGCTTCTTTCTGCTTCCTCTAGTTTGAGCAGATGGGCCTCTAGTATCCTCTTGCATCACATGTTTCCCTTTGTCTTTGTTACCATCACCCTTATCCTGACAAACAAATTCATCCACCACTAGGATGTCCTCAACATTACTATCTTTGACCTGTTCCTTTCTGAGCTCCTTGAGCTTATCTGTGAGCATCTTCATCCCTTGTAAGCTATTTTGAATAGTTAGCTTACTAATCTTCATTATTTTCTCTAGATTATCATTGATGCCCAATAAATTTTCCTCCAAGTATTGAATCCTAGTCCCAAACTCCTCTCCCATCCTCTGCATCTCCCGCTCCATCTCTTCCAACCTAGCTATAACTTTCCAATTCTGGAATATCAACTTATCCTACTCCATTGTAGAATCGCCACCCCTATCCAGACTCTCCTGCAACAACTTCAATTTAATACTTATCCATTTGATCTCCATGAAAAACCATTTTGTCATCTTGTGTTGAGAATTGACCACCATTTTAACCAACCCAATAGCTTCTATTGAAAGATTTGTCATTGATGTCAAAAGTGAGGTGTGCTCATAGCAGGAGTCAGGAGTTCCTTGGTGTTGTAGTCATCCTCATGTATGTGCCTTGTCATATGTTGTATGCCTTGTATGTTCCAATGGATATGTTGTCATGGTGTACAAGTATTTATGTTACATGATATTGCATAGGACAAATATGGTCACAGATCAATTCCAATGGATAGGTTGTTGGATCATCATCATGTCATTATGTTCACTTCTTCATACAAGAGCTTAGGTTGCAGTGATAGTTTTCTTGATGATTGTAGAGGATGTTTCATCATGTGTCTTTAGGAGCTGATCACTGGTCAATAATCAAAGGTGAGGCAGTAGGTTGATATTACTCTCACAGTGGTAGAGGTGTTGGTGCATAGTGTTGTAGCTTTGAGTTTCTTTGAGTTGTTGAGTTGGCTCATTATGTCATACCAATGTTTATCAAGATGTTGCACGCCTTTATGACAATTTTGATGTTGCCCTTTATATGTCACAATCAACAAGCCACAGGGTTTTTTCATGCTTCCAAGATCAAGGTGCATACAAAGAATCTAGTAATTGACAGTATCTTGCTTCAAGGCCAATCTCATTGATGTCATGTATCTTAAAGTCATGGCTCTTATCTATTTCATTGACAAGGAGAGTTCAGTTTCAAAGGACCTAAGTATCCTTTTGTTTGTAAATCCTTTGATGAGGGTTAGGGTTTATTCTCTGTAGTTAAGGCAGAGGCCAAAAGATCACCTTGGGAATTTGTGTCATTAACAGGGTTTTATCTCATTAAAAAAAAACTAAATCTCACCTTTTGAATCCCTAGAAACCCTATACTACATTATATCTTTTAACCTACATACATCTTGTGTGCCCGTCTCATTTTAGAATTACCTTTATTATGTTTTATTGTTGACCTTTGATGGGTGGTGAAGTCACTTAAAAGTGACTTGTTAAAGGGTGACTTCGTCGTATGTAGATCGACCCTTTCCCTAGTGAATATCGGCTTGACCTGTTCATTTTTAATCAACGGGTGGTAAAACCAAATCAAAGACTTATATTTATTTATCTATGCCCATGAACCTCAGGATCGACAATCCATGTTTAAATGTTTTTGAAACCCTAACGACTATTTAAGGAGGTTATTTTTTGACAGGTTTTTGAGTGTCATCGGTTTGGAAGGGTTTTTAACAGTTTGTATAACTAATTTTTGGGTCTTCGGTTTTAGATATAACAAAACCCTAATAGCCAGGTTTTTGTTGTTGAAGAGATTTGTTAAAAAAACCATGAAAATGATACGATCTGCAGGTTGTTTTCGAAGGGTATGCTTTGAGAGTTTAGAGGTTTTTAGAGGGTGGTTATAATGAAAAACAAATGAGAACTTAAGTAAGAATTGTAGAACGTGTAGGATACTGTGTTACAGAAGGAAGAGGTGAATTAGCAGCAAGGTCAGAAGGATTCTAAAATGAAGGCTTTAGAGTGAGTGTGATCCAGAAAGAAGGATAAACATAAGGTTTTTATTACAATGTGATCTCTCATACAAGATAAGCTTTTCTCCCCTGCCTGTTTTTAATTGTTCTAAAAGACTAAACACAATGAAACAAGATCATAGCATGATATTGTTGGGAATTAAGGTGTCTCAACCTTGGTAATTCCTTGTATTTTTACATTGTATTTATTTATTATTTGCCTATTGTATTAATTGGATGCAAATCCTATGTTGTCATATTGTGGGAGTTGGCACGGTGATGTGTCGTCCTACATGGCATATGACCACATGTATTTTTGTCCTCACATGAGGAGATAGGCATCCTACTTAGTGGTAGGAATATTTTTCAATGTGTCAACATCTTGGATGTTGTGTAAGGGAATATTGAACGTAACGGTCATGACAGATTCCTATGACAAAGTTATGACATGTAAGAGTCAGAAATAGGAGATTCTATGATAGGTGAAGACATGTGTCGAAGATAATCTTTAAAAAAGGCATCTTTGGGCACCCCAAGGTGGACTATGACTTGTTGTAAGAGAATATGCTATTTATAGCCTGTGTATGACAGATTCTCTTACAACTGTAAGTTATGACAACTATGACAGATTCTATGATGGTTGTAAGAGTAGTAAGAGCATATGTCCTTGCCCATTTTGGAAATAGGCAACCTCCTTGGGATGGCGTGACTTGACAAGTGTCGAGAGCATCCTACAGAGTTAGACAAGTGTCCATAGGCGTGGGTTTTGGGCCATGAGGTAATGTTGGACGCCCATCCCTATGTGGAGCCATATTTTCCTTGTATTTGTTATAAAAAGAGGTGCTTTTGGGAGGAGATGTATGATAGGTTTGACAGGTGCTGTTATGCTGCCGGTTTGTCTCCAGATATGAGTTTCAAAGACTCCTGAGAGCTTGCATTGCAAGTGTATTGTAAACCATTTCAATTTTGATAATACATTGTGCAGGTTTTGGAGTGTGGGGTTTTTCACTCGATAAGGGTTTTCCCCACGTATATCTTGTGTCTCTCTTCTTCTATCTCACTTTCTTGTTTATGTGTTTGCCGTAATATCTCTGTTAGTGGTTAACATTGCTGTAATAGTGAGGTTAAAATTGAATTTGCACTCTCCTCCCCTCATTAGATTAGTGTAGGAAGCGATTTCCGCACACCTAGCTTCCTTTCAGATATGCCTTGTCTAGTATGATTATAGCTATGAATGATTACAATTGGATTGTAAACTCAAGAATAATAATAGTTTTTCTAAGCAAAGATTATGAATAGGGTACTGATATGAGATTTTTGTTAACCTGAGAGATTGAAGTGAAATACCTACAGAGAGGTGTTGTTTTTAAGAGAAAGATAATGGACCTCTACAGTGATAAGTTTTTAAATCATTAGTATCTTGACTTGTGCAAACTTCACTTGTATAGAAGACATTGAAATGAACCTTTTATGCTATGAACAGTGAACTAGGATAAAACAGAGATATATTCTTGAGATGATAATATTATTGATCAGATGTATGTGTGCAGAAAGGACTAAGATATCATTGTATTTTGCAAGGATAGAAGTGTTTTGATGAGCATTAATATAATAGAGTGTATTTAAGGTCTTTTTGCAAGAGGGGTGTTCCTTTTTTTAAGAAGGGTTGTTATGTCAAGGTGTGAGTGAGGCAGTTAGTGGATTGAATTTAGTGAAATATATTGTTATTATCATCTTGCAGATAAGCTATTTTGTTAGAAAATGGTGCAAATCAGATTGTTGAGTCACTACTTACACATACTTATTATCTTTTGTCTAGAAGGTTTGGTGAATTAGGGATTGAGGTTGGAGCCTCTTGTTGATCAGGTGGTTGGGGGTTGGAGCCTCTTGTGTTTGATAAGACTGAGTTGATCAAGTGTGCATTGTACCTAGAGTTTGTGATTTTGTAAACAATGCATAGGTGTCTTTGTACCTTAGAGTTGGAGCTTCTAAAACAAATGTATCATTCTTCTTTTGAGGTTGGATTTGAGCAGTAGACTCAAGCAACTCTTAGTGGTTTTCCCCTCATAGGATTTCCACGTAAATCTAGTGTCTTGTGTACTTGATTGACTTATTGTTCTCTCTTGCATTTATTCTGATATGTTCTTAAAAGTAATCAAGATCATGCATTTGTTTGAGTAACATTGAATATGGTTTTTGTATATCACTAATTCATCCCCCCTCTCAGTGATAGTGAGTATTCCAACAATTGGTATTAGAGTAGGGTTCCTTGCAGGAGTCTAACTGCCTAGGCTAGATCCTGAGGTGGAACACAATGGCAAAAAGCAAAAGGAACAAGGAAAGGAGAAATGTCATGCCAACGATTGATTCAAAGGTACAATCTTTAACACATGAAAATGATGATAAAGAATTAGTTAATAGGAATTGTTCTCAAGTTGAATCTAGTACTAAAATAGAGGACAATCTGATGTTTGAAGAGGGTAAAGTTCAATTTGATACAAAAGAAGACGAAGGAGTGGATCTTGAAAAAGAACTACTCTTTGCTTACAATGTGATTGAAAACATGAAAGAGGAAATTCTAGGTTAAAGGTACAGCTTCAACATGAAAAAGATTCCAAGGACAAAGTGCTTTCAGAGCTTGATAAGGTAAGAAATCTGATTGTAGATTTAAGGGCACAAGTAGAAGAATCAGACAAACTAACCATCCTCCTAAAAATAGAAATTGAGGAAGCCAAAAGAATAACAGATGTGACAAAATCTGACCTTGATGTGAAAATAATAGAATGCATGAAATTAGAGGTAGAAATAGTCAATCTGAGAAAAGATTTTGAAGGTCTCAAGGTTCAGTCAAAGAGATACCAAGGGTTTGAAGACAACACCAGCAAGTTGTATGAAATGTTGGGCAAACAAAAACATTATAAGGACACCACAGGTATAGGATATGAAGAAGGACAGACCTCTAAAGTCAGAAAGACACCAAGGAAGAAGATAGACTTGAGTTATCATGCCACTGCTCCTAAAGATGAATTAAGAAGAAGGACAGTCAGGTCCACAAGATCTCTACCTGTCAGGCAATCAATAAGGTACAATTACTCTCAATTTCATGGTTATTGCTATTCATGTCATGTTTATGGCCATAGAGCTAGAGATTGTAGAACATATATAAGGAATTGTTGGATGTATGAAAGTCATGATCATGTGAGAAATGCCAATAGAAGTTCATACATAATGCCTAGAAGAAACTATCCTTCCTTTGGTCTAGACAACAATGTTACATGTTATAGATGTAATAAGGTTGGACACAAAGTACAAAGGTGTAGAAAAGGTCTGATGAGACCATCTAGAGACTATATGTTCATATAAAACAAAGTAAATACCCTGAGAAAAGAAAAGAAAAAACCTATATAGCTTTGGAGAAGAAAACTAGATCCAGGAAAAGAAAACCCTGATCTTGTGCACTCTGCACAAGAGACATCTTTTGTTGCCTAAATACCACCATGAAGTCAGGGGGAGATGTGTAAGGTCTTATCAGTTATCCCCATGAAGACATATCAGTGTAATGTGCATAAAGTAACCATGCTTGTGTTTAATTGCTTCTATTTCCCATCAATGGTCAACACAAAGTGGTTTGAGGTTTGATCGGGACAGTGCTTTTGTTGTTGGTTTGTTGATGTATGATAGTACTTTGTATTCTTCTTTTCTTTAGTAGGATGGTGCTCTTTGTTGGAAGAAGGACAAGCAAGATAGCACTCTGTATTCCTCTTGACTTTGCTATTGTTCATTTAGTGCAATGACAAGGATTTTTTCAAGGACTTTAGTGTAGTGAACTTCTATGAGAAGCATATGCAGTGATGGTGTTTTTGTCTTGTCATGATTTTCTTTTGAGGTGCAGTGATTTTTAGTTTTTTCCTTCATCATGACAGTGTTTCCTACACTGGATTTTCATGATGATGATAGACCTTTATGTGTAGTGAAAGTGTATTAGCTTAGATATGTTCATGATGACATGCTTATGATCTTTTTCATGTTAGCTCTGACATATTCATGAACATTTCAATTTGCAGTGCTTGTCATAACATTTCATATAGTAACTTGACAATTTTTTGGGCAGTGGTTCTTTTGTTGGTGACATTTTTGATAGTGCCTTTTATGTTTTGAACTTCACAACTTTCATTCATGATGTTTTGAAATACGGTATGGCATTCATCATGGTAAATGAGAAGTTTTTGGTCAAATGTTGTATCTACATGTGCTGAGGTAGACTTGCATGCTTAATGTTGACAGGATAGAGGTTTCATGCAGTTATCTCATATCATGACAAGACTGTGCTTTTGCAGGACAATGATTCTTTTGCAATCAATGTAGTGTAGGGTGTGTTGTCCTCTTGTTGTCTTTTTGCAGGATAGTAGAAGAAGTGCTAAGGAATAGAGGATTGTGAAAGTTGCAGCAGGTTTGGTGATAGGGGGAGTCACAGGGTAGTCAGTCAAGGAAATATAGTATAAGGCTTTATAAATGATTCATAAATATTGTCATCCTTGATCAGAGGTTTGGGATTACTTCATATTTGAGTATGCATTATATTTGATGAAACAACATAACTGATCTCAGTTGGGATTGCTTCATTGGTGCATGTTAAGTGTGGTTGCAATGATAATGATTTGTGTCTTGATTGCAAGGGTTCAAGTTACTTTCAAATGTTATAATTGCTTAGTGCATTGGTAGACATAAATGCTAAATGTATATGATAAACATGGTATATGGATTTGGTGACAAAGTGTATCATATGAATGAGATCTAATGAATAGTTGTTTGTAAAGTTTCATTAAGATTTCTTGTACTTCATGTTATGGCAAGTTAGGGTCTTTCTGTCTCTTATAGTGTTGCAATGAATGCTTGAGAGAGCAGTACAGTGTACCTTCATGACATATTTTGCTAATACAGTAGCACTTGCTGTCATTTGGATGCATAGTTGTAGCTTTGATGGTGACAGTTGATCCATGTTAGTAGCATGAGATTTAATAGAGTTGCATACCTAAATAGACTTCATGATGATGTTGCATTGCCAACCTAGTGCAGACTGAGGTTGCAGATCTAGTGCAGACTTCATGATGATGTTTATGATAGTTTTTTAGTGACTCCTTGAAACAAGGATGGCATTATTGTATGCAAAGGATAGTGAATGTTGTAAGGTATAGTGTATAGATCCTAGAAACAACAGGTCAGTTATGATTAATCTTTGTTCTTGGTCAAACATTTTATGATAATTCTTTGAAAGTCCATGTATGACAATCCTATTCCAAAGGTACAATGTTTATGCTGAGAGTATGATCCTATAAAGTAGCATTATGCTTTCTTCATAATAACATTTGACAATGCTCTATCTGTCAATCTTTTGGTGTTTGTCATCAGGATATGGTAGATCATACTAAATAGGGGGAGTAAATTGTTGAGGTGATGCTTGACTGATCCTATATTACATTGTTTCTTAGTGAGGTGCATAAGGCACTGAATGGTGATCATATACCAAATAAGGTCTATAATAGGTGTTTATTATAGGGTTGAAAAGAGTTTTGATGACTTTATAAAAAAAGTATGATTTGGATCAGTAAACTCAAAGTGATCTTTGACATGTCAAGGATACTAAACTCAGTAAAACAATGATATCTTGACTACGGCACAGTTACATTCTATTTTTCTTTTTGCAGAGACAATACTTTGTCATGATTTAGATGTTTGTACAAACGTTCTTTTCATAGTTTGTTCTTTGTAGAGATTCACAAGATTTTGATGCAGTCTTTGACCCAGTTTAGTCTTGACAGTGTTATGAATTGTTCATGCTTCATGTCTAAGATGATTATTGAATCTTGTTGATTCATTCTTTATTTGCTTCACACCTGACAAGATAAATCCAAAGGGAGTTGTTTTATGCAAGAGTTTGTGTTTTGATACATCGTGATCAACTTGTAATGGGAGGTGCAACTTTTTTTTAAGGACTGTACCAGACAGAAGGATGATTAATATGAGAATATGGAGCAGTGGTGGTCATGATGCATGTTCATGGGTGCAGTGAAGCTGTATTGAGCATATCTTGCATCCATCCCAAGGGAGCATTTCATCCTTTGTCATTGGATTTCAAAAGGGGGAGAGAGCACATGGAGTAGTCGGTTTTGCTAGGAGTGTTGTGGTTTTGCCATCAATGACAAAGGGGAAGATTGTTGAGAGATTTGTCATTAATGTCAAAAGTGAGGTGTGCTCATAGTAGGAGTCAGGAGTTTCTTGGTGTTGTAGTCATCCTCATGTACGTGCCTTGTCATATGTTGTATGCCTTGTATGTTCCAATGGATATGTTGTCATGGTGTACAAGTATGTATGTTACATGATGTTGCACAGGACAAATATGGTCATAGAACAATTCCAATGGATAGGTTGTTGGATCATCATCATGTCATTATGTTTACTTCTTCATATAAGAGCTTAGGTTGTAGTGATAGTTTACCTGATGATTGCAGAGGATGTTCCATCATGTGTCTTTAGGAGCTGATCACTGATCAATGATCAAAGGTGAGGCAACAGGTTGATATTATTGTCACTGTGGCAGAGGTGTTGGTGGATAGTGTTGTTGCTTTGAGTTGTTGAGTTGGTTCATTATGTCATACCAATGTTTATCAGGATGTTGCATGCCTTTATGATGATTTTGATGTTGCCTTTTATATGTCAGAATCAACAAGCCACAGGGTTTTGTCATGCTTCCAAGATCAAGGTGCATACAGAGAATCTAGTAATTGACAATATCTTGCTTCAAGGATCTCATTAATGTCATGTATCACAAATTCAAGGCTCTTATCTGTTTCATTAACAAGGAAAGTTCAGTTTCAAAGGACCTAAGTATCCTTTTGTCTGTAAATCCTTTGATGAGGATTAGGGTTTATTCTCTGTAGTTAAGGCAGAGGCCAAAAGATCACCTTGGGAATTCGTGTCATTAACAGGGTTTTATCTCATTAATAAAAAACTAAATCTCACCTTTTGAATCCCTAGAAACCCTATACTACACTATATCTTTTTAACCTACATACATCTTGTGTGCTCGTCTCGTTTTGGAATTACCTTTATTATGTTTTACTGTTGACCTTTGACGGGCAGTGAAGTCACTTAAAAGTGACTTGTTAAAGGGTGACTTCGTCATATGTAGACCAGCCCTTTCCCTAGTGAATACCAGCTTGACCTGTTCGTTTTTAATCAACGGGTGGTAAAACCAAATCAAAGACTTATATTTATTTATCTATGCCTGTGAACCTCAGGATTGATGATCCATGTTTAAATATTTTTGAAACCCTAATGGTTGTTTAAGGAGGTTATTATTTGACGGGTTTTTGAGTGTCATTAGTTTGGATAATTAATTTTTGGGTCTTCGGTTTTAGATATAACAAAACCCTAATAGCCACGTTTTTGTTGTTGAAGAGATTTCTTAAAAAAACCATGAAAATGATATGATCTACAGGTTGTTTTTGAAGGGTATGCTTCAAGAGTTTAGAGGTTTTTAGAGGGTGGTTATAATGAAAAACAAATGAGAACTTAAGTAAGAATTGCAGAATGTGCAGGATACTGTGTTACAGAAGGAAGAGGTGAATTAACAGCAAGGTTAGAAGGATTCTAAAATGAAGGCTTTAGAGTGAGTGTGATGCAGAAAGAAGGATAAACATAAGGTTTTTATTACAATGTGATCTCTCGTACAAGATAAGCTTTTCTCCCCTGCCTGTTTTTAATTGTTCTAAAAGACTAAACACAGTGAAACAAGATCATAGCATGATATGCCTTGTCTAGTATGATTATAGCTATGAATGCTTACAATTGGATTGTAAACTCAAGAATAATAATAGTTTTTCTAAGCAAAGATTATGAACAAGGTACTGGTATGAGATTTTTGTTAACCTGAGAGATTGAAGTGAAATACCTATAGAGAAGTGTTGTTTTTAAGAGAAAGATAATGGACCTCTGCAGTGATAAGTTTTTAAATCATTAGTATCTTGACTTGTACAAACTTCACTTGTATAGAAGACATTGAAATGAACCTTTTATGCTATGAATAGTGAACTAGGATAAAACAGAGATATATTCTTGAGATGGTAATATTGTTGATCAGATATATGTGTGCAGAAAGGACTGAGATATCATTGTATTTTGTAGGGACAAAAGTGTCTTGATGAGCATTAATGTAATAGAGTGTATTTGAGGTCTTTGGTAAGAGGAGTGTTCTTTTGTTTAAGAAGGGTTGTTATGTCAAGGTGTGAGTGAGGCAGTTAGTGGATTGAATTTGGTGAAATATATTGTTATTATCATCTTGCAGAGAAGCTATCTTGTTATGAAATGGTACAAATCAGATTGTTGAGTCACTACTTGCACATACTTATTATCTTTTATCTAGAAGGTTTGGTGAATTAAGGATTGAGGTTGGAGCCTCTTGTGTTTGATAAGATTGAGTTGATTAGGTATGCATTGTACCTAGAGTTTGTGATTTTGTAAACAATGCATAGGTGTGTTTGTGCCTTGGAGTTGGAGCTTCTAAAACAAATGTATCATTCTTCTTTTGAGGTTGGATTTGAGCAGTAGACTCAAGCAACTCTCAATGGTTTTTCCCCTCACAGGGTTTCCACGTAAATCTGGTGTCTTGTGTACTTGATTGACTTATTGTTCTCTCTTGCATTTATTCTGATATGTTCTTAAAAGTAATTGATCATGCATCTGTTTGAGTAACATTGAATATGGTTTTTGTATATCATTGATTCACCCCCCTCTCAGTGATAGTGAGTATTCCAATAGGTTCCTCCAATTCATCTCTGTTCCTTGCCTTAGCCACTAGAACTTCAAAATCATCTGGGATATTCTAAGAGGGGTCTGGGATCTCTGAGAAGCGAACCCTGATGTTAGGCTCTTCAACAAATAGACCAACACCTCCATCAATACATTTATTCTTACCCTGTTCCTTATCACCCAAAACCATACCCTAATCCGTGACCAAATCAGGAACCTCCCTCCTAGGAATCCGTTTACCTTTCTTCATAGCTAAGGGGCTTTTCCCTTTATCCGATAGATTCTTCTTCCCTTTACTATCCTTGAAAATAGAGTCAGACTCCTCACCAGTCTTAGAACCCTCAGACTAGGAAATTTGGATGTTTCTCTTTCTCACCCTCTTCCTCTTCTTACAAACTCCTTCCTCACTATCTTCCTATTCTTCTTCCACCATCCATTCCTCCTCCTTAGACTAGGTCTCCGAGTCACTAGAGACCATCAAAACCTTCTTCTTGGCAGAGTGCTTACCCTTCAACCCACTCTTAGGGGTGTTATTTTTCAAATAGTCCATTATGAGAAGGATAAGACCTTTATGGAGGATAGGGAGCTTAGGGTTGCTAAAATTTTCCTTTAGAGCAAATTCCACAGATGACAACAAATAGAAAGGGAAGGAAACAAGCATTTGATGGTGAAAATGATTAAGCAAGTTAAAGTGATAGCCATAAAAAACAATGTACCTGCTATTGGGACCTAAAATTTCCTACTATTTTTTGCAAAAAAATTTAGGTTCCCATGTGAAAAAATCAATTTCAGCACTCAGAAATACACCTGAAAATATGTCCAGGTGACCTACTTCGGGGAGTCGTATTTTGAAGCCTGCTCAATTTCATGCAAAATCATTTTGCAAGAATACTCATCTATCATATGTGAATTTGCACATCTGATTTCAGCCTCCCATGACCAGATTTTATTGGGTTTTGAAATGCCAAGTTGAAGGGTTTTGAGAAGGTTTGTTGTTTGCATAGTGTGAAATATGCCCGGGAGGTCAACTTTAGAGGCCAATGTCTAAAACTGGATGATGTTCATGACAAACCGATTGGTGTCCCTGACTCACCCTATGAAAGTCTACTTCTATGTCCAGTTTGAAGACTCCAGCATCTCATTTGCTATCTTTTCAAAATCAAAAGCAAATACATTTTATCCTGATTGCACAGTTGCATTTCCAGAGAGGTCAACTTTGATGAATAATATTTTATGAAGAAATATGACTGGTAAAAAATCCTCTTGCACACATGCTCATGGAGCCTAAATAAACTAATTCCCCCAGTTGTAGTTTCCTAGGAAGAGATCTGATGATTTTTCAAAATAGCAAATTGGTGAGCCCTAATTAGGTTTTAACAGGTACAGTTTCAGAAAAGGCTGAAAGGGCTACTTTGAACGATAATATCTTGCACCTCACGATGCATTTGGCTAAACCATTTGTTGCACTAAATTCTTGGCTCAAAAGTCTACATGCCTGTGCATTTTCTTGGCTCCAAGAGGGTGTTTGACCAGTTTTTCAAGATGATTCTGGAGTCTACTTGGCTTGTTTTGACTACTGTGTAAGGTGCCTGAAAGTGGATTTTGGTATCTACCCAGTTCATTTTTTCACCTCAAGAGCATTCAGAGGCAGTGTCGGGACAATTTGGGATGAAACTTGTTTAAAAATGAAATTTCTTTTAGTCAGGCCCACAACGGGACTCGACATGTCTCCTCCATTGATCAGATGTTTGCCACATAATTTTTCAAGAATCAAGTGCCTTTTGCTATCTTTCAAAATTGTCAGGTGAACTGTGAAAAAAGAGGTTTTGTTACAAGGAAAATGTGACAATTGCACAAGTCAAGTAATGTTGAGAGATGGAAAGCCATGAAGAAGGACTTCACAAGCACATCTTCCCTGAAATGAATCAAATCATGATTGTATACGCCTAAAAATGACACGATTCAGTCTAGATAAATATTCTTAATATTTATTCCCTTCTAATTCTTCTATCAATAAATAAATAAGCAAATTTAATTATTTGATTCATATTCTTCCAAACAATTAAATAATTCTTAATTATTTAATTAAATCAAATCATTCTTCCAAGTTTAAATAAATCAAATTAAATTTTATTTAAATCCTTTCAATCTCCAAAAATAAAATACAATCAAATATTTTATTTATTCTTCCAAAATCATGCACAACAATTAAATAAATTTATTTATTTAATTTGTTTTCTTATCTTCTAAATTAAATAATTCCAATTATTTAATTACTTCTTCCAATAATATCTTCTCTAAATTTAAATAAATCAAATATTTATTTAAGTTGCTTTTTCTTCTAAATTGAGTTATCTCTAAATATAATTCAAGCTTTCTTGCACATGCAATTAAATATTCCTAATATTTAATAAAGCAAAATATCTTCTTATTCTCATGCAAATCCCTTCTTGTTTTAAATCACTTAACTGATTATTATATTCTTTTAATTGCTTTAACTCATTCTTCTATTCTTAGCAAATCCTATCATGCAAAAGAAAGCAAGACACGTGTCTTCTTCTTATTCGTTGCACGTTCCTCAACCGTTCTATACCGTTGATCTTCTCATTCTTTCTATACCGTTGAACTTCATTCTTTCAAGTCTATAAGTACAACCTCATTCTTCCATTTCATTCAATCCAAGCTTTAAGTATTGTTACTCTGCAGGAATTACAGCGCGCCTTTGGCATCAATTCCTTCATTGCTTGTGATCACGCTTTTTACTACACACTACTACCATCGTTGTGAAGCTTCTCTTCATTGCGGCATTACCATAGCCATTCATAATCGACATTCTTGACAAAGCAAAGAAGTGCACTCTCTGAGGGCCTTATTCATACTTTCAAAGAATGATTTGTGATAGGCGAACAATGGAAGTTTTGATCTGAGGAAGGTTTGCATTATATTGTCCATTGCTTTATTTGATTAATCTCCTTAGTTTCACTATTTCATTGAGTTTGGGTATCTGTTATTGTTTATCATTGCATATTCATTGTTTGATCCAATTTACCCCTTACAATGATTTCTAACTCAGATGTTGTAAATGTTTCAGTTAGCCTTGCTGTAGTGAAGTTGTTGAAACTTATGCCAAAAGGTACAATTGAATCAAAGCTCCCTCGTATCATACAACAAATTGCTAATTTGCTGAAGAATCAGGCTGATTCTGTAAGAGATGAAGCAAGAACTGCCCTAGCTGCATGTGCAAAGGAATTAGGGCCACAATATTTACAATTCATCATTAAAGCACTACGAACTGCCTTAGTTGGATGAGCAACTAGTCTTTCTTGTCAGTTCATGATTATTTTCCTTAGTTTTTCTAGAATTCCATACCATACAAAATGACAAATGATCTGGAGTGACATTGTATCTATATCAGTGGCAGTCCTGATCTCACAATTGTGGATGAGGCCTATCCTTATGTTGCCCATGACAACTCTCCTCGGTTAAGAAATGCTTTACGGTATACAATATATGGAAAATTTGGTGTATTTGATGCAGAGAGATTCATTGATGTTATGGAGGCTTTTGAAACTTTACTAGAATAACCACAATCCAAGATTTGTTGAAATGTTTTTCAAAACCTGCAAGCAAATATACTTGGCTGATGTAAAGCCTAGTTCCACAACGTTTGCAAACGTCCTTCATGTATGCCAAAACTGGAGCTTTGGAACAAGTTGCGGTTAGGGCAAAAAAAGAACATACATTAAACCCTATATCAAAGAGGACTTTGCATATCGAAATGACTCAATTATACGTCCTTTTGATATCCCGAAAAGGGAAGCCATTGGTTTGAGAAATTTATTGAAGAGAACATTAATATCGGTATGAGTGATTCCAGAGTCTTTTCAAAATGACAAAAAATGGGAGAAGCATAAACTATTTTATTAAAGTGTGGTAAACACTTTTAAGGAAAATATATTTCACTAATAGTGAAGTAAAATAAAGTATTTTCATTGAAGAGATTTGGTGAAAATTGCTGAAAATGCCTTCAATTATTTTAATGGCTGCAAATGTTCCCAAAATGGTTTAACTGGTAGAATCTCTCAAAGAAATGTGATCTCATGGTAGGCATAAAACTGGACTCCTCAACCTTTCCAACATCCTCCTAGCATATGCTGAAACAGAAGCTATAGAACCAGGTTGAAGATGCAAACGAATATGAAACCCTAATATCGAGCAGGCATAGCTTATCGGTGAGAGTCATTTTGCAGTCTCTCCGATCTGTTGATGAGGTGGGCCCCCAAGACCTCAACTAACAAAGAATAAATCATATTGGCAGAATGAAATAAAGGTCCCTCTTACATAATAGTGTAAAGGGAAAAATCATACTTTTGCCAAAATAAAAAAATATAAAGTGGGCCAAATAAATTTTATTACCAAAAAAGCTTATATCAAAAAGGCTTCGGGATGCCGGAGTGAGTGAGTTAAGGGTCTCCTCGAAAATCTGATTGAGCAGTGAATAAAGCATGAACATCATCAAAGGGAAAATAAATATGGGCAGAAAGTGTAAATAAAAGTTAAATAAAGTAAGACTATGATAAAATAAAATATAAATTTCGTGGAAGGGGTTATAAGGTGGAAAATATTAAAAATACTTTTACTCAGAAGTGAAATACTCAAATAGGTAATTATTTTACCTAAACAATGTTTTTATATGAAAATGCATATGACGGCCAGTAAAACAAGAAGGGGTAATTATTTTCACACAAATAATTATTTTAGCCAAGTGAAGGTGACAAAGCACACAATTAAATATGAGCATGAAGATTTCCAGTAAAGGAAGAATAATAATCATTAAAATTAACTTTTACGGGATATGAAGACAGATGGGAGATGAAAATTAAATGTTTGTGAAGCGGGAACACAAAAATTAAATCAAATGTAATGAAAGGTTGCACCGGAACAAGCTAAGAGTCATAACCCTAAAAATACATAGCATATATATGAAGGACAAAATATAAGGAATCAAAAATCATCAGTAGTAGTAGATAGGCTCATCCATTTAGTGATAATGTCCATATATCACCTTTCACTCATCCAATCCCATTTCAAAAACTTTTGCTATTAATGTATAAATTCTAAAGTATAATCAATGGAGAAGACTGTTCTTAAATGGTGATCTATTTGCAGTGTTCAACTGTTGTGTTGATTTTCATGATTATATGTTGCTGTGTTGTCTCCAAAGTGGTTCTCTTAAGTTATTCAAATTTACATAATTTGTCAAGACACATTTGTTGTTCGTGCGTGGTTATCTTGATTGGTTTCTGGTTGGAGTGAATTAAACATCCTTTCAAATAATCCATTTTGATTGGTTCTTGCCAAGGACTAAAATCCTTTTAAAATGATTATTGTGATTGGTTTCCCTCAGACTAAGAATTAAAAGTCCTTTCATGAGATCACAGTAATTTAGGAGAATATCACTGGGATTACTAAAGAAGAGTATAGTAACTTACAGACCTGCACGTTTGTACAAGGCGCAAACATTCCAAGTGCCCAACAAGTTAGAGTTAAGCTACAAAGTAGACCCACCTATCCTACACATCTATCTCCATAATCATCATCCATCCATTGACTCCATCCACCCAATAGATTAGGTACTAGTCAACTTCAGAAAATTTTATACAAATCCAATCCACACTCTTGATAATTCAAACACTTTCATTAGGACATAGTAAGTAATCTATGCATCTACCTCACACCTGTGTGCCATAGTGAGTAGATTGCCCAAATTAGAATCCATTTAGACTTTCAAATCTGCTTTATCATACAGGTACACCAGCCTAGGCCTGGCAGAGCCTAAAGAGTAGGGGGTTTCCAATTGCATAAACCCTGTTTTGTTAGCCAAAAATGTATTAAGAGATTGGCACCCTCTTATGGTTTGAAAACCTGCATTTTTGTGACCTGACACTTCTATGGACACCACTAATTATCTTTATTCTATGTTCCATACCATTTCTCCCTCCCACCTCATGTCCACTCCATTGTAATAACATGGTCCATTTGTCCATAGGTCATCACCCTTCATTACACTCCCTCCATTGTCTCAAATGCTCATAACACTACTATTACCCCTACTTCTACCTATGATACACTATTACAAGACACAGATAACCTTAAGAAGTGAGTAAATGATATGCCTAACAATAAGGATTCCATCACGTACAATCCTCCACAATGCAAATCACTTGATTTTAAAGTTGTTATATATTCACTGGTTCTTGGGTTTGTTGCACCATCATTATAGTTAGACACAATGGAAAAGGTGATCATAGTGTTCTTTTGCAATCTTTTAATGTGACATGTTTAGATTTTACATACAAGGATAAGGATTTAACTAAGTTATTTCTAAGAACCTAAGAGAATGTGTTATTCAATTGTTTATTCTCTACCTCTAGGTGCAATATATTCTTTTGATGAATTAGACACTACTTTCTCAAATCATAAGTTCACATCAATATGGGCTTAAAAATAATCATGAATGATTTGACCAAGTGTGGTCAAATAAGCAATGATCCTATCAATAATTATGTTATTCACTTCCAATGTTTGTGCGGTAAACTTAAGCATTAATTTCATGACGATGAGATCCAAAATATGTTTCCTAAAGGACTCCTTCCTATAATTAAGAATAATATACACTCGAGTAGCTTTCCTGTTGTCAAGACATGTGCACTCACTTGAAGAATCTTGAGGTCAAATTGCTCTCATCTAACACACTTAAGTATGGATCATCGTCATCTTCTACATCTTCTTACCCTTCTTAATTTCAAAAGTCTAATATGTTTTCCATGGGTAACTATTCTAAAGAAACAAATGACAATGTGTATTGAATGTGGCTACTACATCTAGTGTACTATCTGTAGACACCTAAAATTGACAGTGTCTTGACGTCACATCCTATCATCATTTAGTTCATCCTACCATCACTGAATTCTCCTAACATCACCTAATTTATTCCTCTTTCCCACTTCCTAGCATTAATTAAATAATTTATAATTAATTAATTAATTAATCAATTAATTAATTATTTTAAATATTTCAAATACTAAATAAATAAATTAAATATTTATTTAATTAGCTAATTATCCATTCATATATCCCCTTTGATTTCCTTCCATTTCTAACTCATGTGCATCTAATTAATTAAATTAATTAGATAGTTCTATTAATTAAATTAATTAGATAGTTCTATTAATTAAATTAATTAGATAGTTCTATTAATTATCCTTTCACATCCTATCATATCCTTCTGCATTTCTTTCCATTTTCTAACTAGTGTGCAACTAGTTAAAATAAATAAATAATTATCTTATCATATCTTCTTCATGATTTATCCTCATCCTTATCCTAGTTATTCTAAAAATCTTATCATTATCAATCCATCGAAAAAACTATAAATTAAACCTTTCGCAAGCCATAATCATCCATTAGTTGAATGCAAACTTATGCTGCTGAGTTGAGCACCTTACACTCATATTCTTAATCAAAGCGATCTTGGAGCACAACCGCCATCACTAGTGAAACGAAGTTGCATTGGTGAGATTATTTATTATTTTTACTCTTTTGCATGAAACTTTAGCTCAATCGAAGGTATGGCTTAATTTAGATTAAAGGGTTTAACACTATTTTAATCTCTTTTTTTGTTCTAGATTTAGCATATACACCATCTTTCAAGCCTCAAGCTTTTAGAAAGTTTACTATGTTACAAGATTACTTGGTCGCCATGCTTCAAAGTTTGTTAAGCTCTAATATGATCACTCTTATTCGTCCATTAGATCCAACTAGACATATACTTAGTAATTTCAACAAGAGTGTATTTTGCAACTTCCATGGAATTAATAGACACCATACGGAAGGTTGCATGGATTGTAAACACAAAGTACATGATTTGATTGATAATAATATGATTCATACAAAAGGTTTTAGTAATAGGTTAAATCCTTTTGTTGCTCCCCCTAATCAAAATTTGAAGAATTATGATAATCCATTTCTAAATCACACTAACAATGTTAATGCATCTCATGAACAAGATTCTGTTCCTATGGAGAATGCACATGTTGATAGATATTTTGTAGATGATTGTTGTGTTGGTTCTCATACACATGCACATATGGATACTTTTATGGGTACAATATTGTCTATAGCTACATTTTCCTTTTCTCCTACTGTATTGATCATGTTAAAATAGATGAAATCCCATGAAATAATTATTATGGTCCATTATATTGTCTAGGTGAAATACATGATAACATCATTGGTGACATCCATATAGATGCCACAAATCAATACGACATATGCACTAAAGATTTATGTGTTTCCAAACAATTGAAGCCAATTTCTTACATCCAATCACTAGTATCCTTAACAATGGCTAATGGATTGTTGATTAACACTTTGGGTTGTGCTATACTACCCCATAAGGTTGGACCTAGAAGTATCTATATTATGCCAATTACATTCTAGCTTTTGATAGATTTTCTATACTACTTGGTAGACCTTGGTAGGAACACTTGAGAGTTTTACCTCCGGTTATGCATCAATGCATAAGAGTTGTTTATGAAGGTAGATTTGGGAATATTAAACAAGATTCATACGAGCCTCTTGTAGAATTAAGCCATTTTACTCTAGATACTTATATTTCCACTCCCAAGGAATCTCCAAAAGAGAGTGAAAAGGATCTTCACGAGATGTATCAAAGGAAATTAGAATCACAAAAGGAACAAAAAGAACAAGAAAAACAAAAGATGGTAAATAATGAAGCCAACTATACTTCATCATTTGTTCCACAAAAGCAAGACAAAGAAGCTAATAAGATATTACAAATACTAGTGTTTCATGCCACAACTACTACATGGATTCCAAAGTAAAATGTGATGGTTCATGAAGTATAAAATCCTCCTATATAGCCACCACCAAAGAAACAAGAAAGATGGTTCAATAAGTCCTACAGTTCCACTATTTAGTAGTGCTTTCACTAAGAGGATACATTCTTATCAAGAAGAGATTCGTGTGATTGGAAAGGAAAACGATGTCATTGAAGAGGAAGATGTTGGTGTTACATTTTGGGGTAGGGACGATCTTTTGGAGGTAATCCTTCTTATGTTCCACAAAATATTGAGCATTATTTATCTATATGCTCTTAGTTTTTATTTTGTTTCTTACACACATCTTTACACTTTGGCCTTTTTTCTTATACCATGTTTGTTGTGTCTTTTCAATTCTCATTTCACCTTATATATCATGATTTATGTATTGTCTCCTCAATTGGGGGACACGTGTGCTCTATTTTTTTTTTTGATTGACTGTATGTCAAAATTTTAGTTTCTATGATTGTTTATATCCCCTTGTTACCTTTCCATGCTTTTCCAAATGTTTTATTTGACTCTTATGTTTGTTCACATCCCATGTTTTACTACCTGGTTTCACTTGTTCCTTATTTACATGCTCTTATGATGTTATGTCACATGTTTCATTCCATTTTTATGTTACATGATCTTATGATGTTCTTGTGATTGTTATATTCCATCACTATGATATTGCTTACATGGTATGATTACCTTTATCGTGATCTTAATATTTTCTATGTTTACTTGTCATGCTCATAACTCCATGCTTTACCATGTTTGCATCTTATGACCTTAGTCATGTTTATTATATTTATCATGCTTATGATTGCATGTTATGAATATTGTCCTTATCATGCTTAGATCCCAAGATTATATATTACAATCCTTGTTATGACTACATATTTTACATTTTATTGACACTTACATGATCCTTATCTTGCCCTTGGGGCCATCTTTGTCTTACCATTTTCCCACATTGTGGGGATACCTCATACAAATACTTTAACGACTGACATACTTCCATGATCAAACCATCTTGTCTTTAGGCCATCCTTATGATATCATTTGCCTATATTGGGGGTAACCTTATACATATACCTTCACTCTTAAATCTCCTATTATTATTTGCTTTCATATTTCTTATCTACCATTTATAGCTATATTTATCATTTGCCCATATTTCCCAGGGAACCCTTTACACACAACTTGATGATTATCTCCAACTTATGTATTTACATGCTTATCATGTGATGGTGTCTTTTGATATAATACAATACTTTAGCATGCTTATCTATTTTCTCCTCTCTTCCAATTTGCTGCATCTTGTGTATAGAACCAATTGGAGGGGGCATATATATCACCAATGTTCCTTTGTGAATTATGTTTTATAGTGACAGGCTCATATGCATTCCTATGTCTAAGGGAGCCTTTTCTAATCAATCCATCTATGTTGTTAGAATATTTTACACAATCAAAGTTCTGTAACACTTTCCGTGACATGCAAGATAGATCTTATTCCTTCTTCCCTACTTTTACTTTTTCAAAGATAGCTTGTTCTCAAGCAAGTTGAAATTAATGTTATTCTCAAATTATGTGACAAATGCTACTTATTACATATTTTCTTTCTATTTTATAGATTCCAATGGAGGTCTCCATGGCAATACTAATTGAAGAATGGTCCATTAGTTTACATGGACCACATATCCTTTTACTGTTTAAAATATATACTTTTACATGTTGACTGCTTATTTTACTTTGATACATATCTGCCTAGTAATTCACATGTACACATCAATGTTGGGAGGGGAAGGAAATTAATCGTGAAAATTGCATACCCATCTAAATTTCCCTTGTGTTTTGGGTTTGCTTTGATTAAGATGTTCTAAATGTAATAATTAACTTACAAGTGGCATATTCATGCATGACTTCCGCTCATATCTTGATCCTTGTCATCACTAATCCCTAGAGTTAAATTCCAAAACCCCATATTCCTTATTCCCTACTCTAAATTGAATACATGGGTGCAGACCTAATCTGGGTCAATTCCATAGTCATGGACCTAATCCCGTCAATTTTAAAATTTAAAATTCAAAGTTACCCATTATCGACCACTTCACCAGTTGTTGTGAGGTAACCTAGCACATGTTTTGCTAAGTTGCGTGCTTAGTTGTTGTATTTAAAGACACTCACTCATTTAAAAATAATCTAGGAATTAATTGAACACATCTAGATTTTAATTTTGCCAAAGGCATAAAAAGGAATTTAGTGCACAATCAAAGCATTCATCAAACCACATGATCTTAGATTTGTTGCATGCTTATTTGCTATCTTCGAATCATCACTTAGAGTCGTAAAGCCACCCCATCCAAGGGTTTGATTGTGGATAACTTGACCTTTGTGATTTAGTAAATTCCTAAATGCATTTATAAGCATCATCGTTTGTTACTACATTTAGATATCAAGGAAGTGAGGTAAACATGTTGTAGACTACAAGAATCATCAAGATCAAGTCCATGAATGTAACAACCCAATTGGGCTACCAAAAATTAGACTGAAACATGTTCTTTTATATTAATAGATTAAAAGTGATTAATATCTTGACTAATTTATTCTCCGAACCAATTAATTCTCAATATATCAACTTAACTCTTAAATGGCTAGTCAAGGTATTCTCAAAAAGGGTGAAACGCCCTCCATTAAAAGAACTTGTGAAGGGGATGAGAGTCAGACTCATAAAAAGACGAAAGGGAACTAGGTAATCAAAGGGGTACAATATGTGGTGGCGGATTTAAACTTTGTGTATATGAATTTATTTGCTAAGAAGGAAGATAAAGGGACTGGGGAGACTGGTGGGGTGAAAAACAAGAAAATTCCATAGGTGAGAAGGTCCAACCGTATTGTAGGTATTCAACCCAATGACCCTAAGGGAGTTGATGTGTCTAGCAATTCTGAATTTGAAGAGAAAATTTTTGTGGAGGACATTGGCACTCCTAAAGTCTTTCGAGAGGAGGAAGGCAATATCTTATTCCCTAAGATGAATACTCCTTATTCTGAGGATGAAGAGGAAGTCCAGGTTCAACCGGAGGAAGATGAAGTCGAGGTTCAACCAGTGGATAAAAAGAAAGACCAAGGTGACCGATATGGAGAAGAACTGGAGGGTTATGGTGAGCTTCACTGCTAAAGTGTTGCTTTGTTCTGCTACTTCATTTTTGGTTATGTAGGAGCTGGAGACCAAGAAACATGGAACTAGTGTTGACTGTATGGGTGATTATGAGGAAATGTTTAAATTCCTCACTCAAGACAGGGCTAATGTTTGCCCTTAGTTTCTCTTGCTTTGTTTGTTATTTCGGGTTTTTTATTAAGTATTGTTTGTCCTCTATGAACTCTGGTTTCGATATCGGTTGTTAATCTACTGCTGATGTGTTGTTTCTGGCTAGTGTGGGCCTTTTTTGCTCTACCTTTTGAGTTGTTTTTGTAAAGGGATCAAGACCCTTTTTTCCATCTTGCTTAATAAAAAACTTAACTCTTAAATGCTCCATACTTTAGTTTACTTCTAGTTACCATATTACTTGGTTTCCCAAATAACCAAACCCTAATTTAAAAAATTAGACTAGATACTAACTTCTCTTATCTTGACCTTCATTCCAAGGTAATCTATTATAAGGCCTTTGATTGGCCATAAATTTTAAACCAAGGTTATTGTGTCTTGTAACAATTACTAAGGGAGAGGGGCCAGTTGCCGCCCATGGCCCAATAACCACTATGTTTTTGTGCACTTGACCCCCCAATTAAAATTTTAAAAAGAACCAATACATGTAATATACCAACCTAATACATGTTCGAGCAACATATGTACATGTTCACAAATGCACCAATACATGTTCACAACTCCAATAAATTAACCAGTGAAATTAAGACAAGTGCACAAATGTGGTGGCGAGCGGTTACTGACACATTGTTGTGCATGTATGGGGCGACATGTTGAAATGACACTTTTTCAACCCATGTGCACATAATGCATCCTACAGGGAAATGTATAAGTGCTCAGAAGCTGAAAGAATAGCTTTAAGCTTTTCGGTTGCATACGGAGAAACCCAAAAAAAATTGTCAAAATCCGATGTGTAGCCATAAGATTGACGTGCGCGAAGTTAGGGTGGGTGGCTACTGGCCTCTCTCCCTTAGTCTCCTCCAAATATTCAAGCTATTGCTACATAAACATGCCTTGAGTTAGATAAATTTAGACTTGACAACATTTAATAAAGTCTACAATTCTCATGAGTATGGGAAATGCGGAGCTATGGGAAGAGCACTAAAATACTTCCATCCTTTTTCCTTTCCAAGGCTTACAAGATTTTGGGGTCTACCTAACATGTGGGGCCATCCCGATTACTTCGATCAGGGAACTTGTACACAATTTAACTAGAATTAACTATAATTTTATGTTTCGGTTCCTCGATCTAAAAGGATCATTAACATGGCTTAAACCTATTTTTGTTCCATTTAGATTTCAAAGGCATTTTTGGCAATCCGCAAGGATGAAACTTGCTCGAGATGGAATATAGATGCGAAGTCCCTCGTAACCCAATTGATTTTAGGTGCCATGTCTAGTCAACTATATTGACTCCATGAATTAATTCACGTGCAGTTACACCTATCATAATATCAACTTACATAGGTAACATGTGATCTTGTCGTCTCCGGAATTCCAACCTAAATTGAATTTACTCAAGAAAATCCATGGGACTAATGCACTATGTCTTAGGCTCTAGATCTAAAAGGATCATTAACTAGGTTAATTACATTTTAGACCAGACTATTCTCTAGAGCAACCTTAATTTTTTTTTTAAGGAAAATTAGTTTTGAAGTAAGTTCTAATTTGATGGTGAGAAGATTTAAGGCTCCATAGAGAGATTTGTCTCGATCTCGTCAATTACTACATACATATAGCGAGATTCATTTCATTTCAATTGTAAGGACTTGTATACAAATTATTCAAGGGAAAGACTAAGAAAAATTGGTCCAAAAAATGGCACATCTATGCATATACTAGAGGAAGATTGATAAAATAAGCTAAAAATGACACCTTAAAGGTTTATTTTCATGTCATGATTGTGTGTACACATTAAACACAAATCATTATTTCCTAAGACTATCTCCAACTAGTCTAACACTAATTAACAATCACTAGAGTTGGGACTAATCATGCGACAACATGATGGGCAAACAAAAAATGGAAATACACAAACATTAATTGGGCTAAGAAAGGAAAAATGGAAAAGTGACTAGAGAAAATGCACCTAGAAAGATTGGGAACTGCTAGGTTTGAGCTGAGGACTATCTAGAGAGGTTATAGACCAAATTTAATTAGACTCGAGACTTCGCTACAAGGTAAGCAAGGCAAACTCATACCAAGAGGTGAATGCCTTAAGGTCATATGACCACCCAAATTTATAGGTATCCTCAAAATCAGCTTTTGATCAAAACTCGATATGGGCACCTGTCACGACAATGAGTAGAATGTTGGGACCTAAAATTTCCTACCATTTTAAAAAAAAAATTTAGGTTCCCATGATGAACAATCTGACTGCATCACTCAGAAATGCACCTGCACAATATGCTCAAGTGGCCTACTTTGAAGCATTATAATTTGAAGTCTATTCATCTTCATGCAAAATCACTTTACAAACATGTTTATCTGCCATATGTGAGTGAGCACACCTAATTTTAGCTTCTTATGATCAGATTTGACTGAGTTTTGAAGCATAAAAGTTGAAGGGTTATGGTAAAGTTTGCTGCCTGCACAGTGTGAAATCTGTTGGGGAGGTCAACTTTAGAGGCCAAATTCTAGCAACTGGATGATGTTCATGACAAACCAATTGGTGTCTCAGATTTGCATTATGATAAACTACTTTCATGTCAATTTTCAAGACCCTAGCACTTCGTTTGCTATTTTTTCAAAATCAAAAGCAAATTAATTTTATGCAGTTTTGATGACTGCACTTCTAGAAAATTGCAGAGGTCAACTTTGACCCTAAATATTTTGAGAAGCAAGATGATTGGTGAGAAACCCTATTGTACGCATACTCATCATACTTAGATGACCTAATCCCCCAAGTTGTAGCTTCCCAGAATGAGATTTGATATTTTTTCAAAATGGCAAGTTGGTGAGCCCTAATTAGGTTTTGACAGATGCAGTTTCACGAAATCCTAAGTGGGCTACTTTGAGCGATTATATCTTGCACCTCATGATGCCTTTAGCTGAACTGTTTGATGTACTAAATTCCTGGTTCAAAACTCTACATGCCTATGCATTTTCTTGGCTCCAGGAGGATGTTTGAGTAGTTTTTCAAGATGATTCTGGAGGCTACTTTGCCTGTTTTGACTACCATTCAAGGTGCCTGAAAGTGGATTTTGGTATCTGCCCAGTTCATTTTTTCACCTCAGGAGCATTCAGAGGTAGTGTTAGGACAATTTGGGATGAAACTTGTTTAAAAACGAAAATTTTTTTAGTTAGGTCCACAATGGGACCCAACATGTCTCACCCATTGATCAGATGTTTGCCACAAAATTTGTCAAGAATCAAGTGCCTTATTCTATCTTCCAAAATTGACAGGGGAATTGTGAAAAAATGGGTTTTTGTGATAATTTCACAAGTCAAGTAATGTTGTGAGATGAAAAGCCATGAAGAAGGACTTCACAAGCACATCTTCCCTGAAATGAATAAAATCATGATTTCTAACTCAGATGTTGTAAATGTTTCAGTTAGCCTTGCTGTAGTGAAATTGTTGAAACTTATGCCAAAAGGTATAATTGAATCAGAGCTCCCTCATATCATACAATAGATTGCTAATTTGCTAAAGAATCGGGTTGATTCCGTAAGAGATGAAGCAAGAACTGCCCTAACTGCATGTGCCGATGAATTAGGGCCATAGTATTTACAATTCATCATTAAAGCACTGCGAACAATATTGAAAAGAGGGAGATCTATATGGAACATCCATAAAAATTTTCTTAGCCTGATGATTCCAAGCTAGTGTGCAAGATCTAAAATTCACTATATAATTAAAGCAACCGTGAGCATGCTATGAGAAGATAGACACACTCTTTCTATCATGTAAGCATGATATATGCCTCCACTTGTGGCAGTGAATTACACAGTGTTGGTAGTGATTATGTAAGTGACTTGTGTCTCAGAATCTATGTCATTCAATAGCCAATTAAGCATGTTTTGTGTTTCCAGTTATGACAATGAATTACAAGTAACACACACCCCATTTCACATAAACTAAAATTATGTGATAGGCAGTGATACCCAACTAGGAATTATGCTCCTCAGTGTTCCAGAGAATGAAAGAAGAAACGGTCATATTGTAACAAATTACAATACGTTTCTTATAGATGCCAACAAAAGGCTTTTTAATGAGGAATAATAATTTCCCCAATGCCAAAACAGACTAATAAAGGTTTAAAAAGTTCACCAATTCAATGCCACATCATATTGGGGGAATTTGACATGGTAAAGCAACAAAACCTATAAGATTTTGCACACTATTATTCTCTCTAAAATACACGTGCTGCCCTTTTGAAAAGATATGAGGAGAATACTACCAATAAGTAGTATAGAAACAGACAAATTGAAGATGAAGAGGTAATGTGCTAGCACATGCCCAGCAACATATAGCTTTACAGAAACTTGTACTGCAAGATGGAAATACAATATTGCCTGGGATACCTGGGTTGTTGCTTGGCATGGCAGGGGAGTCTGGCACTGCAGAAACACCTACAAATGTTGTAGTCTCTGTAGACGAGCTTTGGGATGATGAGGATTTTGAAGAAATTCTGGAAGATATGAGAGAGGAATGTGGAAAATATGGCACAATAGTCAATCTTATAATTCCACGTCCTACACCAAGTAGTGAATTAGTAGCAGGGGTTGGGAGGTTTTTTGTGCAATTCTTGGACACACTGTTGGGACCTAAAATTTCATACAGTTTTTTGGCAAAATTTTAGGTCCCCCACGTGAAGAAATTAATTTTAGAACTCAGAAATATAGTTACAAAGAAGCTGAAAGGGAAAAGAAGCTCCAAGATGTCCAGTATATGCTGCAGGTCATGGCTCTTCTTTCTTAAGCAGATGTTGAGATGGCATTGGAAACCTCTCGCAAGTGTTATTTGGAATTGAGGAGAGCAATCAGTAGGTCTCAAGAGAATTTCATTACTCATGAGTCATATTCACATTTTAAGTGTCCTCTCATAGGGAGAGTGATGAATGATCCGGTTTTAATCTCAAGTAATAATACTCTTGAGAGGGAAGCAATCAAGCATGAATTTGCAAGAGGTGAGCCAAAGGATCCCATTATTGGCATGGTTCTCCAGAATTCCATTATTATATCAAATCATGCCTTGTATTACACTATAAATCTCTAGAGGCAGCTGTATACACCTAAAAATGACACAACTCTACTTAAATAAATATTTTAAATATTTATTTCACCTTCACATTCCTTTATCAATAAATAAATAAATTTATTTATTTATTTGATTCATCTCCTCTCATTTAATTAAATAAATTACATTTATTTAATTAATTAAATTCATCTACATCAAATACATTCTTCTAAATAATTAAATAATTTTAATTATTTAATTAAAATCTTTTATTCTTCCAAATTTAAATAAAATGCAATTTTATTTAAATAAAATCTTAAATCTCCACAAAAACAAAATATATACAATATTTTATTTATTCCTCCAAATTATCTACAAATAATTAAATAAATCTATTTATTTAATTATGCTTTCTTATCTTCAAAAATCTTTCTTATCTTCTAAAAATATATTCTTGTCATTCAAAAGGAAAAAGTTGAGTTACAAAAGCAAAATCAGTTTTAAAACAACTTTAAAGCAAATCTTCTCTTAAATTAGAAAAATAAATTCTAATTTAAGAAAATCAATCTTATCCTCATCAAGAGAGGAGTTAACTCAACTAAGTTGTTTTTGGAATGACATGTGTCCTTCTTCTATTGGATGCATGTTCCTCAACAATCCTCCTCCGTTGATTGATTCTTTTTTTCTCAACCATTGATCTTCCCTCACTCTCTTCCATAAATACAACCTTCTTCTCTTCATTTCATAGATCTCTTATTGTGCAAACTTACGCTGCAGGAATACAAGCGTGCCTTTGGCACCCCACTTCCTAAAGCAATTCATAGCATCCATTTTTAGTGTGTTGAAGCTCATCTTCAATCACATAAGTATCACAACCATTCTTCCTTTGTCATCTTCAACAAGCAAGAAGTAAAACGCTTCTGAGGGCTTCACAATCAAGATCAAAGAAAGATAGGTGAACTACGGAGGGTGAAAGGTAAAGGTGTAAGTATTACTTTTCATTGTTTTAATCTCCTTTTATCTTCATATTCTGTAGATGTTTGGTTTTTATAATCGTTTGGATTAACCTATTTTCCCCCTCACATTTTGGCGCCCACCATGGGGCCCTTGCCCCTCTACTAATAAAAAAAATCTGAGTTTTCTTGAAGACAGGTCCGTATAGGTGACGAACAGGTCTCTGACAGAGAGTTTTTGCGCATTCGACTTTTAAAACGGTGCATACACCTCCCGAGGCTGCACATCTGACCTCCGCAGTTGCGCATCCAACCTCCGCAGTTGCGCATCCAACCCTGGCTTCGGCACCTGAGTTCAACTTGCGCATACACTCTGTCTAATTGTGCATCTGTCCAAGTTGCGCATTTACCCTATCTTTTTACGCATCTGTTTTGTCAAACGGTGCATCTGTTTTTATTGCGCATATACCTCGTGATCTTGTGCATCTACTTTCTATTCTTGTGCTTCTGTACAAAGACGCATACACTCCCTGTTTCTGCGCATTCAGGCTGCAGTGTTGCATATTTGTCTTATGCTTTTTTGTTGTACTGTTTCTAATTTTTGCATGTTGAGCTAACATTGGTTTTGCAGGAGTAGTGGCTGGATTAGGTCATCTAGATATTTTGCCTAAGTTCACTTAGACTCAGTAGGGGTGAAAGTAACAAGTGCATTTCATAACAAACTTCACATAGTTTTCTAACTAGGAAGGAAGTAACTGAACCTTATTGCTATCGGTGCATTGTTGATTTATTTTCTAGTTTAACCACTGCTATCTTTACAAACGGGAAATGAACAATGCTATGTCTTAATCACTTTCAAAGTTAACAAATGGGAAATGAACAATGCTATGTCTTAATCACTTTCAAAGTTAACAAACGGGAAATGAACAATGCTATGTCTTAATCACTTTCAAAGTTAACAAACAGGAAATGAATATTGCTATGATCTAAACACTTCCAAGTTAACAATCGTGTGAGTGCACAAGTGGAGTAGCCCATTTAGTTTTTCTATTTTTAACTAGGTTGGATTAACAAGTGTCTTCTGTGTTTGCGAATGACAATAGGCTTATGCTCTCCCCTTAACTGGGTGATCAAAGTGCCAGACTTGTCATTCTATTTGTCAAACCTTTAGGGGGGCCTGCCCTTGGAGGCACACTTGTCCAAGTGGGAATGACCCTAAGTGGTAACAGGCTAAAGCCAAGCCCTACCAAGCCACTTAAAATAAATTGTGCTTGAGGTTACGAGTGCTGCTGTGTTACACCGACAGCCAACCTCCCCCAAAACCCTCATAGGCGTAACCCTTTGAGGCTGGGAGACTCCATAACGGAGAGTAGCGTTGCCGCATGTGTAACCACTCGAACGGTTTCCCTAACTAAGAACCAATTGTGTAGCAAGCCAAAAACCCCTATTCATTGATGCAAAGGGCGGAGCTCTTGAAGCGGCCTCGATTCAAGTGACTCTTAGTAGAGGTAGTAGGGACAATCCTAAGGTTCGGTGTGGGTACGAGCCTAAGGAAACTCGGATCTGGTATGCGTGAGAAGTAAGTGCCATGGAGGGGAGCCGGTGCTACCAGATCCTGGAGCTACATGCTTTGAGTGGCATAGCTAGAGGATTCAACGAATATTGTCTCATCCAGCCTAGGTTGTACTTGTTTTGAGTCATAATAGTCCAAAAACATAAAAAAATATAAAAAGATAAAAATTATGGAAAACTTCTATGTGTTTGCTGTGCTTTTGCCATAATTGAATATCAACCTCGTCAGAAACACCAAGTTTTTCAAACCAAAAACACTGAAAAAACCTGAAAAACAATCCAAAATTTTTCCAAAATTCAGAGAAAACAAGCAAAAAAGCCAGAATTGTGCATTTGCCTCAACTTCTTGCGCTTCTGCTTCGACTTCTTGTGCATTTGATTAGGCGGCGCATTTAAACAAACACAGAATTGCGCATCCACTTCGACTTCTGGCGCATTTGACTCCTGTTGTTGCGCATTTAAACTGTTGCGCATTTGAACTAGAGAACAAAATTTAGTACCTTCCAAGAGCAAAACTGTCGAAAACTTTTCAAAAACCATCTTCAAAAACCTGTTTCAATTTTTCAAAATCTAATTGAGACCTTGCAAATTGACCATTTCTCCTTCTTTCTCACACCATAGCTACTTGTTCATCCACAATCTCGCCAAAATCTTCCCAAATTCCTACAAGGTTAGAACCAAGATTATTCTAGATCACAATCAATACTCAAACAAACCTAGTAAGTGTCCACTATCAAAGGGTTACTTATCCTTTCTCTCGGCACTCTACTAGTGGCTTATATAAGACTAGTCAACATCAAATATTTGGATTTCTAACATCCCTACTTTGACTATAGCTTTTATATACCCAACTTGTTTGACATCACATAGATCTCAGAAGAACCTTGCTAAAACTTTGTATCATCCTAGCATCTCGCTCAATTTTTTTTTTTTCACTCCATCCCATCTCTTTACCACCTTGCATGGTCTTAACAACATTACAAAAACAAAAACAAATTGAAATGGCAGAGAAAAGTGTTCCCAACACTCATGAAAGTGAAGAAGAAATTTCCATGGGTGAGATCCTTCACACGCAGCACGACCCAAAATTCCAATGCCTATTAGAAGGACTACTTGCTCAAGACCCCACAAAATTCTTTTTACATCTGGCAAGTCTAGGAGTCAAGCTCCCTAAGGATTATGATGTAGAAACTCTCAAAGAAACTGAGGGAAGTAGACATGAGGAAGAAACACCTTCGAACAAAAGCAAAACCAACACTGATGCTATAGATGCCCTAAGTCTAATGAACCAAAAATATGAAGACCTTCAACAACAAATTTTAGACATGAAAATGGGAGCATCGACTAAACATTACAGCCTAGAGGATATTTCACCATATCCTTTCAGTAGGGCCTTGGTCATGATACATTCCCCTCAAAATTTGAGGTGCCTAAGTTTGACAAATATCGAGGAAAGGGTGACCCAAAGGATCACATCAGAGAATTCAACGCTGCTTGTCTCGAGGTCGCACATAACGACACCTACCTTATGCGACTCTTCCCACGAAGCCTAGGGGGGCAAGCCATGGAATGGTTCTCTAGACTGCCACCTGGAATTAAAACCTTCAATGAGCTTGTAGACAAATTTGTCACCCACTTCTCTTACAATATTGAGCACGACACCTCAATATTGGACCTTTGTAACACCAAATAGAAAGGAGGAGAATCTTTCACTGCCTTCTTACAGAGATGGAGACAACTGGCAAGCAAGTGCCCACACCAAATGCCAAAGAAATAGATGCTAGAAATGTTCATCCACAATCTGCAAATGGACCTAAGCTACCAAATCCAAATCCAATGTCCTACTTCTTTTAGCAAGGTCATTGAGATGGGCCTCATCATAGAAAAAGCCCTAATCGCGAAAGGTCAAATCAAGCTCTACAAAGACACTCCTAGTACCAACACCAACAATGACAAACCTAGATTCTGGACGAAAAACAAGAACGTTGTGAATGATGGGGTAGTAGATGCCAAAAATGCGGCACCAAAACAACCCATTTTCAACCTATCAACACCTCAAAATAACCCCCCGCAAGACAAACCAAGAAGTACCGAATCTAGGTTTACCAACTTTCAGCCTAGGAGAAAGTTCACACCTTTGGATGAGTCACTAGAAACTGCCCTACAGAAGCTAATCGCCAACAATCTCATAACACTTCCCTCAGCACGAGAGTACGAACAAAAGGTCAAACCCCACTGGTGGAACGACAATGATTTCTACGAATACCATTGAAACAGGGGGCACAAGACAAATGATTGTATTGCACTCAGGCATATAATCCAAGACCTAATAGAGCAAAACAAAATATCCGTTAACGGACAATCTCGCGGACATACCTCCAACAACGATCATCAGGCATTCAAGGATCCTCTTCCTAACTACGAGCAGGGAGGACCTTCCAACAGAAATAATAGTGGCTCTAACAACACAAACTACACAAATGTCAGCTTCGACTATGTTGTTAACCATATCTCATAAGGTGAGTCACACATCAATGTGATCACTATCAATAAGGATCCGGATTGCAATGTTACTACTCGTAGTAACAGGGTCACCCTTAGAGGAGCTTCTGCTCCTCCGTCTAGTCAATACAATATCGTGGATCAACTCCACAAAACACCTGTACACATCTCCATGTTGGAACTTCTACGTCTGTCTCCCTCTCATAGGGCTATACTTGACAAAGCCTTAGCAGAAGCCTCCGTTCCCATGAACCTAGTTGAAGAGCAATTCCAAACTATGGTCGGTCACATCACCTCACCGCATTCCCTATCATTCACTGAGAAGGATGATATGTCAATCACTCAACCCCATAACACTTCCCTGCATATCGAAGCTTTCATACATAAACACAAGATCAAAAGAGTCCTAATAGATGGAGGGGCTAGCTTGAGTATCTGCACATTAAAGCTAATCCTTACATTTGGGTTTTCAGAGAAGGCTATCGATCCGAAAAGAAAAATTACCATAAAAGCCTATGATGAGGAAGAAAGAACATCTAAAGGAATTGTTACCCTACCAATCAGAGTGGGCCCCGTAGTGAAAGATGTAGCTTGTCAAGTCCTTGACATGGAGCTAGTGTACAACATTCTTCTTGGGCGACCATAGATCCACACTTTGAAAGCAGTACCTTCCACATACCATCAATGTATCAAGTTCCAACATGAAGGTCAAGAGATCACCATCCAAGGTGACCCTAACCCCTTTCAATACTGCAACTCTATTCAACCAAACCAGAAGTTGTAATCCCCACCAATCGTGCTTCGGTCGCCTCTTCATCTCGTGTAGATCCAACTACACTTGCTACCTCTTCAGGAGCGTCTCAACCTAAATTCCAACTAAAAGATAAGGGCCTAGGTGAGTACACGGTCTCCCAATCCCTCTGTTTGGCACAACTACCTCTATCTCCTAGATCCTATGGGAGACCCATCTTAAAGACACCCAAAGCAAAGAGAACCACCCAAGGACCATTTGTGAAATGGGGAAGCTTAGAAGATGAAAGTGATGAAAAAGATATCCTACAGTGGCTATACAAAGATGAAGGTAGTTCCTCAACACAACATAACCATCCCATTATACAAACGACACAATATGGTCAAGGCTTTCAAATGCTACAGAGAATGGGGTATGAGGGACACGGTCCACTTGGTTCAAGAAAGGATGGCATCACTGAACCCATCCAACCTCATACCTTAACAGCCTGAGACACTATAGGGCTAGGGTACACAAGAGCATCAAGAAACAACAAAACCAACAAGAACAAAGGCAAACAACTAGAAGCATCCACTAGCAATCTGGTTGAACAAATTTAGAGAATGCAAATGGGGAGCGAAATTGATTCTAATGAGTATGAATGGGATAGCCTCTCTGAGATGTCTTGTGATGAAAAGGATATTGACATTGTCCACGAGTACGACCCAACCCATGACAACGAGGGACAAGGTCCAAGGTCTAGGCCATTAGAGTCCAACCCGCATATCAACAATAGTGAAAATTAGGAGGAAAGAATGTTTCCCCTCTTGACGGACCCACTAATAGAAAGTACCATTGCAGACCTTGTCCGGGCCTTCAATAATTCCATCCTAACCATCAACGCCATTGAACTAGACCAACCTAATGATCCCTTACCTTTAGTGCACCCTAAACTTATCAACTGGGACCTAGAAGGCACCACCCCTGAGCTAGACACCTTTCAAAATGACGAAGCCATCATCGATTATCTTGAGCTTAGAAATCACATACCCGCAGGAGACCACAGAGCTGGCTATGCTATTGAACTCAACTAGAAAGCCTATTTTGGAGAGAGTGCCAAGCCTTTCAGTCATAAAAATATCAAGATCAAAGAACGATCTAACGGTGAAAACCGCTCCGCGGCAGTGTTAGATCATCAAAATAGTAAAAATAAAGACGTATCCAACGGTGAAAACCTCTTTGAGGCACTGAAGGATGGAAGGCTTGACCCTCTCCCCAATCTTAAGCATCAGGAGAGATCATTGATATTAATAGAACCGGCACAACCAATCAATGTCAACATAGGTGATGAGCCTAGAATGATCCACATGGCAAAAGCTCTCACAGAACATGAAAAACTAGCATTTACAAACTTCTTCAAAAGAAAACAAATCAACTTCGCATGGACATACGCTGACATGCCAGGGCTAGATCCAAATCTTATCATGCATCATTTATCTCTAGCTCTAGGAGCTAAACCGGTCAAACAAAAACTCAGAAAGATGCATCCACATGTGGCCTTCATGGTAAAGGAAGAGCTAAAGAAACTGATAGATGTTGGATTTATCAGGCCTATAGACTATCCTGAATGGGTTTCGAATATAGTACCAATGGCTAAACCAGATGGTAGGGTCAGAATATGCAATGATTTCAGGGACCTGAACAAAGCTTGTCCCAAGGATGACTTCCCCCTCCCCAACATAGACATGATTGTTGATATCACAGCAGGCCACACTATGCTTTCACTCAAGGATCGTTTCTCAGGCTATAACCAGATAAAGATTGCACCCGAAGACCAACACAAACTGATGTTCACATGTCCTTGGGGCACCTACTATTGGTGTGTCATGCCATTTGGTCTAAAAAATGCTGGGGCAACATATCAGAGAGCCATGACAACAATCTTCCACGATATGATGCACACTATAATGGAAGACTACGTCGATGACATTCTAGCAAAGTCTCTCACAAGAGAAGGGCATCTAGCAGTATTAGACAAGATCTTCAACAGGTTGGAACAGTTTAATGTGCGACTTAACCCAAAGAAGTGTGTGTTCGAGGTTACATCAGGTAAATTACTGGGCTACATAGTGTCTGCAAATGGTATTGAAGTTGATCCAGCTAAGGTGAAGGCCATAATGGAGATGCCACCTCCTAAGAACCTGACTCAGTTAAGATCCCTACAAGGTAAACTACAGTCTATTAGAAGGTTCATTTCCCAACTGGCAGACAAGTGCCACCCATTCTCTCATCTGCTACACAAAAATGTCCCCTTCAAATGGAACGAGTCATGTGAATAGGCATTCCAGCAACTAAAGGAATATCTCATGAAACCACTGGTATTAAAGCCACCAATTCAGGGCAAGCCTCTATTACTATACATCTCAGCTACGCCAACAGCTCTGGGAGCTCTCCTTGCACAACAAAACTACGATGGGAAAGAACAGGCTATCTACTACATTAGTCAAACACTTGTTGGGTATGAACTGCAATACACGCCCATCGAAAGAGCATGTCTAGCTATAGTCTTTGCCTCACAAAAATGGAGACATTACATGCTGTCACACTCTATCAAATTGATAGCAAAGATAGACCCGCTCAAATATTTACTCAACAAGGCAGCCCTAACAGGTAGATTGTCTAAATGGGTCATGCTTCTCAGTGAATTTGATATTGAATATGTCAACAGGAAAGCAATAAAGGGACAAGTACTGGCAGATCAACTGGCAAAAGCACCTTAAATAGATGACAGCCCTTTGAGCTTTGAATTTCCAGATGACTCTATCTTCCACATAAATACAGCAACCTGGAAAATGTATTTTGACGGCTCGTACACTCAGCATGGATCGGGGGCAGGTATCTTATTAATCACACCTAATGGTGACACTATTCCAAAGTCATACCGGTTAATGTTCCTTTGCACTAACAACGTAGCAGAATATGAAGCCCTGGTCATCGGTATCAAGCTGGTAGTTGAGTGAAACATCAAGGAACTTCAAGTCTATGGGGACTCACAGCTAGTCATCAATCAAGTGAATGACGACTACCAAACGAAGGATGAGAAACTGATTCCTTACAAACGAATGGTAGATGACTTCAAAGAATATTTTGTCAAGATATCTTTTGAACAGATACCAAGGATTGAGAACAAAGCTGTAGACGCAATGGCTACAATCGCATCTCTCCTCGACATTCCAGGTCATCAAACATGATATGAGTTCATAGTAGAGCCAGTGTCCTATCCTGCTTATGACTCCCAAGAATCCCATATCATATGCCACATCGTAGGAGATGATTCCCCTCTCTATGGTAAAATATTTGCCTATCTAAAAGAGAATACCCTCCCACCTGACCTCTCCAATAACCAAAAAAGAACCTTGATCCGGCAGGCATCCCAGTATGCCATTGTCGCCAACACCCTATATTGCCGAGGTCTCGATGGTACTCTCCTTAGGTGTCTCAATAGTGAGGAACATCAAACTGCCCTGAACAAAATACACGATGGTATATGCAGGGCTCACTCTAGTGGCCCTACCCTAGCCAAGAAACTCATCCGCATGGGGTACTACTGGCCAACTATGGAACAAGACTCCTATCAGTTTGTAAAGAAATGCAAAAAGTGCCAAATCCATGGGAACCTAATCCATGCACCAGTGCAGGAGCTACAGCCATTAACGACTCCTTGGCCTTTCTGTTAGTGGGGACTCGACTTAGTGGGCAAGATTCATCCTCCTTCCTCAAGCGGCCATAAATTCATTATCACTGCCATAGAGTATTTCATGAAGTGGATTGAAGCCATGCCCTTAGCCAACATCACAGGCAAATAGATTGCCTCATTTATCCTGAACTATATCATTTGTCATTATGGTGTCCCTTCGTCCCTTATCATGGATAATGGACGACCCTTCAAAAACCAAGATGTCAGGGAACTATGCGACAAATTCCATATCTAGCACCGCTTTTCAACCCCCTACTACCCACAAGGTAACGGCCAAGCTGAGGCATCAAATAAAACCATCCTGAAAATCCTAAAAAAGACTGTCAATGATGCTGGCCGTGATTGGCATGTCCAACTGAATCCCGCACTGTGGGCCTACTGCACAAGCATCCGCACACCCACAGGTGCAACACCATACTCCCTAGTCTATGGATCTAAAGCTATCTTGCCCATTGAAGTCGAGATCCCATCCTTGCGAGTCTCATTAAAAGGCCTTATATCAGATGAAGAGTACAGAGTAACCAGACTCCAAGAATTAGAGCTGCTCGAAGAGCGAAGGCAACATGCATTTAACCACTTGAAAGCATATCAGCAACGCATGTCCAGAAGATACAATCACAAAGTAAAACCCCAGATATTCCAAGTCGGTGACCTAGTCCTAAGAGAAAATCCCAGAAATCAGCAAGATAGAGAAAAGACAGGAAAATTTGAACCTAACTGGCTAGGTCCCTACGTTGTCATCACAGCTTATGGATTGGGGGCATATCAATTAGCTACGTCTAAAGGTGAACTGTTCGATGATCCTATCAACAGCATGCACCTTCGTAAGTTCTATACCTAAAAACCCCAATGTAAGGGAATCCGGAAAAAAAATCTGAAAAAAAAATAATAATTCAAAAAAGTGATAAAAAATAGAACAAAAAAATCAAAAAAATGAGAAAATAACAAAAAAATCGTCCTACGGTGAAAACCTCGCAAACAGGTGCCTAGGATAGGTACCATGGTGAAAACCTGGCAAACAGGTGTCATGTGTACTTTTAGCTTCTCATGCAAATAAAAGCAAGTGGTGAAAACCTAGTAAACAGGCACTATCTGCAACAAACCACTTCCTCCATCTATTCCGACTTCATATCTCTTGTGTCCTTCATATCGTCCGTCTTGACCTAGTCCTTTGAACCATTGTTGAACTACGTCGCCTCTGCGTTATCACGTAGGCAAGGCCATTCCTAATGCGCCCCTAAGGCTTCACTCCACTTCACTCCACTCCACGGTCCCGTCTGTTCCATGTCTAGTCCTTCTGTCAACCGGAGTCCGTGCTATTTCTGCACCACTTTGCCATCGCCTAGGTCTTAGGTCAGCTAGGGTTTACCCCGAACTACGTTGCCTCTGCGTCATCACGTAGGGAAGGCCATTTAGCAATGAGCCCCCGAGGCACTAGGTTAGTCCATTAGGGTCCATCTCTCCATGTCTGTTTGTCATATCACCCATAATAAATCGATCCTTATCTAAATTGGGGGCAACTCCTTGACCTAGTTACAGATTTGGATTCTTGAATGCCACACTTTCTAAGAGGATTCCAATAAACGGTAGCGATACCTTTCACTAGACAAGCAAGCACAACAGAAACAAGCTACCCCAACCAAAAGTCTTGACGCAAAACTTCAACCTATCCAAACAAACAGAACACCATACCAAAAACACTAAAACTGATCCTATATCAATTATGGCAAAAGACACATCTAATGCAAGAATGTTTTGCCAATAGGTTAATTTACAAGGTCTTGAATTTTTGTCATTATGTCTTCCTATGCTACTTAAGGATGCCAAAAGCTAGAGATGCTATGATGGGGGACATAATCATTTTCTTTGTCTGCTGCTTGTGGATTAAACTTTAGTAATGTGACGACTTCTGTGTAACGACAGGATCAACAAAAGATCATCGAGGACTCTAAAGGTTGAACATGAAAAGGGGCAATCCTTGTGTGTTGAAATGCTAGAAGTACTCAGGTCATCTAGATTCAAGTTTGACTAGATGCTTGTATCAACTTGCTATATCAAAATCCATGTAAGGAATACTCGGGTCATCTCGATTTAATTATACCTAGATGCTTGTATTTTCTTACAACATTTTAAAAGCCCAATGATGAAATAAGCACTTCAAAATACTTGCTATATCAAGATGACAAATATCCATATCCATATCCATATCGTATCCATTTGCAGTTCAAATCCATATCCATATCCATAACGTATCCAATTGCGTCTCATATCTATATCCATATCCAATTGCATTTCTCCATATCCCATCCAATAAAGATCCAAAATGCAGCGAATCAATGTTTACAAAAGCTTGTAATTTCTTCTATTAAGTCATTCTTCTATCGATCAAAATTCTATCTGTCTTCTTATCTCTCGTCAACAGTTCTAGCTGTCAATCCGAGTAGTGATCAAAATGCAAGTCTATCCTTAATCCATACCAATCGAGTCAAGCCAATCTTGTCAAATTATCCAATCACAATCAACGGTCTTTATCCTAATCTTCTTGTAAACCATATCAGTCAGTCATAACTATCCTTTGTGTTGCTCTAGGGATATATCATTCCCTGCCATGACAACACTGTCGTATATTGTTATCATATCACATGTCTTAGATAGGATGTTGCATTGTCGAAACCAGACCCAGAGTCTTATACGACATGTTTCATTCCTGAAACCAGACATCATCGATCTATATCCTTGGTTTACTGCTCGACAAGGGCAATACCTTGTTTGTTCTTGTATCATTTGTGCATACTTGCTTGCTTGCTTGTGTGTGTCATCATTTTATCTTTCATCACATATCATTCACCAGCTTTCTTCTGCATCCAACCATTTCTTCTCCTGTTTCTCCTCTTCTTCATCGTGAGATTGTCCGTCTCACGCCTTTCTACCGTCTCCCTGTCCAATCTCCCGAGGGGGCATCCTGTCGTTAAACTTGTACCAGGGGCAAACTGGGGCATGTATCATTTTCAAACAATCTTATTCTTTGAAACAATGTCATAAAACACATTGCATCAAAGAGGGGCAAAATGTATACACCTAAAAATGACACAACTCTACTTAAATAAATATTTTAAATATTTATTTCACCTTCACATTCCTCTATAAATAAATAAATAAATTTATTTATTTATTTGATTCATCTCCTCTCATTTAATTAAATAAATTACATTTATTTAATTAATTAAATTCATCTACATCAAAAACATTCTTCTAAATAATTAAATAATTTTAATTATTTAATTAAAATATTTTATTCTTCCAAATTTAAATAAAATGCAATTTTATTTAAATAAAATCTTAAATCTCCACATAAATAAAATATATAAAATATTTTATTTATTCCTCCAAATTATCTACAAATAATTAAATAAATCTATTTATTTAATTATGCTTTCTTATCTTCAAAAATCTTTCTTATCTTCTAAAAATATTTCTTCTTGTCATTCAAAAGGAAAAAGCTGAGTTACAAAAGCAAAATCAGTTTTAAAACAACTTTAAAGCAAATCTTCTCTTAAATTAGAAAAATAAATTCTAATTTAAGAAAATCAAATCTTATCCTCATCAAGAGAGGAGTTAACTCAACTAAGAAGCTTTTGGAATGACATGTGTCCTTCTTCTATTGGATGCACGTTCCTCAACAATCCTCCTCTGTTGATTGATTCTTTTCTTCTCAACCATTGATCTTCCCTCACTCTCTTCTATAAATACAACCTTCTTCTCTTCATTTCATAGATCTCTCATTGTGCAAACTTACGCTGCAGGAATACAAGCGCGCCTTTGGCACCCCACTTCCTAAAGCACTTCATAACATCCATTTTTAGTGTGTTGAAGCTCATCTTCAATCACATAAGTATCACAGCCATTCTTCCTTTGTCATCTTTAACAAGCAAGCAAGCAAGCAAAAATGCTTCTGAGGGCTTCACAATCAAGATCAAAGAAAGATAGGCGAACTACGGAGGGTGAAAGGTAAAGGTGTAAGTATTACTTTTCATTGTTTTAATCTCCTTTTATCTTCATTTTTGTAGATGTTTGGGTTTTTATAATCTTTGGATTAACCTATTTTCCCCCTCACATTTTGGCGCCCACCATGGGGCCCTTGCCTCTCTACTAATAAAAAAAAAATTGAGTTTTCTTGAAGACAGGTCCGTACAGGTGACGAATAGGTCTCTGACAGAGAGTTTTTGCGCATTCGACTTCTGAAATGGCGCATACACCTCCTGAGGCTGTGCTTCTGCTTTTCTGGCGCATCTGACCTTCGCAGTTGTGCATCCAACCTCCAAAGTTGCACATCCAACCCTGGCTTCAGCACCTGAGTTCAACTTGCGCATACACTCTGTCTAATTGTGCATATGTCCAAGTTGCGCATTTACCCTATCTTTTTGTGCATCTAATCTGTCAAACGGCGCATCTATTTTTATTGTGCATATACCTTGTGATCTTGCACATCTACTTTCTATTCTTGTGCTTCTGTACAAAGACGCATACACTCCCTATTTCTGCACATTCAGGCTGCAGTGTTGCGCATCTGTCTTATGCTTTTTTGTTGTACGGTTTCTGATTTTTGCATGTTTAGCTAATGTCGGTTTTGTAGGAGTAGTGGTTGGATTAGGTCATCTAGATATTTTGCCTAAGTTCACTTAGAACTATGTGACAAGGATTTTGAAGGCAAAGATAAAATTGCAGACAAAACATATGCTAGGAAAAAAAGAGCACTTGCTAATCTGTCAGAACTCTGCAAAGAGAATAGCAATGATAAAAATTGGATAATCTTTGAATCTTTACTGCCATTTGTAGTGGCAGCTTTGAAGCCTAATGATAATGAATTGAAGGCTTTTTGTTTTTAGTTTTAATGACAGTTGTGCAAGACGATAATCATGGAAAGAAAAAATTAGCTGAAGCCAAGGGGCTTAGTCAGAGCATTAGATGTCTATTGAATGACTTGAGCCCTGAACTCACAAGGGCTGCTATAAACCTCTTGTCAGAGTTGACAAAAAATAAGAATATACTGGAGCAGTTGGGCCAATAATGTGGTGCTATTTTGACACTTGTTAGAGTTAGGGGCAATCATCTAGAGTGGGTAATGGATATTGGGAGTATTCTCAGTCAGCTCACCTATAATGAAGGCAACATTAAATCAATGGTTCAGTTTAATTAGTGCAAATCCTTTGCTCACTGCCTTCACACAGGTAAAGAGGGTCCAAATGTTAGCAATGGCATTGTTTCGTTAGGGTTCACACTGTAGACACTTGAAAATGTCCCGAGCCTGCAAATGATATTTTTGGCACATAATTCACCTTCCCCTCGCATTCCTCTATTAATTAAATAATTTCCAAATTATTTAATTAATTCATTTCACTTGGCCTTTTAATTAAATAAATTCTATTTAGTTAATTAGGCTATCTTTCTTCTTTATTTCCTCTATGGTTAAATAATTTAAATATTATTTAATCATTCATCACCATGTCCCATTTAATTTAAATAAATTTCTATTTATTTAAATTATCCAATGCCCCCCTTTTAATTAAATAAGTATCCCTCTTATTTAATTATATCACCCTCATCACATACCCTTCTCAAAACAATTAAATAAGTATCTATTACTTATTTAATTAAACACATAATCACTTCTCTCACCACATATTTTCCCCAATAAAAAATGCATCCTTGTCCTCTAGTGATAAGGAAACCCTAACCCATCCTAGCCCTTGATTTCCCTCCAAAAGTCAACTCTAAATCTCCACCCTCCATTCCAATTTCCTCCTCTATAAAACCACCCTCTCCCATTGACATTTCATCACTTTGAGCATTTGACTTGTGCATTTGTCTACTCTTGAGCTCTCATTCCTTAGTTGCTAGTCTGCAAGTTTGAGTACATTCTCCATAGCTTAGCTTAGTAGTAATGGAGGAAATGCATTAGGTATTCTAGGGTTTTATGCTTTCATAGTTGCATTTCTAGGTTGTTTAATGTCTCCATTACTTGAGTAGGGTTTTATTCTACTGTTCTAGGACTGTAGGATAGATTTTTCCTTGCTTACATTGGTGAACCTAACGTGACTCATCCGTACATGCCACAAATTTAGGGGTTTTTGAGTTTGCAGGTTTGTACGACGCATACGCTGAGCAGTACAATGCATACGCTTCTTCGTGTGACGCATACGAAGTAGGGCGTGACACATAAGTTGGATTCTGCACCGCATACGTATCATCCTGTAATGCATATGTTCCAGTTCAGGGTTCAAGCTTTTTGTTTTGGTTTATCTAACCCTAACTTAGTTTGTTTTGCAAGTTGCTAATAGGTTTTTGTAGGGTATGTTAGTCTAAATGATTCTCTATTTTTATTAGCTACTAGGGTTTCATTTTTAAGTAGTGGGTTTTCTTAAAAGGGGCATTTAGTTTTCAAAGAAGGGATTAAAGCTTATCATCTAGGGTTTTATTTAGTTATTTTGCATGCTGGGTAAATCCTATTGAGGCCTAGAACTTTTCTATCTTGCTGGCACTCAGGGACATACCTTACAGTCCTAGGGTTTAGTTTTAGTCTGTGCAAAAATGATTTTATTTCGTTGGTTAGGTTTTCTGGTAACATTTTCATTTGTAGGGAATTGTGTGACGCATGTACTGTGTTCTGTGATGCATGCGCTGTGTATTGTGACGCATGCACTGTGTTCTGTGATGCATACGCTACTCAAACCTGCATACGCATAACAATGCACCGCATAAGACATTTTGTGTGATGCATACGACCGACAATACGTCGCATGTGTTCTCTATGTGACGCATGCACTCTGGTAAAAACAACAAGTTCTTTTTTTTGTGAAAAAAATTATTTCAATCCCTGGTTTTTGGTTTCTATTTAGGTTTTGCTATTACTAATTTCTGGGTTTGCAGCTTGTGGCATGGAAGGAACATTTAAATTTGCGAACTAAACTTATCATTTAGGGCTTTTTTATTTATGTATGTGTGGATGATCAAAACACTTTGCAATTGGGGTTAAAAGGAACACAATCTTTTGTTTGCATTTACACACTCATTTTGGGATTAAAATGAACTTCACTCATATTAGTTAAAAAGAACAAAACAACCTATGCATTTTTCACTCATGAGGTAAAAAGAACACAACTTTGCATTATAACACATTGGGTTAAAAATGAACCACAATCTTTACATTTTCACACTCATTGGGACTTAAAATCAACTTGCATCCTCACTCATTTAAGAAGATAAAAAGGATTGCATTTTGTTTGCTGTGTTTGGTGGTTTGTGTTAGAGTAGTGGAAAGGTATATATCCTCCACTTCACTTATATAAAATCACACCCCACCTAAGAAAAAGATAAAATCAAAAGAACCCCCATGCGAGTGTGAAGCAAACTCATATGCGTATGCTCTCCCCTTGTGACTTAGTATGAGCCTGGGGATCAAAAGCATGTTAGTTTGTTTCACTTTTGTTAAGCCTTAGAGGGGCCTGCTCTTGAGACACATCCAAAAGGAGAACTCACTTGCGACCCCAAGTGGGACTTTCGTCCGGCCCGCTATATAAGTTGAGGATAAGGCGAAAGCCAAGTCTAACCGGTATGAGCGCTCACCATACAGTGCTAGCTCAAAAGGAGGCATACCTTAGCGTGTATTAAACTCCTAGTAGGGTTAGTTATAGCCTTAAGTGGCTTGCTGGATGCTTGTGAGGTGCCAGTCCCCCAGATATTTTACTAGAACCTTCTTGTTTATTGGCCAAAAACCTTCTATTTATTGACACAGAAGGGTAACCCTTGAAGCTGCCTAGATTCATGCGATTCTTAGCCAAGGTAGCAGGGACAATCCTAAGGTTTGGTGGGGGGATGAGCCTTGGGAAACCTGGAACTTGGTATGCGTGAGAAGTGAGTGCCGTGGAGAGGAGCTGGTGCTACTAAGTTCCTAGAGCTACCCACTTTGAATAAGCGCAACTAGGGGATTCAACAAATACAGTCCTTGGCTAGCCCTATGATCGTGCTTGTCTTCTAAGTGCTTTTCAAAAAACTTTGTCACAAAAACATCAAAAAAACAAGAGACACAACCACAAAACTATTTGTTGAGTGTTTTTCCACTGATGTGCCTTTTGATTTTTCACAAAACCATCAAATAGACCTAGGAGACAACTACTTTTAGAAGACTGCTAAACTGCAACGCATATGCTAGATAGTCAACCACATAAGTGACATTCTACAACGCATGAGAAAAACTACAACACATCTGCAAAATAGTAAACCACATACACTCAATAGTAAACCGCATACGCTCAACAGTAAACCGCATACGCTAAACAAAAAACTGCATAAGTGACATTCTGCAATGCATAAGAAAAATAGTGTGACGCATACGCCTGAGAAAAACTTTTGAGCCATAGGGAAATTTTTGAAACTATTTTCTCCCAATCTGATTCAATTGCAACTGTGCTAAGAAACCTGTAGGTCTCATCCCTTAGGATCCACTTGCATACCACCTTCACTATCTTAGGTTTTAGGTCTCGCATTTATCATAGAAAATCTTAGAACCTTAGGATTTGAGCCTTAGACTTCCATAGGAATTCAAAACATTAATCTTCCTAAGTCGAAACATAAGGAGAAACCATCGAAGTGTGACTGCCTCACAAGTTTAAAATTGGAGTAAGAGACCTTGGCATTATTCTCACTCAATTCGTTCTAATGTAGGCCTCATATTCATTTGGCTAAGTACAAGGTCCACTTTCCAAAAATCCTTATAATCACCCTTCTCACATCAAAAAAATCTAAGGTCTCGACAAACCCGATTTGCACTTTGAAGGTCATTAGTAGACAATAGTATCCTATTGGAGCTAGACTTTGTGAAGATTAAAATCATTATCCCCACACTTTGGTCTTAGGCAACTTTCCATTAGTTGCATCCCATAAACATAACTTTAGGACATACACAGCCATTTGCATAAGACACCTAGGTCATTTCCATTTCCATCTTTAGGAACCTTTTAAGTACCTTTAGAATACCACCCTCGTTCATTTACTTATAAGATTTGCATTGTCATCCTCCCGCCTTCCATCTAGGTCTTTTATGGTTGAAACACGGTTGCAAAAGAAAAGAAAGGGAGAAGAGAACCTAGAAGATCCCCAAGACTCTCACTTCGAAACCATGAGGTTTGGCACCAACCCCAATGAACAACCTAACCAAAACATGGGGAACCCCTTTGACAATTTATTCTTACAAGATGGCGAACCCAGGGTGACACCTGAAGTCCTTGAAGCCGTGGGACAAGATCCTAGAATATTGAGAATCCTAGATGAAATGATTACCGCGGACCCACAAAGCTACCTTTTACGCCTTATACAAAATAGAACAAAACTTCCCGAAGGCGTAGACATAACCACCCTCATACCAAAGTTTGCTAACACCACCACAACAAGCCAAAGCTACGCCTCATCTTCCAATTACCACACAAACCAAACACAAGAACATGTCAACATACCCCAAGGGCAAACCTCACATGAATCCGTCACGGTAAACATACCCCCTCCTTTTGAGGAAAATAATGCCAATGTCACAACTCACACATCAAATCCTTTTATTTTATCAGAAATCCTCAAGGTCACGTTAAAATAACACGAAGGATACACATTGTGACCTCATAAGACCAAACCCAAGGAGTTAACACCACAACAAACACAAACATGAACTTGGAAGCCAACTCTAATACCGACACGGGTAACCTCAACACGAACTTGGGAACCACATCTAATACCAACACGGGTAACCTCAACACGAACATAGGAACCATCTCCAATACCAACACGAGAAATCTCAACACCAACCCTCTCAACCAACATAACGCAACTAGCCAAGGCTTGGGTATATCCTACGTCAACTCGAACCCCATAAATCCATTTGGAGCCAACACCCACAATGCGACTTACATTGAACCCAACCAACAAACAAATCCTCATGTCTCATCTCAAAACACCACGAGTATGCCATACCATTATCGATATATTAACCCTAACGTATCCTTTGCCACCAACAATCAAAACCAAAACACGACACCGTTACACACTCACTACGACGTTAATATCATTCCACTTGTTGGTAACATGGGAACCTATAACACGATGAATCCTTACTTGGACATAGTCGCAAACACTGCCAACACACCCGTCGAAACCCTCACCCAAGAGTTGGACAAGCTAAAGCAACAATTCGCAAACTTACAAGTCTTGGGGACCAAGAAATCTAATTCCATGGAAGATTTATGCCCATATCCATTTGACAAAAGCATTTACATGCCTCCTTTCCCCCTGAATTTCACCCCACCAAATTTCAACAAATATAGGGGAAAGGGGAGTCCTGTTGAACATGTACGTGAGTTCCATATTGCTTGCCTAGAGCTCGCCTATGATCAAAACTACTTGATGAGACTTTTCCCTAGGAGTCTCATGGGCCAAGCCCTTGAATGGTTTGCACACCTCCCCACAGGGATACATGCATGGACAGAACTCACAGACAAGTTCATTTCCCACTTTTCCTATAACATAGAAACAGATGTGAACATGGTCACCTTGTGTCAAGCAAGACAAGAAGAAGGAGAGACATTTATCTCTTTCTTTCAAAGGTGGCGAGGCCTAGCAAACAAATGCCCTTGTTATATTCCTGAGAATCAGCTAGTGCCCATTTTCGTGGAAAACTTAAACAAAGAGCTTATGCTTCAAATGCTGCACCTCCTTCAGTGAAGTAGTTGAGAAGGGGGTAGCCATTGAAAAGGCTCTCATTGCTAAAGGCGCAATAAAGATCTTTAACAAGAATCAAAACACCCAAAACACACCCTACGACAAGAACAAGACTTGGGCACAAAACAAGAATGTTACCAATAATGGGGTGGTGGACGCCAAAGCATTTAGAGCCGGACCTGCCCTCACACTTAAAGCGCCCCCGCAATAAATAATCATCCGTACGTTCAACAACAACAACCACAGAAATAGACACAACCTCAACAACAATCAGCAAATGCGATCCAAAATAACCAAAGGAGGCCACCCCCTAGGAATAATGCCCCTAGACGCAACTATACGCCCTTGACGGAACCAATTGAAGTAATCATGCAGAAGTTATTACAAAACAACCTCATCCAATTGCCAGAGATTCGACAATATGATTCGGCCTTCAAACCTCCTTCATGGAATGACAACGACTTCTGTGAGTATCATCGAATTAAAGGACATAAGACATCAAATTGTTTTAAACTGAAAAATATCATTCAAAACTTCATTGATAGGGGTATTGTAGGGGTAGAAGAAAGAGCCAATTCCTCCAACACTGACCATACTATCTTCACTGACCCATTACAAAATCATGGATCAGGACAACCCTCTTCATCAGGAACCAAGCCACACAACAATGTTAGCTATAATAGTGTCACCTATGATTACACCATTAATAGCATTCGGGTGTTTGACAATAATATCTCCATGATCACCATAAAAGCCCATCCTGAATGCGTCGCCACCACCCATAAAGCCAAAGTTACATTACAAGGCACCCCCACCAACACCTCCAATACATTCACTCTGCAAGCCAAAGGTCAATATAACCTTCTAGATCACCTGAAGAAGACCCCAGCACAGATATCCATCTTTGAGTTGTTTCGTCTTTCACCCAAACATAAAGCCATTCTGGATAAGACGCTCCTAGAATCTTCCATTCCTACCGATCTAAATTGTAGCCAATTCCAGGCCATGGTGGGACACTTAGTCACTATCAGCAGCGTCACCTTCACGGAACAAGACATACCCCCACATCGCACCAACCATAATGATCCTTTACACCTCAAAGTCCCTCAAAGTCTACATATTCAAACATAAAATCCTCGAGTCCTGGTGGACGGTGGAGTGGGATTAAACATATGTCCTTTGAAATTGGTGTTAATACTGGGATACTCTGAGGCTTGCATTGATCCTACCAAGAGGATTGTTATCAAGGCCTACGATGATGTTGAACGCTCCTCCAAGGGAGTTATCATTTTACCTATGAGAGTTGGGCCGGCCATTCAAGATACCATATTCCATGTCTTGGACACTGAATTGCCATATAACCTCATCCTGGGCCGACTGTGGATCCATTCCATGAAGGCCATCCCTTCCACCTACCACCAATGCATCAAGTTTCCCTATAACGGCTTGGAAGTCACCATCCTGGGTGATCCGATGCCTTTCAATACTACAACCACCTAAGAGAAGTACCCCAACATCAGGTGCCTATAAATCAGGGAATCTCACCATTCACCTCCTCCTCTAATTATGTTGACCCATCCACATTATCCAAATCCACCTTCACTTTCATTCCGCCACTCAACTCCCAGGTAAAATCTAAGACAGAGGATGCGGTGAATACAAGATAGAAAGGTCCTATTGCATCAGAAAGTTGTCGGTATCACCCAAGTCACAAGGAAAGCCCAGCCTTATTTCACCAAAGCAAACCCTCTCAGCTAGCCCCACCACATTCACAAAGTGGGGATAACTCAATAAATAATATGTTAGTGAAGATGTATCCAGTTGGATCTATAAAGAAGAAGAAGAGGAACAAGAGGTCGAACACATCAAATTGACTGTGGAACAATATGGTAAAGGATAAGAGTTCATCAAGAAACAAGGGTATGATAGGCATAGTGGATTAGGACCAAATGGAAATGGATGAACCGAACCTCTTCAGCCAACAAAGTGGCCACACAACGAAGGGTTGGGCTATACCACACAAAGAGATAGGAATCCACATACTAAGTTACTTATCCAAGGGGAGACGAGTGCTTCCAGAGAAGTTGAGACATCAAGGGATCCACCTAAACTTGAACCTAAGCCTGAATCATCCCTATCCACCTCACCAAATCTCCCCGAAGGAACAACATGGATAAATATCTTCTGGGACCTTGATAACACCTCTATTTGCACCTTGACTCCTGTAACCATGAGTTACCTAGTCCATCCTGAGCTAATCGACTGGGACCAACAAGATCCACCTAACTTAGACTTATTCAAGAACGACGAAGCAATAGCTGAGTTCATGGGACTTCGCGAAGGTTTACCTCTTGGAGACCATAAAGTTGGGTACATCATGGACTTGGACAGCCCTGCTTACTTTGGAGAGTCCACTCCACCCTCTAGTCATAAAAGTGAAAATAAAAAAGAAAAAAATAGGTCTCTAAGTGAAAACTGAAAGGTGCCATTAGATCATGCAAAAATAAAAATAAAGGACGTATCCGAGGGTGAAAACCTCCCTGAGGCACCTAAGGATGGAGGGTTGGAAGTGTTGCCCATCACAGAAGAAAAATCACCACTGCTGCTAGAAATGACTATTGAAGCCAACCTCAGCACCGAAGAAGCACCCAAGATTATCCACTTCGCTTAGTCACTCACAGAACAAGAAAAGCCTAAATTTAGAGACTTCTTCTCAAGGTGACAAATCAACTTCGCATGGTCATACACTGATATGCCTGGGCTTGATCCATAGTTTGTCCTACATCGCCTGCCACTACTGCCAAACACCAAACCTATCAAGCAAAAACTCTGAAAAATGCATCCACAGATTGCCTTGCTTGTAAAGACAGAATTGAAGAAACTTCTTGATGTTGGCTTCATCAGGCCAATTGATTATCCAGAGTGGGTGTCTAATCTTGTGCCTGTCATGAAACCCAATGGCCAGATCAGAATATACGAGGACTTCCATGACTTGAACAAGGCTTGTCCAAAAGATGATTTCCCATTACCAAACTAGACATCATAGTGGATTTGACAACTGGATTTGAAATGCTCTCATTAATGGACAGCTTCTTTGGGTATAATCAGATACAGATAGCACCGGAACATCAACATAAAACAACTTTTACATGTCCTTGGGGCACATACTATTGGATCGTCATGCCCTTCGGTCTCAAAAATGTAGGGGCTACATACTAGAGGGCAATGACAACCATATTTCATGACTATATGCACACATGTATGGAAGATTATGTCGATGACCTGTTAGAAAAATCTGTCACTAGAAGTTCTCATCTAGAGGTGTTGGATAAAATCTTCAAGTGCTTGGAAGAATTCAAAGTCAGACTAAACCCTAAGAAATGCTTGTTTGGCGTGACATCAGGAAAATTGCTGGGATACATCATTTCACACAGAGGGATAGAGGTTGACCCTACTAAGGTCAAAGCAATAATGGACATGCCTTTGCCTACTACCCTAAAGAAGCTACACAGCCTACAGGGAAAGTTACAATCTATTCAGAGGTTCATTGCACAACTTGTCAACAAATGTCAACCTTTCCAACACTTACTCCACAAAGGGGTACCGTTTATGTGGAAAAATCAGTGTCAAAGAAGCCTTTCAAATAATCAAAGAATATTTGCTATCGCCACCAGTCCTCAAGCCACCAATCCTAGGCAAGCCCCTTTTATTGTACATATCAACAACTACTTCAGCATTGGGGGCATTATTGCCATAGAACGATGAGGAAGGAAAAGAAAGGGCAATCTATTACATTAGTAGAACCCTAGTGAGATATGAGCTAAACTACAGTCCTATTGAACGTGCCTATCTCGTCGTAGTTTTTGCCACCCAAAAATTGCGACATCACATGCTAAACCACAAGATAAAACTGGTTTCTAAGATTGACCCACTAAAATATTTACTGAATAAAGTAGCCTTAACAGGACGACTAGCCAAATGGGTCATGGTATTGAGCAAATTTGATATAGAATATGTTGACAACAAAGCCATCAAAGGACAAGTAATCGCAGATCATCTTGCAGATGCACCTACACCGGTATATCATCCAATGGTTGTCAATTTCCCTGATGAATCAATATTCATAGTTGATACACCTAAGATCAGGACACTATTCTTTGATGGATCATGTACCAATCATGGTTCAGGCATGGGTATCTTGTTTATTACGCCTCAAGGTGATGCCATTCCCAAGGCATTTAGAATTATTTTTCCTTGCACAAATAACATAGAAGAGTATGAGGCATTACTCACAGGACTTCGAATGGCAACTAGCTGGAAAATCAAAACATTACAAGTATTTGGTGATTCCCAGTTAGTTATCCAATAGGTCAACAATGAGTATGACACCAAAGATGAACAGCTCATACCGTATAAAAGAATGTCGGATAGTTTTAGGCTATACTTCGACACAGTGCTCTTTGACCAAATACTAAGGGTTCAAAATCGGGTAGCAGATGCAATGGCAACCATTGGATCTCTCCTTGATATCCCAAGTAACCTCACTCAGTTCAAGTTCTTGGTGGAACAACTATTGGTCCTAGCCTTTGATGTCCCCAAATCTGAGTTAGTTTGCAAAATTGTTGGTCCCACGTCACCCTGGTACCATGACATATACACCTACCTACAGGACCAAACCCTACATGTCAACCTGTCATCCAACCAATGCAAGTCCTTCATATGCCAAGCCGCTAAGTATGTCATCATCGGTGACACTCTATACCACCGTGGATTTGATAATACCCTCCTGAGATGTCTCGACTCTGAAGAAGTACAAACAACCCTATGAGAGGTACATGAGGGTATATGCGGAGCCCATTCTAGTGGTCCTACTCTTGCTAAGAAGATCATCAGAGTAGGATATTACTGGCCCACAATGGAAAAAGATGCATACCATTTTGCAAAGAAGTGCCGGCAGTGCCAGATACACAGTGATCTTATGCATGCACCAGCTCAGGACCTACAACCACTTACATCTTTGTGGCCCTTCTCTTAATGGGGACTTGACCTTGTGGGAAAAATTCACCCTACCTCCACCGACGGCCATAAATTCATCCTCACAGCTACTGAATATTTCACAAAATGGATTAAAGCTATTCCTATGACATACATCACTGGCAAGTAGATCACCAAGTTTATCCTTAATTATATCATATGCCGGTATGGTGTCCCACAATCCATCGTAATGGATAATGGTCGTCCATTCAAAAACTAGGATGTTCGTGAACTTTGTGAAAAATTCCACATCCAGCACCACTTCGCTACTCCGTACTACCCACAAGGCAATGACCAAGCTGAGGCGTCAAATAAAACCATCATGAAAATCCTAAAAAAGACTGTCAATGACTCTGGCCGTGACTGGCATGTTTAACTCAACCTCGCCCTATGGGCTTACCGTACCAACATCCGCACACCCATCGGAGCCACCCCTTATCCATTGTCTATGGATCTGAAGCCATCCTGCCCATTAAGGTTGAGTTGCCCTCTAAGAGTATCCCTGTAGTAGCTGGTCGATAATGAGGACTACCGAACATCGTGATTACATGAACTTGAACCGCTATGAAAGGAGACAAAATGCACTCACTCATCTACAGGCTTATCAAAATCATCTCCGATGCAGTTATAATAAGAGAGTATTAGTCCACCACTTCAACATTGGAGACCTTATTCTAAAAGAGAACCCCCAAAATCAAATGGAATGAGAGAAGTCGAGAAAATTTGAGCCAAATTGGTTAGGACCTTACGTCATCACAACAGCATATGGGTCTGATGCATATCAATTAGCCCCTCCTGAAGGAGAACCATTGCTAGAACCATCAACAGCATGCACCTAAGGCGGTATTATACATAAAAAAAATCTGTCCAACAGTGAAAACCACCACGGTGGCGCTTTGGACAAGCACCATGGTGAAAACCTAGCAAATAGGCACCATGTGTAATTAATCTCTACTCCATTGTCTACCATCACTCCCGTCTATCATCCCTTCTCCATCATAATGCATCGTCCACCCTCCCCCTGTACCGTATCACACTATCCCTTCCATGGCCTGAAAACATGCTAACATCTCATTGTTATCACATTCCCCTTTGCATTACCTTTGCCACGACATGCTAATGCACCTGACTAGGGGCAATTCCTGATCCTAAGGTCATTGTTGGGGGAAACTTGTCACAAAATCCAAAAAAATCAAAAAAACTGACAAAATCCAAAAAAATAAAAAAAACTAACAAAATCCAAAAAAGAAAAACTAGCAAAACTCCAAAAAAATCAAATTGTCAATCAAAATACCAACCGTGGTCACACTGCATCAAACTAATAAACTAAACTATGTTGCCTCTAAGCTTTTACGTAGGCAAGGCCATCATGGATGTGCCCCCAAGGCATTTCCCTTAGGTCCTAGGTCAACCCTAGTCCACCCTGGTCAAACTACGTTACCTCTGAGCTTTCACGTAGGTAAGGCCATCATTGATGTGTCCCCGAGGCACTAGGTCAGCCCTTAGGGCCTGTCCTGTCATGTTGTCATAATAAATTATCCTCTAACGAACACAACACTTCAAACAGGCAAAATCAAGCAAACATACAAAGTACTCTAACAAGACAATTCAACATGACAACCAACATATTGTCACTCATCGCAATAATCAAACATTAACAAATCTTCCTAATCACATGTCCAACTAGGTTCCGTGCCTTCGAGGACAACACTCATCTTTAAACACTATTGCTCCTCACAAACCAATCATTTCAGACACTCGCGACATTCACATAACTAGGACATATGCCTTGCAGGTAGGGGCATTGTCGAAACCAGACCAAGCATCTTATACTACATGTTTCTTTCCTGAAACCAGGCTCCTCCATGCTCAAGTAATCACTTGCCTTAGACAGGTAGGCGCATTGTCAAAACAAGACCAGGCGTCTTATACGACATACTTCCTATCCTGAAACCAGGCATCACTTAACCTATTACAACCATTCAGGCAAGCACCTCTACACTCAACATATGACTTGTTGGCTGTTGGCTCTATCTTACACTTCACTTTGGTTTGTTTTCTACAGTCTTGTTCCAAAGATTCTCAAGGCAGTCTCTAAGAGATGAAGAGAGGCAAGGATGGGGCAAGACCTATTTTCTTTGTTTGTTGCTTGCTAGTTTGCCATGGCAATATAACTGGGGCAACTAGGTTCCTTGCATATGATCGAGGTACTATGGGGCACAAAACATCCTGTGCATTCGGAATGGCTAGATACTTCCATGCACCAGGACTCTCACGCCTCAAGTATACTTGTCACATGTTCCAACAAGGCGCCTTAGTGACTCGGTATGAGCCTAGCAATCCTTGTCTGTTTTTGTGTGTCTGTTTCTCAAAGGACCATGTTATGTGCCCTGGAAATATCATGCCTTGGCATTTGTCATCCTTGATACAATAAGCACTATGATGATACATAGTACCACATTAAAGAGTAGCTCACATCCTTAAAGGCATAAGTCAAAATCCCTCTGTTAACCTTATTTCCCTCTGCCCAGAGCCAAACATTTAACATGGTATTTTCCTTGAAAATCCCTTTGAAAAGGTCCCTATAAAGCGAAGTGCCAAAATTTCCCAGAGGCCTTGCCTAAAAAAAACCTTACCATTGTAAAGTGCTTGAAAAAATAGGCAGGTTTGCTTTTTACAGCACCCTGAAATTCGTCCAAATGAAGAAGTTATGCACGGTCAAAGTTTCAGTCAACTGACAGTTCAAATGTGCATTTGGCGGGCTCTCAAAAAAGTTCCATCGGCCTTTTGAAAATGATCGCCGCGGATCGCGACACGTGTCAATGGCGAAGCGCAGTTTCTAAAAGTTTCAATGTTGCCGCGGAGGGCACCACTTGTCGGCTTCCGCCACAGTTTCTTTGCAGTTTCTAACTCGCAGTTTCTAACAGTTTCAAGAAGTGCATGAAAGGCACCACGTAGAGGCTTTCAAGAGCCAAAGGGAGTACCTCAAAAGCCCCGCAGATGGTGCTAAGTGGCAGCCTCTGCTTATGTTTCTAAAAGTTTCACGGCCTCCGCCCAAGTTTCGCGAGCCCCTTTTATAAAGTTTCTCAGTGCGCGGAAGCCGACAAGTGTCAACGGCGGAGAGTCTATATTGTTTCTCAGAGTTCCACGGAAACCGACAAGTGTCACTTTCCGCTGAGGTCTCTTCTAAGTTTCTAAGAAGTGCGAAAGGCGCCAAGTGTCACCATGCGGGGGCAGTTTCTATGTTTCAACAGGCACGCGGAACACGCCACATGTCTCTTATGGTTGCTGCGGAAGCCGACAAGTGTCAACTTCCGCATGAGTTTCTATTTTCGGTGCTAGGACTAAGAAAAGAGGTGGGCCCCTGTAATGTTTCTAAAGTGAAGTGGAACCCGACACATGTCGGCTTCCGCGTGAATCTTAAGTGGGTCTCAAAAAGTTTCTATCTTGTTTCTCTCTGCGCGGAAGGTGCCAAGTGACGGGTTCCACCGATGTTGCAAAGGGCCCCTTTTTATGTTCTAAGTGTGCGCGGAGGGCGCCATGTGTCAGCTGTGGAGGGTCTCATATGTTTCTCAAAAGATAGGTGGATAGCGCCAAGTGTCGCTATCCGTCACAAGTTTCAGACCCTGTTCCTGTTTCAAGAGTGTTCGCGGAAGCCGACAAGTGTCATCATCCGCGTGAGTCCCAGCTGAGCCTTAACGTTTCTCACGACAATGTGGAACTTGCCACATGTCGCTGTCCGCTAAAGTTTCTAAAAGTTTCTAAGCAGCATCGGAAGATGCCACGTGCCCCTTAAATGTTTCCGCAGAGGCTGACAAGTGTCAGCCTCCGCAGTTGTTTCTTTTGTTTCAAAGCTTGGCACAGGCAGGGTGGGTCCTAGTTGGAAGCTCTATTGCTACGGATGATGCTGTGGGTTGCGACAGGTGTCACATGCGGAGGCCCGGCTAGAAATTTTCAGCATGGGTACGGAAGGCGCCACATGTATCATAGAATGTCGCGGAGCTTGCCATGTGTCAGCTTCCGCATAAGTTTCCGGCAGGGTCTTCTCAGGGTCTTTTGGCGCCCAGTTTCTTATATAGACACAGCCCGGACCCGATAGCATTTTTTAACAGTTTCATAATGATTTTTTTGGGTCTACAGCTTGCATTTTAGGTCTGTATATGCCGAGACACAGTTTAAGATGCAGAAGCGATATACACAGGCGATTGACCAAACTTTGACTGCCTGTATCTCCTCCGTCTTGGCAAATTTTCACATGCTGTAAGAGGCAAAGTTGTATGTTTTCATCCCCTCTTTCATTTGGCAGGCTTTTTAAGAGGTTTTGTCACTTTTCAACAAATTACAATTTTTGGGGCAAGCAGCTCGCATTAATGGCAAAATATCCCGCCACCGCTTCATCTCCAGCCTGTTCTCCGCGCCTAATTGTCAAGAACTGTCAGAAGCAGCTGTCAGCATTCAATGCTAAGTTATCCTCCACCATTTTGAGGATCAGATCGATGACGCGGCTGTTTGCATTGAAGACCCAGAATATCTCCCACCTACCCCTGTTCCTGATCTTTTGCACCATTACTCTTGGTAGGTGAACGTCTCTTCAGGAAGATATTTCTGATTGCAGCTCCCAGAGTGGATTTTTGTAACCGACCTAGGTCAGTTTTTGTATTGCTATATAAGCTAAGGCTTATGATGTAATAAGGATGGAAATTTTTTTGGAAACATTATGTTCTCCGTATTTCCAAATAGAACTTTTCATGTTGTAACCTTGCCTTTCTTTAGATATATGAAAGCTATCATACATTTTGCTGATTTTTCTATCTCTGTGTGAATCTGCATATGGTTGTCTGTGAATATTTCTTGTTCCTCTCAATCATCTTGTTCCTTACCTATGTTAGAATCATCTATTCTGTGTATATTTGCTTGCTGTATCTGATTACATTGTGCACACTTCAGTTTTTGCAAAGGTTCTTTAGAATTGTCTGGTGCATCACCCTTTCATGTTTTTAAGTATTGTTGCTTTATCTTTCATTTTAGCACATCTCTTCCCCTTTTCACCCCAAAATACAGTAGTTTTAGGTGATAACTGGACAAGGAAGCCGGCCTTCTTCGGAGGTTTGATCTCATTTAGCAAAGTCCCACACTTAGAGATCAATCCCATTGTGTCATTGGAATGCTTGGAATCCCATTCAAGCAGAGTGCAATTTCATGTGACAACAGTTTCTGCCACGCCTGGTGGGACTCTACAAACTCTTATTATTGATTTTGATGTGCAACTGGTGATTTCTTGACCTATAAGAGGTTAAAAAATTGCATATTTGGCGACTCATATTGAGGAAGATTAGGCAAACCAGTTCTGCTGTTATACTTTTATGAAAAGGATACAAACTAGGAGTTCAAGTTCCAGCTCCTTTGATTATCTACAGCTTTCTCCACCTAGGAGGCAGAGTAGAACTGTAGTAAGAACTCCCTATTCTAAGAGGACCTTTTCAACTCCAAATTTTAGACCGATTGCCTCTGTAGTCCTTGTAGCAACTCAAGCAAACCCACCTCCAGTTACTCAGATGGCAAGAAATCAGCCATTTGTGGCTTTTGATGGGGGAAGCCCCTTAATCTTAACAATACATGATGCCATACCTATGGCAGCCTTAAAGAGCTTGCCTTATTTCGTAGGGGAGACCCAAACTACACCTATTGAACACATAAGAGATGTGGCTTCTCTATGTGGAGTACATCATGTAACACAAGAAAATGTGGCCATCAGATTACTAGCTGCCTCATTCAAAGGAAAGGCATTACAATGGTTTAGAAGTCTACTAGTATAGACTATAGGGACCTGGGATGAACTAGGAGATAAGCTGAATAAGTAGTTCCAGGATAAATCAGATAATCTATCATTGGTGGAACAGATGACCACCATAAAGAGAGCTCCTCAGGAACCAATGATGGACTTCAACTTCAGATTTTAGAAGACATGGGACAGAATCCCTGCCACAGTAAGACCTCCAGCTGAGTATGCATTCTTATATTTCTTGAAAGCTTTAAATAGTGATATTTCAGTGATGATACAATCACTAGGAGGTGTAAGACTACCTGATGCCTATGAAATAGCCATTAGAGCAGAGAATAGTCTAATTTAGGCTGGAAAAATAGCACCTAGGCCCCCTATACCCATTTTTCTTGAGATCCAGGCTTCTATGCCTTTACCCACCCCATATTTTGTCCCTACACCTATTGTGGCAGCATTACCAAGTACCTCTACTTCTGAGCCTGCTGCCTCTAGTTCATCTCAAGAGCTAAAGGAGATAAAAAGTAGCCAACAAAAAATAGAAAATCTTCTGCAGACTTTTGGGAATGATCTAGTAAACATCAAGAAGCAGCAGTCTCAAGGTAGGTAGCCTTATCAACAACAATATCAGGGGCAGAACCAAGCATATCAGGGGCAGGGTCAACCTTACTAGGCCAATAGGCCATCTTATCAGAACAACTACCAAGGTGCCAAGCAAAATATGAACCAAAGGTCTTTTCAGCCTTACAATCCAGCACCTGTTAATACAGCAAGGGACCTTGTCCCTGTCTAAAATAACATTGCAGCTGATTATGATTGGTGTGTCCCATACCATATGCCACATAATCAGGCAGCCTGTTCAAGTGGAGTCCTAAATCAGGCTCTGATGGCACAAAATGTGACAGCTACGCAACCATACACACAAAATGATGGAGCTGCACAACAACAAGAGCAACCTCAGAATGATTCTGCTTTCATGAATTGGCAGGAAGGAGAATTCTGTTGGGTAAATAGTGATAGTAGCCTAGTTGCTGCCAATATAAGGGCTAAGAAGAGGGGTTATGAGGTTGAGCTAGCAGCAAGCAAAGGTAGAGGACATACTGATGCTTCCACATCCCTCATTCCTCGCATCTTGCAAAGAGGTGCACCAGCAACAACAAGGGAGATACCTCAATTGCAGGCTGATACTGCTACTACAAAGTCAAGTCAGAAGGTAGGTGCCTCTCCACCTTTCAATATTATTGAAAACATGAAAAAGATGAGTGTAACCATGTCTATGTGGGATTCTTTGGAGATCCCTGGCCAAAAGAAGATGTTGCAGTCTACCTTGTTTGATTTGAAGGTACCCAATGATACCACTGTTGACCCTGATAGGACTGCCCTTACTAATTCATCCCAAGATGATATCAAGCAGCCTAACCAAGGTGCCAAGCCTCTTCCCTTTTATGTATCACTGATAATTGGAGACAAACTAGTGCACAATTGCATGGTAGATAGTGGAGCAAGCAGTTCTGTCATGCCTAAGCAGATTGCAGATCAGTTAGGGCTTAAGTACCAGCCACTTGAGAAAGTTGTACTCCAGTTGGATGGAATATTTGTTAATACTGTGGGTACCATAAGAGACCTAGTTCTCACCCTACATGCCTGCCCCAATGTTTCTATTTCACAGGAGATGTTCATAATAGATTTGCCTCCTCATTTTGCCATGTGCTTATCAAGGGAATTTACAACCAAAATAGGAGGATATTTGTCTTCCGACTAGTCCCACATGTTTTTTAGGACTAGATATGGCACCAAAGTAACTTTGAAATCTGAGTTACTTTCAAACTATCACATAGAACCTTACACACCCAATGTTGTTAATGCAAATTGCATTATCTCTGATGACCCTGAACCAGTTGCTGCTTAGGAACTACAAGCTGAGAGCATACCAGAGGTACTCTTGAAGGAGTGGGCCTCTAAAAATGTTGTAACTGATCCTGAGGGACATATCCAAGAAGCAGGCATGGGAGTGTACATATTGCATGAGCATGAAACAGCAATTCCAAGTCTTCTGAAGAAAGCGGAGCAGCAGGTAGAGCATCATGATGAGGTATGGAAAATGTACTTTGATGGCTCCAGGGGCAGAAATGGATCTGGTGGTGGTGCAATGCTTGTGTCACCACAAGGTGAAAATTATTATACTACTTTTCGTTTTGCCTTTTCTTGTACTAACAACACTGCTGAGTATGAAGGGTTGATCCAAGGTCTGCAGTGGGCAAGAAGGAGGAAGATTGGCTGTTTACAGGTGTTTGGAGATAGTGAGCTCATTGTGAATCAGGTGGGGGGATTGCACCTTACAAAAAGTGATGCCCTGAAGTGCTACAAACACAGGGTATGGAATTTGATTGAAGAGTTTGATGCTTTCAATCTGATCTCCATTGCTTTCAATCTGATCTCCATTCCAAGAAGTCAGAACCATCATGCTGACAAATTAGCTTCAATTGGGGCTCATTTTGACATCCCCAGTGACATTCAAAGGGAGAAGGTTCAGCCTCATGTAAAAATAACTTCTAGGCCCTCTATCCCTGATAATAATATTCACTGGCAAGTTTTTGACAGTGATGAACAGATCCTGAGGTTCCTATTAGAGGAAGATGAATTTTCCATGATAAATCAAGATAAACTCAAACAGCAATATCACAATGATCAAATCATTCAGCTGAGAACAAATAAGCTGCCCAAGGGATTGGTCACCTTAGAATCCATTTTTGGCACTGATGACCAAAAGAAGAAGACAAAAACCAGTATGCAAGTAAAGGAGGAGCATTATGAAGAGTTAGAAGTTTTCAATGGTAGACTCCTTAAAATTGGTAAGATCTGCTCAGCTGAAGACATAAGAGCTTTCATTGCTCTTTGTAAAGAATTTGAAGAGGTGTTTGCTTAGGACTATGCAGACTTAAAGGGATTTGATCCTCATATTGCCCAACACACCATAGAGTTAGAGCTGGGTATAAAGCCTGTGAGGCAGAAGCAAAGACCTTTGAATCCAAAGCTAGAACCCCTGATGATCAAAGAACTAACCAAGTTGATTGAGGGGAAGATCATCTTTCCAATCAAGCACACTTCTTGGGTTTCTAACCTTGTGCCTGTGAGGAAGAAAAATGGGGAGATCAGGTTGTGTGTTGACTTCAGAGACCTCAACAGAGCCTCCCTAAAAGACCACTACCCATTGCCTTCAATGGAGCAAATTTTGCAGGTGGTGGCTGGTTCAGAAAGGTTTTCTTTGCTCGATGGATTTTCTGGTTATAATCAGGTGCTAGTCAAGGAAGAAGACTAATTCAAGACTGCTTTCACAACCAAGTGGGGTACTATGGCCTACAAGAGGATGCCTTTTGGTCTCTCAAATGCTGGCTCTACTTTTCAAAGAGCCATGGACATGACCTTTAAGGGTCTGATGTATAGGCTAGTGCTGGTACACCTGGATGATATAACAGTTTTCTCTAAAAATGCATCTGAGCATTTATCCCACCTAAGGCTAGTCTTTGAAAGATGCAGAGAGTTTGGGATATCCCTCAATCCAAAGAAATGCATTTTTGCTGTACATGAGGGCAAGTTGTTGGGGCATATTGTGTCAAAGGAGGGTATTACCATTGATAAAGAGAGAATACAGGCCATTTTGCAGTTGCCCTTACCTAGTCATAAGAAGGGACTGCAGCGCTTCAATGGCAGAATTAACTTTCTGAGAAGGTTCATACCTGATATTGCAAATCTCTTAAAACCCTTGACGTCTATGCTGAAAACGAACATAACTTTCAGTTGGATCAGAAGCCAGACTCAGCTTCCGGTCCATAAAGGAGGCATTAGCAACTGCACCAACCTTGATCAATCCTGATTTCTTTAGGGATTTTATCTTGTATGCTTATGGCGGCCTGGCTACCATTTCCGCTATTCTAGTGTAGCAGCAGAGCGAGGGTTTTGAACAACCGATCACCTTCTTCAGCCAAGGGTTGGAGGAGTATGAGCAGAAGTATAGCTTCATTGAAAAGCATGTCCTGGTATTAGTCAGGAGCCTAAAAAAGTTTAGGCATCTTATTTCAAATAACAAGATACACCTGATGGTGGCTCATCCTAGTGTGAAGGAGTTCCTGCTGAGTAAAGATGTTAATGAGAAAAGGGCTGGGTGGATTACCAAGGTCATGGAACATGATGTGGAGATCAAGATAACCAAACTGGTCAGAGGCAGAGGACTCAGTGAGCAGCTTGTCACTAGTTCTAAGGATGAGGTAGAAGTAGAAGAAGAGGTGCTCCTAATCATAGATGAGGAGCATCAAGATCATACAGCAGCAGTAGGTACTAGTTGGGTTAATGATATGACCCAATTTCTGCAAGCTGGTAGATGTCCTGCAGGCTTAGATAAAGCTAAAAGAAGATACTTCAGGTTACAATCCATTCCATATGTTTTAATAGAAGGCACCCTTTTTAGAAAAGACTTTAATGGTGTATTGCTTAGATGCATTGATACTGATCAGACTGACAGGGTGCTACATGAATTCCATGATGGAACAGCAGGAGGACATTTTGCCCCAAGAACTACTGCTTGGAAAGTAATGAGAGCTGGCTATTATTGGCCTAGCTTATTTAAGGATGCCCACGCATGGGCTAGAAAGTGTGTTAAGTGTGCCCTTTTTGCAGGAAAAGAGCGGCTGTCAGCTTTGCCTCTACACCCAATCTAGGTAGAGCAGCCCTTTATGAGATGGGGCATTGATTTTATTGGACCTATCAACCCACCATCAAGTGCAGGCCACAGGTGGATACTCATAGCCACAGACTACTTCACAAGATGGACTGAAGCAGTGGCTTTGAAAGAATCTAATGAGAGTGTTGTTTTGAATTTTTATTGCGATTTAGTCTCCATATTTAGAGTGCTTGAATCAATCATCTCCGATAATGTTCTAGCTTTTGTTGGCCTGAGAATAACTGACTGGGCTGTCAAGAATGGGATTTATTTGAATACTTCGTCAAATTATTACCCACAGGGTAATGGTTTGGCTGAGTCTACAAACAAAAATCTCATCAGGATTATTAAGAGGGCAATGGAGAGTAATCAGAGGACCTGGTACACTGATTTGAAGTTTGCTCTGTGGGCTAATAGGATAACTCCTAAGAGGTCTATTGAGAACTCCCCTTATCTGCTAGTGTATGGAAAATAGGCAAGGTTGCCTATGTCTATAGAGCTGCCAGCATTAAACATCATGCATCATCTAGAAATGCTTGAAGTAGAAAGCCCCATAGCTGTAAGGTGTGCTCAGCTTATGGAGCTGGAGGAAAGCAGAGACAAAGCTATGGCAGCCATGGAACATCATCAGCTACAAACAAAGAGAAATTTTGACAAGAAGGCCACCCCCAGACATTTTAGAGTGGGTGATATGGTGTTCAAATGGGACGAGCTGAGGAGTAGACTAGGGAAGCATTCCAAATTTGACAGCATGTGGAGTGGCCCCTTTCTCATCACTAAATGCAAGGAGCACAATGCATTTCAGTTATCCAATATGAATGGAGAAAATCTGCATATTCCAGTTAATGGGATACATTTGAAAAGATGTTTTGAGGTTTGAGCACCTTGTAAATTAATAGATTAGACTTCTTGTTTTCAATAAGTGTTGTTGCACAGTAGTTTAGATTCTTTTACTTCCCTAAGTGCTTCTGCACAGGTTGCTTTGTCATTGGGAGAAGGCATGCCTTTCCCCCCTTTTTGTGTTTTGAGAGGCAAGTCTGAGTTTCCCAGCATATTTTAGACTTGACTCCATGCCCAATGGATGCTTAAGGCCACCGATCTCATGTTTAGCAGGCAAACATCCTATAGAGGTCGCCAAAAATGTTAACCTTATTTCCCTCTGCCCAGAGCCAAACATTTAACATGGTATTTTCCTTGAAAATCCCTTTGAAAAGGTCCCTATAAAGCGAAGTGCCAAAATTTCCCAGAGGCCTTGCCTAAAAAAACCTTACCATTGTAAAGAGCTTGAAAAAATAAGCAGGTTTGCTTTTTACAGCACCCTGAAATTCATCCAAATGAAGAAGTTATGCACGGTCAAAGTTTCAGTCAACTAACAGTTCAAATGTGCATTTGGCGGGCTCTCAAAAAAGTTCCATTGACCTTTTGAAAATGATCACCGCGGATCGCGACATGTGTCAATGAAAGAGCGCAGTTTCTAAAAGTTTCAATGTTGCCGCGGAGGGCACCACGTGTCGGCTTCCGCCACAGTTTCTTTAAGTTTCTAACTCGCAGTTTCTAACAGTTTCAAGGAGTGTGCGGAAGGCACCACGTGGAGGCTTCCGAGAGCCAAAGGGAGTAACTCAAAAGCCCCGCGGATGGTGCCAAGTGGCAGCATGTTTCTAAAAGTTTCACGGCCTTCGCCCAAGTTTCACGAGCCCCTTTTATAAAGTTTCTCAGTGCGTGGAAGCCGACAAGTGTCAACGGCGGAGAGTCTATATTGTTTGTCAGAGTTCCGTGGAAACCGACAGGTGTCGCTTTCTGATGAGGTCTCTTCTAAGTTTCTAAGAAGCATGGAAGGCACCAAGTGTCACCATGCGGGGGTAGTTTCTATGTTTCAACAGGCGCGCGGAACGCGCCACATGTCTCTTATGGTTGCTGCGGAAAGCCGACAAGTGTCAGCTTCTGCGTGAGTTTCTATTTTTGGTGCTACGACTAAGAAAAGAGGTAGGCCTCTGTAATGTTTCTAAAGTGAAGCGGACCTTGATATGTGTCGGCTTCTGCGTGAATCTTAAGTGGGTCTCAAAAAGTTTCTATCTTGTTTCTCTCTGCGCGGAAGGCGCCAAGTGGCGGGTTCCGCCAAAGTTTCAAAGGACCCCTTTTTATGTTCTAAGTGTGCGCGGAGGGTGCCATGTGTCAGCTGCGGAGGGTCTCATATGTTTCTCAAAAGATAAGCGGACAGCGCCAAGTGTCGCTATCCGTCGCAAGTTACAGACCCTGTTCCTGTTTCAAGAGTGTTCGCAGAAGCCGACAAGTGTCGTCATTCGCGTGAGTCCCAGCTGAGCCTTAACGTTTCTCACGACAATGCGAAACTTGCCACGTGTCACTGTCTGCTAAAGTTTCTAAAAGTTTCTAAGCAGCATTGGAAGATGCCATGTGCCCCTTAAACATTTTCGCGGAGGCTGACAAGTGTTGGCCTCCACAGTTGTTTCTTTTGTTTCGAAGCTTGGCACAGGCAGGGTGGATCCCAGTTGGAAGCTCTATTGCTACGGATGATGCTGCGGGTTGTGACAGGTGTCACACACGGAGGCCCGACTAGAAAGTTTCAGTGTGGGCGCGGAAGGCGCCACATGTATCATAGAATGCCGCGGAGCTTGCCATGTGTCAGCTTCTGCGTAAGTTTCCGGCAGGGTCTTCTCAGGGTCTTTTGGCGCCCAGTTTCTTATATAGACACAGCCTGGACCCGACGGTGTTTTTTAACAGCTTCATAATGATTTTTTGGGTCCGTAGCTTGCATTTTAGGTCTGTATATGCCGAGACACATTTTAAGATGTAGAAGCGATATACACAGGCGATTGACCAAACTTTGACTACCTGTATCTCCTCCGTCTTGGTGAATTTTCACATGCTGTAAGAGACAAAGTTGTATGTTTTCATCCCCTCTTTCATTTGGCAGGCTTTTTAAGAGGTTTTGTCACTTTTCAATTGATGACGATTTTTGGGGCAAGCAGCTCGCATTAATGGCAAAATATCCCGCCATCCCGCCACCGCTTCATCTCCAGCCTATTCTCCGCACCTAATTGTCAAGAACTGTCAGAAGCAGCTGTTAGCATTCAATGCTAAGTTATCCTCCACCATTTTGAGGATTAGATCGATGACGCGGCTGTTTGCATTGAAGACCCAGAATATCTCCCACCTACCCCTGTTCCTAATCTTTTGCGCCATTACTCTTGGCAGGTGAACGTCTCTTCAGGAAGATATTTCTGATTGCAGCTCCCAGAGTGGATTTTTCTAATCGACCTAGGTCAGTTTTTGTATTGCTATATAAGCTGAGGCTTATGATGTAATAAGGTTGGAAATTTTTTTGGAAACATTCTGTTCTCCCTATTTCTAAACAGAACTTTTCATGCTGTAACCTTGCCTTTCTTTAGATATATGAAAGCTATCATGCCTTTTGCTGATTTTTCTATCTCTGTGTGAATCTGCATATGGTTGTCTGTGAATATTTCTTGTTCCTCTCAATCATCTTGTTCCTTACCTCTGTTAGAATCATCTATTCCGTGTATATTTGCTTGCTGTATCTGATTACATTGTGCACACTTCAGTCTTTGCAAAGGTTCTTTAGAACTATCTGGTGCATCACCCTTTCATGTTTTTAAGTATTGTTGCTTTATCTTTCATTTTAGCACATCTCTTCCTCTTTTCACCCCAAAATACAGTAGTTTTAGGTGATAACAGGACAAGGAAGCCGGCCTTCTCCGGGGGTTTGATCTCATTTAGCAAAGTCCCACACTTAGAGATCAATCCCATTGTGTCATTGGAATGCTTGGAATCCCATTCAAGTAGGGTGCGATTTCATGTGACAACACCCTCATTTCATACAAATTCTTCTTTTGTCGAACTCGTTATTTCCTCCTCGCATGTTCTTCTGATCTTCTCCATCCTACTGTGACACACCAAAAAACAACATTAGATCATATACCCCTGCATACACACACATGTTAGTCCATAATGCATCAACATCATAATCATTCATCATGTTCAAACATCATAGGTCATAAGCATGTCATTAGCAAAACCATCATAATCATCAACATTACCATACCGCTTAATCATCATAATCATCATAATTACCATAACCCATTATCATCATCCATAACATGAACTAGGTGTAGAAATAAAATCATAAAACATCCATACACGATCCATCGAATTATACACATCACATGAACATCATATAAGCATCATATACATCATAAACATCTTTAGATCGCATCATCACAAATACATAAAATATATCACATCATGAGCATCATAAACCATCATCATCATATGCATCTAACAACAATAGAATGAACTAGAATAAAGTCATCCCATATATATATCTCAAAAAATCATGTGTCACAGTACAATATCAATCCATGTCTATATGTGTCAAAAATGAGCTCGTAGGCTCAATAACAGTATCTCAAGAGCACGCAAGCTCGATCAAAATATGTATCTACAACAAGAATATACAATTAAAATCTATCCAACCCCTGCCGGCATTGTCGGAGGATCCCTATGCTCTAACCCTGCCCTTGAACCAAATGGTCTGTCGTATGGAGAAGCTCGCCTATGAACACTACTATGCGATCTATGAGAGTGGGACTGACTGCTCCTCCTACTCTGAAAGCTCGAAGCTCTCTGATCTATGGGCACTGCACGCTCATACATATCTTGGTAGTATTGAGTCTCCTGCCGTGCTCTCAACAATGCCTGCGCCAACTCGCTAGTAGACCCACTGATGGTAGCTGTGAAGTCTATAATACGCTGCTCTACTCTCTGGGCCCTGATAACAACCATGTCTCACTCGGCTGTCCGCTGCAGTAGCTGACCCTCAACTGTCTGTACTCGTTGTCACATGGCATCCAACTGTGCTTGTAGATTAGCAATCTGCCTATCCACATCCCCGGCATCCCTCCCCTCCTCCTCATCGTCTCCTACCTCAGCAATAGGGACATCCTGTAAGGCCTCATCCCTCATCCTTTCCTCCTCATCATCACTGCTCTCCTTATCCCCACTCTCCTCCATCTCCTCTCTCTCGACACCGACATCCTCCATCGCTACATCCTCTCCTCCACCTCCCAGCTGTATAGCTCCCACACCCGCTGCCACCTATCCCACTACCTCCTCCCTCTCCTCCTGGATAGGGGCAAGTACACCGCCCCTACCTCACCCTCAGCCACCTCAACCCCTGCCTCCACCGCCGCCGGTGGCTCCACCATCATCGCCCCTACCTCCATCTCCTCAGCCTCAGCCTCGGCCTCTGCCTCACCTCTGATTCGGCCTCGTGGTCCCCGTCCCAACCGCTCCACAGGAGCTGGTGCATTTGGATCCAAAAATGGTGTGGTCCTATGAGTAGCCCACCACGCATCATATGCAGGTGTCGTGGCCGAATCGGCCACATCCCTGTACTCCCACTGCATCGACTACAGTCCGTCTATCTCGATAATGGATGTTTGGACCAGAATCATCAGTCCCTATACTCCTATCTGGGTAACACGAGCAAACTCTGCAATACCCATCGGCTCATCCTAAACCTCTCCAAACTATCATAGTACCCGTGATGGAAGATGGTGCTTAATCACATGCTGTGCCTGCACTGTACGCCCAATCAGATACCTGGTATGCCTGCAATATGGCAATTTCTCATCATCCTCTGTCCATCGAGGGCACCCCCTGTATGGCATCCAAACAAATGCATCCATGTGGTCAATAGCATGACACCAATAACCAACGTCACCCATCTTAACCTGCAGCAATGCCCCTGTATATGCAAACACATATGGCAACTCCTCGAATATCTACCTCTCCACTGGCAACCTGCATATGGCAATGTGCTCCCATGCCCAAATCATCAAAAGTGTCACTCCGCAACTGATCGACTTCTCTCCTCAGTACACCACCCCATGCAACTGATGATATAGCTGAGCAAGTAAACAAGGCCCCCAAGCATAAGAAGTCACATCTACCATCATACCCTCCAGCATCTCCCCCCAACCCACTGGAAATCTGTGCCCGCGTTGATCAGGGCACACCAAACCACCTATGCAGGTGCATATAACAACAATAAGCCTCTCATATCAGTCAGTCAACACATCCCACGGGATCTCGTGCTCCTTGACCCCTAGCTCAACATCATCTTGCGTGCCGAACAACCATTGTAAAGTTGCTAACCTAGTCACCGGGTCATAAATCACTTGCTCTCCATGGATACGCAATCGAAGAATCTACCACACATCCAAGAGCATCATAGAGGCCTCCTCTGTCGGGAAATGGAATGAGCTCATCTCTGAATGGTACCGCTCGAACATTGCAGTTAGTAGCCCCCGGTTAGCCCGAATCTCGGGCATAAAAGCAACTCCGTATAGTCCCAGGGAATCCAGAATGTCTCACTCTATAGCATCCAAAGAATGGCGCAATGAATACCCTATCGGCTGACTCTCTCGTGTATAGATGGGAGGCAACCTCGCATGTATCCACGCAATCCAACACACTCAGTTAATCAAGCAAAACAAAACCCTAACTCATAGCATCTGGCGTCAAAACATGGGAAAATTAAGGCCTGATCTGCATTTTTGACAAAAATATGCACATGCGTCACACTATTTTGCACATGCAAGTCACCTAAGTGGATGCGTCGCACTGCTCAATACATGTGAGCCATCTAGGCGTATGCGTCACACTGGTGTGCGCATGTGTCACACATTGGCGCATGCATCGCATTGGTGAACTTATGCATTGCACCCTATGGATGCGCGCCCCCTAAGTGCATGCGTCGTAATGTTAAATGCATGCAGTTCTAAAAACCGCATGCATCGCACCACCAAGCGCATGCGGCGCACAAACGTGCACCGCATGCGTACCTTGCTCTCGGGCCCTAAAATCTACAAAAAATTGATCAAATTGAAAAGCAAGGATTGGATACATACCGGCGCGCCTATCCCAGGTAGACGTCCATGCTACCAAACTCGATATCTGCGGTGCTAGTGGAGTGTATGGGCGACATTCTGACGGTAGCTCTACGCAAAACTCCCACAAACACACTGCAGGCTCTACACACTTTGCTATCACTCAAATGCACAAATGAGGAATAATGGCCCCTTTCTTGCTATATATAGACTCCTTTGACCTAAGTGGGCCCCCTCCTTGCAAAACTAACCTATTGGCGCCCCTTTTACACTTACCAAATTCCTTTTTAGGCCATTTTTTCTCACTTCTGGACCCCTCTGGGCACACTGCACAACTTTTTCAAAATTTTTTATAAAATTTGAAAAATTTCCTGAGGGGGCATAAGACCATCACGCTTCACCTAGAACACACTGGGGCATGTTTTGAGCACTTTTTAATTTTTTTTTTATTTGATATAATGCCGGATTCGACATTATATCAAAGAGGGGCAAAATGTAGACACTTGAAAATGTCTCGAGCCTGTGAAAAATATTTTTGGCACATAATTCACCTTCCCCTCGCATTCCTCTATTAATTATATAATTTCCAAATTATTTAATTAATTCATTTCACTTGGTCTTTTAATTAAATAAATTCTATTTATTTAACTAGGCTATCTTTCTTCTTTATTTCCTCTATGGTTAAATAATTTAAATATTATTTAATCATTCATCACCATTCCCATTTAATTTAAATAAATTTCTATTTATTTAAATTATCCAATGTCCCCCTTTTAATTAAATAAGTATCCCTCTTATTTAATTAAATCACCCTCATCACATACCCTTCTCAAAACAATTAAATAAGTAATAAACAATTAAATAAGTATCTATTACTTATTTAATTAAACACATAATCACTTCTCTCACCTCATATTTTCCCCAATAAAAAATACATCCTTGTCCTCTAGTGACAAGGAAACCCTAACCCATCCTAGCCCTTGATTTCCCTCCAAAAGTCAACTCTAAATCTCCACCCTCCATTCCAATTTCCTCCTCTATAAAACCACCCTCTCCCATTGACATTTCACCACTTTGAGCATTTGTCTACTCTTGAGCTCTCATTCCTTAGTTGTTGGTCTGCAAGTTTGAGTACATTCTCCATAGCTTAGCTTAGTAGTAATGGAGGAAATGCATTAGGCATTCTAGGGCTTTATGCTTTCATAGTTGCATTTCTAGGTTGTTTAAGGTCTCCATTACTTGAGTAGGGTTTTATTCTACTGTTCTAGGACTGTAGGATAGATTTTTCCTTGCTTACACCCACAGTCAGATCTCAAGATTGCTAACGAGATTGTAGGGGATTAGAACCAGATTCAACTACAGATCTAAATGAGTGATGTTGAGTTTGGGTTGACGAAACCAAAATTCCTATGCTTGCACACTTCAACTTGACTAATGATGGGTACATATGCAGTATCCCTACTACTACTGATAGCCAAATTGATCTTTTCTGCCAAAAGGATCCTAACTTTGTGCCCAAGGGTACTGTAGAAACAAAGTTCCTTCCTCACTAGGAATGAGACCTTACTATGACCTATGATATCATGCAGAGTTATGAAAGCAACTGTAATGCTCTAAGTCACAATTTCAACTGATAATCCCATCAGGCGTTTGGATAACTAGAATTCATCTTGGGAATGGCAGTATGGAGATTTTATTTATGCCATGAAAGGTGTAGTGATTCTATACCAAAGTCTGCCTGACTGTGTAAATAGTGAAGCAAAAAATTTCTATCAATACCTAGATTTATCTAATGTCAATTTTTACGTCCAAGAGATAATACTTTCTCCTCGATGCTTGCCAACTATTTCTGTTAGCCACACAACCCTCTTCCCATACTTAGCATCCCTTATTTCTTTGCTCTCTTTGACATCTAAACTAAGAAAAGTGATCTCCATATGAACTAAGCTGATTCAAGCCAGAAATCCCAAGGAGCAACCAATGCCTAAAAAGCCATCTAAATACCTCCAACTAGCAGTTATTAGGACTCTCGCCCCTCCTGTGTATGAGTTTGAAGAATACCATGAAAATAATATCAATATTTTCACCACAGATGCTAAGGTCACAGTTTTCCTCTCAATCTATGTCAGGTGTGCCAGCGCTTTGAAAGGTCACTATATGTCAATTTATTGAGCATTCTCACTCAAATCACGATAAAAGGAGGTGGAAACATTGTAGTGTATTGCAAATGTACATGTCTTCACATTTACAACAGACCTGTGAAAACATATAATGGAAAGAAGGAAAGACGATTGCCAAGACCAACCAGTCTTGATATCAACAACCAATCTGCTACCTTAAACTTATCAAGATTGAATATGTCAAGTGTATTGCAAATGTAAATGTCTTCACATTTATAACAGACCTGTGAAAACATATAATGGAAGGAAGGAAAGATGATTGCCAAGACCAACCGGCCCTGATATCAACAACCAATCTACTACCTTAAACTTATCAAGATTGAATATGTCAATACTATCACTATGCACAACAACCCTTCTGGTAAGGCAACTCCTCAACATATACGCTAGGGCTCCCCTCAAATATCCTTCCTAAGTCTAAATTTGCATTCATGCTTCAAGTCTATAAACTCCCTCCATATCTGAATCGAACCATGTATAATCCTCTTGTAAATTGGAAGATTTAAGGTGTTTGAAATCCTAACATCAGTCCGTCAGCTATAGGATATCAAAATCAAGATTGATTAGACATTATGGACATGATGGGAGTACAATTTACAGAGCCGTTGCTTGTGAAGAAAGTAACCCTAATCACCGGCAAGATCCCTGAAACCAACTCAGTAAAATATGACAAAAAACAAAAACCCTAAAGTCACATATCGGAGAGACATGTATGATCGGAGTGAATTTTTTAGGTCTCTCCGACTATGCAGATCACTTTGATAAGGAAGACGGTTATTTCCGTGATGTCCTTGGATTTGAAAATGCACGCATGAAGCTTTTAAGACATGTTTCATTTGTTGATTGCCCAATATTCTTATGGCTACTATGCTAAATGGTACTGCTGAATTCCTTATATCAGAGGGTTATACACAACCTACAATGTTGTATTGAAGGAATCAGTAATGATAGTTTGCTTGTTGCGGCTTCCATAAATCAGAATCCTGACCTATTCAGTTGTGCACTGGCTCATGTGAGGGTTATGGACGTGTTATGCTCCCATAAATTTATTTTTAGGCATGCGTGGATTACAGATTATGGATGTTCAAATAAGGAAGCAAAATTTCATTGGCTAATTTAATATTCACCATTGCATAATGTAAAGATGCCATGGGAAGAACCTAGAGGACAAGGTGTACAGTATCCTGATACAATGTTATTGACAACTGATCATGATGATCGAGTTATGCCTCTCCATTCTCTAAAAACTTCTAGTGGATAACAGGTCTTGTTTGATCTCAACACACTCAGTGAAGATGGAACAATTGCTTTAAATACATATGCTGTCTGTGAAATGCTAAAATTCACAAGTGTAAAACCATATTCCTCAACCTTTGCCAGCATCCTCTGTGCAATCAAGGAAAAAAATGAAAACTCAGCTGAAACCCTAAAAAAACATGCAACACTACATAAAATTTCATCGATGAAAAACTCATCAGCAAGACCAACCCAATCGGAGCGAAAATTTTAAGTCACACCGAGCTCATATGTCATACCGATGGATGCCTTTTCGGGGAGAAATGTCATTTCATTGAAAGTATTTTAAATATATGCTACATAGCCTAGATGAAATATTAAAATGAAATGTGAGATATTTTCACCAAAGGAGTTATAAGGATGGAGGCAAAATATTTTTCAAGGAATTCACCAGATAGGTAATTATTTTACCTAAATTTTTTTTTAGGAAGTATATGCAAAGGCGAGAAAACATTTTCTCCGAGCAACTCACAAGCGAGTAATTATTTCTTACCAATTGAGTGAAAATATATATTAAAGGAAATAACAATAGTTACTTGAAGAATTATTTGTAAAGTGGGAAACAAAATTAAAATAAAAGGTTGCATCAGATGAAGGTAAAGGGTTACAACCCTAAAGTACAAAAGTATATATGGGAAATGAAATAATCAAAGGAGGGATTATCATCAGTAGTAGTAGGTTAAAAGATCACCAGTAGTAGATAGGTCTATCCATTCCACCCATCCATCTTATAATTAGAAACTGTTTCTATAATGCATAGTATTCTACGATAAATATAATGGAGAAGGTATTTGCATAAATATAGATTTTCTTTCAAGTGTTCAACAGTTGTGTGGATTTATTATGCTTATTTGTTATTTGGCTGTCTCCAAAGTGGCTGTTTATGTTATTCAAATTAAGTGTGAAAATATGTTTGATTTGTCAATACACATTTGTTGTAGTTGTGTGATGTTGCTGATTGGTTTCTTTGTGCAGAAGGATTAAATTACTTTTTGAGCAATCTAGTTTGATTGGTTTCTGTGTGGATTAAAATCTTTTTAAATAGATTATCTTAATTGGTTTCTCCTCACATTTGAATTAAAATCCTTTCACAACTTCACAGTAACATAAGGAGTTATCACTAGGATCATTAAGAAGAGTTCAAATAATTGATATACTTGCACGTCTGCATAAGGTGCAAACATTTAAAAGTGCCCAACTGTTAGAGTTAAGCTGAAAAGTAAATCTACCAATCCTACACATCTGTCTCCATAATCATCATTTATCCACTGACTCCATCCACCCAATAGATTAGGCATTGATCAATTTTAGAACATTTTATACAAATATGATCCACATTCTTAATACTTCAAGCACTTCATTAGGAACTAGTTAGCAAGCTTTACAATTATCTCACATCTGTGTGCCATCGTGAGTGAAATTGTCTAAATTAGAATCCATTTAGATTTTCAAATCTACTTTATCACTTAGGTACACCCAACTAGGCCTGGTAGAGCCTAAAGAGTAGGGGGTTTTCTAGTTGCATAAACCCTGTCTTGTTGACCAAAAACGTATCAAGAGACTGTCACTCTCTTGTGGTCTAAAACCTGGGTTTTTGAGATCCAACACATACAAAGCTCAGAAAAGGCAAAGTTTGCATTAAGTGGAAGGAAATTTTGAGGTAATACTGTAGTAGCAGTATATTATCCAGAAGACAAATTCAGGAAAGGAGAATATGATGGATGATCAACTAGTCTTTCTTGTCAGTTCGTGATTGTTTTCCTTAGTTTTTCTAGAAATCCATACCATATAAAATGACAAATGATCTAGAGTGACATTGTATCTATATCAGTGGCAGTCTTGATCTCACAATTGTGGATGAGGCCTATCCTTATATTGTCGAGGACAACTCTCCCCGGTTAAGAAATGCTTTACGGTATACAATATATGGAAAATCTGGTGTATTTGATGCAGAGAGATTCATTGATGTTGTGGAGGCTTTTGAAACTTTACTAGAATAGCCACAATCCAAGATTTGTTGAAATGTTTTTCAAACCTGCAAGCAGATATACTTGGCTGATGTAAAGCCTAGTTCCACAACATTTGCAAACATCCTTCATGTATGCCGAAACTGGAGTTTTGGAACAAGCCGCTTTAGGGCAAAAATAAGAACATACATTAAACCCTATATTGAAGAGGACTTTGCATATCAGAATGACTCAATTATATGTCCCTTCGATATCTCGAAAAGGGAAGCCATTGGTTTAAGAAATTTATCAAAGAGAATATTAATATCGGTATGAGTGATTCTAGAGTCTTTTCGAAATGACAAAAAATGGGAGAAGCATAAAATATTTTATTAAAGTGCGGTAAACACTTTTAAGGAAAATATATTTCACTAATGGTGAAGTAAAATAAAGTATTTCCACGGAAGAGATTTGATGAAAATTGGTGAAAATGCCTTCGATTATTTTAAAGGATACAGATGTTCACAAAATGGTTTAACTAGTAGAATCCTTCAAAGAAATGTGATCTCATGGCAGGCGTAAAACTGGACTCTTCAACCTTTTCCAATGTCCTCCCAACATATGCTAAAACAGAAGCTATAGAACCAGGTTGCAGATGCAAATGGATATGAAACCCTAATATCGAGCAGACATAGCTTATCGATGAGAGTCATTTTACAGTCTCTCTGATCTGTCGATGAGGTGGGCCCCCAAGACCTCAACTGACAAAGAGTAAATCATATTGGCAAAATGAAATAAAGGTCCCTCTTACATAATAGTGTAAAGGGAAAAATCATACTTTTGCCAAAATAAAAAAATATAAAGTGGGCCAAATAAATTTTATTACCAAAAAAGCTTATATCAGAAAGGCTTCGGGATGCCGGAGTGAGTGAGTTAAGGGTCTCCTCAAAAACTCGATTGAGCAGTGAATAAAGCATGAATGTCATCAAAGGGAAAATAAATACAGGCAGAAAGTCTAAATAAAAGTTAAATAAAGTAAGACTATGATAAAATAAAATATAAATTTCATGGAAGGGGTTATAAGGTGGAAAATATTAAAAATATTTTTACTCAGAAGTGAAATACTCAAATAGGTAATTATTTTACCTAAACAATGTTTTTATATGAAAATGCATATGATGGCCAGTAAAATAAGGGGTAATTGTTTTCACACAAATAATTATTTTAGCCAAGTGAAGGTGAAAAAGCACACAAGTAAATATGAGCGTGAAGATTTCCAGTAAAGGAAGAATAATAATAATTAAAATTAACTTTTACGGGATATGAAGACAAATGGGAGATAAAAATTAAATGTTTGTGAAGCGGGAACACAAAAATTAAATCAAATGTAATGAAAGGTTGCACCAGAACAAGCTAAGGGTCATAACCCTAAAAATACATAGCGCATATATGAAGGACAAAATATAAGGAATCAAAAATATCCGTAGTAGTAGATAGGCTCATCCGTTCAGTGATAATGTCCATATATCACCTTTCACTCATCCACTTCCATTTCAAAAACTTCTGTTATTAATGTATAAATTCTAAAGTATAATCAATGGAGAAGACTGTTCTTAAATGGTGATCTATTTTCAGTGTTCAACTGATGTGTTGATTTTCATGATTATATGTTGTTGTGTTGTCTCTAAAGTGGTTCTCTTAAGTTATTCAAATTTACATAATTTGTCAGGACACATTTGTTGTTTGTGTGTGGTTATCTTGATTGGTTTCTAGTTGGAGTGAATTAAACATCCTTTCAAATAATCCATTTTGATTGGTTCCTGCCAAGGATTAAAATCCTTTTAAAATGATTATTGTGATTAGTTTCCCTCAGGCTAAGAATTAAAAGTCCTTTCATGAGATCATAGTAATTTAGGAGAATATCACTGGGATTACTAAAGAAGAGTACAGTAACTTACAGTCCTGCATGTTTGTACAAGGGAGAAACATTCCAAGTGCCCAACAAGTTAGAGTTAAGCTGCAAAGTAGACCCACCTATCCTACACATCTGTCTCCATAATCATCATCTATCCATTAACTCCATCCACCCAATAGATTAGGTACTAGTCAACTTCAGAACATTTTATACAAATCCAATCCACACTCTTGATAATTCAAACACTTTCATTAGGAAATAGTAAGTAAGGTGTGCATCTACCTCACACTTGTGTGCCATAGTGAGTAGATTGCCCAAATTAGAATCCATTTAGACCTTCAAATCTGCTTTATCATTCAAGTACACGTGCCTAGGCCTGGTAGAGCCTAAAGAGTAGGGGGTTTCCAATTGCATAAACCTTGTTTCATTAGCCAAATGCGTATTAAGAGATTAGCACCCTCTTATGGTTTGAAAACCTGCATTTTTGTGACCTGACACTTCTATGGACACCACTAATTATCCCTATTCTATGTTCCATACCATTTCTCCCTCCCAAGCCATGTCCACTCCATCGTAATAACATGGTCCATTTGTCCATAGGTCATCACCCTTCATTACACTCCCTCCATTGTCTCAAATGCTCATAACACTACTGTTACCCCTACTTCTACCTATGATACACTATTACAGGACACATATAACCTTAAGAAGTGAGTAAATGATATGCCTAACAATAAGGATTCCATCACGTACAATCCTGCACAATGCAAATCACTTGATTTTAAAGTTGTTATATATTCATTGAATCTTGGGTTTGTTGCACCATGATTATAGTTAGATACAATGGAAAAGGTGATCATAGTGTTCATTTGCAATCTTTTTGTTGTCTCTCAGATTTGCACCCTTGCTACAGTTGTAAAACTTAAGCAATATGGAGAAACATGGGAATGATCTTGAAGTGTGGGACCTTGCGAAATGAGATCAGACCTCTGGAGAAGGCCGGCTTCCTTAACTGGTTATCACCTAAAAACTACTAGATGTTTAGAGGAAAAGGGAGAAGGAATGCTTTTAAATGAAAGATGAAACTGGAAAACTTGAAAATAAAGGGGTGATTCACAGAGTTGAATAAAAGAAACTTCACAGAACTAAGAAACTGCACAACACAACCAGATATAACAAGTAGATTTACACAGATGAAGATGATTCTAGCAGAGGTAAGAAGCGAAAATGCTTGAGAGGAACAAAAATGTTCACAGACAGTCACATGCATATTTACACTAAACTAAAACTCAGTTAAAGAGGTAAGATAACTTGCATATATTCAATAGGAAGGCATAGTTACAGTAGCAATAGCTCTGTTTGGAAATAGAAAGACTGAATACTAAAAATTTCCAACCCTATTTACATCTCAAGCTTATGCATATATAGCATTTTCAAACTGCCCTAAGTTAGTTACAAAAATTCGCCCCATGAGCTGTAACAGGAAAATATCTATGACAGAAGGGACGTCCATCTGCAAGAATTCATGGCATAAAAATATCTGGAACAGGGGCAGATGGAAGATATTTTGAGTCTTCAATGTAAGCTATTGAATCATCAATCTGCACTAATAAATGCCACAAATATCTGCATCTGCATATCTCAAATTGGTCGCTGAAACGTTCAGTCACCAAAACATGCAAATCCAGATCCAAACTTTGAAAGTGAGAATATCTTGCTCAAAGCCCGCTAAATGAAAGAGGAGGCAAAAATAGGCACTTTTGCCTTTTGAAGCATGTTGAAATTTTCCAAGACAAGGGAGATATCCGTGGTCAAAGCTACGGTCAACTATATGTGTATATCGCTTTGCATATATGTGCTTGCATATCACTGTATTTTGCAATTGCATATACAAGCACTCACGCATTTAACTGCTGGATTCACTTATGCATTTATGCGATTTCCCTCCTTTTGCATATTCAAATTATATTGCATATGTGATTGCATGTGCCCTTTGTATGTGCTTTGAATCTCCTTTCGCATATGCATTTGCCTTTGTATTACCTTTTGCATCTACTGCCCCTGCCACATGGCACCACTTGATTCACCGCCGAACTGAACTAAGAAGCATCGCTGAAAAACTGCATCTTCTTATCGGCTGTCAGAAAGACCTTTGCATGAGCCGCCGATACATATTCTCTCGCTGAAAAACCATTGTATATGACCTTTGTATATCTGATTGTATATGCAAACATACAATCACAAATATACATACAACGTGGAACTCAAAAGATTATCCATTAGAATGAAACTTTGAAATGGGTCCGGCCTTTGTATCTTTTCTCTTTGTATATCGGCAATGCACTTAATATACAAACTGCGGACCCCACCTTTGAATTTGCCAAAATTGACTTCCCAGTCAGGTTTGGCTTGTATATTGCCTTTGTACCTTTGCCTTTGTATGTATGCATCTTTTGACCTTGTATATGCAAATATACAATGCGGACCCCAAAATGACTATCTGCTGCATTTGATTGCCCAGTCGAATCCGCCCTGTATGTTTTCCCTTTGTATATTTCCCTTGCATATTGGCACATACAAGTACCTCACCATACAAGCTGCGGAACTCAACGCTGAATTTGTCAAATTTGACTTCCTAGTCGGGTCCGGCTTGTATATTGCCGATGTATCTTTCCTTTGTATATCGCATATACAATGCGAAATATACAAACAAAACTGCATATAAACTCTATACATTGCAAACACTTCATTTCGGCATATGCATGTAACCTTTGTATATTGCATTGTATATGACCCTTTGTATGTCCAAACATACAATGCGAAATATACAAAGGAAAACTGCATACAAACCTTGCATACAAACATGCATTTGAACTTGTACCTACCCCTTGTATGTGTGCTTGGTGGGCCCTAGGATTTGTATCTCTTTGCTTGTGTATAGACTTTGCATCTGCGCCGATATACATTCTCCCTTGTATATGGCCCTTTCATATACAATTGAAACCCGATGCACATTTGTCTTTGGATCCCACCTTGTATATTCCCTTTGCATCTTTATTTAAACATTGACTTGTATATACAATTGTATATGACATATAATCGCCTGATATACAAAAGCTCTTTGTATATTGCATAAGCTCTTGCATGTTTCTTTGTACATTGCCTTGTATCTGCCCTTTGTATGTTTAAACATACAACGCGAATATACACACAAAGGACACATACAAAGAACCCGATGTTCAGTAATATTGTACATGACCAAGATACAAAGAAAAATGTATCTGAGATACAAGTCGACCAAAAGACAGAAAACCCAAAATAGGGATGACATCATCATCATATATACGTAAAAATGGCTAAGTACAAAACTGAGAAATCTCTGCGATAGAAGGCATTTGAAGACAAAAGATTTCTGGGTTTTTCTGGGTTTTCTGTAAGGATTCTCAAGGTGAGCATTTTGGAATTTTTGCAAGGCATTAGCATAAGTATTTGAAGGATTCAAGCTTTTTGGGGTGATTTCCTAAAAGATTTTCAAGGAAAATACAAGGTGAACTATTTAACTCTGGACAGAGAAAAATATGTCAACATTTTTGGTGACTTCTATGGGATGTTTGCCTGCTAAACAATTAGATCAGTGGCCTTAAGCATCCATTGGGCATGGAGTCACATAAAGACTAAAATATAGCCCTGACAAACAATCCTGACCTTAGTAACCCAACACATCAGCAATGAAGAACACAATGAAGACCAAAACCCAAACAGGAATGCCTAGAAGAAACCCAACTAACTATGCTAGACAACACTTAGGGAAAACAAAAGGGATCTAAAGTATTGTGCCATAGCACTTATTAAAAGAAAAAAACCTAATTTACTGATTTACAAGGTAAATCATACCTCAAAACACCTCTTTAGGTGTATCCCATTGACTGGGATAGGCAAATTTTCTCCATTCATCCTTGATAACTGAAGTACATTGTGCTCCTTGCATTCAGTGATGATAAATGGGCCACTCCACATGCTGTCAAACTTGGAGTGCTTTCCTGGCCTGCTTTTCAACTCATCCCATTTGAGTACCATATCACCCTCCCTAAAGATTCTGGGAGTGGCCCTCTTATCAAAATTTCTTTTTGTCTAAAGCTGATGATACTCCATAGCTTTCATAGCTTTATCTCTTATTTCTTCAAGCTCCATAAGTTGAGCATATCTGACAGCCATGGGATCCTCTTCTTCAAACATCTTTAGCTGATTCATGATATCAAGTGCTGACAGCTCCACAGACACATGCAATCTTGCCTCTTTCCCATAAACTAACATATATGGGGGGTTTCCAATAGACCACTTGGGGGTTATTCTATCTGCCCATAAGGCATATTTCAAATTAGTGTGCCAGGTCCTCTGGTTATCTTCCATTGATCTTTTAATAATCCTTATGACATTCTTATTTGTAGATTCAGCCAAACCATTACCCTATGGGTAATAATTTGATGAAGTGTTCAAATAGATCCCATTCTTAATAGCCCAGTTAGTTATCTTCAATCCATCAAAGGCTAAAGCATTGTCTGAGATAATTGACTTAGGCACCCAAAATCTGGATACCAAATCATGATAAAAACTCAAAACAACATTCTCATTAGATTCCTTCAAAGCCACTGCTTCAGTCCACCTTGTGAAATAGTCTGTAGCTGTAAGTATCCACCTATGGCCTGCACTTGATGGTGGGTTAATGGGACCTATAAAATTAATGCCCCATCTCATGAAGGGCTATTCTACTTGAATTGGCTGCAGAGGTAAAGCTGGCAGCCTTTCTTTTCCTACAAAAATGACACATTTTACACATTTTCTAGCCCATGGATGGGCATCCTTGAATAAGCTGGGCCAGTAATATCCAACTCTCATTATTTTCCAAGTAGTAGTCCTTGGGGCAAAATGACCCCCTACTATTCCATCATGAAACTCATGCAGCACCTTGTCAGTCTGACCATTATCAATGCATCTTAACAACACACCATTAAAGTCTTTTTTGAAAAGTATGCCATTTATCAAAACATACGGAATGGACTGCAGTCTAAAATACCTTCTCTTGGTTCTATCTAAACCTACTAGACATTCACCAGTTTGCAAAAATTGGGTCATGTTATTAACCCAACTTGTGCCCACTGTTGCTGTATCATCTTGATGTGCATCTTCAATGGTCAGAAGCACCTCCTCTTCTTCTTCTATTTCATTCTCAGAACTGGTAGCAAGCTATTCACTGAGTCCTCTACCTTTGACAAGCTTGGTTATCTTGATATACACGTCATATTCCATGACTTTGGTGATCCAACCAGCCCTTTTCTCATTAACATCTTTACCTAACAGAAACTCTTTCATGCTAGGGTGAGCAACCATCAAATGTATCTTATTATTAGAAATAAGATGCCTAAACTTCTTGAGGCTCCTTACCACTGCAAGGACATGTTTTTCAATGAAGCTATACCTCTGTTCATACTCCTCCAGTCCCTGACTAAAGAACGCAATTGGTTGCTCAAAGCCTTCACTTTGCTACTGTACCAGAATTGTAGAAATTGTATCCAGATCGCCATAAGCATACAGAATAAAATCCTTTGAGAAATCAAGATTTACCAGACTTGGTGCAGCCGATAACGCTTCTTTAATGGACTCAAAGTTGAGTTTGGCCTCTTTTGTCCAACTGAAAACTATATTTTTCTTTAACATAGAGGTCAATGGCTTCAATAAGTTTGCAATGTCAGGTATAAACCTTCGCAGAAAATTAATTCTGCTAATAAAGCTTTGCAGTCCCTTCTTGTGGCTGGGTAAAGGCAGCTCCAGAATAGCTCTTACCCTTTCCGCATCAATGGTAATGCCCTCCTTTGACACAATGTGCCCCAAAATCTTGCCTTCATGCACAGCGAAAATGCATTTCTTAGGATTGAGGATATCCCAAACTCTTTACATCTCTCAAATACTTGCCTCAAGTGGAATAAATGTTCAGATGCATCCTTAGAAAAAACCATGATGTCATCAAGGTATACCAGCACCAACTTATAAAGCAACCTCTTAAAAGCCATATCCATAGCTCTCTGAAAAGTAGAGCCAGCGTTTGACAGACCAAAAGGCATCCTTTTGTAGGCCATGGTGCCCCATTTGGTAGTAAAAGTAGTTTTAAACTGATCTTCCTCCTTGACTAAGACTTGATTATAACCAAAATATCTGTCAAGTAAGCAGAATCTTTTTGAACCAGCCACTACTTGAAGAATTTGCTCCATTGAGGGTAGCAGGTAGTGGTCTTTCAAGGAGGCTCTATTAAGGTCTCTAAAGTTGACACACAACCTAATCTCTCCATTCTTCTTCCTCACAGGGACAAGATTGGAGACCCAAGAAGTATGCTTGATAGGAAAGATGATTTTTCCCTCGATCAGCTTGGTTATTTCTTTAATCATCAGAGGCTCAAGTTTTGGATTTAAAGGTCTTTGTTTTTGCCTCACAGGTTTTGTACTGGGTTCTAACTCTATAGTATGATGGGCAATATGAGGGTCAAACCCTTTTAGGTCTGAGTAATCCTAGGTAAACACATCTTCAAACTCTTGACAAAGAGCAAAAAAAACTTTCTTGTCCTCAGGCAAACATATTTTACCAATTTTAAGAAGCTTACCCTTAAAAATTTTTAGCTCCTCATAATGTTCCTCTTTGACCTGCATACAGGTTTTGCTCTTTCTCAGCTGATCGTCAGTACCAAAAATGGATTCCAAGGTTACCAATCCTTTGGGCAGCTTGTTTGTCCTTAACTGAACAACCTGATCATCATCATATTGGTGTTTGAGTTTATCTTGATTCATCACAGAAAACTCATCCTCCTCTAACAAGAACCGCATAATATGCTCATCACTCTCAAAAACCTGCCAATGAATATTATTGTCCGGGATAGAGGGCCTAACAACAATTTTCACATGAGGCTGCACCTTTTCTCTTTGAATATCACTAGGGATGTCGAATTGAGCCTCAATCGTAGCTAACCTATCTACATGATAGTTATGATTTCTTGGAATAGAGATCAGATTAAAAGCATCAAACTCTTCAATCATATCCCATACCCTATGCTTGTAGCATTTCAAAACATCATTCTTTGTAACATGCAACCCTCTCACCTGATTTACAATGAGTTCACTATCACCATACACCTGCAAACAATGAATTTTCCTCTTTCTTGCCCATTGCAAACCTTGAATCAACCCTTCATATTCAGCAGTGTTATTTGTACATGAAAAGGCAAAACAGAAAGAAGAATAATGTCTTTCACCTTGTGGAGACACAAGCATTGCACCACCACCAGATCCATTCCTATTCCTAGAGCCATCAAAGTACATTTTCCATACCTCATTTTGTTGTTCTGCCTGCTGTACAGCCTCCTTTACCAGGCTTGGAACTGTTGTTTCAGGCTCATGCAGTATGTAAACCCCCATACTAGTTTCTTGGATGTGCCCGTCAGGATCATCTACAACATTTTCTGAGGCCCACTCCTTTAACAATACTTCTGGTATACTTTTAGCTTGCAGTTCTTGAGCAGCATCAAGTTCAGGATTATCAGAAAATAATGCAATTTGCATTAACAACACTCGGGACATAAGGCTCTATGTGATAATTGGCAAGTAATTCGGATCTTAGGGTCACTTTTGTGCCATATCTGGTCCTGAAAAACATGTGGGACCAGTCCGAAGATAAATATCCTCCTATCTTGGTTGTGAACTCTCTTGACAAACACATGGCAAAATAAGGAAGCAAATCTATGATGAACACCTCCTAGGAAATGGAAACATTTGGGCAAGTGTGCAAAGTGAGACCTAGATCTCTTATCACACCTATAGTATTAACATCTGTACCATCTAGCTGGAGTACACCCTTCTCCAAGGGTTGGTACTTCAATCCTAATTGGTTTGCAATCTGTTTTGGCATTACAAAACTGCTTGCACCACTATCCACCATGCAGTTATGCACTAACTTGTCTCTAATTATTAATGACACATAAAATGGGAGTGGTTTAGCACTTTTGTTTGGCTGTTTGCTATTGTCCTGGGATGAATTAGTAAGGACAACCCTAGTTGGGTCAATAGTTGCATCATTAGATACTTTTAAATTAGACAAGGCATATTTCAACATGTCCTTTTGGCTTGGGATGGCTAGGGAATCCCACATAGATATTGTCACATTCATCTTCTTCATATTTTCAATGATATTAAAAGGTGGAGTGACATGTACCCTCTGATATGATTTTGTAGCAGCAATATCAACCTGCAAATGAGGCTGTTCCCTTGTAGTTGCTTGAGTATTTCTTTACAAAATATGGGGAGTTTAGGAGGTAGAAGCATCACCAGGTCCTTTTCCTTTATTTGTTGCCTGATCTATCTCATAAGCCCTCTTTTTGGCTCTTGTATTTGCTACAACTGAGGTATCATCCCTATTTACGCCACATAATTCATCTTCTTGCCAGTTTAGGAAGGCCGAATCATTTTGAGGCTGCTCTTGCTGTTGCATGACCCCATCATTAGGTGTGTTTGGCTGTGAGATAGCAACATTTTACACCATTAGAGCCTAATTTATCACTCCATTTGAACAGGCTGCCTGACTGTGTGGTTGATTGCATGGAAAACACCATTCATACTCAACTGCAAGATTATTCTGAACAGGGACAAGGTCCCTAACTGCATTAATGGGTGCCAGATTGTAAGGCTGAAAAGGCCTCTAGTTCATATTATGCCTGGTACTCTGGTAATTGCTTTGATAAGGTGGTCTATTAGCCTGGTATGGCTGATTTTGCCCTTGATAAGGCTGATTCTGCCCTTGGTTGGGTTGCTGATAAGGCTGTCTATTATGGGACTGCTGCTTTTTGATGTTTACCAGCTCATTCCCAAAAGTTTGTAGGATATTCTCTATTTTTTGTTGGCTATTTTTAATCTCTCTTAACTCATGTGATGAGCTAGGAGCAACAGTTTCAGAATTGGCAATACTTGGCAATGCAGCAGTAGCGGGTAAAGGGGCAAAATATGGGATTAGCAAAGGCATTGAAGCTTGAATCTCGGGGAAGATGGGCATTGGTGTTCTAGGTGCTATTTTCCCAACCTGGATCAGGCTATTTTATGCTCTAATAGCTATTTCATATGCATCAGGTAGACTAGTATCTCCCAATGATTGTATCATCACTGAAATATCACTATTTAGGGCTTTCAAAAAATATAAGAATGCATATTTTGATGGAGGCCTTACCATGGTAGGAATTCTGTCCCATGTCTTCTGAAATCAGAAGTTGATGTCCCTCATTTGCTCCTAGGGAGCTCTCTTTATTGTAGTCATCTGTTTAACCAGCGATAAGTTATCTGACTTATCTTGAAATTGTTTGTTTAACTTATCGCTCAGATCATCCCAGGTTCCTATGGTTTGCACTGGTAAACTCCTAAATCACTGTAATGCTTTTCCTTTGAATGAGGCAGCCAGCAGCCTGATGGCTACGTTTTCTTAGGTTACATGATAAACTCCACATAGAGAAGCTACATCTCTAATTTGCTCGATTGGGGTAGTTTGATCCTCCCCTGTGAAATAGGGCAGACTCTTTAAAGCTTCAATGGGTATGTTGTCATGTACTGTCAAATTCAATGGGCTGCCCTCATCAAAAGCCACAAATGGCTGATTTCTTGCCATTGGAACAGCTAGAGGTAGGTTTGCTTGAGCCGGTACAGGTACTATAGGTGCAACTGGCTTGAAACTTGGTGGAGTTGATTGTATTCTTTTAGAAACTGGAGTCCTTACCACAGCTCTACTCTATCTTCTAGGTGGAGACAACTGCAAGTAATCAAATGAACTCAAACTCCAAGTTTGAATTTTTCTCATAAAATGTGACAATAGCATTGATCTGCTTGTCCTTTCTCAGTATGAGTTGCCAGATATGCAAAAAATTACCTCTTAAAAGACTGATAATGCTGGTAGCATATCATAACCAGCAAAATGATCGAACTGGTCCCATCGGGCGTGCCAGAAACTGTTGTCTCTCATATTTGCACCCTTGCCGCAGTTGTAAAACTTTAGCAATCTGGAGAAACATGGGAATGATCTCAAAGTGTGGGACCTTGCGAAATGAGATCAGACCTCCGGAGAAGGCCGGCTTCCTTAACTGGTTATCACCTAAAAACTACTAGATGTTCAGAGGAAAAGGGAGAAGGAATGCTTTTAAATGAAAGATGAAACCAGAAAACTTGAAAATAAAGGGGTGATTCACCGAGTTGAATAAAAGAAACTTCACATAACTGAGAAAATGCACAACACAACCAGATACAACAAGTAGATATACACAGATTCAATGATTCTAGCAGAGGTAAGAAGCAAAAATGCTTGAGAGGAACAAAAATGTTCACAGACAGTCACATGCAGATTTACACTAAACTAAAATGTAGTAAAAGAGGTAAGATAACTTGCATATATTCAATAGGAAGGCATAGTTACAGTAGCAACAGCTTTGTTTAGAAACAGAAAGATTGAATACTAAAAATTTCCAACCATATTTACATCTCAAGCTTATGCATATATAGCATTTTCAAACTGCCCTAAGTCGGTTACAAAAATTTGCCCCATGAGCTGTAATAGGAAAATATCCATGACAGAAGGGACGTCCATCTGCAAGAATTCATGGCATAAAAATATCTGGAATAGGGGCAGATGGAAGATATTTTGAGTCTTCAATGTAATCTGCTGAACCATCAATATGTACTGATAAATGCCACAAATATCTGCATCTGCATATCTCAAATTGGTCACTGAAACATCCAGTCGCCAAAACATGCAAATCTAGATCCAAACTTGAAAGTGAGAATATCCTGCTCAAAGCCCGCCAAATGAAAGAGGAGGCAAAAATAGGCACTTTTGCCTTTTGAAGCATGTTGAAATTTGCCAGGAGGAGGGAGATATCCGCGGTCAAAGCTACAGTCAACTGTATGTGTATATCGTTTTGCATATCTGTGCTTGTATATCGCTGTATTTTGCAATTGCATATACAAGTGCTCACGCATTTAACTGCTGGATTCACTTATGCATTTATGCGATTTCCCTCCTTTTGCATATTCAAATTGTATTGCATATGCGATTGCATGTGCCCTTTGTATGTGCTTTGAATCTCCTTTCGCATATGTATCTGCCTTTGTATTACCTTTTGCATCTACCGCCCTTGCCACGTGGCACCACTTGATTCGCCGCCAAACTGAATTGAGAAGCATTGCTGAAAAACTGCATCTTCTTATTGGCCATCTGAAAGACCTTTGCATGAGCCGCCGATACATATTCTCTCGCCAAAAAATTATTGTATATGACCTTTGTATATTGGATTGTATATGCAAACATACAATCACAAATATACATACAACATGGAACTCAAAAGATTATCCATTAGAATGAAACTTTGAAACGGGTCTAGCCCTTGTATCTTTTCTCTTTGTATATTGGCATATACAATGCACTTAAGATACAAACCGCTGACCCCACCTTTGAATTTGCCAAAATTGACTTCCCAGTCGGGTCCGACTTGTATATTGCCTTTGTACCTTTACCTTTGTATGTATGCATCTTTTGACCTTGTATATGCAAATATACAATGCGGACCCTAAAATGACTATTTGTTGCATTTGATTGCCCAGTCAGATCCGCCCTGTATGTTTTCCCTTTGTATATTTCCCTTGCATATTGGCACATACAAGTACCTCACCATACAAGCTGCGGAACTCAACGCTGAATTTGTCAAATTTGACTTCCCAGTCAGGTCCGGCTTGTATATTGCTGATGTATCTTTCCTTTGTATATCACATATACAATGCAAAATATTCAAACAAAACTGCATATAAACTCTGTACATTGTAAACACTTCATTTCGGCATATGCATGTAACCTTTGTAAATCGCATTGTATATGACCCTTTGTATGTCCAAACATACAATGCGAAATATACAAAGGAAAACTGCATACAAAGATGCATTTGAACTTGTACCTGCCCCTTGTATGTGTGCTTGGTGGGCCCCAAGCTTTGTATCTCTTTGCTTGTGTATAGACTTTGCATCTGCGCCAATATACATTCTCCCTTGTATATGGCCCTTGCATATACAATTGAAACCCAATGCACATTTGTCTTTGTATCCCGCCTTGTATATTCCCTTTGCATCTTTGTTTGCACATTGACTTGTATATGCGATTGTATATGACATATAATCGCCTGATATGTAAAAGCTCTTTGTATATTGCATAAGCTCTTGCATGTTTCCTTGTACGTTGCCTTGTATCTGCCCTTTGTATGTTCAAACATACAACGCGAATATACAGACAAAGGACGCATACAAAGAACCCGATGTTCAGTAATATTGCACATGACCAAGATACAAAGAAAAATGTATTTGAGATACAAGTCGACCAAAAGACAGAAAACCCAAAATAGGGATGATGTCATCATCATATATACGTAAAAATGGCTAAGTACAAAACTCTGAAGTCTCTGCAATAGAAGGCATTTGAAGACAAAAGATTTCTGGGTTTTCTGCAAGGATTCTCAAGGTGAGCATTTTGGGATTTTTGCAAGGCATAGCATAAGTATTTGAAGGATTCAAGATTTTTGGGGTGATTTCCTAAAGGATTTTCAAGGAAAATACAAGCTGAACTATTTAACTCTGGACAGAGAAAAATAGGTCAACACTTTTAATGTGACATGTTTAGATTTTACATACAAGGATAAGGACTTAACTAAGTTATTTCTAAGAACCTAAGAGAGTGTGTTATTCAATTGTTTATTCTCTACGTCTAGGTGCAATATATTCTTTTGATGAATTAGCCACTACTTTCTCAAATCACTTTCACATCAATATGGGCTTAAAAACAATCATGAATGATTTGACCAAGTGTGGTCAAATAAGCAATGATCCTATCAATAATTATGTTATTCACTTCCAATGTTTGTGTGGTAAACTTAAGCATTAATTTCATGACGATGAGATCCAAAATATGTTTCTTGAAGGACTCCTTCCTATTACTAAGAATAATATACACTCGAGTAGCTTTCCTCTTGTCAAGACAAGTGCACTCACTCAAAGAATCTTGAGGTCAAACTGCTTTCATCTAACACACTTAAGTATGGATCATCGTCATCTTCTACATCTTCTTATCCTTCTTAATTTCAAAAGTCTAATATGTTTTCCAAGGGTAACTATTCTAATGAAACAAACGACAATGTGTATTGAATGTGGCTACTACATCTAGTGTACTATCTATAGACACCTAAATTTGACAATGTCTTAACGTCACATCCTATCATCATTTAGTTCATCCTACCATCACCGAATTCTCCTAGCATCACCTAATTTATTCCTCTTTCCCACTACCTAGCATTAATTAAATAATTTATAATTATTTAATTAATTAATCAATTAATTAATTCTTTTAAATATTTCAAATACTAAATAAATAAATTAAATATTTATTTAATTAGCTAATTATCCATTTATATATCCCCTTCGATTTCCTTCCATTTCTAACTCATGTGCATCTAATTAATTAAATTAATTAGATAATTCTATTAATTATCCTTTCACATCCTATCATATCCTTCTTGATTTCTTTCCATTTTCTAACTAGTGTGCAACTAGTTAAAATAAATAAATAATTATCTTATCATATTTGTTGTTATATGGAGCCTAATCAGACTCGGAGGTTACATTTTCCCCACTTTTATCAGCGCAGTTTCCCCCCAAATTCCTACGGGGTCAAGGGGCAGCGCCCCCAAGACGGGGTCAAGGGGTAGCGCCCCTTAAGGGGTCCAGGGGTAGCGCCCTTGGCACATTCCCTGTCGCGATACAGGGCGGGGTTGAGGGGCAGCACCCCCGAAACCTCACACAATTTTTTATTATTTTATAAAGGCACTGGGAGTTATTTTTTCATTGACTGACATAAGAAAACCCTATTTTTGTAACCAACAAAAAGCTTGATAAAAATGGCTAAGGGTTAGGGTTTTGATATATTGTATTGTAGCATTTTGCAGCAGTATTGAGTTGCAGGGATTGCTGATTGTAATCGGTTTGATTTACTGGATAATAATATTGGACTCTCTATTTGGTGGATGTAGCCCGAGTTTGGGTGAACCACATTAAAACTTGTCTCTCGCTATTATTAATTCTGTGTATTTCCATTTCTCTGTTTAATCTTTATTTTGCATTTAATTGATATCTTCTGCCAGCTAACCCTAACAAGTGGTATCAGAGCGGGTTGTGTTCGATTATCATCTGCAGGAAAGTCTCACGGTTGAGTGGGAGCAATGGCGGACGAGGGTAAATTGAAGGTCGATAAATTCAATGGGCAGAACTATCAGTTATGGAAGATGCAGATGGAGGATTACCTCTATCAAAAGGATTTATGGAGTCCGTTGGAAGGAGTAGCCAAGAAACCGGCAACAATGTCTAATGAGGATTGGAATCTTCTTGACAGAAAGGCACTGGGAACCATTCGGTTGTGCCTGGCACCGTTGGTGACATTCAATATAATGGAAGTGAAGACAATAGATGGTTTGATGAAAGCTTTGGCTAAATTGTATGAAAAACCCTCAGCCTCAAATAAGATATTTCTCATGAAGCGTTTATTTAATTTGAAAATGGTTGAAGGTGGATCTGTGACATGTCATTTAAATGAATTTAATACGATTGTCAGTCAATTGACTTCTGTAAATGTAAAATTTGATGAAGAAGTTAGAGCTCTCTTGATATTATGTTCATTGCCTAAAAGCTGGGATAGTTTGGTAATGGCAGTGAGTAACTCTGTTTCTGGTTCAAATACCCTAAAATTTGATGATGTTGTTGGTGTTATTTTGAGTGAGGAAATTCGTAAGAAAAGCTCAGGTGGATCCACATCAGGCAGTGTTTTGAATGCAGAAAGCAGGGGTAGATCAAAGGAGAGAGGAAAAGGTTTTGGAGGTCATGGGAAGTCACGAGGAAAATCAAAGGACAAAAGATCCCAAATCAGAGGACAGAAGGATTGCTGGTACTGTGGGAAACCAGGTCATCTGAAGAAAGATTGCTGGTCTCAAAAAAATAAAGGAGACAAACAAGAAGGCAATAAGGAAGCAAATGTGGTAAGTAATAAATCTAAAGATGACGCTTTGATTCTTTCCCTAGATAATGCTGATGATTCATGGGTTTTAGATTTAGGGGCCTCATTTCATGCTATGCCCCATAGAAGTTATTTTCTTGATTATGTCCAAGGGGATTTTGGGCTGGTTTATTTGGGAGATAACGAACCCTGTCAGATTGTTGGAAAGGGAAGAATCAAGATTAAGTTGTAGAATGGGAATCATTGGCTACTACAAGAGGTAAGGCACATTCCAAGGCTCAGTAGGAATTTAATTTCAGTAGGATAGCTAGCTGAACAAGGTTGGATTGTTACATTTACTAATAAAAATTAGAAGGTTTCAAAAGGTGCCTTAGTAGTAGCAAAAGGTGTGAAAGTAGGCACCTTATATTTTTGTACATGTCATACTGTTCCTTCTACTGTAGCTGTTGCAGAGAAAAAACAAACAGGTTCAGGAATAGTTGCTGCAGGTTTGCAGGAAGAGATTGGAAAAGTTGCTGCAGGTTCTGAGACAACACTGTGGCATAACAGACTTGGGCATATGAGTGAAAAAGGTATGAAGGTACTTCATTCTAAGAAAGTTTTACCAGGTCTGAAATGTATTAATATAGATTTCTGTGAAAGTTGTGTGTATGTAAAACAAAAGAGAGTCAGTTTTCTCAAGGATGGGAAGCAAAAGAAAAATAAAAAGTTGGAGCTTGTGCATACAGATGTATGGGGACCAGCTCAGGTATCTTCGCTTGGTGGCTCTCGGTATTATGTTACATTCATAGATGATGCAACTAGGAAGGTCTGGATTTATTTCCTTAGATAAAAATCTGATGTATTTGACACATTTAAGAAATGGAGAAGCTTGGTTGAGAATGAGATAGGTAAAAGATTAAAATGTCTCAGATCTGATAACGGTGGTGAGTATTGCAGCAAAGAATTTGAGGATTATTGTTCCTTTAATGGAATTCGTAGGCAGAAAATAGTTCCAGGGACTCCACAGAAAATGGAGTGGCTGAATGCATGAATAGGACAATAATGGAGCATGCAAGGACCATGAGATTGCATGCTAGGCTGCTTTTAAACATGTGGGCAGAGGCTGTCAACACTACTGTATATTTAATTAATAGAGGTCCTTCAATTCCTTTGGGCTGTGGTATTCCAGAGGAAGCATGGATAGGTAAGAAGGTGAGTTATTCTTTTCTCAAAACTTTAGGATGTGAAGCATTTGCACATGTAGATTCTGAAAAATAGAACCAAGCTAGATGCAAAATCAAAAAAGTGTACCTTTGTTGGTTATGGCATTGATGAATTTGGTTATAGGCTTTGGGATTTTGAAAATCAGAAAATTGTGAGAAGCAGGGATGTCATATTCAATGAGAAGGCGTTGTACAAAGATCAGTTGCAGCAGCATGAGAAGAAAGCAAAAGATTATGTGGTGCTGGATGATGCTCTAAATAGTGATGTTCCAGTGGTTCCTCATGCTCCGCAATAGCAACCAGAAATACCACAAACTCTAGTGAATGTTAGACGGTCAACAAGGCTAAGTAGACCTCCTGAAAGGTTTTCTCCCTCTTTGTATTCTATTTTGTTAACAGATGCTGGTGAACCCGAAGGTTATGATGAAGCTATGCAGGTGGATACACAGGTTCAGTGGGAGCTTGCTATGAAAGAAGAAATAGACTCCTTGCTGAAAAATTAGACTTGGGAATTATGTAAGTTACCTGCAGGTAAAAATGCTTTACCAAACAAATGGGTTTACTGACTGAAAGAGGAAGATGGAGGTAAGAATAGATTTAAGGCCAGGTTAGTTGTAAAAGGATTTGCACAGAAAAAGGGCAATGATTTTGATGAGATATTTTCTCCGGTTGTCAAGATGACTTCTATTCGTACTGTTTTAAGTATTGTGGCTGCTGAAGATTTGCTTTTGGAACAGCTAGATGTGAAAACTACCTTTCTCCATGGTAATTTGGAGGAGATATACATGGAATAGCCCCACGGATTTGAGGTCAAAGGTAAGGAGAAACAAGTGTGCAGATTGAAGAAGAGTTTGTATGCCTGAAACAAGCACCTCGGCAATGGTATTTGAAATTTGATAGTTTTATGGCTGAGCAAGGCTACAACAAGTGTAATTCTGACCATTGTGTTTATTTTAAGAGGTTGGATAATGACAGCTACATTATTTTATGTTTATATGTTGATGACATGGTTGTAGCTGGGTCTAACATGGATCACATAAGAGAGTTAAAACAGCAGTTAGCACAGTCATTTGATATGAAGGATTTGGGGGCAGCAAAACAAATCCTTGGTATGAGAATTTGCAGAGATAGGAAGAATAGAAAATTGACTCTATCTCAGGCTGCTTATGTTGAAAAGGTGTTGCAGAGATTCCATATGGAGAATGCAAAAGCTGTCAGTACACCTTTGCCTAGTCATTTGCAATTGACTAAGGAGATGTGTCCTAAGACACAAGAGGAGGAAGAGAAAATGTCCAAGGTACCATATGCTTCAGCTGTAGGAAGTTTAATGTATGCCATGGTATGCACGAGACTGGATATTACACATGCTATAGGAGTCGTCAGCAGGTATATGAGTCATCCTGGATTGGAGCATTAGAATACGGTAAAATAGATTCTCAGATATTTGAGAGGTACATCCAATAAACATTTATGTTTTGGGGGCTCTAATGCTGATTTAGCAGGTTATGTAGACTCAGATTTGGCAGGAGATATTGATACCAGGTGGAGTACTACAGGTTATGTCTTTATTGTAGGTGGAACAGCAGTGAGTTGGATTTCCAGGTTGCAAAAGGTGGTTGCTTTATCCACCACAAAGGTAGAATATGTAGCTGCAATAGAGGCAAGCAAGGAGATGATATGGCTGCAATCTTTCATGGAAGAATTGGGCAAACAACAGGTTAATTATTATTTGTATACAGACAGCCAGAGTGCCATACATCTTGCGAAGAATTCTGCCTTGCATTCAAAGACCAAACACATACAGTTGAGGTATCACTTCATTCGGTCAGTGTTGGATGATGGACAATTACAGTTGGAAAAGATACATACAGATGATAATCCAGTAGATATGTTTACAAAGGCAGTGACAAGGGAGAAGTTGATCTCCTCTTCATCTTCGGTTGGTCTTCTTGACTGAAAACAACAAAAATAGAATAGCAGACTCTAGGGTGCTTATTTCCAGTGGGAGCTACAGGGTCAGTGGTGTTATGATCAGCCTCCAAGTGGGAGATGATATGGTGTGGAGTCTGATCAGTCTCCAAGTAGGAGATTGTTGTTATATGGAGCCTAATCAGACTTGAAGGTTACATTTTCTCCACTTTTATCAGCGCAGTTTCCCCCAAATTCCTACGGGGTCAAGGGGCAGCGCCCCTTGCGGGGGTTTGGGGGCAGTGCCCCCAAGACGGGGTCAAGGGGTAGCGCCCCTTGCGGGGTCCAGGGGCAGCGCCCCTGGCGCATTCCCTGTCACGATACAGGGCAGGGTCGAGGGGCAGTGCCCCCGAAACCTCACATGGTTTTTTATTATTTTATAAAGGCACCAGGAGTTATTTTTTCATTGACCGACATAAGAAAACCCTATTTTTGTAACCAACAAAAAGCTTGATAAAAGCAGCTAAGGGTTAGGGTTTTGATATATTGTATTGTAGCATTTTGCAGCGGTATTGAGTTGTAGGGATTGCTGATTGTAATTGGTTTGATTTACTGGATAATAATATTGGACTCTTTGTTTGGTGGATGTAGCCCAAGTTTGGGTGAACCATGTTAAAACTTGTCTCTCGCTGTTATTAATTCTGTGTATTTCCATTTCTCTGTTTAATCTTTATTTTGCATTTAATTGATATCTTCTACCGGCTAACACTAACAATATCTTCTTCATGATTTATCCTCATCCTTATCCTACTTTATTCTAAAAAGCTTATCCTTATCAATCCATAAAAAAAACTATAAATTAAACCTTTCGTAGGCCATAATCATCCATCAATTGAATGCAAACTTATGTTGCTGAGTTGAGCACCTTACACTCATATTCTTAATCAAATCTATCTTGGAGCACAACTGCCATCACTAGTGAAACGAAGTTGCATTGGTGAGATTATTTATTATATTTACAATTTTGCATGCAACTTTAGCTCTATCGAAGGTATGGTTTAATTTAGATTAAAGGCTTTAATACTATTTTAATCTCTTTTTTTGGTTCTAAATTAAGCATATACACCATCTTTCAAGCCTCAAGCTTTTAGAAAGTTTACTATGTTACAAGATTACTTGGACGCCATGCTTCAAAGTTTGTTAAGCTCTAATATGATCACTCTTATTCGTCCATTAGATCCAGCTAGACATGTACTTAATAATTTCAACAAGAGTGTATTTTGCAACTTCCATGGAATTAATAGACACCATACAGAAGGTTGCATGGATTGTAAACACAAAGTACATGATTTGATTGATAATAATATGATTCATACAAAAGGTTTTAGTAATAGGGTAAATCCTTTTGTTGCTTCCCCTAATCAAAATTTGAAGAATTATAATAATCCGTTTCTAAATCACACTAACAATGTTAATACATCTCATGAACAAGATTATGTTCCCATGGAGAATGCACATGTTGATAGATATTTTGTAGATGATTGTTGTGTTGGTTCTCAAACACATGCACATATGGATACTTTTATGGGTACAATATTGTCTAGAGCTACATCTTACTCTTCTCCTACTGTATTGATCATGTTAAAATAAATGAAATCCCATGAAATAATAATTATGGTCCATTATATGTTCTAGGTGAAATACATGATAACATCATTGGTGACATCCATATAGATGCCACAAATCAATATGACATATGCACTAAAGATTTGTGTGTTTCCAAACATTTGAAGCCAATTTCTTACATCCAATCACTAATCCTTAACAATGGATAATGGATTGTTGATTAACACTTTGGGTTGTGCTATACTACCCCATAAGGTTGGACCTAGAAGTATCTATATTATGCCATGTCATTCTGGCTTCTGATAGATTTTCTATACTACTTGGTACACCTTGGTAGGAACACTTGAGAGTTTTACCTTCAGTTATGCATGAATGCATAAGAGCTATTTATGAAGGTAGATTTGAAAATATTAAATAAGATTCATATGAGCCTCTTGTAGAATTAAGCCATTTCACTCTAGATACTTATATTCCCACTCCCAAGGAATCTCCAAAAGAGAGTGAAAAGGATCTTCATGAGATGTATCAAAGGAAATTAGATTCACAAAAGGAACAAAAAGAACAAAAGATGGTAAATAATGAAGCCAACTATACTTCATCATTTGTTCCACAAAAGCAAGACAAAGAAGCTAATAAGATATTACAAATACTAGTGTTTCATGCCACAACTACAACATGGATTCCAAAGTAAAATGTGATGGTTCATGAAGTATAAAATCCTCCTATATAGCCACCACCAAAGAAACAAGAAAGATGGTTCAATAAGTCCTACAGTTCCACTATTTAGTAGTGCTTTCACTAAGAGGATGAATTCTTATCAAGAAGAGAATCGTGTGATTGGAAAGGAAAACGATGTCATTGAAGAGGAAGATGTTTGTGTTACATTTTGGGATAGGGATGATCTTTTGGAGGTAATCCTTCTTATGTTCCACAAAATATTGAGCATTATTTATCTATATACTATTAGTTTTTATTTTGTTTCTTACACACATATTTACACTTTGGCCTTTTTGCTTATACCATGTTTGTTGTGTCTTTTCAATTCTCATTTCACTTTCTATATCATGATTTATGTATTGTCTCCTCAATTGGGGGACACGTGTGCTCTATATTTTTTTATGATTGATTGTGTGTCAAAATTTTAGTTTCTATGATTATTTATATCCCCTTATTACCTTTCCATGCTTTTCCAAATGTTTTATTTGACCCTTATGTTTATTCACATCCCATGTTTTACTACCTGGTTTAACTTGTTCCTTATTTACATGCTCTTGTGATGTTATGTAACATGTTTCATTCCATTTTTATGTTACATGATCTTATGATGTTCTTGTGATTGTTATATTCCATCACTATGATGTTGCTTACATGGTATGATTACCTTTATCGTGATCTTAATATTTTCTATGTTTACTTTTCATGCTCATGACTCCATGCTTTACCATGTTTGCATCTTATGACCTTTGTCATGTTTATTATATTTATCATGCTTGTGATTGCATGTTATGAATATTTTCCTTATCATGCTTAGATCCCAAGATTATATATTACAATCCTTGTTATGACTACATATTTTACATTCTATTGACACTTACATGATCCTTATCTTGCCCTTGGGGCCATCTTTATCTTACCATTTTCCCACATTGTGGGGATACCTCATACACATATTTTAATGACTGACATACTTCCCATGATCAAACTGTCTTGTCTTTAAGCCATCCTTATCATATCATTTGCCTATATTGGGGGTAACCTTATACATATACCTTCACTCTTAATTCTCCTATTATTATTTGCTTTCATATTTCTTATCTACCATTTATAGATATATTTATCATTTGTCCATATTTACCAAGGAACCCTTTACACACAACTTGATGATTATCTCCAACTTATGTATTTACATGCTTATCATGTGATGGTGTCTTTTGATATAATACAATACTTTAGCATGCTTATCTATTTTCTCCTCTCCTCCAATTCGTTGCATCTTGTGTATAGAACCAATTGGAGGGGGCATATATATCACCAATGTTCCTTTGTGAATTATGTTTTATAGTGACAAGCTCATATGCATTCCTATGTCTAAGGGAGCCTTTTCTAGTCAATCCATCTATGTTGTTGGAATATTTTACACAATCAAAGTTTTGTAATACTTTTCATGACATGCAAGATAGATCTTATCCCTTCTTCCCTACTTTTACTTTTTCAAAGATAACTTGTTCTCAAGCAAGTTGAAATTAATGTTATTCTCAAATTATGTGACAAATGCTACTTATTACATATTTTCTTTCTATTTTATAGATTCCAATGGAGGTCTCACATGGCAATACTAATTGAAGAATGGTCCATTAGTTTACATGGACCACATATCCTTTTACTGTTTAAAATATATACTTTTACATGTTGACTGCTTATTTTACTTTGATACATATCTGCCTAGTAATTCACATGTACACATCAATGTTGGGAGGGGAAGGAAATTAATCATGAAAACTGCATACCCATGTAAATTTCCCTTATGTTTTGGGTTTGCTTTGATTAAGATTTCCTAAATGTAATAATTAACTTACAAGTGGCATATTCATGCATGACTTCTGCTCATATCTTGATCCTTGTCATCACTAATCCCTAGAGTTACATTCCAAAACCCAATATTTAGTATTCCCTACTCTAAATTGAATACATGGGTGCAGACCTAATCTAGGTCAATTCCATAGTCATGGACCTAATCCCCTCAATTTTAAAATTTAAAATTCAAAGTTACCCATTATTGACCACTTCACTAGTTGTTATGAGGTAACCTAGCACATGTTTTGCTAACTTGCGTGCTTAGTTGTTGTATTTAAAGACTCTCACTGATTTAAAAATCATCTAGGAATTAATTGAACACATCTAGATTTTAATTTTGCCAAAGGCATAAAAAGGAATTTAGTGCACAATCAAAGCATTCATCAAACCACATCATCTTAGGTTTGTTGCATGCTTATTTGCTATCTTCGAATCATCGCTTAGAGTCGTAAAGCCACCCCATCCAAGGGTTTGATTGTGGATAACTTGACCTTTGTGATTTAGTAAATTCCTAAATGCATTTATAAGCATCATCGGTTGTTACTACATTTAGATATCAAGGAAGTGAGGTAAACATGTCGTAGACTACAAGAATCATCAAGATCAAGTCCATGAATCTAACAACCCAATTGGGCTACCAAAAATTAGACTGAAACATGTTCTTTTATATTAATAGATTAAAAGTGATTAATATCTTGACTAATTTATCCTCCAAACCAATTATTTCTCAATATATCAACTTAACTCTTAAATGGTTGGTCAGGGTATTCTCAAAAATGGTGAAACGTCCTCTATTAAAAGAACTTGTGAAGGGGATGAGAGTAAGACTCATAAAAAGCCGAAATGGAACCGGGTGGTCAAAGAGGTACAGTATGTGGTGGTGGATTTAAACTTTTTGTATATGGATTTATTTGCTAAGCAGGAAGATAAAGGGACTGGGGAGACTAGTAGGGTGAAAAACAAGAAAATTCCACATGTGAGAAGGTCCAACCGTATTGCAGGTATTCAACACAATGACCCTAAGGGAGTTGATGTGTCTAGCAATTCTAAATTTGAAGAGGAAATTTTTGTGGAGGACACTGACACTCCTGAAGTCTTTTGAGAGGAGGAAGGCAATAGCTTATTCCCCAAGATGAATACTCCTTATTTTGAGGATGAAGATGAAGTCTAGGTTCAACCGGAGGAAGATGAAGTCTAGGTTCAACCGGAGGAAGATGAAGTCCGGGTTCAACCAGTGGATAAAAAGAAATGTTACAGGTGTGAGAAATCTACAAAGGAGATTGCTACTCTTAAGACCAGACTCTTCAACCTTTTCCAACATCCTCCCAGCATATGCTGAAATAGAAGCAATAGAACCAGGTTGCAAATGCAAATGGGCATGAAAGCCCTAATATGAAACCCTAATATCAAGTAGACCTAGCTTATCGGTGAGAGTCATTTTGCAGTCTCTCTGATCTGTCAATGAGGTGGGGCCCCAAGACCTCAACTAACAAATATTACAGGGAATAATAAATCATATTGGCAGAATGAAATAAAGGTCCCTCTGACATAATAGTGTAAAGCGAAAAATCATACTTTTGCCAAAATAAAAAAATATGAAGTGGGCTAAATAAATTTTATTACCAAAACAACTTATATCAGAAAGGCTTCAAGATGTCAGAGTGAGTGAGTTAAGGGTCTCCTCAAAAACCCGATTGAGCAGTGAATAAAGCATGAACGTCATCAAAGGGAAAATAAATATCGGCAGAAAGTGTAAATAAAAGTTAAATAAAGTAAGACTATGCTAAAATGAAATATAAATTTTGTCGAAGTGGTTATAAGGTGGAAAATATTAAAAATATTTTTACTCAGAAGTGAAATACTCAAATAGGTAATTATTTTACCTAAATAATGTTTTTATATGAAAATGCATATGATGGCCAGTAAAACAAGAAGGGGTAATTGTTTTCACACAAATAATTATTTTAGCCAAGTGAAGGTGAAAAAGCACACAAGTAAATTTGAACGTGAAGATTTCCAGTAAAGGAAGAATAATAATAATCATTAAAATTAACTTTTACGGGATATGAAGACAAATGGGAGATGAAAATTAAATGTTTGTGAAGCAGGAACACAAAAATTAAGTCAAATGTAATGAAAAGTTGCACCGGAACAAGCTAAGGGTCATAACCCTAAAAATACATAGCACATATATGAAGGACAAAATAGAAGGAATCAAAGATCATCAGTAGTAGTAGATAGGCTCATCTGTTCAATGATAATGTCCATATATCACCTTTCATTCATCCGCTCCCATTTCAAAAACTTCTGCTATTAATGTATAAATTTTAAAGTATAATCAATGGAGAAGACTGCTCTTAAATGGTGATCTATTTTCAGTGTTCAACTGTTGTGTTGATTTTCATGATTATATGTTGTTGTGTTGTCTCTAAAGTGGTTCTCTTAAGTTATTCAAATTTACATAATTTGTCAGGACACATTTGCTGTTCATGTGTGGTTATCTTGATTGGTTTTTGGTTGGAGTGAATTAAATATCCTTTCAAATAATCCATTTTGATTGGTTCCTACCAAGGATTAAAATCCTTTTAAAATGATTATTGTGATTGGTTTCCCTTAGGCTAAGAATTAAAAGTCCTTTCATGAGTTCATAGTAATTTAGGAGAATATCACTGGGATTACTAAGAAGAGTATAGTAACTGACAGACCTGCACGTTTGTACAAGGTACAAACATTCCAAGTGCCCAACAAGTTAGAGTTAAGCTGCAAAGTAGACCCACCTATCCTGCACATCTGTTTCCATAATCATCATCCATCCATTGACTCCATCCACCCAATAGATCAGGTACTAGTCAACTTCAGAACATTTTATACAAATCCAATCCACACTCTTGATAATTCAAACACTTTCATTAGGAAACAGTAAGTAAGCTCTGCATCTACCTCACACCTGTGTGGCATAGTGAGTAGATTGCCCAAATTAGAATCCATTTAGACTTTCAAATCTGCTTTATCATTTAGGTACACCCACCTAGGCCTGGCAGAGCCTAAAGAGTAGGGGGTTTCCAATTGGATAAACCTTGTTTCGTTAGCCAAAAACGTATTAAGAGATTGGCACCCTCTTATGGTTCAAAAACCTGTGTTTTTGTGACCTAACATAGAACATGTTGGTAAAATGCTTAAAAGTATGCCAAATCATATAAAATACACTACAAGAGAGAGAAGAGGTGAAAATTGAAAAAGATACACATGGAAATTAGGGACCTACAAAACTAGAATCAGGAGGCCTTGAAGAGTTACCAAACCAAATTTCATGCAATTTTGACACTAGGTCAGTGCTACAAGGTCCACGAGGTGAAGTTTTCCTCTATGCCCAGGCTAGCAGAGAAGTCATGTCTAGTACCCAAGTTGGGGCCTAAGTTGGAGGTGAAGTCACTATCCTACACCTAGGTTGGAGGAGAAGTCCTATCCAGTGCCCAAACTTAGGCTTGGATAGGGGCCCGAGCTAGAGGTGAAGTCCTGCCAAGAGTGAAAATCTAATACCTCTACTTAGCCTAAAAATTTATAGTGAGATTCTTCTTAGCCTTTTAAGCACTTCTTTGAATTGACACTAAGTTTGGTTCTATAGAAATTTCTCTCAAATCCATCGGCAAGCATAAAATATCTAAGGGAACACTTGCAAAATAAAGGGTTAAAGGGGAAGTTGCCTCAATCAACCCCCTTTATGGGTTTTCAAACAAGAATAAACATGACATGAAAATACTAATAAATTTTTATCATAAAAGTCTATGGTAAATATGTTTTGTTGAGAAAAAGCAAGCGTGAACAAGGTAAAATTGCAGCTATGTTGCTTTTAAATGTTTTCAAACCTAAAAATTAATCATGTGTGGTGTTGCAAATCTGAAAATTACTTTCAAGATTATCTAATTTAGATGTATTAGTGCTTAGCCAATTTAATGAATAAGATATGAAGAATTTAATCAAGGAAGTTGACACAGAATTTACGTGGAGAAATCCTTGAGAGAAAAAACTCCACACCCAAGGAGATATTTATGCTTGTATTAATTCTTGTAATCAAGTTTACATTAACACTGAAATTCTCTCTGAATTTTGGCAGCACTTCATTACTCCTTCAACTGCAAAAACCTATCATTACCTGTAATTAATTTCTCATCATTTTTACCAACTAAAGGCATCATTATATAGAAGCCATGGATCTCAAAATACAATGAATTCTATCCAATAACATGAGAAGAATCCTCATGCAAAAACCAAGCGCCCAATATAGTGAACTCCAAAGTTGCATAGTAGAAATCACCTGTTAAGTGCAAGTCTCAAACATGGGCGCCCAAGAAGTCCCAATTAAACTTAGTCAACTAAATTGTTATGTGACAACAATGAGGTACAATTAAACTTAGTCAACTAAATTGTTAGAATTAGTATGAGTCCATGTGAGTTCTTCTCAGTTTTGAGATTTTTGCTATGTTGATTCAGTTGCAACTAAACATCCCCAATCTAGTGCATCACTCTCTTTTAATTTTAGCAATCCTTCTTACCCTTTTCCCTTGAAAGCATTAGCACTAGATTTAGTTTAATTCTTTGAGCCTTAAGCTCAGAAAGAGGAACCAACCTTCTCTGGAGGTCTGATCTCATCCGCAAGGTCCCACACCTTGAGATCAATCTTATTGTGTCATTGGAGTGTTTGAACCAACTTCAAACATGGTGCAATTTCACATGACAACACTAAATAAATAAATTAAATATTTATTAAATTAGCTAATTATCCATTCATATATTCCATTCGATTTCCTTCCATTTCTAACTCATGTGCATCTAATTAATTAAATTAATTAGATAATTCAATTAATTATCCTTTCACATCCTATCGTATCCTTCTTGATTTCTTTCCATTTTCTAACTAGTGTGCAACTAGTTAAAATAAATAAATAAATATCTTATCATATCTTCTTTGTGATTTATCCTCATCCTTATCCTATTTTTTAAAAAAATCTTATCCTTATCAATCCATTGAAAAACTATAAATTAACCTTTTGTAGGCCATAATCATCCATTAGTTGAATGCAAACTTATGCCACTGAGTTGAGTACCTTACACTCTCATATTCTTAATCAAATCAATCTTAAGTACAACTACCATCACTAGTGAAACAAAGTTGCATTGGTGAGATTATTTATTATTTGTACTCTTTTACATGCAACTTTAGCTCACTCAAAGGTATGGTTTAATTTAGATTAAAGGGTTTAATACTATTTTAATCTCTTTTTTTTGTTCTAAACTAAGCCTATACACTATCTTTCAAGCCTCAAACTTTTAGAAAGTTTACTATGTTACAAGATCGCTTGGATGCCATGCTTCAAAGTTTGTTAAGCTCTAATATGATCACTCTTCTAGTTATTCATCCGTTAGATCAAGCTAGAGGGATACCTAATAATTTCAATAAGAGTGTATTTTGCAACTTCCATTGAATTAATGGACACCATACAAGAGGTTGCATGGATTTTAAACATAAAGTACAGGATTTGATCGATAATAATATGATTCATACAAAAGGTTTTAGTAATAGGGAAAATCCTTTAGTTGCTCCCCTAATCAAAATTTGAAGATTTATAATAATCCATTTCTAAATCACACTAACAATGTCAATGCATCTCATGAACAAGATTCCATTCCTATGGAGAATGCACGTGTTTATATATATTTTGTAGATTATTGTTGTGTTTATTCTCATACACATGGACATATGGATACTTTTGTGGGTACAATATTGTTTAGAGATACATCTTCCTCTTCTCCTACTGTATTGATCATGTTAAAATAGATGAAATCCCATGAAATAGTTATTATGGTCCATTATATTTTTTGGGTGAAATACATGATAACATCATTGGTGACATCCATATAGATGTCACAAATCAATACAACATATGCACTAAAGATTTATGTGTTTCCAAACATTTGAAGCCAATTTCTTACATCCAATCACTAGTATCCTTAACAATGACTAATGGATTGTTGATTAACACTTTGGGTTGTGCTATACTACCCCATAAGGTTGGACCTAGAAGTATAGATATTATGCTATGTCATTCTTCTATACTACTTGGTAGACCTTGGTAGGAACACTCAAGAGTTTTACCTTCGGTTATGCATCAATGTGTCAGATTTGTTCGTGAAGGTAGATTTGTGAATATTAAACAAGATTCATATGAGACTCTTGTAGAATTAAGCCATTTTACTCTAGATACTTATATTCCCACTCCCAAGGAAGCTCCGAGAGAGAGTGAAAAGGATCTTCATGAGATGTATCAAAGGAAATTAGAATCACAAGAGGAAAAAAAAACAAAAGATAGTAAATGATGAAGCCAACTATACTTCATCATTTGTTACACAAAAGCAAGAAAAATAAGCTAATAAGATATTATAAATACTAGTGTTTCATGCCAAGACAACTACTGCATGGATTCCAAAGTAAAATGTGATGGTTCATGAAGTACAAAATCCTCCTATATAGCCACCACCAAATAAACAAGAAAGATGGGTCAATAAGTCCCACAGTTCTACTATTTAGTAGTGTTTTCACTAAGAGGATGAATTCTTATCAAGAAGAGACTTGTGTGATTGGAAAGGAAAGTGATGCCATTGAAGAGGAAGATGTTGGTGTTACATTTAGGAATAGGGATGATCTTTTGGAGGTAATCCTTCTTATGTTCGACAAAATATTGAGCATTATTTATCTATGTACTATTAGTTTTTATTTTGTTTCTTACATGCATCTTTACACTTTGGCTTTTTTGCTTATACCATGTTTGTTGTGTCTTTTCAATTCTCATTTCACCTTCTATATCATGATTTTTGTTTTGTCTCCTCAATTGGAGGACACCTTTCCTCTATCTTTTTTATGATTGATTGTGTCTCAAAATTTTAGTTTCTATGATTACTTATATCTCCTTGTTACCTTTCCATGCTTTCCCAAATGTTTTATTTGACTTTTATGTTTGTTCACATTCCATGTTTTACTACCTGGTTTCATTTGTTCCTTATTTACATGTTTTTGTGATCTTATGTCACATGTTTCATGTCATTTTTATGTTACATGATCTTATGATGTTCTTGTGATTGTTATATTCCATCACTATGATGTTGCTTAAATGGTATGATTACCTTTATTGTGCTCTTAATATTTTTTATGTTTACTTCTCATGCTTATGACTTCATTTCTTACCATGTTTGAATCTTATGACCTTTATCATGTTTACGATATTTATCATGCTTATGATTGCATGTTATGAATATTGTCCTTATCATGCTTGGATCCTAAGATTATATATTACGATCCTTCTTATGACTACATATTTTACATTCTATTGACACTTACATGATACTTTTCTTGCCCTTGGGGCCACTTTATCTTACCATTTCCCCACATCATGGGGATACCTCATACACATATTTTAATGATTGATATACTTACATGATCAAACCGTCTTGTCTTTAGGCCATCCGTATCATATCATTTGCCTATATTGGGGGTAACCTTATACGTATACCTTCACTCTTAAATCTTCTATTATTATTTGCTTTCATATTTCTTATCTACCATTTATAGCTATATTTATCATTTGTCCATATTTCCCAAGAAACCCTTTACATGTAACTTGATGATTATCTCCAACTTATGTATTTATATGCTTATCATATGATGGTGTATTTTGATATAATACAATACTTTAGCATGCTTATCTATTTTTTCCTCTCCTCCAATTCCTTGCATCCTGTGTATAGAACCAACTGGAGGGGGCATATATATCACCAATGGTCCTTTGTGAATTATGTTTTATAATGACAAGCTCATATGCATTCCCATCTCTAAGGGAGCTTTTTCTAGTCAATCTATCTATGTTGTTAGAATATTTTGCACAGTTAAAGTTTTGTAACACTTTCCATGATATGCAAGATCTCTTATCCATTCTTCCCTACATTTACTTTTTCAAAGATACCTCCTTCTCAATCAAGTTGAATTTAATGTTATTCTCAAATTACGTGAAAAACACTACTTATCGCATACTTTCTTTCTGATTCCAATGGAGGTCTCACATGACAATACTAATTGAAGAATGGTCCATTAATTTACATGGACCACATTATCCTTTTACTATTTAAAATATATACTTTTACACGTTGATTGCTTATTTTACTTTAATACATATTTGCCTAGTAATTCACATGCACATCAGTGTGGGGAGGGGAAGGAAATTAATGGTGAAAATTGCATGCCCATCTAAATTTCCCTTGTGTTTTGGGTTTGCTTTGATTAAGATGTCCTAAATGTAATAATTAACTTACAAGTGGCATATTCATACATGAATTTTGCTCATATCTTGATCCTTGTCATCACTAATCCCTAGAGTTTCATTCTAAAACCCCATATTTATTATTCCCTACTCTAAATTGAATACATGGGTGCAGACCTAATCTAGGTCAATTCCATAGTCATAGACCTAATCCCCTCAATTTTAAAATGCAAAATTCAAATTTACCCATTATCGACCACTTCACTAGTTGTTGTGAGTTAACCTAGCATATGTTTTGCTAACTTGTGTGCTTAGTTGTTGTATTTAAAGACACTCACTCACTTATTTAAATCATCTAGGAATTACTTGAACACATCTAGATTTTAATTTTACCAAAGGCATAAAAAGGAATTTAGTGCACAATCAAAGCATTCATCAAACCACGTCATCCTAGGTTTGTTGCATGCTTACTTGCTATCTTCAAATCACCACTTAGAGTCATAAAGCTTCCCCATCCAACGGTTTGATCGACGAGAACTTGAACTTTGTGGTTTAGTAAATTCCTAAACGCATTTATAAACATCATCACTTGTTACTACATTTAGATATCAAGGAAGTGAGGTAAACATGTCGTAGACTACAAGAATCATCAAGATCAAGTCCATGAATGCAACAACCCAACTAGACTACCAAAAATTAAATTGAAACGTGTTCTTTTATATTAATATATTAAAAGTGATTAATATCTTGACTAGTTTATCCTCCAAACCAATTAATTCTCAATATATCAACTTAACTCTTAAATGCTTCATACTTTAGTTTACTTCTTGGTTTTCCAAGTAACCAAACCCCGATTTAAGGAATTAGACTCCATACTAACTTCTCTTATATTGACCTTCATTCCAAGGTAATCTATTATATAGACCTTTTATTGGCCATAAATTTTAAACCAAGGTTATTGTGTCATGTATCAATTAGTAGTCCCTCTAAATGCTCAATCTATTACTACATAAACACACCTTGAGATAGATAAATCTAGACTCGATAACATTTAATAAAGTCTAAGATTCTCATGAGTCTAGATGTGGAGCTAAGGATTTCTTGGAAATTTGTTTTTCCTTTTGAAGTCTTCCCAAATGCGAAGAGCACTAAAGTAGTTCCATCCTCTTGCCTTTCTAAGGTTTACAAGATTTCGGGGTCTACCTAACATGTGGAGCCATTCTAATTACTTCGATCAAGGAACTTGTACACGATTTAACTAGAATTAACTATAATTTTACGTGTGATCTAAAAGGATCATTAACATGGCTTAAATCTATTTTTGTTCCATTTAGAATTCAAATCTACCTATGGCAATCTCCAAGGATGAAACTTGCTCCACATAGAATATAGATGCGGAGTCCCTCGCAAACCAACTAATTTTAGGTGTCATGTCTAGTCAACTATATTGACTCCATGAATTGATTCACGTGAAGTTACACCCACCATAATAGCAACTCACATAGGTAACGTGTGGCTTGATCTTGTGGTCTTGGAATTCCAACCTAAATTGAATTTACTCAAGAAAATCCATGGGACTAATGCAATATGTCTTAGTCTCTTGATCTAAAAGGATCGTTAACTAGGTTAATTACATTTCACCCCAGAGTACTCTCTAGAGCAACCTAATTTTTGTTTTTTTAGGGAAATTGGTTTTGAAGTAAGTTCTAATCTGATGGTGAGAAGATCTAAGGCTTCATAGAGAGATTTGTCTCAATCTTGTCAATTAGCACATATATATAGCAAGATTCAATTATTTTCAATCGTAAGGACTTGTATACAAATTATTCAAGGGAAAAAGACTAAAAAAAATTGGTACAAAAAATGGCACATCTATGCATATACTAGAGGAAGATTGATAAAATAACCTAAAAATGACACCTTAAAGGTTTATTTTAGTGTCATGATTGTGTCTACAAATTAAACACATCATTATATCCTAAGACTATCTCCAACTAGTCTAACACTGATTAACAATCGCTAGAGTTGGGACTAATCATGCGACAACATGATGGGCAAACAAAAAATGGAAACACACAAACATTGATTGGGCTAAGAAAGGAAAAATGGAAAAGTGACAAATGCACCTTGAAAGACTGGGAAATGCTAGGTTTGGGTTGAGGACTATGTAGAGAGGTTGTAGACTAAATTTAATTAGATTGGAGCTCGAGACTTTGCTATAAGGTCTGCAAGGCAAACTCCTACCAAGAGTTGAATGGCTTAAGATTATAAGACCTCCAAAATTTCTAGGTATCCTCAAAATCAACTTTTGATCAAAACTCGGTATGGACACCAGTCACGAGAATGAGTAGAACATGTTGGTAAAATGCTTAAAAGTATGCCAAATCATATAAAATACACTATGAGAGAGAGAAGAGGTGAAGATTAAAAAAGATCCACATGGAATCAAGATTGGGGACCTACAAAGCTAGAATCAAGAGCCTTCAAGATTTACAAAAGCAAATTTCATGCAATTTTGACACTAGGCTAGTGCTACAAGGTCCACAAGGTGAAGTTTTCCTCTATGCCTAGGCTAGTAGAGAAGTCATGTCTAGTGCCCAAGTTGGGGCCCAACTTGGAGGTGAAGTCCCGCCAAGAGTCAAAATATGATACCTCTATTTAGCCTAAAAATTTATAGTGAGATTCTTCTTAGCTTCTAAGCACTTCTTTGAACTGTCTCTAAGTTTGTTTCTACAGAGATTTCTCTCAAATCCATCGGCAAGCATAAAATATCTAAGGGAACACTTACAAAATAAAGGGTTAAAGGGGAAGTTGCTTTAATCAACCCCCTTGTGGCTTTTCAAACAAGAATAAACATGACATGAAAATACTAATAAAGTATTATCATACAAGTCTATGATAAGTATGTTTTACCCATTCTAAGCATAAACAAATTTGAAGTGCAAAGGCCAACAAAGGGTAACTTGGGAGATGACAAAAAGTGGTCAAATGGAAACAAAAATTAAAAAAAAGTGTAATGGATGGATAAATATTTGAGATAGGGAGGTGGAAAAACTAATTTGGAGTGAAAATAATAAGGTATGTAAAAGTTCTGCAAGAAATGGCGAGACTAGGTGTTTCAAGGCTTGCAATGGTGATGGTGAAATACAAAGACAAACAAACAAAGACCAACACACACAAAACTAATGTCAAACACATTAAGATTGATGTAGGGACTAATATGACTGATATGCAAAAATAGTTTTTTTATTTTTGATATTAATGCAAGCAAAACACAAAACTAGGTGGTCCTATGGTTGCAATGGAGGTGGGAGGAGACGAGTGAGGCAAAAGATGAGTGAAATAGTTTTGGAGGATGAGGGAAATGGATGAGGAGGGTTGATGAATAACTTAAAAGGGAGGTTATGTAAATTAGGCAAAAAAATATGATGAAAATCAAACTATTGAAATGTAAAACCTAAGTTAGCTAGTGCAAAAATATGGAAATAATATATCTCTATTGCTTGTTTTGGTTGTAGGGACTACTAGGAGGTTCATAAAAAAATTGAAATATCTTGATGGAAATCTAACACCTTGTATAAATTCTCTAATCACCAACGTGCATTCACTCTTTTGGAAACTATGGCTCAAAAAATTGCTCATAAGACAAAACTTTACTATTGTAGTGTAAAACGTGAACTTGGGAGGCTTTTTTAATAAGTTTTTGGAGGGAACTAAGGTTGGAAACCTAGTGTGCCTTACTCACATTGATTATTGAATCTTTGGTAAAAATTTGGGTTTGATTAGAGGATGAGGAAACCACCTCTTGACTACATCAAACCTTGAGGCGAAGTCCTTGGGCTCGAAATGACTCATTTTCTTAGGACCAATAGAGGGGAAGGTTTGCCCCACAAGAGTGGTGGTCCTCAATCATGAAAAGTTTTGGAAAGTGATATTTTAGGAGCTCAAAGGTGGTTATTGCACTGGGTTTAAGGCATAACTTCTCATCTAATAGTTCTTTTAAAGGAATACAAAGGTGGGAAGGTGAAAGGGGTGAGGGGTCATGAAAGGGGGTCAACATCTAGGACCAAGGGATAAAAGATAACAAACAATAAATCACAAAATCAAACACATCAAAAGGATCAAGGAGATTATGACAAACTAGGACATGAGTACGGATGATGACAAAGGAAGGTCAAAAAAGGGGTCAAAACACACATGTAACAATACAACTACAACAAGCGGAAAATGTGGCAAAGAAAATTGTAAAGTACGTAATTTTTGATCTCATGTTTTGCCCCCACTTTAGTAGACATATGACTCACTAAGGAAGAAGTTTTCTAAAGTAGAGTGCAATAAATTATAACATGTAAAGGATACATTTTACCATAGGAAAGATACTAGTCTTTGACTTGGTTACGATCTTCTTACTTGTACACATACCTATCCCTAAAAAAGTATCATAGAAAGAGTAGTTATTGTATTTCATTAATAATATGCATCTAACATATACAAAAGGGAACACACACTGAGCAAACATGAAACACACAAAAACACATAAGCGCACACATACATTTATAGGGAAAACACATGCACATGAAAACACACATAAGATGCAACTATGAAAAGCAAATGTAAAATGCATATCTGATATACCTATTATGCCATAAAATGTCAATGGAGTAGTTTAAAAAATACCACAAAAATTTTAACCCTTTTGATTTGGGGAAGAAATCTCTGAAGATCCACTCCATGAAAGGATACAAGGAAAGGAAGTGTGATAGTGACCCATGGCTAAATAGGAGGAAAACCTTGGCTAAATATAATGAAATCACCTTTCCCACCTTGGCCTTTGAGTACGTTGGTGCCAAAATAGTTTTAAATGGTTATGGAGGCTCCTTAAGTGGTTTTGTGACTATTGGGAAGGGGTTTAAGGTAGTTTTGAAGGTCTTATGGTGATTAGAGGACTAAGGTAGCCTAATAGAGGCTACATCACTAAATATGCATATAATCAATATTATGTCCATGTAAACTCAAACCTTAAAGAATTCAACTTAGATAATTATTTTCATAACAACATGAAGGCGGTTGACCTTAATTCAACACTTACCTTATCATAACCACATAACACCAATGCATCCAGAGGATGAACCAAGATCAACAATTGATATTCCATAAGAAAAGCACCTTCCTCCATCATAATCAAACCCTTCATACAAACACAATTGCACTAAAGGTCTTAAGAATCAAGCACACCATCTTGAAGGACCTGTCAAGATGACTACATTAACATGATGAAACGAGACAAGACCATAAAAATCTCTCCATATAAGCCAAGAAATAAGTGAAACAATGGAGTACATATCATAAACAAGACTCCTTAAACCAAGTATATGCCAAAACCATCCAGTGAGTCATAAACCATCAAGTACAACATGTCATAGAAAATGAAGGCATCCAAAATATATGAATCAACTAGGACTAGGGAAGAGCAAATCAACTCACCAACCAAGACCTCCATGAACATCCAAAATGCATCCAAAACCATGTCAAGCAACCAAGACTCCACAATCAAAAGTTTGTCAAAACCTTATCCATTGGACACACAAGCATCAAGCTGACCCAAGTAAAACATATCATAGCTCATCAAGGCATCCAAAACATGCAACTCAACTAGAACCTATGCCATCCAAACAAGCTAAAAAAATGAAAGGGGGGATAAATAAACTCACAAGCTCAAATAAAAAGAGGGGGTCCCCATTTTGCTTGTGAAAAGGATGGTACATGTGTGCAAGACATAATATGACACTTTTCATGACAAGGTTCATTGGGTAGAGTAGTATCCCAAGCTTGTATGCAACCCTAGATCTTCATGACCAACCTCCTAGCATTAGGACTATCCTTTTGTCCTTTGTGATAGAATTTGAACATGTGGCAGCCCTAGGGTCTATTATGACAGTCCCATTAGGTGATGGGGTAGAAAGCATCTATACCATCTTCATCATGGGACCTTGGCAACATTCCTATGACTATTTATGACAATCCTTTTATTAATGCAACAACCTTCAAATCACAATCACAATTACTTTAAACATAATATGATGGGATTTTGCAAATAACAATTGATGTGATTGTCCTAATAGTGTTTATGACAACATTCTTTCTCACATGGCAAGTCATTGAGGTGATGATGATTGTATTTACTTGGACAACTAACCTTTTAACTCTCACAATTGCCTTGGTTTGTGACCACCAACTAACAATGGCTAAAGACAATAAGAAAATTTGGGGACAACATAAGAAAATCTAGTTAAAGACCATCTCATTACAGAGTCAGTTAAGTTTTGAATTCGAATACATATTGGTAACTCTACTAGCAAGAAGGACCCGAAAAATGAAATCATTCCTCTTTTGATATGAGGTGGCGACTCTGAAAAGAATTCAATGAAGAATATCAATACATCTTGTAACAACACCATTTGTAGTCAAAATAAATATGACAGAAGAAGAGGAACTGCTGGAGTTATTAAGGGAAGAGAAAAGACTAATTCAAGAATTGCAGCGATTAAAAGCCAAACAGGATTCAAATTCATCACAATATATATCAGCATCTAGTGAGGATGGGTATGTGAATTCAAGTGATCATTTGATCTCACAAGTGCCTCATGATCCTGACAATAGATATGGTGCATATCATACTCAGCAAGGCAGTTTCACACCACAGGCCTCAAATCAAATATATGTTTCTCCTGTCCCCCGTGGTCAAAGACTAGTGGGCTACCAAGATTATGGATACTATCAACATGCCGAGCATTATCAATATCAAGCCCATCATCAATATAATCATCCATGTCCATGAATAAAAGGGTTTGTCCAAGACATTGATAAACCATTTAACTTCAATAATATCCCAGGTTACCCGAACCGTTATCCTATTGAATTTGTAAAACATATTCCTAGATTCCATGGAGAAGTAAATGAATCACCTCAAAGGCATGTACAATGATTTTGGGATTTTATTGAGGACTTTTAGATTTATCCAGAAGATGTCATCATGAAATGCTTTGCAAGATCATTTGACGGTTATGCAAGAGAATGGTGTAAAAGCTTACCCAGGCAAAGTGTATCCTCATGGGAATATTTCAAAAGGCTATTCCTGAGGCAATTTGATGACAGTTATGAAGATCTTACACTAGATTTGGAGCCACAACATATTCCAACAAATAATGAAATGACATATGATGCACCAGAAGGTGAGAGCATTCTTCAAAATGTAAATTCTCTTGCTGTCCCAGCCCACCCACCTCAATACCTGAATCAATAGTTTGAGGAGGAGGAAGATGAGTATTTACATATTCAAGAAAGAGGACAAACTCTCGATGAAGCAGAAGTGTGCATATCTAAAAATAATTTTCAGATCCATTCAAACCCCTTGTATGATGACATAACAGAAGATGATGAGATGATACTTTGCCAAGATATGCTGGAACAAGAATTTCATGTGTATTTGAATCCAATTTATGAAGAGGATGAGGCATTTTCAAATAATCAAAGTGATATGTCATCTTGTAATCATGCTGATGAAATGAGTATATTTGATTTCAATGATCTTGAGTGTTGTGGTAATGATGAAAAAGATGAAGAAAATAGTGCAAGTGATTTCTGGAAAAACTGTGTTTGATTTTTGAGACAAAAAAGCAAACACAGTTTTTCCAGAAATCACTTGCACTATCATCATGGACTGTGGAAATATCATGACTAAGATGAAGAAAATGTCAGCAATGTGATGGATGAAGAAACATGCTCATTCAATAGTGAACAAATTTCAAATTTACTTACTGTAGAATATCAAAAATATGCACATAAGGATGATTCTAAAATTCCATGCCCAATATACATTTGCTTTGACGAGGATGATGAACCACATGATTGGTGTGAAAGAACAGAATCAGGATTACATTCTGATGAAATAGAAACAATTGGTGACTGTGAATTTCATTGCAGCAATTTTCTATAGATGCATACTTCTATTGAATCTTGTGGTGATGGAGTTTTAAGATCACAATTATGTGGACAAGCTACATGTGATGCTAAAAATAGTAGTGATGTTTTTGGATCTGATGTAGTGCCATTAGATGGTGCCTACATTGAAGAAAGTGGATGTCAAATGCAACTTGATTTTTTCCACTTCCCAGTCCATATAGAGAGCCATCAGTTGGTGGATGATAGCAAGTATGATTACACAAGACATCATATAGAATTTGGGTCTGGCCTATCATACAAATATGAGACTTTTCAGATTATGTGTGTTCTTCATGTGCACAGTGATGAAGAATATACCAGCAACATTGAACATAGTAAATTGATCAAAGATATGAATAGATTCAACCAAATAGATATCAATGAATTTTTCAAATTGATTTCACTACAACGTGATGAAAACCAAGTGTATGACAGAGGAAGATATGTGCTTTCCTTTTTCCTGATGGCCTTGTGCCATCAATTATGGTGTGGTTTTTAAACCATATCAGTCTAGGAAAGAAGTGACATTTGGACTCTATTGCTTAATGGAGTAGGCACTTAGTCTGCTCCTCAAGAGATCTGGGATCTTGCTATGCCCACAAGGGGCATACATCCCAAATAGAGCCACTATTGGGACCTAAAATTTCCTACCATTTTTTGCAAAAAATTTAGGTTCCCATGATGAACAATCTGACTGCATCACTCAGCAATGCACCTGCACATTATGCTCACGTGGCCTACTTTGAAGCATTATAATTCGAAGCCTTTTCATCTTCATGAAAAATCACTTTACAAACATGTTTATCTTCCATATGTGAGTGAGCACACCTAATTTTAGCTTCCTACGATCAGATTTAACTGAGTTTTGAAGCATAAAGTTGAAGAGTTATGGTAAAGTTTGCTGCTTGCACAATGTGAAATCTGCTTGGGAGGTCAACATTGGAGGCCAAAATCTAGCAGTTGGATGATGTTCATGACGAACCAATTGGTGCCTCAGATTTGCATTATGATAAACTACGTTCATGCCAATTTTCAAGAACCTAGCACTTCGTTTGCTATTACAAGACACAGATAACCTTAAGAAGTGAGTAAATGATATGCCTAACAATAAGGATTCCGTCACGTACAATCCTCCACAATGCAAATCACTTGATTTTAAATTTGTTATATATTCACTGAATCTTGGGTTTGTTGCACCATGATTATAGTTAGATACAATGGAAAAGGTGATCATAGTGTTCATTTGCAATCTTTTAATGTGAAATTTTTAGTTTTTACATACAAGGATAAGGACTTAACTAAGTTATTTCTAAGAACCTAAGAGAATGTGTTATTCAATTGTTTATTCTCTACCTCTAGGTGCAATATATTCTTTTGATGAATTAGCCACTACTTTCTCAAATCACTTTCACATCAATATGTGCTTAAAAATAATCATGAATGATTTGACCAAGTGTGGTAAAATAAGAAATGATCCTATCAATAATAATGTTATTCACTTCCAATGTTTGGGTGGTAAACTTAAGCATTAATTTCATGACGATGAGATCCAAAATATGTTTCTTGAAGGACTCCTTCCTATTATTAAGAATAATATACACTCGAGTAGCTTTCCTCTTGTCAAGACATGTGCACTCACTTGAAGAATCTTGAGGTCAAACTGCTTTCATCTAACACACTTAAGTATGGATCATCGTCATCTTCTACATCTTCTTACCCTTCTTAATTTCAAAAGTCTAATATGTTTTCCAAGGGTAACTATTCTAAAGAAACAAATGACAATGTGTATTGAATGTGGCTACTACATCTAGTGTACTATCTGTAGACACCTAAATTTGACAGTGTCTTAACGTCACATCCTATCATCATTTAGTTCATCCTACCATCACTGAATTCTCCTAATATCACCTAATTTATTCCTCTTTCCCACTTCCTAGCATTAATTAAATAATTTATAATTATTTAATTAATTAATCAATTAATTAATTCTTTTAAATATTTCAAATACTAAATAAATAAATTAAATATTTATTTAATTAGCTAATTATCCATTCATATATCCCCTTCAATTTCCTTCCATTTCTAACTCATGTGCATCTAATTAATTAAATTAATTAGATAATTCTATTAATTATCCTTTCACATCCTATCATATCCTTCTTGATTTCTTTCCATTTTCTAACTAGTGTGCAACTAGTTAAAATAAATAAATAATTATCTTATCATATCTTCTTCATGATTTATCCTCATCCTTATCCTACTTTTTTCTAAAAATCTTATCCTTATCAATCCATCAAAAAAACTATAAATTAAACCTTTCGCAGGCCATAATCATTCATCAGTTGAACTCAAACTTATGCTGTTGAGTTGAGCACCTTACACTCATATTCTTAACCAAATCGATCTTGGAGCACAACCGCCATCACTAGTGAAACGAAGTTGCATTGGTGAGATTATTTATTATTTTTACTCTTTTGCATGCAACTTTAGCTCAATCGAAGGTATGGTTTAATTTAGATTAAAGGGTTTAATACTATTTTAATCTCTTTTTTTGTTCTAAATTAAGCATATACACCATCTTTCAAGCCTCAAGCTTTTAGAAAGTTTACTATGCTACAAGATTACTTGGACGCCATGCTTCAAAGTTTGTTAATCTCTAATACGATCACTCTTATTTGTCCATTAGATCCAGCTTGACATATACTTAATAATTTCAACAAGAGTGTATTTTGCAACTTCCATGGAATTAATAGACACCATACATAAGGTTGCATGGATTTTAAACACAAAGTAAATGATTTGATTGATAATAATATGATTCATATAAAAGGTTTTAGTAATAGGGTAAATCCTTTTGTTGCTCCCCCTAATCAAAATTTGAAGAATTATAATAATCCATTTCTAAATCAGACTAACAATGTTAATGCATCTTATGAACAAGATTCCGTTCCTATGGAGAATGCACATGTTGATAGATATTTTGTAGATGATTGTTTTGTTGGTTCTCATACACATGCACATATGGATACTTTTATAGGTACAATATTGTCTAGAGCTACATCTTCCTCTTCTCCTACTATATTGATCATGTTAAAATAGATGAAATCCCATGAAATAATTATTATGGTCTATTATATGTTCTAGGTGAAATACATGATAACATCATTGGTGACATCCATATAGATGCAATAAATCAATACGACATATGCACTAAAGATTTATGTGTTTCCAAACATTTGAAGCCAATTTCTTACATCCAATCACTAGTATCCTTAACAATGGGTAATGGATTGTTGATTAACACTTTTGGTTATGCTATACTATCCCATAAGGTTGGACCTAGAAGTATCTATATTATGCCATGTCATTCTGGCTTCCGATAGATTTTCTATACTACTTGGTAGACCTTGGTAGGAACAATTGAGAGTTTTACCTTCGGTTATGCATCAATGGATAAGAGTTATTTATGAAGGTAGATTTGAGAATATTAAACAAGATTCATATGAGCCTCTTGTAGAATTAAGCCATTTTACTTTAGATACTTATATTCCCACTCCCAAGGAATCTCCAAAAGGGAGTGAAAAGGATCTTCATGAGATGTATCAAAGGAAAATAGAATCACAAAAGGAAAAAAAAGAACAAAAGATGGTAAATAATGAAGCCAACTATACTTCATCATTTGTTCCACAAAAGCAAGACAAAGAAGCTAATAAGATATTAGAAATACTAGTGTTTCATGCAACAACTACTACATGGATTCCAAAGTAAAATGTGATGGTTCATGAAGTATAAAATCCTCCTATATAGCCACCACCAAAGAAACAAGAAAGATGGTTCAATAAGTCCTACAGTTCCACTATTTAGTAGTGCTTTCACTAAGAGGATAAATTCTTATCAAGAAGAGACTCGTGTGATTGTAAAGGCAAATGATGTCATTGAAGAGGAAGATGTTGGTGTTACATTTTGGGATAGGGACAATCTTTTGGAGGTAATCCTTCTTATGTTCCACAAAATATTGAGCACTATTTATCTATATACTATTAGTTTTTATTTTGTTTCTTACACACATCTTTACACTCTGGCCTTTTTGCTTATACCATGTTTGTTGTGTCTTTTCAATTCTCATTTCACCTTCTATATCATGATTTATGTTTTGTCTCCTCAATTGGGGGACACGTGTGCTCTATATTTTTTTATGATTGATTGTGTCAAAATTTTAGTTTCTATGATTGTTTATATCCCCTTGTTACCTTTCCATGCTTTTCCAAATGTTTTATTTGACTCTTATGTTTGTTCACATCCCATGTTTTACTACCTGGTTTCACTTGTTCCTTATTTACATGCTCTTGTGATGTTATGTCACATGTTTCATTCCAGTTTTATGTTACATGATCTTATGATGTTCTTGTGATTGTTATATTCCATCACTATGATGTTGCTTACATGGTATGATTACCTTTATCGTTATCTTAATATTTTCTATGTTTACTTGTCATGCTCATGACTCCATGCTTTACCATGTTTGCATCTTATGACCTTTGTCATGTTTATTATATTTATCATGCTTATGATTGCATGTTATGAATATTGTCCTTATCATGCTTAGATCCCAAGATTATATATTACAATCCTTGTTATGACTACATATTTTATATTCTATTGACACTTACATGATCCTTATCTTGCCCTTGGGGCCATCTTTATCTTACCATTTTCGCACATTGTGGGGATACCTCATACACATATTTTAATGACTGACATACTTCCATGATCAAACTGTCTTGTGTTTAGGCCATCCTTATCATATCATTTGCCTATATTGGGGGTAACCTTATACATATACCTTCACTCTTAAATCTCCTATTATTATTTTCTTTGATATTTCTTATCTACCATTTATAGCTATATTTATCATTTGCCCATATTTCCCAGGGAACCCTTTACACACAACTTGATGATTATCTCCAACTTATATATTTACATGCTTATCATGTGATGATGTCTTTTGATATAATACAATACTTTAGCATGCTTATCTATTTTCTCCTCTCCTCCAATTCGTTGCATCTTGTGTATAGAACCAATTGGAGGGGGCATATACCATTGTTCCTTTGTGAATTATGTTTTATAGTGACAGGCTCATATGCATTCTTATGTCTAAGGGAGCCTTTTCTAGTCAATCCATCTATGTTGTTAGAATATTTTACACAATCAAAGTTTTGTAACACTTTCCATGACATGCAAGATCTCTTATCCCTTCTTCCCTACTTTTACTTTTTCAAAGATAGCTTGTTCTCAAGCAAGTTAAAATTAATGTTATTCTCAATTTATGTGACAAATGCTACTTATTACATATTTTCTTTCTATTTTATAATTTCCAATGGAGGTCTCACATGGAAATACTAATTGAAGAATGGTCCACTAGTTTACATGGACCACATATCCTTTTACTGTTTAAAATATATACTTTTACATGTTGATTGCTTATTTTACTTTGATTAATATCTGCCTAGTAATTCACATGTACACATCAATGTTGGAAGGGGAAGGAAATTAATCGTGAAAATTGCATACCCATGTAAATTTGCCTTGTGTTTTGGGTTTGCTTTGATTAAGATGTCCTAAATGTAATAATTAACTTACAAGTGGCATATTCATGTGTGAATTCCACTCATATCTTGATCCTTGTCATCAGTAATCCCTAGAGTTACATTCTAAAACCCAATATTTATTATTCCCTGCTCTAAATTGAATACATGGGTGTAGACCTAATCTGGGTCAATTCCATAATCATGGACCTAATCCCCTGAATTTTAAAATTTAAAATTCAAAGTTACCCATTATCGACCACTTCACTAGTTGTTGTGAGGTAACCTAGCACATGTTTTGCTAACTTGTGTGCTTAGTTGTTGTATTTAAAGACACTCACTCATTTAAAAATCATCTAGGAATTAATTGAACACATCTAGATTTTAATTTTGCCAAAGGCATAAAAAGGAATTTAGTGCACAATCAAAGCATTCATCAAACCACATCATCTTAGGTTTGTTGCATGCTTATTTGCTATCTTTGAATCATCGCTTAGAGTTGTAAAACCACCCCATCCAAGGGTTTGATTGAGGATAACTTGAACTTTGTGATTTAGTAAATTCCTAAATGCCTTTCTAAGCATCATCAGTTGTTACTACATTTAGATATCAAGGAAGTGAGGTAAACATGTCGTAGACTACAAGAATCATCAAGATCAAGTCCATGAATGTAACAACCCAATTGGGCTACCAAAAATTAGACTGAAACATGTTCTTTTATATTAATAGATTAAAAGTGATTAATATCTTGACTAATTTATCCTCCAAACCAATTAATTCTCAATATATCAACTTAACTCTTAAATGGCTAGTCAGGGTATTCTCAAAAAGGATGAAACATGCTCTGTTAAAAGAACTTGTGAAGGGGATGAGAGTAAGACTCATAAAAAGCTGAAAGGGAACCAGGTGGTCGAAGGGGTACATTATGTGGTGGCAGATTTAAAATTTGTGTATATGGATTTATTTGGTAAGCAGGAAGATAAAGGGACTAGGGAGATTGGTGGGGTGAAAAACAAGAAAATTCCATAGGTGAGAAGGTCCAACCGTATTGCAGGTATTCAACCCAATGACCCTAAGGGAGTTGATGTGTCTAGAAATTTTGAATTTGAAGAGGAAATTTTCGTGGAGGACATTGGCACTCTTGGAGTCTTTCGAGAGAAGGAAGGCAATAACTTATTCCCCAAGATGAATACTCCTTATTCTGAGGATGAAGAGGAAGTCTAGGTTCAACCGGAGGAAGATGAAGTCTGATGGAGATTGATTGTCATTAATGACAAAAGGGTGTTGAGATTGACTATCATTGTCATATGTCATTATTGATGATATTGTTGATGGATGGTGTTAAGGTTCTGGTTGTTGTTGATAGTTTTATGCTTCAGGAGATTATGTCTTAACATCAGATTCAGTAGATTTGCTGTGCCATTAGGTTCAGGACTAATGTCAATTCAAGGGTGTTAGTCTCAGGAGTTGGAAGATCAAGATATGTTTGATGGATGGTGTCTTTCATTGATGATGCAAAGGATGCAAAAGATTCATAAGGGTGCTTACTTTTATGGCTCATGTTAGCAGGATGATATTGCAGGTTATGTCAATAGAGTTGATGTGTCTCACATGAGTTGAAGATTGCACTTCATTATATGATTGTCTTCTTCTCTTTTCATCAAAGATGCCTTCTTGAAGAGTCTTGTATTGTCATGATGATGTGATAGCATGAAGCCATGCAATGGAGGTCACATAATGTGGATTTAAAGGTCACAGAATGCAGTGATGGTGGTTGAAATTGCAAGAAGGTCAGTGGTGAATTCATCATCAGGAAATCAGATCAGGATCAGGATAAATTGCTTCATATGGTGTTCATTGGACTTATTGATATTCTCTCACAGTTGGTGATGGATTTTATCATCTTGATCACATAGCTTATGGCTCAAAATATTCACTTGGTTTATTTGTTTTTGTTGATGCAAAGATTGTTGAGGTTGCAAAGATTTTTTCAGGATGTCTTAGGATAGGAGCAACAAGGTGTTCTAAGAGGTATGATGCAATGCATATGTATTGTGACAAGATGCAAGGCAGAGAAGACATAAAGATTTCATAACATGGTTATGATGATTATGATCTTCAAGGATATACTCATGTCTCTCAATTCATGTTGTTGTCAGAGACTACAATGATAGAAAGTAAAGTATTCTTGACTGAGGTATTTAATGGTCAGGAAGTCTCCATTATCAGATTTATGCAATGAGAGATGAATCTAAACAAATGGTCTTAATATTTATCAAAGATTGAATTTGCTTTTCCAAATCTACCCGTCATATATTTAAATGCACTTTTTTGTTTTAACTTGTTTTTGACCTGAGATCATAGGTCACTTCACTTAAAAGAACCTGCAGAAGGGGTGTTATAACATGGTTGGAACCGGCCCTCTCTTTATGCCCTAACCGATATCTTCGGTCTTTACATAAGTGGATGGGCGCCATTTTAGAATCAAAGGACTTCTTTAAAATTTAAAGGGCGCGAAAAACATGATCAATGGTGATCATTCAAAATGACCCTGACCCCTAGGTGTTATGTTTGACGTGCATTCAAACATCAGAATTCTGTGACAGTTCAAATAGGCTATTTTTTAGTCTTTGAAAAAGCAAATTTTTTGAGAGATTTTTTCTATTTTTAAAAGGGCAAGTGGGTCTTATTTTTCTCTCTCGTGAAATAGAGATAAAAAGAAAAGGTATTTTTATAAAGAATCTGCAGAGTTTTTTTTAGAAAGAATATTAAACAAAAGGAAAATGCTTTTATTTAGAAAGAATATTAAACAAAAGGAAAATGCTTTTATGAAGATAGGCCTTTTAGTGCCTTTATTTTTCTTATAGAGATGGGTAAAAAAGTTTGAAGATGTAAGATATTTTTTAGGGCAGTATTGAAGTTTATTTGCAAAATAAGAAGATCAATTGGTGGAGATTGCTTTTATTTGTAGTCAAAGAATTTTATTACTATTGAAGTCTTTTTGTAAGATATGAAGAGTCATTTTGCAGGTTGTAGAATATTGAAAAATTTTAAGGGAGAAGGATTTCAAAGAGAAAGAATGATCACAGAGAATTTGAAATGATCTTGCAGGATAAAAAATAATGGTGCAGAGAAGAAAATATATATGCAGATGAGCATACAAGGAAGAGGGATATACTTTTAGTTTTACAATTTCTTCATGAACGGAAATTGTTTTGCAGAGAAGAGGAACATCAAAAGTTTTTTCATTCATAATAATATTTCAGGTGCATTGAATGGGTGTGTGAACCAATATGCAGAATTGAAGACAATTTATGTGATACAGATTGAACCATGCCAAGTATGAAAATAATATGAAATTGGTTGTGCATCAGGGGAATCAATTTGCAGAGATAAGAGTGTTGTAAATTTGTTTACAAAGATTTGTTAGAGGAGCTTGTTTGCAGAGGTGTGTAAAAGGAGTTATTTTGTATGGTCTTGACTTGAAAATCAAATAGGAGGTATAAGGGTGTATGATGAAACACAGAGTGTATATTGGTGGAAATCAGATTGAGGTGCAATCATTTCTTGCACACTAAGTTTTATGTTTTGATAATGGTGATTGTATTTTCCAGTGAGGTACACTATATGCTAGTGAGGCATCTTGTAAAGCTAGTGAAGCTTCTTTGGTTAGTGAGACCTTTGTGTAACCAGTGAGGTTTTGAATAAGCCAGTGAGGCGGTTTTTGAGTGGTTTTTCTACCCCAGGAGGGTTTTCCACTCGTGAAAAACTTGTGTCATGATTCTTGTTAATTTCCTCTGTGTGTGTATATTAATATTTTGCTCATGAGTTTTTTGTTTACATCTTTCATTATCAGTTATGTGCATATGTGTAACAAATCAATGATATCTTTCTCTCTTTGTGTCTTGAAAGTTAAAGTTTGCAAAAAGGTTTCAAAATTTATACAATACTGATTCACCCCCCCTCTTAGTGTTGTCTTGGACTCCAATAGAAGTCCATGTTCAACCAGTGGATAAAAAGAAATGTTACAGGTGTGAGAAAACTACCAAGGAGATTGCTACTCTTAAGACCAAGGTGACCGATATGGAGAAGAACTGGAGGGTTACTGCTACTTCATTTTTGGTTATGTAGGAGCTGGAGACCAAGATACATGGAACTAGTGTTCACTGTATGGGTGATTATGACGAAATGTTTAAATTCCTCACTCAAGACAGGGCTAATGTTTGCCCTTAGTTTCTCTTGCTTTGTTTGTTATTTCGGGTTTTTGATTAAGTATTGTTTGTCCTCTATGAACTCTGGTTTCTATATTGGTTATTAATCTACTGTGTTGTTTCTAGCTAGTGTGGGCCTTTTTTGCTCTGCCTTTTGAGTTGTTTTTGTAAAGGGATCAAGACCCTTTTTTCCATCTTGCTTAATCAAAAACTTAACTCTTAAATGCTCCATACTTTAGTTTACTTCTAGTTAGCGTATTACTTGGTTTCCCAAGTAACCAAACCTTGATTTAAAAAATTAGACTACATACTAACTTCTCTTATCTTGACCTTCATTCCGAGGTAATCTATTATAAGGCCTTTGATTGGCCATAAATTTTAAACCAAGGTTATTGTGTCGTGTAACAATTACTAAGGGAGAGGGCCCAGTTGCCGCCCACACCCCAATAACCACTATGTTTTTGTGCACTTGACCCCCCAATTAAATTTTTAAAAAGAACCAATACATGTAAAATACCAACCTAATAAATTAACACAAATGCACCAATACATGTTCACAACATTTATACATGTTCACAAATGCACCAATACATGTTCACAACTCCAATAAATTAACCAATGAAATTAAGACAAGTGCACAAATGTGATGACAAGCGGTTACTGGCACATTGTTGCGCATGTATGGGGCGACATGTTGAAATGACACTTTTTTGACCCATGTGCACATAATGCATCCTATAGGGAAATGTATAAGTGCCCAGAAGCTGAAAGAATAGCTTTAAGCTCTTCGGTTGCATACGGAGAAACCCAAAAAAAATTGTCGAAATCCGATATATGTAACTATAAGCTTGATGTATGTGTGCGAAGTTAGGGTGGGCGGCTACTGGGCCCTCTCCCTTAGTCTCCTCCAAATATTCAAGCTATTGCTACATAAACACGCCTTGAGTTAGATAAATATAGACTTGACAACATTTAATAAAGCCTACAATTCTCATGAGTATGGGAGATGCGGAGCTAAGGACTTCTCTAAAATTTGTTTTTCCTTTTGAAATCTTCCCAAATGCGAAGAGCACTAAAATACTTCCATCCTTTTGCCTTTCCAAGGCTTACAAGATTTTCGGGTCTACCTAACATGTGGGGCCATCCCGATTACTTCGATCAGGGAACTTGTACACAGTTTAACTAGAATTAACTATAATTTTATGTTTCGGTTCCTCGATCTAAAAGGATCATTAACATGGCTTAAACCTATTTTTGTTCCATTTAGATTTCAAAGGCGCTTTTGGCAATCCCCAAGGATGAAACTTGCTCGAGATAGAATACAGATGCGAAGTCCCTCGTAACACAATTGATTTTAGGTGTCATGTCTAGTCAACTATATTGACTCCATGAATTAATTCACGTGTAGTTACACCTATCATAATATCAACTTACATAGGTAACATGTGGCTTGATCTTGTCATCTCCGGAATTCCAACCTAAATTGAATTTACTCAAGAAAATCCATGGGACTAATTCATTATGTCTTAGTCTCTAGATCTAAAAGGATCATTAACTAGGTTAATTACATTTCAGCCCAGACTACTCTCTAGAGCAACCTTAATTTTTTTTTAAGGAAAATTGGTTTTGAAGTAAGTTCTAATCTTATGGTGAGAAGATCTAAGGCTCCATATAGAGACTTGTCTCGATCTCATCAATTACTACAGACATATAGCGAGATTCAATTCAATTCATTTCAATTGTAAGGACTTGTATACAAATTATTCAAGGGAAAGACTAAGAAAAATTGGTGTAGAAAATGACACATCTATGCATATACTAGAGGAAGATTGATAAAATAAGTTAAAAATGACACCTTAAAGGTTTATTTTCATGTCATGATTGTGTGCACACATTAAACACAAATCATTATTTCCTAAGACTATCTCCAACTAGTCTAACACTAATTAACAATCACTAGAGTTGGGACTAATCATGCGACAACATGATGGGCAAACAAAATATGGAAATACACAAACATTTATTGGGCTAAGAAAGGAAAAATGGAAAAGTGACTAGAGAAAATGCACCTGGAAAGATTGGAGGTTTGGGCTGAGGACTATCTAGAGAGGTTATAGACCAAATTTAATTAGACTCGAGACTTCTCTACAAGGTAAGCAAGGCAAACTCATACCAAGAGGTGAATGCCTTTGTTGGCTCTCAAAAACGTAGGTTTTTAAACCACAAGAGGGTGCCAGTCTCTTGATATGCTTTTGGTCAACAAGATAGGGTTTATGCAACTGAAAACCCCCTTCTCTTTAGGCTCTGCTAGGCCTAGGCGGGTGTACCTAAATGATAAAGCAGATTTAGAAATATAAATGGATTCTAATTGAGGCAATTCTACTCACTATGACACGTGGATGTGAGATAATTATAGAGCTTTCTTACTAATTACTAATGAAAGTGTTTGAATTGTCAAAAGTTTGGACTGAATTTGTATTAAGTGTTCTAAAGTTTGATCAGTACCTAATCTATTGGGTGGATGGAGTCAAATGGACGAATGATGATTATGGAGAGAGATGTGTAGGATTGGTTGATCTACTTTGCAACTTAACTCTAACAGTTGGGCACTTTTAAATATCTATACCTTATACAAACGTGCAAGTATATCAGTTATTTGGACTCTTCTTAATGATCCCAGTGATATCCCCTTATGTTACTGTGAAGTTGTGAAAGGAAAATGTGAGGAGAAACCAATTAAGACAATTTATTTAAAAGGATTTTAATCTAGACAGGAACCAATCAAAATAGATTGCTCAAAAGGTAATTTTAATCCTTCTGCACACAGAAACCAATCAACAACATCACACAACTACAGCAAATGCGTATTGACAAATCAAATGTATTCTCACACTTAATTTGAATAACATAAACAACCACTTGCAAACACCTTCTCCATTATATTTATCTTGGAATGCTATGCATTATAACAACATTTTATGATATGAAATGGATGGGCAGAATGGATGAACCTATTTACTACTAGTGATCTTTTAACCTACTACTATTGATGATGATCTTTTGATTTCATCTCCCATTTATATTGCACATTTCTTATCCCTGAGGCATGGGATGAAATAGAACCCATGTTGGGAAACCCCTGGCTCCATCAGTAGAGGCCTTAGCTTGCACCTAATGCAACCAAATTGTGAGAGATCGTAAACATCATTGTCGTGCTACAACTCGAGAGTGTGCTACTAATGTGTAGCATCTCCCTAAGCGTCCTCCTCCTATGCAATTATTGCTTGATCTTGCCCCTCCTTCGATTCCTCAACCTCCTATTTTTGAGCATGTGTCTCTTCCATCTCCCACCCATGTTCTTCCATAGCTAGACATAGATGAATGCCACCCCAAAGGGTGCAAGTAGTCTTATCTCCTTCCATGAAGGACCCTATCCTCCCTTCCATTCCTAATATGCCACCTTTCATTGAGCCTTTAGACCTTCCCAATGTATGTGTTATCTCTAGCACCACCCTCGCTGCTCTTGTACTTTTGTAGCATACCTGCCATGCAGTCTTCCCTAATATCCTCTGTCTTGCTACCATTGATATAGACATTCCTCGTCCGTCACCTAAGCATAAACCCAAGCAATACCTCACCCCGTCATTCCACAAGCCTAAGCACATGCTACCATCTCTATCACCTCTAAGCCCTTCTACATCACTTCATCTAGCTATGGAGAATGTTCCTCCATTCATGACTCTTAGTGCTCGTGTTTCTGTCAATAAGACTAATGAGCCATGGTTAGTACACAATTTAGATAGTGACTCTGTTGATTCCTCCCCTATAGAGAAAATCATTGAGTTTGTTCCAGATATCCCCTCATTGTCCATGATCTTCACCAGATCATTGGAAATTACTTCTACTAATGTTCCAGAGCATCTTGCTCCCATTGTTGATCCTCTGCACTTGGTACTAGGGGAGTCTACTTGTATCACAGAGCTTGATGTGGTCCCATTGTCATCTCTTCCTTTGTCCCCCTATGTTGGTCAAGATTGGGAGCATGAAGATTTGATAATTCCTGATCCATGAGGCTATACTTTCATCTCATGTGTTTTTATGTGATTTCATGATTTCTTGTAATGTCTTCCTTGTGAATGTGTATTTATGTTTGTCAGTTCTTCCTGGAGGACCTATGATACCCTAGTAGACATGTGGATATAGGAGGAAATAAACTATTGTGACATTCTTCTCTTTATCCCTATATTCTTCTATATTTTGTACACTTGTTTATTTTTGACATTTTAGGGATGATGCAAAGCGTTGGAAGATTTAACTTCCTTCCATGTTGACCCAATTTTTTTTTTTAATTTCTTTTCTTTTGACATTCTTCCTTTGTGCTTGTAGTTCTACGTGCTTGGGGGATGATGACAATTATTTTAGTTGTCCCTTGGTGATTCCACTCCCAAATGCATACTGATCCCAAAGCATGTATATCCCTTAGTGTTCTTCATGATGTTTCTTGTTTTTATGTGACGTGTTTGCATTGCTCCATGTCATCCCATGCTTACACAAGCTTTTGTGTGTCAGGCTTGTAGGATCACCTTTTTTTTTCCTTCCTTTAGGGGCATCTCCCTTTTTCTTTCTACTGATGCAACTTTTGGAACATATCTTCCCATATAGATATGCTTCCTACAAGCTCTCTTCCCCTTTTCTACCTTAAAATCAATTACATACAGATTCTTTATGCAATTATTTTAAGGTGGGGGCATACTTTTACACTTTACATTTTCACACACACCACATTGATGGTACACTCTTTGTAGTATTCGTTCTTGGTAGTGTTTGTAGCTTGTGGTCCTAAGAAGATGCACTTGCTTGGCCTGACCATGCTTTCAACTACTCTTTTAGCACTTTTTGTGAGTCACCTAACAATGTAGTTTGTTAGTCCTAGTGGCCTCATAAGTTTGGTATGTTTCCTAGCTCTCCTAGTGTGCTAGCCCCAAAACCATACTTGGCATCCTTCTAGCTATCATAGTGTGCTAGAAATTCCCCCTGCATTTTGTTTTCTTTACTTTCTCATGTGTGATGTGTGTTAGTTTGTTTTTAAATTTTTATAGAATGTGTATTAGATTATATGATTTGCTAACCTTGATGTTTGGGAAAATCATATCTGATCTAATCCTTTTTAGTATGATAATGTATATGTCAATCTAATATTTCCTCTTATGCATTTTTATTGTCTAATATTATGGTTTTGTAGGTTTTCAGCCTGGGGGAATCACTCCTCTGCTTGAAGAATCCTCTGCAACCTCTATAGTATCCTTTTAAGGTAAAAAATTGGTGATGTTATTTCCTTTTCTATTTTAGCTTGCGTATACATGTAGTGTCATAAGCTTGCTAAAGTGAGGGATAAATGTAATGTCAAAAATTGCATACCCTTGCAATTTCACGCTACATTTGTGACCACTTTGGTGTTCGCTCCCCTAGTTTGTTTCTAGGTTCATTTTAGCCATGTCTTGGAGTTTTTATCATAACCACACATGCTTTTATGCTATCCTCAATACTTTGTGTTTATTTTTGTGTAATTGTTTAATGTTTTGTAAATATCTCATCATCTGATGGTATTTCATGTGATCAAGAACTGAAGTTGCCTAGACGTGAGTGCTTAGCACGGACATTTGCATGGCGCGCTAGCGTCTCGCATCTGTTTGATGCTAGGTGAGCATTTTGAGTGTTACTAGCCACTTCCAATGATGATTCGATTCTAGTAATGCTCCTTCACCACTCATAACATCTCTTTGAACTCTATCTTTGGGTTTTTCCATCTTTTGTGTAGTTTTTTGAATTTTGATTTTCATGCAATATGTTGTGAACTCTTGTTTTGGCTCTACAATTTTTTGTGAACTATTGTGAAGATTTCTTTCTCTCTCGGTGATCTCCTATAGATTTCTTAGTGTTTCTACAAGTCTATAGTTCAACTATACTCTTTTGGTACATTTTTACGTGATCTCTTGGAGGTTTTGTGTTCTCTTTCATAGGGTTTTATGAAACCATTGCTAGCTAGTTGAACTTTTCATTTTGGGAAAAATTTCCTTCCTCTATAGGTGATAGAGTTTCATAATACTCTCTTTAAATTTCTTTGTATTTGTGTAACCCCATTGTTTGAGATTTCATTGTGTGGTTACATTCCATTTTCCTAAATATTTTCATAGATATTTGTGCTAGATATCATGGTGCATCCTGTCATATGCTAAAGCAAACACTCGGTTGTTCAAAATAGTTGGCATCTTGTGCAAGATTCATAGAATGTACCTCAACAATCACAACCATTCATTCCCTATCATATGAAATCCACCTAGCCCTTCATCATATTCACCCCTTTATCATTAACATTCATTATCCATTTCCCCCCTTCATATACTAATTTTCATGTCTTTTATTTTCATCATCCCTAACTATCTCTTTTCATCATCATTAATTCCCTCCTCCATCATTTGCAACCAAGCTTATTAACATCCATATTTTCCATTCATCCCTAACATATTTACTAACTATCTTTTTCATTCATTTTGAGAGCACACCCATTTTGGTCAAATCCACCCATCCTCTTTAGAGGGAATCCTTACACCAAATCATCTAAAACCAAGACCAACATTCCAAACCAAAAACCCATCCAAGCGTTGAAGTATCAAAACCCAACCATCAATCATAATTCAATCAATCCAATCAATCAGCTTCAATCAGTCAATCAATCAAATCTAAATTATCATTAATACGCCCGAAGCGTTGAAGTATCAAAACCCAACCATCAATCATAATTCAATCAATTCAATCAATCAACTTCAGTCAATCAATTAATCAAATCTAAACTATCAATCAATCTTAAAATTAACATCCCAATGCTTGGGGCATATTATCACCAATGTCCTCCCACTAAATGCCTATATCTACTTTCTTTGAAACAACATTACTTTTAATCACAACACCTTTCAAAGAGGGGAAAAATGTAGACACCTAGAATTGACCACATCCTAACAACACATCTAACATCACAATAGTAATACCACTTTTGATACCATCCTATGCACATCCTAACAACATTTGCATCATATAAACACTAACAAATTAGATTTATCTAATTAATTAGGATTAGCTTTTTAACATTCCCTCCATCATCAAATTAATTAATTAAATCATATTTATTTAATTAAACTCATTTCTTACATTCCACTCCACTAATTAATTAAATAATCTTATTATTTGATTAATTAGTCTAATCCCAATTAATAAAATAAATCAAATCTAAAATCATGTCCTACTCCCAAATAAATGAATTAAAAATTCAAAAAGTCACACGATTAACTAAAAGACAAAAGTCAAACAATTAAAAATCTCCACCATCCATTTCTATACTACATCTTTAAATCCTAGCCATTCACTTAATGATAAGTTCTATAAGCTTCTAACCTTGCCCTAACATCCTCTCACTCACTCCTAACTATCCATTCATCTTTAATCTCAACCATCTATCCTTTTAGCTTCACCTAGAAGCTTCTACCCTTGCTCTAATTCATCTCATTCCATCCTAGCCATCCATTCTAATCAAATCTCAACCCTCCATCCTATCATCCAAACATATGTAAATCAACTCTCATCCTCAACCAAATCAAGAGGAAGATAGAAGAATTTACAAGTATATGTTGCTAATTTGAAGAGCAACCAACATCTCCACATCAAGCATCTAAGAGCATATCCAACACATCCCAAGTTTGTATTTGATAATTGTTTGCTGATTTTCCATTGTATTTGCATTCCCAGTTTTCTCAATTTGACGTTATGCATGATTTAGAATAATGGTTTACTTGTTTTAATCTCTTGCCTTTCATTCTAAATTATTCATATACAATAACCTTACCAGTTGAATGAGTACTTGGGGCATCCCCTGGTTTCTTTATCAACTATTGAATTGGAGTATATGGATGCTACACATGCCTAGATAGAGGTGGCTTGGTTATAGAGACTATTTAGGAGTTATTTATGATTTTAGGGTGGTTCAAATTAGACGTGAAAGCCAAAATGCTATCTATTTGGCTAGGAATCCCACATACCATACTCAAACTATGCATATTTATGTTTAATACCACTTTATTCACGATATGGTGTAGAATGGTAAGGTCATGATTCAGAAGGTTGACACTTTGGTTAATGTTACAAATTCACTTATGAAACCAATCATCATGGATAAGTTCTCTTGGTGCAAGGAGGTCATGGGCCTTGTATCTTATAATTGATTCTATTTATGTTTCTTGTTTATGTCATTGCAATGTATAATATCAAGTGGGAGAATGCTATGATTAAGGTGATATTAACCTTGAAAATAATATGTACTTCATGTGTTTCCAACACATTGGGAATGGATAAATGGATGTCCAGGTAGTGCTTGGGTGAATAATTTATTAATCATTTCTCTCAATTGACCTATATATTGGTAGTAATGGCATTGAATAATGGAGGTTACACATTAAGTAAGAGGTTACCTATGATAGTGGTTGTTATAGAGTGGTTTGAATGCATTTACACCACTTTCTCATTCCTAGGCACTAGGAGAGAGTGTAGGGCATCTTGGTTATACCAAATGGGTCCCATATAAAGTGTAATATTAGAAATGGAGCTCTACTTTTGGGGATATGTACCATGGGAGTTATTGGTCAAGAATGCTACAATTTTGGTTTTCTATTCTTGAGGGAATTAATGAATTAGCACATGGGGGCATGGATTTTTTCCATACCATGGGTTTTGGTGGTTTTGGGAAACTTTTCATGGTTTTCCTCTCTAGTTCTCTATAAATTAGATACCTTGGATAGTTGTATTATGGGTCTATTACAAGCAAGCATTGTTATGCTGCTAAAATATTATTATATTTAAGGGAGAAAGTTGGATGTATTGATGTAACACTTCTATTGGATTAATATAGACTTGTCCTCTCTTTGATGGTGGAGTTTTTTTATCAAAAGGGTTTCTTCATGCACATCTAGTGTTATGCATTTTATTTCATCTACTTGCTTATTTTATTGCTACTATTGTTGATTTTGTCTCCATGATATTGAAATGGTTAATCACACATTACTTTAGTTAGTAAATTAGATTTGTTCACTATTTGTTAAGCTTCCATTTGTAGTAGTTTACTTGGTTTTATCAATAATGTCAGTGTTACACATGAAGAAAAATCAAACAAAATGACAATGAAGGAAGATTTTACATACAAGTGAGCATCAATGACATATCATGTGATGGTATGATGGTTGACTTAAACACTCTAATGAACATAAGTATAGAAACAACTATAGGTAACTTAGAGAATCAAGAGAATCCACAAGATATATTTATAAATATATTATCATGATCAATGTGATCGCAAGGAAACATTTCAACAACAAGGGCATGCCACACAAGTGACAACATCAAAAGTGCTACCTTTATACACCACCTATGTTCATAAAGGGGACATTCATGATCATACATCACCGCCATCACTAGATGTTCAATCATAACATCTTAGGGGATTCTCCTGTGGGGGTATGGATTCTAATGTCTCATCTTTTGTCCCTATTGACATGGACACTTACAACCCAATTTCACTAACATTCTTGGCTACTCTCTTTTTCATGTCTATCATTTTCATTCTATGTTACTTATTTTCACCTAATCTTGTCACTTGGGGCTAGGTGTTATTTCTTTTTATAGGATGCATGTGCTCATGCTTGCTTTTCTTTGGGGTAAAAAATTAGGGGCATCTTTAGAGCCACACATTCTCCAACACATTGATTAACCACATATGTAAGTATGTCTTAGGTACTCATTTCTATACTCAAATTTCTCTCATCAATTATAATTAGTTTTCAATCACATTTTCACATTAGATATCATACTCAAGTTTTCAATTATACTTTCATATTTATATTCATTATCATACTTAGTTTTTCTTTTTCTGTCTCCTTGATTTGTGCACAATCCTTTGTAGCACACAATTCAAGGAGAATATTATCTACTAATTTTTTCTAGTTTATGTGTAGTTTCACACATTGGTGCTTCTCCTTTGATGGTATGACATACTCGATGGACACCTAATGCATATTGAGGACAAAGGGGGGCATACACTTGTTCCATTTCCTTAGATTTTTTATATTCTAGAAATTCTGTCATTTTTATCAAAAATAATTTTACATTGGAGAAAATATAGAGGAGAAAAGTGCGTAATTCACTCTTTCACCTCTATGGTTTACACCACTTTGCATGGATATATTTAATACATGATTCTAGCACATAATTCAACTCTTTTGGCATCTTAACTAACCACAAACTTGAAATCCACATTCTATTATTCCAAATTATATCACATAACACACCTAACCCATAATTCTTAACACTCCACCCCTCCTAGATTGGATCACATCTATGATCTAGTCCCTTACATTGGATCATAGGTGTGATCTTGTCTCAAGATTTCAAAATTCATTTTTCTTGATTTCAAGGTTGATAATTCTGGGATATGAATGTTACCTGTCAATGTGAGTCCCAAAATGTTTAAATTGTGCATCTAGGATTGTGTATTTAAAGGCATCACACTAGGCCATTTTCAATCATCAAATAAACATGATAAAAAAATCATAGAGAGAGACTATAAACATATCACACATTTGTCTCAGTTAACATTCAACATAATAATGAACAATCAACATTCATTATCAACCATGTAATCAAAAGCTCATTATGAAGTCACCTATCAATCTTAGGTTATGTTAGAGTCAACTTGCATTGAACTTAGTTTGCATTGGATTTGGCTAGCATCAAGCATGCACTAATTGACATTCATTGCTATCTCCTATCTCTTTTACTACTAATAGATCAACCTAGGGGTCTTATGATCATTAAGGAACATCGTTTCTTCCATATGTACCTAGGATGATCCTCTCTTTAGTACCATATTGTTCTCTTGACATAGATATACACCAAACAAACTTTTTTTTGTAGGTAAGAGACATAATATTTCCAGTCCACATCAATAGTCATGAATTCTTCTAGAAGATAACGTGTAAGAATTTTTTTTGCAAGTATTGAAGAATAGTTTATGTAGTGGACAAAATTATGCCACTTGGACATGATCATACCAACTAAGCTAGATAGCAGGCACAATTAGGTTTTTTGCAAGTATTGAAGAATAGTTTGTGTAGCAAACAAAATTGTGCCACTTGGACATAATCATACCAACTGGGCTAGATAGTAGGCATGGTCATGTCTAAGGCCCTCAAAAGTTCATATAGTATTCGTAATGTCTGATCCCTACTTCATTTCCATGTTTCAAGCAACAACGCTCTATCACATCTCAGTAGTCAAAGTTAACATTGCATAGAATCACAGATAAACCCTAAATTATCCCTCATATTTTGATCATCATTTTTATCTATTAATCTCAATATCTCAAATCTCAACCCATAAATCAATTTAAAATCTAATTACGCCGAAGGCGTTCCCTTTGAGAGAGAGAGCTGACTTTAAAAATCAATGGTTGAAAGTAGTCTAGGATGATGTAAGATGATTGCAGACACGGGCACCGTTAGATCTTTTTCCGTTTTCATATTTTTGCTGGTCGCTTTTTTATTTAACCATCATCAGGATTGTTACTTTGTTTACGTGTTTCTGTTGACAGATGAAGTCAACTTTAAACCGATATTAACCACCATGCTTGGTTAATTACTGTTGAGAAAAGACATTAACCTTTTCTCTCTTTTATTAAAATCCTATGCATTTGCTTATTGTGGGGTTTGCCTTGCCAAGTCATTTCATTATGACCAATCATATTACTTCTTGGATTGTTTGGTGTTGGTGAGGGAAAGTGTAGAAATTACTTCCTTTATGTAGTATCTAAAACGTTTGGAAATTAGTAGGAGTTGTCAAATTTGTGAGGACAGAGTTGTTCATTTATATTAGGGGAGAGGAGCCGAAACGTGTGCACCCAATTTTCATGGGTCCACGTGAAATGCCACTAAACAAAATTTGCAAATTAGGGACATAAATAAATTATGAATAAACATTAAAAAATCATTTTTTTAATAGACTTTGTATTGTTTTTAATTTTTTTTTTAATTTGTAAATTTTTATTTTAGATTATTATATATAGTTTAGTTAAAACTTTTTAATATAATATTTAATTAACTATAATATTAAAATGTATAAAAATATTAAATATTAAAATTATATATATATATAACTAATTATAATATTAAATAGATAATCTTGTATATTAATATATATATATTGAAATTAAAAATTAAATATTATATAGAATATAATATATATAATAATGAATATTATAGATTTTATATAATTCCGTGTTTATTAAATTTATTTAAATATATCTTCCCAATGGTCATTGATAATCATTAGATTACATCATTGTTTACAGACCTAAAAAGTCTTGCTAAACTAAACATAGTGGAGGATCTCTTACATGGATCTTAAAATGTGTGGGGAACTAACCAAGTCATGGTGCAGAGAGAGAGAGAGAGAGGAGGGGGTTAATGTTGTATCATAAATAGAGTTTGATCTTCAATGCTTGTAAGATCTATTCACCCACTAATATTTGAAGTATAGAAAAATGCATTGGTGTTAAAAAGCATAAAAGTTTATTGTGCAAGGATTGAAGTTTAAGACTTCTTTGTGCTGTAGTGAAGCCTTGTAATTGAATTAGCAATAAAAGTAAAGAGATAAGTAGGCTGGTAAGGAATGTTGGTGTGTGAATAGAAGTGAATGTTGTTGAATTGATTGTTGATTGCTAATGTGAGGAAAAGAGACTGTACTAGACTCACTACCTTCCAATTGAAGGCATCCAAGTTTACAAAAGTGCCCAAGAAATTTTAGATGATGGGGAATTTTTGGATCCTTTTTATGAGAAGCAATAGGTTTATGCTACAAGCCAATCCCAATAGTTAATTGATCGCTAAAGGAGTATGAATCAAATGAAGAAAGAATGTAGAACGTGATTCACAAAATCTTAGCTTGGCTCAATATAATCATCAAGGATTCCAAGTAGCCAAAGGAAGGATCTTATAAAAGGATGAAGAAGAAGGAGAAATAGCAACAAAAGAAAAATAAGGTCCAACTTACCTTTGTAGCTCAAAAAGTCAAAACACCACCGCACAAGGTAGCAAACATAGATGATTTGGAGTATGACTCCAAAGGTGAAAAAAATAAGTTGGAAAAGAAGAAACCTATAAGGGTCAAAATTGTATTTTATAGAAAGAACAACCAAGATGAATCCACTTGGGACCTAGGTGCATCTTCTCTCCCCAACCTTCTTTATTCTTAAGTAGGTCCAAATCCTATCAATATACATTCTTCATCTTCTACTGAGAAGTTTCTTGTCAAGCATATAGGATCATTTTAGTCACCCAGGGACTTTCCAAGAGCTCCTATTCAATCTCCTCCTCACAACACTCCACCACAAAATTTCCTTTCTCATAGTACACCAATTGGATTCTTCTTGGGGTTCTCCCAAACCACCATCCCCATCTCCTCCCAATAAGATTCCTATAACTCCAACCAACTCACCTACTCCACCACCTCATAGCTCTCCAAATGCATCCAAATCTCATCCCTGTACATGGCCTTCACAAGGAGCAAGGTAAAATAGATATTACAACACAAGGAGAGTCTTCCACCTAAGATACTCCAATATGGTTTGATCACACATTATAAAAGAGGAAGAGAGTTACAAATCTAGTGGTTGAAGATTTCTCATAGCTAGCATCAATGATAACTAGACCTCTACCTCCAAAGAAAGCTAGAATCACAATAGATGCAAATATTTAATTATCAAGTGGCAATGGTATCCTTGGGAAAGCATACAAGGGAAGGCATCCAAGAAATAACCAAGTCCTTTTTTGACCCTTTGATATAGAAAATGGATAAAGATACAAATATTTAATTATCACGTGGCATAAAACAGAGGAAGAGATGCAAATATTTAATTATTAGGTGGCAAATCTTTAAAATAGAGGAAGAGAAGGCATAAAACAAAGGAAGAGATGTAAATCTTTAATTATCAGGTGGCAATGGTATCCTTGGGAAAGCATTCAAGGGAAGGCATCCAAGAAATAGCCAAGTCCTTTGTTGACCTCTTGATATAGAAAATGGATAAAGACAGAGCAACAAAAGAGGAACTAGTAGAGAAAGTTACATATTTAACCAATTACATATAATATTTGGTGGGGCCAATTAGATGTTCTATTGACACACATACTCCATTTATCAAAGTTGTAGTTAAAGATGTACCTTAATCAATAATGAGCTGGCTAATATTGTTAGAGCAACAAAGGTATGGATGAATGCATTATTTTCACTTGGATTCAAACTTGTTGGGGACATGTTCTGTTTATTTCATAAAATCCAAGATGAACTTAATTCTATTAGAAATTTAGAAGAGAAATTCTATGCAAAATTGGAAGTTTTGGAATAAAATTATGCATAGGTTGTAGAAATGGCCAAGTTAGACTTCCAGGTCCTTGTTGTAGAAGGAATTTTTTATTGTATGGAGTGTCACCTACCGCACAAAAGTGGAAAGAGGCATATAAATATAGGATTAAAATGTTGAAAGGAGGAAAGGATAAATTCAAAGGAGTGCATGACTTGGCACAAAATACTATTGATGATATTTGAGAGGCTATAATAGAAAATCTCATGTCAATTTTATAATGAACAAAAGGATGTGAACTCCATGGATGATTTGAAAAAACAATGGATGATGTGAGAGAGAGAGAGAAGAGGAGAGATGGAGATATAAAGACAAATGTAGAGAGAGGTAGAGAGATAAAGAGGGAGAGAGATAGAGAGAGAGTGAAAATAGAAAAAGATAAATATATATATATAGAGAGAGAGAGAGAGAGAGAGAGAGAGAGAGAGAGAGAGAGAGAGAGAGAGAGAGAGAGAGAGAGAGAGAGAGAGAGAGAGAGAGAGAGAGAGAGAGAGAGAGAGAAGATGAGAGAGAGAGAGAGAGAGAGAGAGAGAGAGAGAGAGAGAGAGAGAGAGAGAGAGAGAGGAGAGAGAGAGAGAGAGAGAGAGAGAGAGAGAGAGAGAGAGAGAGAGAGAAGAGAGAGAGAGAGAGAGAGAGAGAGAGAGAGAGAGAGAGAGAGAGGAGAGAGAGAGAGAGAGAGAGAGAGAGAGAGAGAGTACCTTTTAGTTTCAAGTAGAGAAGATGGCTACATGCATAACCTTCCTATGAATAATTATTTTCAAATTTTAACTTCACCACCCATCACAATTGAAGAGAAATTTCCTAAAACACAAAATCATTACCCATCATGGATTACTAAAACTCATCTTAATTGCATAAACATAGTGGAAAAAAGTGTTCCTTACTGTGATAGGCTTGAGGTTACAGTCAAGGATTCTAATGGAAAACCCCTACATTAAAGATTAGGCTATGGTATTTTACAATGTAAGAAGTGGAGCTTCGTATGTGTTGGTCCAACTCATCTAGCTCCATTGTCTAGCCTCATGAAATGGTACTTTTCATGCCAACAATCCAATGATAAGAAAAGAGAGAGTGACCTTCAATCAATCGTTTCATGGTAGTGATCCAAAGATGACATGTGTCCATTGGGAACTATGCTTATGTTTCTTAAGAACATTAAATTCACCTTCAAGACCTCTTTAGTGTACCCATTGTACACTAAAGTGTAGCTGTCTCTAACAATAGAAACATCTTGTGTCCAAGCTTCATTAATTCATACATGGCATGACCAATACAATTGGAAACAATGTCGCTTATTGAAGTGGCTCAAAAAAGTACATTTGCAACATCTTGAAAGTCTAACAAATGGAAATAACCCTTAACACTATCTATTATTCAAGTCTCCCCTCGTTTCACAACCATCCTAGCAATAGATGATCAATGTTTTTAAGTACTCTATTGGAGTGAATTGCTGCTATACCAGCCATTCAAGAACATCACAATGATATTGGTTCATTAGAACAAGATATTGTAGTCCATTGGGAACCAATTTCAAACAAATACCATCCATGGAATTTGCAGCATACAAAACAAAACAAAAATTACTTTCATACTTTCTTTTACCCACTACTATTCAAAAACAACTTTACCTACATGTATGTCAACATATTTAATTTCCTTCATTTCTTTTCTAATGTAGGATAACACATATCACTACATTCTTTAAATGTTCAAATGATGGATGGACAACAACCATTCACCAACAACAAAGTGTATGCTCTCTTCCTAAGAAATTCCAATGTTCAATGTGCAATTATAAAGGAACCACTAATCACTTTTATCTACATGCTATTTCGCCATACCCATTACAATGATGATTAATACAAGTGTCTTGCATCTGTAATGTTGGAAATGTCCCCTTGGGGGATTTTGCCTCAAAAGGTTTAGCTCCTAGGTCTTTGGTGTGCATTTAGGATATTTTGCATCATATTTCAACATCCCGATGGGATGAACCTGGGTTTTATGGAAAATAGGACCTAGGGGGACCCCTTGAACCTAACCCTACCCAAAATAGGGGGGAGAACTTGGGCACCCACGCCCTAGTCCTGTCCTATTTTGGGTCAGTCCTAAATTTCTAGTGTCGGCTTATGACTGTTAATTAGGTCATATGCCAACATGACAAGTTTGAATTATGAAATTCTTGGCGGAATGTTTGTAGTTTCATATAAAAGCATGTTTAGGCATTCATTTGTAAACTAGATGACTACTAGATGATTACAAACTATCAACTTGCATGAGCATTGGTGATTCAAGACATTCATTGTGTGGACGAGTAGACTTGTGTTGCTTTATGTGTTTGTATTTGTAGATTTGAGCAATCATCTCCTCATGGAATGAAGAGTTTCTTCCTCTCATGAGATCTTCACTACAAGGTGACATCTATTGTGATTATTGAGCATTTATCATTTGGTTTTTGTCTCTACCTCCCAAGGGTATGCTCTCTCTCTCTAACAACGGTGTTCAGAAGACTTGAATGTCTCTCTGGGGCTTGACTGAGGCAAACCTCTAAACACCACAACCCCCTCCAAAGTTTTCATGATTGTAGGTTACAGGTTGAAGCTACAGACAAAGTGAAATTATAGGAGGGTACAACAGAGTGTCAGAGTTGTAGATCAAAGAAGAAAAGAACACCTTGGACTAGGGCGCCCTCTCTTTAGTCCTCAAAGTTCCACAACAGGAAAATCTCTGTGATAACAGGAACAGGTTGCAAGACTGAGCTTCTGGATCCTGATAAAAACCTAGGCCTTGGACTTGGGCACCTGCTCCTTTGTCCCTAACTATTTCACTTTTGAACCCCAAAAATAGGTGCACAGTTATTTGCTATTTTATATATTTTTGTAGCAGTATTTTCTGATATTCTTCTGTTTACTGCCGTATTTGTATAATTAGGGTTTAAGGTATAATTGAGCATAAGAGAACATAATTGGCAATCAAATCATAAAAATCCAAGCTTCCCTACATCCCATAGTGACCTAGGGTATGATAGTACATTGCAACTCGACCCTAGGTCCTTCAATCTAATTAGTGAAAGGAGGATACACACACAAAACTACCAAAAACATTAAGTATCCAAATTTCAACCTATTACATTTTGGTGAACCTATGTTATTGGACTTTTTTGTACCTTGCTGAGTGTTTTGCTTCAGATTTGCATTAATTTCATTCATTCATATAGTCATCCATCTTATGCATTGGAAAACTTAAAAAAAAATTGAAAAATTGGAAAAAATTGGAAAAAAATTGCATTCTAGGGCTTCTATGTTGCATCAATTAATTTGAATTTTATCAAATTTTTATTTTTGCATTAGATCTGATTTAATTTGCATAAAATTACAAAAATTCAATCACTTGCATTGCATTTTTGCTAGGGTTTTGTTGAAAATTGTGAATTTTGCATATAACCTTGTAATTCCAAAATCTAGGGTTTGTAGGTAAAATCTTGTTTCAGATTTTTTATACTAATTTTAGAGGCTCATTAAAATTTTCATTTAGTTGTAGTCTTGCATTTAGAACAAATTTGCATTTAGATTTCAAAAATTTGCATATTTGCATAGAAAAATTCAACAAAAACTAGCATTTTCATTGATTTTTCATTAGATTTGCACTTGCATTTTGCATGTTAGGGCTTGGAAATAATTTTCAGATTTGAGATTCATTTAATTTTAATCATAAATAAGCTTGAAAAACATTCATATAGCATTTTACATCAAGATCTCAAACCTAGGGCTTGAAAAACATTGATTTTCACTAGATTTGGCCTTATCGACTCTCTACATTTGCACTATAGGCATGTTGTGAAGAATATTTTTGCATTAATTGACTGATATCAGGGGTATTATCTAATTCCCATCATAAAATTCTTCAGAACACCTTGTTATTGGCCTCTTGTATTGAAAATTTGGTGAAAAAATACACATTTTTGCTATTTTTGCCCTAGGGTTTGGCCTAGTTTGCATCCCAAGCATGTTGTAAAGATTATATGGATTGAGATGACTAATATCATCACTATTATTTTCTACACCTCCTAAAATTATTTACAACACCCCTTTTGCTAGGTCTTGGAATTGAAAAATTGTGAAAAATTGCCATTTTTGCTATTTTCTCTAGGGTTTGACCTTGAGTGGCACTACAAGCGTGTTGTGATGGATATTTTGGCATTAGGTGGCTTTTTATTACTGATATCATTTTCTTTCCATCATAATTTCCCTCAAAACACCCTTTGTCATGCTCTTTTTGCCTCGAGATTTGGTGAAAAAATAGCATATTTTAGTGTATTTTCACTAGCTTTTAACTTGTCGTCATCCTAGATTTGCATAAGTCTAATAAATTGCTGCCCTAAAATAAATATCCCTTTAATAAGAAGTATAAGACACATGGGATCTAGTGCTCTTGAAGAAATTGGTACATTGAACACCTTCTTTACAAAAGGAGAGACACAAACGTTACAAGATATTACACCTATCACATGAACAATGGAAGAGAAAACTTTTCATGAGGTTGATGATACTATTGAGGCAACAGGATATGTATCTAATGAGAAAATAGAAAAATTGGATAAAGAGCTAGCCAAATTTCAATCATTTATGGAAAATGAGAGAATAGCTAAAGAAGCTGTCCCTACAATTCATAACACAAGATAATTAATAAAAGAAGGACAAGATGATGTTAATGCAATTCGTGGTCTAATACATATTATACAAACCAACATTATGCCAGTGACTAAATGTGCACAAGTGATAAATAACAGTTTATCACCATCTCATACTCAAGTATCAGTACCTATACCGACTATGAGAATATCTACCTTTACATCAACAATCTTAACAACTGATGCGAATGCTTGTAGTAATGCTACCACTGGTATTGGAGTGTCTAATGACACTAATTACAAAGATGTGGGATTTGATTATCAAAATTTGGCTCCTAAGAGAACCATTTCTATAAATAATTGCTCTCAACCACCTCTTCATTTCACTTATTCTCAACCGCCCATTACATATAGCTATTCTCAACCACCTACCACCTACCATTATGTCCAACCACCATTGACCTATTCATAGCCTCCACCTATCATATCTCATGCTCAATCACCTCCTCACTTTGGTTCTAATTCCTCGCAGCAAACTGCATCTCCCAATGATGCCATCCTAAACCAACTTTTGCAAGGCATGACTACTTTACGACAAAAAGTAACAAATTTGACAAATTCTTCGTAGCCTAACTATACCAACATATGATGCCCGTAATCCCCTTTCCTATGCAATTTGAGAACTCCTATGCTCGAGAGGTTTGAGACTCCTCGCTTTGAAAAATATGGTGGAAAAGGTGATCCTGTTGTGCCTCGCACACACGCCCCATTTTGAAAAATAGGGACCCCCTCTTGCAAATTTTTGGCTTAGAGTATTAATTCGGTCTTTCATCTCCTAAGTCGTCAAAAATGGTCAAAGTGCATTTCTAGCCATGTTAGAAATTGATGTTAATAGGTCATCCCAAAATCTGCTGAGTCCAAGTGTTTGCATTCAATAAAACTAGGTCTGAATGCCTTTTGTGCTAAAATGCTCCATTTGACCTTTGTGCTAAAATCACCCTCCTCCAACTTAGCATTGTTTCGTGCTTAACTGACCTTTGCGCTACTTTCATCGTTCATTGACCTAGTGCTAAAACTGCCTACATTTGACTTCATGCTGAAATACCTATCCACCGACTAAGTTAGAGACCGGTGAAACCTCCGCAAGTCTGAGGACCTCAAAACTGCCACAACGCGCTCAAAATATCGAAGACCAACCCTGCGCTGAAACTCTATCAACTGACTTAGTGTTATAAAGTCAATCTTCCTGCTAGGATGGACCAAGTTAAAATCCCCTACTAAGTCCTAAGATGCTAAAACTCGTGTAAAGCGCTAAAAGGATAAGGGTCAGACCTAGCGCTGAAACCTATTGCTACCGACTTGGTCAGCAAGACCCAAAATCCCCGCCAGATTAGTAAAGGTCAAAAGTCGCACTGGATCTCATTGCATAAGATGTTAAAAGCCCGACACCTAAATTCCTGCTAGCTATGTCATATCAATGTGATGTTATTGCAGGGCCAAGCAAGTTATTAGATGAATGGTGACACGATGGCTTGTTGTAGAATATCACATGGGTTCCTTCAAAGCACATCGATTATCAAAACTAGAAAGCACAGTATGGCAGACCACCGATATGAAAGAAAATTGTACACTAAGGAAGATAGCTAGGCACTAGTTGTGTTATCACAGTTGGAAGCAATGGTAAAGTATCATTTTACATCTAAGGCATCCAAGCTCAATATTCCTGAGTATTTGCCTTTCAAGATTAGATAAGTTATTTTTGTGGGAGTTTGGTGAGATGAAGGATAATATCTAATTAAGGGTGAGTTCTTCGCATTACCATAATAATATTCAGCCTTCAACATCACTTCTCACATGTTGAGCAGCAAAAAAAATGGTTATTAGCCAAATCACTCTGGCAAATACATTCAAATCAGGTTATGAAGGATTAAGGGGAATTATCAAAAGAAAGTCACTTTCCATAGGTCACTAAAGTGAGACTTTTGCCTTGAAGCAGATTGTGGGGAAATCTCATCCATCTATATATCCGCCACCAACCATTTCTCACAAACACACTTCTTTCGATTTGCGAGACTTTTGCATATAACCGGACGATCTCCCCTCGAGGCACATATGCCCGCAATATCCCACGACATTAGTTTTCCCTGCAAGCTAACGCTGTTTGATATATATACAAAATGGAGTTCTGATAGAAGTATGAAGATATGTTGTGGAGAAATAGTTCGACATCAGATAAGATACATAAGCATTTTAAAAAAAACCACAAATACAGAGGGAATGAATATCATGGAAGGGATGATTAGTGCAGAGTCCGTTACAAGGCAGTTGGGAGATCAGATAGCATGGACGAAGTGTGTCAATGAAGATGGGCATTTAATAATGAAGAGGGAGTGATCATTGTGGAGGTTTTGTGTTTGCGGGACTTTAGTGCCCAAACGGACATGTCCGGCATCAATGCCATTCTTCCACAAACACAATGGTCGGTCAACCTCATTTTCTCTGTAAAATCAATAAGTGGCAGTATTCATATGTGTATGAGATAAGTGGAGATTTTCCACTTGACCAGATGTGGGACCTTTACATGCAATTAGACATATCCATTATAGCCTTAATCTCCTGCAACATTCTGCGAAGGCAATGTCTGCAAAATAAAGTGGTGGAGATTTTAAGACAATGCAGTTTAAAAGAGGCATGATTAAAAGTGACGATAGAAAGACAAGATCAAGGTAGTATGCCAACGGAAGTGGTGTCATCGATATGTTCATAATCTTGTGATTTTCAATATGGTCAAACCTGTGTAGGACTGAAGAGTTTTTTATTGAGGATTTTGATTAAGATTTGCAAAGACAAGGGCATAGACCACTTGTTTAAATGCCTCGACATAATAAAATTTAACAACTCCACGATTCAAGCATATAGAAATATGCAGAAGCATCATTCAGACAGGATGGTTAAATGCAAATAACTTGAATAAGTTGACAAGTATGGATGTAAAGTGGGGACGTCTTATCCAAGGGGGATGCGGAGGTTTTCATACTTACCAGATATGCCTTATGACCTGTAATTCTCTCGCATACTGATTTAAACTAAAATACTCGCTTCCTTCTCTTCTTCGCAGCTTTCGGTCATAATGCCACAATGCTTTGATAGTCTGTAAATAGCAATGATTCTTATTCATCATTCTTGGAGATGCGCAAATTTCTTAAAGTGTTTTGCGGGATTTTCTTATCTTACTAGACATTGCGGGAATATGTTGCTCAACTAGACATATACGGTATCCTCTATATTTCCCGCAAACCATAATTGATGCTGGTTTTCTCTGCAAAAGTCTGTCAAAGGTAAATTCTTCGCAAATATGACAAATTCCAAGGATTGAGGTAGGGTGAAAGGAAGTGTTAACGGAAATAAGATTGAGTTGTCCTCAGGCTATGATCTTAACCTCCAAATGTGTCATTCCATAAGATATGATTAATATCTTCATGTATAAGATGAGGTTTTCAATCAAGGTTAAGGACAATATCGACGAGGTTGAAAGCTTGATCTCTGGTCAAGGATATGGCAATGGTCGTGGATCTCACACCTGAGTAAGATGAGGGTGTAGAAGAGATTGAACTGGGACATTGGGTGATGGACAGGTGACGATTTCAAAGTAAAATGGGCAAGCGCTATGGCAAATTGAAAAGGGTTTTGTTAGATGATGGCATAACTGTTAATGTGATAGATGATTAAGATTCTTAAGATTGACTGATGATGTCGAACATGATGAATTAATTTTGGTACATTGTAAATGAGGTTCCAAAATGGTAAATAATGCTCATCAAGTAACAAAGGATGTAGAATGAATGATAAGGCTATGCGAGTCGAAGATTAAAATAAAGTGGGATGGACCTTTAGTATGATATTATCAATAGACTATCACCACATGAGAGACAGATACAAACTCAAGCCATCTGTGTGGTCAGGGGTCATAATGAGGGAAGATGATGTAGTTATATACAATCATGCCTTGGTAATATGACAGGGAAGTATATTTTGTCTAAATTGATGATTAAGAAGTTTAGATGGGATCAATATGTGGTTTGAACATCATTATGTTTAAAAATGATTAAATCTTGTTAAAATATGATTTCTGTACTTAAACAAATTATGTTTGTTAAGATCATTCAGTATGTGTTTTCTTTTCTTGCAGACTGAATAAAGTAAATTGGATGATATAGTACATAGTGGATGTGTTGGGAGGATCATTAGAACAAGGAAGTTGACGTCCCGGACATTTGGGGATCTAATTGAAGCCTCTCAAGATCCTGAATCTAGTGATTACATACGAAAATCAAGAAGGTCTGACTACTGCCAAAAGTTGCAAAGAGTACATTATGATTAGAGTTTAGCTCCAGTCCCATTTACACCTGTTCCAATCCCACAAGTATCCAGACTAGATATATCTTCATCAAAGAGTGCTGCATACTTGTCCATCTCGTTAGTTTACATCAATGCAGGTTTTTATGCATCATGTGACATCTTATTGACTTTCTCCTACCTCAAAAATTGCCTCTCCAACATGTATGACCAGATGGGTAGCCAAATTGTCCAAGTTCAATGTATTCGGGGGTCATTTTTCATCTTTTTCATAAGAGACAAAATGTAATCCTGGATTGCAATGAGCTGTTGTAAATGCATTAAATGCCATGTAATCTAGACCATTAGTGTTGAGTTAATCTCCACTGTCCGTTCAAAAACTTAGTATGACGCCTCTCCTATATAAAGGGATGCCATTTGCATTATTTTAGAGAGGACTCTTGATGTCGAATTGTTGATACTTTGCCAATTGAAGTTAATACAAACCAAGTTTCTACAGTTTTCTTGAGAATTTGTGTGTTGTGTTGCTTATTGGGATTCATGGTTTGCTTCTTGATCTCCATTAATTAGTTAATTGTGCTTTTGCAATGTTTATGATTTGTTAAAGGTATCTAATGAATGTTCCTAGTCCATACTTTTAGTTGCTTGTTGATTGGAAGTGACTGTACAAAGTTAGCCTGGGCTGATTATTCTGTGCTAAGTTCAATTGCATTTCATAAGTTAAATTGTGCCATTACTTGGGTGTTTAATGAATGAATGTGATATGAAAATCATTAGATCTCCATTGAAGATAGCATCATTTTCTGCAGTATTGTAACATTCATTTATTTTGTTAACTCAGAAAACTGGTTAAATTTTAGAACGTTTGTCTACCTACAGCAGTCAATATATTGTGAATGTCACTTAGGATTTCTCTAAAACCCTAACTCCTTTTGTATTTTATTTGAAAGTAACTATTAGCTTAGGTTCTCTAGTAGCAATTTACATTGTCTTATCCATTGAAATCATAAAGGGTTTGCATGAATTACTATTCAGACTGTCTAAATTTGTCAATTGCATGTAAGACCCCTTGTTGGCACAGCTAGTACATTCCAATTGAGAGATTCCAAGCAAGCTAAGACCTAGCTGTAGAAACCTTGGAGTAGTCTTGCCTAGGGTAGGATACTTTTCAAGAGAGGTGTAATAGTAGCAATTATACCTACGTTGTTGAGTGCTAAAACACCCATCAACAGAATTGGCGCTAGAAGGAGGGCATGAACCAAGATTTTATATAGGCTTTTAGTTTTGTTGGTTCATTGCACGTGCTGAAATGAAGGGAATGTACAAGAAATTCTGATACAATGGATACACAGAAGGGGTTTAGTCATGAAATCCCTTCATTCTTCAGAGGACCATCTCAACAGTCATATCATGAAGATAACTTCCAAGTGAACATCCCACTTTTCAAAGAAGTGTTAGATAGGCAAATTAGGGTGAAGTATCCTCCATTTACCTTGCTTGTTTTTAGTTCCCCTTAGGTCTGCACTGTACATCCTGGAGGGTTGCATGACAAAATTAATTGTTTAACCTTCCTCCAAAGGTTTGATTTGCATCTGAAGGGATTGCTATCTATCTTTGAAACATACAAGCCTGAAGTAGGATATAGGCATGATAGACATATTCAAAACAAGATGACACATGGAGGAGCTATAGTACGAATGGATGCCAATGCATATGATCATGTCTTAGATGAATTCATCCAAGGAGTTGAGACTGCAAGAGTTGTAAATCCATCTTTCATAACGGATCGCAGTCAAAAGGATAGTCTACACATTGAAAAAATTGAAGTTCCCCAAGCTATTCATCAAAATACATGCTCAGATGATTATAGTAGGCAATACTTGTGATCTATAGGTCACCCAACTAAGGAATACATAGTCCTTGACTGGTTAAAACCAAGTTTTCATTCACTAGACCTTCCAGTATGGTTGAAGCCTAGTTCTTAGTCATAGGGAAGTGAACATAGCAGTGCACAAGATCATATTTATGCTACAAAGGATGTGGACAAGGTAGATGATAAATTAGACTTGATGAACAATCATGTTGAGGATGTAGATTAGCAATCTAATGCTTCAAAAATATTAAGTTATGGGTCTAAATTTGCTGCTGCAGAGGTGCAGAACAGTAGTTCATTTCAGGCTGCTGATAATTCTAAGTTTGAACAATAGCTTGATCAAATTAGACATGTGCAAATATAGGAAGAAATCAGTCCTCCAGATGAAGAATAGTCATGGATAGCGATGCAGAAAATTATTCCAGTTGACATATCTGAGCTACAATCAGATTATCTAGAGAAAAATGATCAAATTCTTGACTGTATCAGCTCATTATCTCATCATAATTAGTCATATCGAATTGATGCAGTTGCTCCAATAGTGTTTTTAGCTAAGACAGATCAACAAAATCAAGATCAGGTAGTACTTCAAGGCAACATTGACGTCATGGATCAAATCACGCAAGAAGAAAGAGACCTTGCTGCTGCTGCAAATAATGAACTTGTAGTCCAATATCAAACACCAACTGAAACACAAGGGTTGTTGTCTGATACTGAGGAATTTTTTTCTAAACATATGACTAATATGGATGAAACAAATTCGAGTATATCATATGTCCCAATTGCTGATCCTGTTTACACATCCAATGAAGAAGATCTCCACATGGTTGATGCTGATCCAATGATAAGAAATGAGAGTATAAGTTTGCAATTTGAGGATAAAAATTAGACAGTCATGCAAAGTGATGGCTTGGAATCTTTTTCATGTCAATCATTTGATCACATAATTGAGTTAGTATCAACAATGAGCAAAGATATGTTGCTGCATGGGAGTTCATTGCATATGACAGACTTTGCCTTGACCGATTCATGTAGAGTTCATCCAGATGATCCACATTCTGAAGTTAGTTGTCCAGACTTTCTGTTTGCTTGGGAGATTGCTGTGGCATTTAGTGATCCAGAACTATCTGATGCACATGACATGACCCAACATGAACTGAAATCCCCTGAAGATGAGAAGGTATTTGGTATAATGCAACAAGGTGATGAACTTGCGTCTCTGATTGATGGTACTACAAATCAGGTTGTATATTCCCTCTCTCCACTTAGTTTTAGTTATTAATTTGATTATGGTGATTTAGGTAAGACAACCTGCATTTAGATTGATCATGGCCCTAATGAGTTGCCCCAACTGCTGATCCTACATGACTGGTACCCTGAACATGAACCTAGCATGCCTCTACATCACTTTTCAGAGTACAAACAGGAATTTGCCAGACTTAGGACATTGACCTGCACCCTGTTACTCCTGCATGTCCTAAGAAATAGGTCACGAGGGAGTGTAAATACTTGCTGCCCAAAATTTTTGTACATAGTCTTGCTTGTTTCTAGTTAGGTTTTAGTTAGTTTCTTGCGGTTCTAGTTTGATCTCTACTTTCTGTTGTTACTTTTCCTTAGTTGTTAGCTATTGGTAGTTGTTAGTTGTTTCTTTCTGCTTGTTTTTCTTTGGTTAGAGTAGGTTGCTGTAGGTTAGTTGGCTTTCCTATTTTTGCTTGTTGTAGTTGTTAGGTGTCTTTTTACTTAATTATTTTTCTTTTCTTCTTTGTTATTTTCTCATTGTGCTTGCTTTAGCGCGGGGTCTTTGTTTCTAGAATGTGGTGGCAGTTATGTGGACCTACAAATGCTTCCTTGTTGGGTGAATAATCCATAGTCTTTCTTTGAGAAGTTGAAGTTCTGCTTAGGTCTTACTATGGGTTCTGTCGTTATACTAGGGAGTATGATGTCTATTCATGGGAAATGAGTCATTAGTTGGTGCACCTAAAATGTTTTCTAACCATATATCTCTCACATTTTAAATGATCCTAAAGTAGCTAAGGGAGTCTTGGTGATATTGCATTAAGTGAAAAATCTAAGGTCCACCTTTACTGCCATTAGGAGTCGACACCCAACTAGCTGAGTTATCTAGGTAGCGTTATTGCATTGTACTCTGCCTACTTAAGTTACTAAAAATATCAATCCATCAATCAAAGAAAGAAATAAAAAAAATATAATCATACACCATAACTCAGTTAGGTGGACAATCAAGTAAACTCTACTGGAGCTATGGACGCCTGACTGGCAATGGGGCTCTTCTTGAGTGGAATTTTGAGACAAACCCGTCAGGGCTATAGACGCTTGCTAGCAGCGGGGCAATGTCTAGGTAGTTTAGAAGGTGTGTACTAATCACGTAGCTTAATGTAAAGGATCTAAGATGAGCTTCGTTGCAAAGGGATGGGAACGGATGTAATTGCACACACTTAGGTTTTCAGGATATGGATGGTTACATTGGTTAGTGGTCTTTGATTTCTTTGATAAGATATCATGCTTTCTCATCTAATGTGTGGGAAACACATAGATTTTGGGTTCAAACTAAAATTTATCGTTAAAATGCTCTGGAGTATTTCCCAGCAGAGTCGCCATTTGTTGTGCCTCGCACACACGCCCCATTTCAAAAAATAGGGACCCCCACTTGCAAATTTTGGCTTAAAGTATTAATTCAATCTTTCATCTCCTAAGTCATCAAAAAATGGTCAAAGTTCATTTCTAGCCATGTTTGAAATCTATGTTAATAGGTCATCCCAAAATCTGCTGAGTCTAAGTGTTTGCATTCAATAAAACTAGGTTTGAATGCCTTTTGTGCTGAAAACGCCTCCATCTGACCTTTGCACTAAAATCACCCTCCTCTGACTTAGCGCTCTTTCGTGCTTGACTGACCTTTGCACTACTTTCATCGCTCATTAACCCAGCACTAAAACTGCCTGCATCGAACTTCATGCTGAAATACCTATCCATCAACTAAGTCAAAGACAGGTGAAACCTTCGCAAGTCCGAGGACCTCAAAACCACCGCAAAGTGCTTAAAATGTCGAAGACTGACCCTGCAATGAAACTTTATCAACAGACTTAGTGTTATAAAGTCAATCTTCCTGCTAGGACGGACCAAGTTAAATCCCTTGCTAAGGCTTAAGATGCTAAAACTCAAGCAAAGCACTAAAAGGATAAGGGTTAGACCTAGTGTCGAAACCTATTGCTACCGACTTGGTCGGCAAGACCAAAATCCATGCTAGATCAGTAAAGTTCAAAAGTTGTGCTAGATCTCATTGCACAAGATGTTAAAATCCCGACGCCTAAATTCCTGCTAGCTACGTCGTATCAAGGTGTTCTTATTGCAGGACCAAGCAAGTTATCAGATGAACGGTGACATGATGGCTTGTTGTAGAATATCACATGGGTTCCTTCAAAGCACATGGATTTTCAAAACTAGAAAGCACGATATGGCAGACCACCAATATGAAAGAAAAATGCACACTAAGGAAGATAGCTAGGCACTAGTTGTGTTATCAGAGTCGGAAGTAGTGGTAAAGTATCATTTTAAATCTAAGGCATCCAAGCCCAATATTCCTGAGTATTTGCCTTTAAAGATCAGATAAGCTATTTTTGCAAGAGTTTGGTGAGATGAAGGATATCTAATTAAGGGTGTGTTCTTCGCATTACCATAATAATATTTAGCCTTCAACATCACTTCTCACATGTTGAGTAGCAAAAAAATGGTGTGAGCCAAATCACTCTAGCGAATACATTCAAATCAGGTTATGAAGGATTAAGGGGAATTATCAAAAGAAAGTCACTTTCCATGGGTCACTAAAGTGGGACTTTCGCCTTGAAGTAGATTGTGGGGAAATCTCATCCATCTATATATCTGCCACCAACCATTTCTTGCAAACACACTTCTTTTGATTTGCAAGACTTTTGCAAATAATTGGATGATATCCCCTTGACGCACATATGCCCGCAATATTCCACGACATTGGTTTTCCCCGCAAGCTAACATTGTCCGTTATATATACAAAATGGAGTTCCGATAGTAGCATGAAGATATGTTGTGGAGAAATAGTACAACACCAGATAAGATACAGAAGCATTTAGAAAAAACCACAAATACAGAGGGAATGAATATCATGGAAGGGATGATTAGTGCAGAGTCTGTTACAAGGCAGTTGGGAGATCAGATAGCATGGACGAAGCGTGTCGATGAAGATGGGCATATAATAATGAAGAGGGAGTGATCATTGCGGAGGTTTTGCGTTTGCGGGACTTTAGTGCCCAAATGGACATGTCCGGCATCAATGCCATTCTTCCGCAAACACAATGGTCGGTCAACCTCATTTTCTCCACAAAATCAATAAGCGACAGTATTCATATGTGTATGAGATAAGTGGAGATTTTCCACTTGACCGGATGTGGGACCTTTACATGCAATCAGACATATCCATTATAGCCTTAATCTCCCGTAACATTCTACGAAGGCAATGTCCGCAAAATAAAGTGGTGGAGATTTTAAGACAATGTAGTTTAAAAGAGGCATGATTAAAAGTGACAATAGAAAGATGAGATCAAGGTAGTATGCCAATGGAAGTGGCATCATCACTATGTTCATAATCTTGTGATTTTCAATATGGTCGAACCTATGCAGGACCGAAGAGTTTTTTATTGAAGATTTGCAAAGACAAGGCGCATAGACCGCTTGTTTAAATGCCACGACATAATAAAATTTAGCAACTTCACAATTTAGGCATATAAAAATATGCAGAAGCGTCGTTCAGACAGGATGGTTAAATGCAAATAACTTGAATAAGTTGACAAGTATGGATGGAAAGTGGAAACGTCTTATCCAAGGGCAATGCAGAGGTTTTCATACTTACCAGATATGCCTTACGGCCTGCAATTCTCTCGCGTACTAATTTAAACTAAAATACCCGCTTCCTTCTCTTCTTCGCAGCTTTCAGTCATAATGCCACAATACTCTGATATTCTGTAAATAACAATGATTCTTATTCATCATTCTTGGAGATGTGCAAATTTCTTAAAGTGTTTTGCAGGCTTTTCTTATCTTACTAGACATTGCGGAAATATGTTGCTCAACTGGACATATATGGTATCCTCTATATTTCTCGCAAACCACAATGATGTTGGTTTTCTTTGCAAAAGTCCGTCAGAGGTAAATTCTCTACAAATATGACAAATTGCAAGGTTTGAGGTAGGATGAAAGGAAGTGTAAACAAAAATAAGATTGAGTTGTCCTCAGGCTATGGTATTAACCTCCAAATGTGTCGTTCCATAAGATATGATTAATATCTTCATGTATAAGATGAGGTTTGCAATCGAAGTTAAGGACAATATCGACGAGCTTAAAAGCTTGCTCTCTAGTCAAGGATATGGCAATGGTTGTGGATCTCATGCCTGAGTAAGATGAGGGTGCAGAGGAGATTGAACTAGGACATTAGGTGATGGGCAGGTGATAGTATTGAAGTAAAATGGGCAAGGGCTATGGCAAATTGAAAAGGGTTTTGTCAGATGATGGCATAACTGTTAATGTGATAGATGATTAAGATTTTTAAGACTGATTGATAATGTCGAACATGATGAAGTAATTTTCATACATTGTAAATAAGGTTCCATAATGCTAAATAGTGCTCATGAAGTAACGAAGGATGTAGAATGAATGATAAGGCTATGCGAGTCGAAGATTAAAATAAAGTGGGATGAACCTTTAGTATGATATTATCGAAAGACTATCACCACATGAGAGACAGATACAAACTTAAGCCATTTGTGTGGTCATGGGTCATAATGAGGGAAGCTGATGTAGTTATATACAATCATGCCTTGGTAATATGACAGGGAAGTATATTTTGTCTAAATTGATGATTAGGAAGTTTAGATGGGCTCAATATGTGGTTTGAACATCATTATGTTTAAAAATGATTAAATCTTGTTAAAATATGATTTCTGTACTTAAATAGATTATGTCTGTAAAGATCATTCAGTATGTGTTTTCTTTTCTTGCAGATTGGATAAAGTAAACTGGACAATACAGTACACAGTGGATGTGTCAGGAGGATCATCAGAATAAGGACGCTGACATCCTAGACATTTGGGGATCTAACTGAAGCCTCTCAAGATCCTCAATCTAGTGATTACATGCGAAAATCAAGAAGGTCTGACTACTGCCAAAAGTTGTAAAGGGTACATTATAATCAGAGTTTAGCTCCAGTCCTGTTTACACCTGTTCCAATCCCACAAGTATCTAGACTAGATATATCTTCATCAAAGAGTGTTGCATACTTGTCCATCTTGTCAGATGACATCAACACAGGTTTTTATGCATCATGTGACCTCTTATTGACTTTCTCCTACCTCAAAAATTGCCTCTCCAGAATGTATGGCTAGATGGGTAGCCAAATTGTCCAAGTTCAATGTATTCGGGGGTCATTTTTCATCTTTTTCATAAGAGACAAAATGTAATCCGGGATTGCAATGAGCTGTTGTAAATGCATTAAATGCCATGTAATCTAGACCATTGGTGTTGAGTTAATCTTCACCGTCCATTCAAAAACTTAGTACGACGCCTCTCCTATATAAAGGGCTGCCATTTCCATTATTTGGGAGAGGACTCTTAACGCCGAATTATTGATACTTTGCCAATTGAAGTTAATACAAAACAAGTTTCTGCAGTTTTCCTAAGAATTTATGTGTTGTGTTTCTTATTTGGTTTCATGGTTCACTTTTTGATCTCCATTAATTAGTTAATTGTGCTTTTGCAATGTTTATGATCTGTTAAAGGTATCTGATGAATGTTCCTAGTCCATACTTTTCGTTGCTTGCTGATTGGAAGTGATTGTGCAAAGATAGCCTGGGTTGATTATTCTGTGCTAAGTTTAATTGTATTTCATAAGTTAAATTGTGCCATTACTTGGGTATTTAATGAATGAATGTGATTTGAAAATCTTTAGATCTCCATTGAAGATAACATCATTTTCTACATTACTGTAACATCCATTTTAGTTTGGTAACTTAGAAAACTGGTTAAATTTTAGAACATTTGTCTACCTACAACAGTCAATATATAGTGAATATCACTTAGGATTTCTCTAAAACCCTAACTCCTTTTGTATTTTCTTTGAAAGCAACTATTAGCTTAGGTTCTCTAGCAGTAATTTACATTGTCTTATCCGCTGAAATCATAAAAGGTTTGCATGAATTACTGTTTAGACTGTCAAAATTTGTCAATTACATGTAAGACCCCTTGTTGATACAGCTAGCACATTCCAATTGAGAGATTCCAAGCAAGCTAAGACCTAGCTGTAGAAACCTTGGAGTAGTCTTGCCTAGGGTAGGATACTTTTCAAGAGAGGTGTAATACCAAAAATTATACTTGCGTTGTTGAGTGCTAAAATACCCATCAACAGATCCTAATACTCATGTGGCAGCACTCACAGTTATGTGTAGCGATTTCTATTTTGAAGAGGATTTGTTGGCAAAACTCTTCCCACAATCTCTCAAAGATACTACTTTTGAATGGTTTTGCTCTTCGCCTCCGAATTCAATACACTCCTTTTCGCAATTGCTTGATCAATTTTTACAACATTTTCAAGCAAACATTGAACCTCAAGTCTCTTTGATTGATTTAGTTCATTGCAAGCAAGGACCAAGAGAGAAGCTAATTGAATTCATTAGTCGGTGTCAAGCTCTATATACGCAAATTCAGTATCATATGAAAGATGAGGATGTTCAGAAGGTGTTTATCACAAATCTACAACCTAACATCCGTGATAAGATCCTCTTGATGAAGTATAACTCCTTTCAACATTTATGCACCGCCCTTCGTGATTACCAACTTTCATCTAGGACTTCAGTATGAAAACCAAAACTCATCGACTCAAGTTAGTCAATCCATGGGTGGATCATCATAAAACAACTTTAAGAGGAATAATAATAATAGGAGTTTCATCAAGATTAATGGACTGAATACGAATGTGTCTGCTATCACTAATTCAAAAAAGACATCATATCAACCAAGAAAGTTTACTCCAATATACGAGTCTTATCATTCTATTAGGAATCAAGCTATGAGTAATAACATTCTGTAGCTTCCCCTGATTAAGCTTGTCGATCCTAATAGAGCACAAGGACCTTACTTCGATGCTAATGCCTTTTATCATTTTCATCGCACACAAGGACATGATACTGAATGATGTATGCGTCTTAAACATGAAATACAAGACCTCATTGATTTGAATATCATACAAGTATCAGGTATGAATGATAATGGAAATAAGTCAGTTGCTCCACCAAATCAAAATTTACAAATGTTCACTAATCCTTTTCCTAAACATACTGATACCAATATGTTGGAACAAGGACTAGTAGAAGTACCTGATGATGATTATTTAGACTATGATAACATCGTGGGAATAATTGAAGTGGATAAGAAGCAAGTGGATAACCCACCTCATCCATGAAGAAATGGAATTTATGATGAGGTTCCTCCTCCGTTATCCTTATACAGATCAGGAGATAACCAAAATGCATTAAAAAAAGAAGTAGAACAACCGATACAGATGAGTGAGATGGTATAGGATGATTCCTGTTACTATGTTAGACAGCATCAACAATCAAGACTCACTAAAAATCAGAAAAGAGTAAGATGACTGTCTGCAATTAGAAATAATAGTGGTTCTCCTCCTCATAAACAACAAAAAGTCTCAATTACACAAGGATTTCAGAAACAAGTATCATATGATATTAAATAAGACTCACATAAGTACCACTCAAACTTTTCAGTAAACATGATAAAATACCTCTCCAAGAGGTTTGCAAATTCAAAAATTTGATACAACGATCCTACAGGTAAGTATCTCTAACTCTTTATCTCTCTCGTGATGTGCTTCCCCCATGATGTGTTATGTGTTGTTTAGGCCTCTTGGGATGACCCTTGATTCTCTTGTAAGGTCCAGGATACCAGGAGGCTGCCTCTGTTGTGACCTTCTATTTGTATCATCATTCTTCTATATTGCCTCTCTCTCTAATTTCATTATTGTGTGTTGTGTCTTACGGACATAGAGTTGCGGTTGGTGACTTGGGGGCACCCTCCTACGTGACTGTCCCTAAGACACTTATTTCTCCTCTTTGATTTATTGTTTCCCTTCCTCTAGTGTTTCTATCTAGTGGGCGGATGACGAAAAACATTTATATTGATGCGGACCTAGTGTCCCTTTAGCGAGAAATCAAAAATTGGACTTAGTTCCTAATATGACGATGGGGTTGTAAATCTTATCTGACACTTGGCTAGTAGAAGCACTTGTGCTCTTTGCGTAGTGATTTTGATGGTGTTCTATCTCATTTACAAATCATAACAACACTGTTGCTCTGTGCACTTTCTCTATCTTGAATCTTGCATTCCTCAGATTTCATATGCATTGATGTTATTGTTTATCATGATTATGTGGACACTAACATGTTTCTTGCAGGGATGTGTTTGTGGGAACTTTTGGCGATCGTAAAGTACATGTCACCTTTGGGGGGCATGGGCTTTGTGAAAGTCTGTGTTCCCTTGTGTGTTTTCTTCCTACCTTAACGTGCTTGATATCAATGCGTGATATCAACCACCTTAAGGTGGGGGCATGTATAAGATAAGCTATCTGTTGTAGATGTTAGCAATGTGCTTGTCCTCAGGTGCAGTCTAAAGACTTGTGCGATAAGTACATCCTGCACTCTAAGATTGTTTACAATCAATCAATCAATCAATCATTTCAGCCCTCTGCGGAGGTGGGATATCGTGCATATCCTTTTTATTTTAAGCCCTCTACAGAGGCGGGGATGATGTATTTCTTAGAGCAAATTGCACATCCTGTCATTTTCAAAAGTCCTCATCGGAAGGCAGGGAGCGGTTATGTGACTAACTCAACCCTTAAGCATGTCTTTAGCGATTGTTGTGGCGAAGCCCAATCGTCGGTGTGTGCCTGTAATGTGCCTGAGATGGTGTTGAACCTAGAAATAGGAACACTCCATCGCTTGTCTGTCGTGTTTTCTCTATCTTCAAAGTGTGTGTATTGGCGTGCTTGCTTTGTATGGCGTGTCTATTGCCCCATATGTAGTTTAAAGACCTATATGATGAGTACTGTTGGAACTTAAAATTGCATACTAATTTTTGCAAAAAAAATTAGGTTTCCATGTGAAAAAATCAACAACTCTCAAAAATACACTTGTGTAATCTACTTGAGGAGCATTCTTTGGAGAACCATAATTTTAAGCCTGCTTAGTTTTATACAAAATCACTTTACAAACATACTTTCCTATCATATGTGAGTGCACATGTCTGATTTCAGCTTCCTATGACGATATTTGACTGAGTTTTGAGGAGTCAAGATGAAGGGTTTTGAATTTTTTTTGTTGTTTACACAGTGTAAAATCAGTCCGGGAGGCCAACTTGGGGGTTTAATATCTTGCAGATGGATAATATTCATAATGAACCAATTGGTGTTCCTGATTCACCTTATCAAAATCTACTTCTATGTCTGGTTTGAAGGCTCCAGCACATCGTTTGCTATTTTTTCAAAATGAAAAGCAAATGCATTTAGCCCTGATTTCACAGTTTCACCTCTAGAGAGGTCAACTTTGGCCCTAAATATTTTGTGATCAGAGATGATTGGTGAAAAAATATCTTGCACACGCACTCATCAAGCCTAAATGGACTAAACCCTCCAGTAACTTCCCAGGAAGAGATTTAATTATTTTTTAAAATTGCAAGTTGGTGATCTCTAATCAGGTTTTGATAGGGGCAGTTTTCAAGAAGGTTAATTTGGAGGCTAATATCTAGTAGTTGGGTGGCATTCATAACAAACCAATTGGTGTCTCGAATTCTTCCCATATTAATGTGCCTTCATGCCAATTCTCAAGATCCCAGCACTTCGTTTGATATTTTTTCAAAATCAAATCCAAATGGGTTTTACATAGTTTTTGTGACTGCATTCCCAGGCAGCTTCAGAAAGGTCAACTTTGACACCTGATCTCTTATGCAGGAAGAGGAATGATGAAAATTAGTTTTTTACACATGTTCATTTAAGCTAAATGAACTAATCTCTAAGATGGCAGCTCCTCAAAATTAGATTTGATATTTTTCCAAAGAGGCAAGATGACAGGTTTCAATTGAGTTTAAACATGTGCAAAACATGCTAAATGAGCTAATTTGATTGCGAGCAGATTTTTATCCTAATAAATTCATGCCAATCCATCTGACAACCATACTCCCCTATCATAACTCGACATATTGGTGCATTTTTGTGGCTCTGGGAGAAGTTTTGATTAGTTTCCCAGACTAATTCTGAAGGCTACTTGGCCTATTTTGCTCATTGTGCAAAGTGTCATAAGGTGGATTCTAATGATTGCCCATTTCAAATCTTCACTCTAGAAGCATGTTAAGGCAGTCTAAAGTCAATTTAGGAGAAAAAACTTGTTTAAAAAATGAATTTTTTTTTTAGCCGGACCCACAATGAGGCCCGACATGCTTGACATAGTTATGGAGTTATAAGATACCTCAAGCACTGATCTTTGCAATATAAAGATGATGAAGTCTGAAGGACTTCCTTTGGATGATCTTTGACAAACACATACTTTCCTTTATTCAGTTTGAGGTGGAGCTCAACAATTGATTTAACAATATCCTGCATGTTAGAAGTGTTCAAATTGATTTGCATAGCAAATTCTCTGTAGTAACCTGTTTGCAGAGTTTAATATATTTTGTGATCCACTTGCTGCATACCAAGTATTGTCATCTCAAACATTCTTAATGGACATATCAATATTGGGGACAAAGTAAGTTGAGTGAAGAAATGCACAAATCAGGCATAGGTGAGCTTGTGGATCAATGTTTGGAAGATGCATATGATATAAATGAGATGCAAAGAATGATGCTTGCTGCCTTATTATGCATAACACAGTCATCTTAGTACCGTCCTCACCAAGCCTATAAAAGTAGATAAATCATTTGAAATATCATCAAACAGAATTCAAACTCAATTGTAGTTGGGAAATGGATTTTGAATGAGGAAGTATAATTGTGATGTGCCTATGCCATAAGGGTTTGTCCGAGACATGTCCTTTCAAAAGGGACTACTACCTGTAATGAGATTTAATAATACCATGCCAAAAGAATATACATCTGAAGTCAAATACTTGGAAGATTCTCGTCAAAAATGGAATCTATATGTGAGCTGCAAGTTTTGAGAGTTTGGAATTCATGTGATGCCAAGTCTGGTTGATCGGTAGAAATGGAGGAGCACTGGAATTCACAGATGCATCTCATGAGGTTAATGTTGCAGAAGAAGCTGAGATATATTATCATATTAGATAGAGTAATCCTCACTTGTTAATAGATGCAGCCGAGAATATGGGCCAAAGGCATGAATACACAGAAGAAGAGAGATTATTTCTCTGCCATAGTAAAAAATTTGCAATTGTATTTGGTCTGTTAATGCACCCCTAGGACAACTATTATAATTGTTAAGAACCACCGAGTATGTGTTGACTGCCACAATGCATCAAACTCCAAAATTGTTGCAAATGAAATTGTTGTGTGAGACGTGAACTATTTCCATCATTTTAAACATGGACAATGCTCTGGCAGATGAATATGTGAAATGTGGGCATAGACAACCATTTCAAATTACCAAGAATCAGTTATATCTTTGTTCTTTCTCTAGAACTACCTCACATCAATAGCAGGTGTAAAGTTCTCAGCAAGAGTCGGCATGGGCAAAGATCTGAAGGTTTGAACCAGTAAAAACTACAAAATTTCCAGTATCATCTGGCAAAGATCACAACCTCCATACTGTCCATACTTCCACTTAGGGAATGACACTTGAAACGAGCGATATACAGACCCCATGAAGACCATAGAAGGAGCAGAGAAGTTCTCGCATCCCCGTAGTGGTCAGGAGGAAGGTGTGCGGGCTTGTGATGAACAAAGGATCTTCTCCCATGGTCCCGCAAATAAACCCTAAACTTGTGCGGGGTGGCGGGTAAGTTCATAATATTCCCACATCCCCGCAAATGCTCAATAATAGATATGCGGGTGTGTGGTGAATTTAATGTGCAGTATTGTAGTGGAAAAGGTAGAAAAAGTAATGTTTGGTGAAAATAAATGGGTGAGCGAGAAATAAAGCATGGATGGTTTTTATTTAATTTTGATAAAAAATGTCCAGTGAAATAAGATAATGAAGTATGATAGAATATTTGGCACGAAGGGAAAGTTGTATCCAAATAAAAAACATCATGTGCAAATATTTTCACGGGAATGTAAAATGAAAGGTAATTTTTGATTGCCAAGGAATTCATGGAGGGGGGTAAATTCTTTCTTATCTATAGATTATATTTTCTAGATTGGGTGAGAATGCAAAGTGAACTTGTGGACAAAAGATAACTAATTAGCAAATTTATTTACCCAGACGATGGAAAATAATTAAGGAGAAAGACAAACAAGAGACTAATGTTTTGCAAAAATATTTTGCAAAAATCATTATATTTCACGTCAAATGAAGGGACACACAGGATGGGTATGAGGGCTCACAACCCTAAAAGATGTAAGGTATATATACCAGATGAAATCATCAAACAATAATCATCATTAGATGAGAAAAACATCATGATCAAAAGTAGGAGTTAGTTAACTGGATGGATTGATCAGTTGCTGAAATAAAACATTATGCTGTATATTGTAAAATATTTTGAAATTGTATAATGGAGAAGAATGCATAAATTTGTGATTTAATATTGGTGTCTATTATTTGTTGAGCTAAACAATTATTTGGCTGCCTCCACATTGTTATTTCTCTGTTATTTGACCCTGAGTTTCCAAATTGATATTTCAGTTTCATCGAGACATACTTGTTTTTGTGTAATTGAATTAATTGGTTTCTATTAAAGAATTAAAATCCTTTTGATTGATTACAGTAACTTGGAAGTAATATTTGGATCAGTAATAAGAGCCATATAATTGACAAGATTGCCATACTGTCTCCAACTCGATATTGTCTTGTTATTCAAATTGAGGATCTACTCCATTTGTCAATACACACTTGCTGTCATTGTGTGATTCTGTTGATTGGTTCCTTCAAGGAAGGATTAAAATCCTTTCAATAAGTCACAATAACTTGGTAAAATTGAGTGGATCAATAAGTAGAGTCTATTAGTCACATTCTTGCATGTTTATACAAGGTATAAACAAATACAAGTGTTAAACAATTAGAATTGTAACCAGTAAGTAAATCATATATCATATACATCTTGACTCCATTAGCCCAATCAAAATAGGCACTGGTCATACCAATTCCACTCTAGGATTCCATAAAATCTTATTCAAACAGTTACATCTCAGATATTAGTATTAGGAGTAGAAGTAGTTTGCAAGCTTTCATCTATTCCACACTTTATGCCATTGTGGGTAGATCCCTAAATTCATTTGAGTCATACATTCCTTTTATCTACTTCATTAGCTATTAAGGTCCACTCGCCTAGGTTTAGCAGAACTTGAAGTGCAAGGAGTTATCAACCATATAGGTTAACTCCATTCGTTAGCTCAAAAACGTTGCAAGTTTGATCATAGAGCCTGGCATCCTCTTAGGACTTGTAACCTGCATTTTTGAGACCTAACAAGTACATCCTGCATTTTGGGAGGTTTGGTATGTCTTGCGTGTGTGTTGCCCCATATGTGCAGTTTAAAGACATGTGCAATGAGTACATCCTGCACTATTGGAGGTTTGTTTACTTTCTTTTACTTGCATAATTTACATTTCATATATATGAGAAAAATGAAAGAAAAGAAATCATTTTTGTCTTCCATGCATTAATGTGTCTTCTATGTATTTAATGTATTCTCCATGTTTTGCATGATTGTAACTGTCTTCTCCATGTTTTGCGTGCCTACCATTGTCTTTAATGTGCTTGGCGTGTCTTCTCTATGCTTAGCGTGTTTGTTGACTGTACTTTAATGCATGTATTGGCCTCATGTTTATACATACATTAAAGTGGGGGCTAAACGTAATGTCAGAAAATGTCCCCTTGGGGACTTTTCCCTCAAAAGGTTTAGCTCCCAGGTCTTTAGTGTGCATTTAGGATATCTTGCATCATATTTCAACATCCCAATGGAATGAACCTTGGGTTTTATGGCAAATAGGACCTAGGGGGACCCCTTGAACCTAAACCTGCCTAAAATAGGGGGAGGACTCGGGTGCCCACACCCTAGTCCTGCCCTATTTTGGGTTAGTCCCAAATTTCTAGTGTCAGCTTATGACCATTAATTAGGTCTTATGTCGACATGACAAGTTTGAATTATGAAATTCTTGGCGGGAATGTTTGTAGTTGCATATAAAAGCATGTTTAGGCATTCATTTGTAAACTAGATGACTACTAGATGATTACAAGCTATCAACTTGCATGAGCATTGGTGATTCAAGGCATTCATTATGTGAAAGAACAGACTTGTGTTGCTTTATGTGTTTGTATTTGTAGATTTGAGCAATTAGCTCCTCATGGATTGAAGAGTTTCCTCCTCTCATGAGATCTTCACTACAAGGTGACAACTATTGTGATTATTGAGCATTTATCATTTGGTTTTTGTCTCTGCCTCCCAAGGGCACGCTCTCTCTCTGACAACGATGTTCGAAAGACTTGAATGTCTCTCCGGGGCTTGACTAAGGCAAGCCTCTAAACACCACAACCCCCTCCCAAATTTTTCATGATTGCAGGTTACAGGTTGAAGCTATAGACAAAGTGAACTTGTAGGAGGGTACAACAGAGTGTCGAAACTGCAGATTAGAGTAGAAAAGAGCACCTTGGACTAGGGCACCCACTCTTTAGTCCTCAAAGTTTTGCAACGAGAAAATCTCTGTGACAGCAGGAATAGGTTGTAGACTGAGCTTCTGGATCTCGACAAAAACCTAGGCCTTAGACTTGGGCGCCCACTCCTTTGTCCTCGACTATTCCGTTTCTGAACCCTGAAAATAGATGCACAGTTATTTGTTATTTTATCTTTCTATAGAAGCATTTTCTGATATTCATCTGTTTACTGTCGTATTTGCATAATTAGGGTTTTAAGGTATAATTGAGCATAAGAGAACACAATTGGCAATCACATAAAAGAAATCCAAGCTTCCCTACATCCCATAGTGACCTAGGGTATGATAGTACATTGCAACTCGACCCTAGGTCCTTGAATGTAATTGGTGAAAGGAGGATACACAGACAAAACTACCAAAAACATCAAGTATCCAAATTTCAACCTATTACAACATCCTTCTCAACTATTAATTTTAAAAAACACAACTTTTCATAATAAGTGTATTTAGATGTATGTCAATTGATAATGTTTGGTGGATACCTATTAAATATTTGACAACATGAAAGAGAAAGACATTGTCTCATGGAATACGATTATTACATGAGAGAGAGTGAGAAAGATTGATACAAATTAATCAAGAATCAAGATAGAGAGTGTGAGAGAGGAGACATAGGGGAAGAAAGAAGAGATTGAATAGAGAGAGATAGAGAAATCTCATATGCAGTTGTTAGATCTATAACATTTGTCAGCTTTGAATCAGATAAGGCACTTAGTAGAGCTTCTTCAGCCTGAAGATTATTTTCAGCATCTCTGATTTCATCTATGGTTCTCAGACCATTATGAGGAGGAACATACTTCTTTGAAGTTATGATCCAATATTGCATTCCCATACATTGCAAGTGACATTCCATGCGACTTTTCCAAAGAGTGAAATTGGTTCCGTCAAACCTCAAACTATCTTTCTTGTAGGAGGACATCCTAGATCTCCTCAAGCGGTTAAGCTCTTTTAGAGGAACTTAGCTCTAATACCAATTGTTAGATTCAAGACAGACAACTGAGAGGGGGGGGTGAATCAGTTGTCCCAAAAGTTCCTTCCTATTAATCATTTAAATCCTCTTTGTAATTCAGTAGCATAATAATAAATCAATCATGGAAACATAATGCAACAATTCAAGACCAGAAACACATTAACACATATGACACCAAGATTTTAACGTGGAAAACTCAGTTAAGGGAAAACCCACTGGGTGACTAACCCAAGATTGTATTCTCTGTTAAAAGAATAAGAAGAACAAAATGGCACATGCCAATTAGGGCTCACTGCCTGCACACACTGCTCATAAGAGGCCCACTGCCTACAGGAGACACACTGTCTACAGAATGATAAATATTACATACTTGAACTGAAGAATAACATGTTCACCATGCTTGAGTCAGTTCCATTTAAGCCCAATACTTTTGCTCTTCCTTTCACTTCTCTACTCTCTACCACACTCTTATCTCCCCCAAGATACTTTTGAAATGACTTCACAACTTCTTATTTATACAAGACATTGACTTAGGGCTAATCAAGTCAGCACACTTTACAGAGCAAATACAACTTGACTAATTATAATAGACTTCATGTAGATCATCACACTGTCAGCCACATAGATCTGGGACTTCAATCTTCTTTTGGGAACACGCCATGCTTCATAGAACATCTTCAAGATCATCCACAGGATGTGTAACTCATCTGGTCAGCCAGACTTAGGAAGAACATCATCTTCCGGAAGTAATTCTTCAATTACAAGATCAATCTTCAATGCGGACTATCAACACGAACTGGACACAATCTAAAGACCTCCACAAGCTTTCTTGAATCACCAAGAACGTCCACACTACTTCTGCTTACTGAAACCATTCTCTCCTTCATCCAGAACCTCAAGAACACAATCTGTCATCACTGTCATATTGGAATAGATGCTTGGGGACCTCCAAACCATGAACCAATTGAGTTGTCAATTCACATTGACTTCCTAAACACTCCACCAAATCCACATAACAAGATATTGCATTTCCAAATCTCACCGGACCTATCTGTGTCACCTTGTCACCTCTGAACATCTGCCAAAACCGGTTCTACTCAAGTGGACATAACTTCTTTAGATCTTCATACAGACCTCTCAAATCTTTACTGAATCATCTTAAGACACATATCTACAAACCCTTTGATGCGCATCCTCTGATCTTCATCTTAGCTGGTATCTTTACCTTACTGTCTTCACTGTTCTTCTCTGTTCCTGATAGGACTAATTTTCTCAATATCCTCAGCATACAACTCATCCAATCCTTATCATCAATGTAATAGGAGTATGTTGACATCAATGACAACACCGGTTAGGCCCATACTTGCAGCAATCTCCCCCTTTGTCATTGATGGCAACATATGATGTGAAAAATTGTTTTAACCATCAAGACAAGAACTTCTCTTCACTGACTAACATAACTCCCCCTATCAACAACAACCATTCACATGTCTTCTCTTCCTTTATTGCTCCCCCTTTGATCAGCAACCACTTTTTGTTTTTCACATGTCTTCTCTCCCCCTTTGACATCAATGGCTAAGGGCACATACTTGCATCACTCAGAATCATACCAACTACTCTACCTGAGTAGCAGCTTCCCATCATCAATCCAGACCACAAGATATGACTGTGAGATCCACCAGACTAATGCACATCAGTGCACCTTAATTCAGAATTGAAGGGTTAATAACCCCTAACTTCTCCCTAAGATACTCAAAAGAGTCCTTAGCTAGAGGTTTAGTAAAAATATCTGCAATCTGATCCTTGGAGGGCACAAAATTCAATTTGACTTCATTCTTGTTCACTTGCTCTCTCAAAAAATGAAACTTGATGGATATATGTTTTGTCTTTGAATGCAACACCAGATTTTTTGATATATTTATTGCACTTGAATTATCACAGAAGATTGTGATAGGTTCCTCATACTCCACTCTGATATCTCTTAGCATTTGCTTCATCCACAATATTTGAGTGCAACTACCTGCTGCTGCAATATATTCTGCTTCTGTAGTGGACAGAGATATTGCCTCTTGTTTCTTTCTCAGCCAAGAAACCAATCTTTTCTCTAAAAAGAATGCTCCACCACTGGTACTCTTCCGGTCATCCACATCTCCTGCTCAATCTGCATTTGTATATGCATGAAGTGAGAAATCATGATCTCTAGGATACCATAAACCATACTCAACTGTCCCTTTTAGATATCTAAGAATCCTCTTGATTGCCATGACATGAGATTCTCTAGGATCAGCTTGGAATCTAGCAACAAGACCAATAGCATTCATAATGTCAGGTCTGGTTTGAGTAAGATACAATAGTCCTCCAATCATTGACCTGTACTTTTTCTGATTAGCCTTAGGAGAGTCATCATCTTTGCTCAATTTGCATCTAGTTGCCATGGGAGTACTCATTGGTTTTGAGTCTTCCATCCCAAATTTTTTCAACAATTCTTTCACATATTTGGTCTGTGAAATGAAGATTCTTTTCTTTGTTTGAATGATTGGCAGACCTAAGAAGAAATTCATTTCCCCAAACATGGACATCTCAAATTCACTTTTCATTTGATTTGCAAAAGTTTTACACATACTATCTCTTCCTCCAAAAATGATATCATCAACAAACACTTCAACAATTAAGATATTTTCATGATCAATTTTGAAGTACAAGTTACTGTTAGCAGTACCTTTGTTGAAACCAATCTTCAAAAGATGCTTATCCAGTCTTTCATACCAGGCTCTTGAGGCTTGTTTGAGTCAATATAGTGCTTTCTTCAACTTACAAACCATATCACCATGATCAGACAATTGGAATCCATCCGGTTGCTCGATGTATACTTCTTCTTCTAGATCACCATTCAGGAAGGCAGACTTGACATCCATCTGATATACTTTGAAGTCCTTGAAGGCAGCAAAGGCACGAAATAATTTGACTGCTTCAATTCTTGCCACTGGAGCAAAAGTTTCTTCAAAATCAACTCCTTCTACTTGAGAATAACCCTTGTAGACCAATCTGGCTTTGTTTCTGACTACTTCACCATCTTCATTCAGTTTATTTCAGAAGACCCATTTGGTTCCAATCACATTCTTATTTCTAGGTCTGGGAACAAGATCCCAAGTGTGATTTTTCTCAATTTGCATTAGCTCTTCCTCCATTGCTTTAGTCCAGCTTTCATCATTACATGTTTCACTCATAGTTTTTCGTTCAAACTTTGAAATCAGACAATGCTTTTCTGAGTCTTGAGCAATCTTTCTTCTTGTTTGAACACCTTTGCTTTTATCACCAATGATCTGATCTTTAGAGTGATTCAGTCTTACATACTTGGGAATTTTGGGACTTTCTTGCACTTCTATTTCTTGAACAGGTTCATTCAAACTTATCTCTTCTTCCTGATTCTCCGGATCAGTCTGGATCTGAATTTCAAAAGGGGCTTGGACTTCTTGGACCAAAACATCATTTTGATCATCTTCATCATATTTGTAAAACCTTAAGGGTTTTTCAATACCTTCATCAACCTTCACATTTGTATTTTCTATAATCTTTCTCAATCTCTTATTATAACACCAGTATGCTTTACTTTGAGTAGAATACCCTAAGAATATTCCTTCATCACTTCTAGCATCAAATTTGCCAAGGTCTTCATCTCTTTTAACATAACATTTGCTACCAAAGACTCTGAAATACTTCACAGTGGGAGTGATGCCAAACCAGAGTTCATAAGGGGTCTTACCAGTATTGCTTCTGATTTGTATTCGATTAAGAGTATAGACTACAGTGCTTAGAACTTCTCTCTAGTAGATCTAAGGAACATTTGCTTCCATCATCATGGTTCTAGATGCTTCCTGGATGGTCCGGTTCTTTCTCTCCACTACTCCATTATGCTATGGAGTTCTTGGAGCAGACAACTATCTTTTTATCCCATGTTTCTCACAGAATTCTATGAACTCACCGGATGTGAATTCTCCACCTCTATCAGACCTCAGACATTTTATGTTCAATCTGGTTTCATTCTCTACCATACACTTGAACATTTTGAATTTCTCAAGAGCCTCAGATTTCTCTTTCAGAAAAGTCACCCACATCATCTGGGAGTGGTCATCAATTAATAACATGAAGCATCTATTGTATACGCCTAAAAATGACATGATTTAGTCTGGATAAATATTCTTAATATTTATTCCCTTCTAATTCCTCTATCAATAAATAAATAAACAAATTTATTTATTTGATTCATATTCTTCCAACAATTAAATAAAATCCTTTATTTAAATAAATTCTTCCCAAACAATTAAATAATTCTTAATTATTTAATTAAATCAATTCATTCTCCCAAATTTAAATAAATCAAATCAAATTTATTTAAATACTCTCAATCTCTAAAAATAAAAATATAATCAAATATTTTATTTATTCTTCCAAATCTTGCACAACAATTAAATAAATTTATTTATTTAATTTGCTTTCTAATCTTCTAAATTAAATAATTCCAATTATTTAATTATTTCTTCCAATAATATCTTCTCTAAATTCAAATAAATCAAATATTTATTTAAGTTGTCTTTTTCTTCTAAATTGAGTTATCTCTAAATATAATTCAATCTTTTTGCACATACAATTAAATATTCCTAATATTTAATAAAGAAAAATATCTTCTTATTCTCATGCAAATCCCTTCTTGTTTTAAATCACTTAACTGATTATTATATTCTTTTAATTTCTTTAACTCATTCTTCTATTCTTAGCAAATCCTCTCATGTAAAAGAAAGCAAGACACATGTCCTTTTCTTATTTGTTGCACGTTCCTCAACTATTCTCAACCGTTGATCTTCTTACTTCTTCTATATCGTTGATCATCATTCTTCCAAGTCTATAAATTAAACCCTGTTCTTCCATTTCAATCATCCAAGCTTTAAGTATCGTTACTCTGTAGGAATTACAGCGCGCCTTTGGCACCAATTCCTTCATTGCTTGTGATCACACTCACTACTATGCACCACTACCATCATTGTGAAGCTCCTCTTCATGGTGGTATTATCATAGCCGTTCCCAATTGACATTCTTGATGCATAGCAAAGAAGTGCACTCTCTGAGGGCCCTATTTCATACATGCAAGATCGATTGTGATAGGCAATCAATGGAAGCTTCGAATTAAGGAGGTTTGCTTTGTTGTTGTTCATTGTTTATTAAATCTTCTTTATTCACCATTTCATTGAGTTTTGGGTATCTTTTTATTTGATATTATTGATTATTCATTTGAATCCAATTTTCCCATAACATCTATCACCTTGCAAACTCCTAATTCTTGCCGGACCACATAGATCAGTATGTACCAAGTCCAACAGTCCGATAGAAGACTGTTCCTTACTTTTGAATGTGACTCTACTCTATTTACCCAACTGACACTCTTTGCACAAACTATTAGTAGGTTTCACCAGTCTTGGAAGATCTCTTACAACTTGAGTGTTGCTTATCTTGATGATATTATCAAAATTCACATGACACATTCTCCTATGCCACAACCAACTCTGATCAATTTGAACAAATACACAACTTTTACCAGTACTAACCAAGTGGAAGATATTACCCTTTGTTTGAGTACCGGATGCAATCTTTGTTCCAGAACTTTCCAAGATCTTACTTTTTCCATTTTTGAATAAGAGATTATAGCCTTTGTCCACCAACTATCCAACATTGAGAAGATAGTGCTTCAGACCTTCAACATACAGTACATTACTGGTTTTGTTCTTTCCATCAAAAGAAATGGTTCCTCTACCTCTAATCTTGCCATCAGAATTATCACCAAATTTTACAACTCCTCCATATCTTTCCAAATCTATGAACTTATTTTTGTCACTTGTCATATGATGGGAGCATCCACTGTCAATGACCCAATCATCTTTTTCTTCAACTTGGGCAGCCAGAGCTCTTTCTACCATTTTATGATTGACAGATTTAGAGGGCATTGGATCTTCTTCCTTGATGGCAATAAACACCCAGTCACTTCCAGATTTGTTTCTTGTCTTTGATTCATCATCTGTTACACCTTCATCATCATCATCTTCATGAACATAGTAACATTTCTTTTGGAATCTTGATCTATTTGGATTAGCTCTTGAAAATATTTCTGGACACCTTGAGGCAAAATGACGAATCTTATTACAGTTGAAACATTTGAAGGGCAATTTTCCTTCATACTTACTGGATGCTCTTGGCAATCTTTTTGCAATAAGGGCTTCCAGTTGAGCAGCTTCTGCTTCATCTTCTTCTAGATCTTTTCTTGCTTTTTCATACCATGATAGTTTCTTTGAAGAGTTCTCTCCTGGATCAAACTTTTGTTTTCCTTTTGCAGAGGCACTAGCTTTGAAAGCAGATTCAGTCTTGGGGAGTGCATCTCCAAACTCGACCAATTCAAATGCAACTAATTTTCCAACCAATTGATCTGTTGTGATATTTGAAAAAGATCTAAATTCTTCAATGGCAGCAACCTTGTATTTGTAAGAAGCAGGTAGGGATCTGAGAACTTTGGCAACAATCTCATCTTCATCCAAGATTCCACCAGCACATCTAATGCCACAAACAAGCTCATTTACTCTTGGCATAAATGTAGTGATATTTTCATCTTCACTCATTTTCAAGTTTTCAAATTTTTATTTCAGACTCTGTAGCTTGGCACATTTAACATATTTGTCTCCTTCATGGAGAAGTTCCAATTTTTCCCAAATATCATATGCAGTTGTTAGATCTATAACATTTGTTAGCTCTGAATCAGATAAGGCACTTAGTAGAGCTTCTTTAGCCTGAAGATTGTTTTCAGCATCTCTGATTTCATCTACGGTTCTCAGACCATTCTAAGGAGGAACATACTTCTTTGAAGTTATGATCCAATATTGCATTCCCATACATTGCAAGTGACATTCCATGCGGCTTTTCCAAAGAGTGAAATTGGTTCCGTCAAACCTCGGACTATCCTTCTTGTAGGAAGACATCCTGGATCTCATCAAGCGGTTAAGCTCTTTTAGAGGAACTTAGCTCTGATACCAATTGTTAGATTCAAGACAGACAACTAAGATGGGGGGGTGAATTAGTTGTCCCAAAACTTTCTTCCTATTAATCACTTAAATCCTCTTTGTAATTCAGCAGCATAATAATAAATCAATCATGGAAACATAATGCAACAATTCAAGACTAGAAACACATTAACACATATGACACCAAGATTTTAACGTGGAAAACCCGGTTAAGGGAAAAACCACAGGGTGACTAACCCAAGATTGTATTCTTTGTTAAAAGAATAAGAAGAACAAAATGGCACATGCCAATTAGGGATCACTGCCTGAGCACACTGCTCACAAGAGGCCCACTGCCTACAGGAGACACACTGTCTACAAAATGATAAATATTACATACTTGAACTGAAGAATAGCATCTTCACCATGCTTGAGTGAGTTCCATTTAAGCCCAATACTTCTGCTCTGCCTTTCACTTCTCTGCTCTCTACCACACTCTCATCTCCGCCAAGATACTTTTGAAATGACTTCACAACTTCTTATTTATACAAGACATCGACTTAGGGATAATCAAGTCAGCACACTTTACAGAGCAAATACAACTTGACTAATTACAATAGACTTCATGCAGATCATCACACTGTCGGCCACATAGATCTGGGACTTCAATCTTCTTTTGGGAACACACCATGCTTCACAGAACATCTTCAAGATCATCCGTAGGATGTGTAACTCATCCGGTCGGCCAGACTTATGAAGAACATCATCTTTCAGAAGTAATTCTTCAATTACAAGCTCAATCTTCAATGCAGACCATCAACACGAATTGGACGCAATCTAAAGACCTCCACAAGCTTTCTTGAATCACCAAGAACATCCACACTACTTCTACTTACTGATATCATTCTCTCCTTCATCTGAAACCTCAAGAACACAATCTGTTATCACTGTCATATTGGAATAGATGCTTGGGGACCTCTAGACCATGAATCAATTGAGTTGTCAATTCACATTGACTTCCTAAACACTCCACCAAATCTGCATAACAAGATATTGCATTTCCAGATATCACCAGACCTATCTGTGTCACTCTGTCACCTCTGAACATCTGCCAGAACCGGTTTTACTCAAGTGGCCATAACTTTTTTAGATCTTCATGTGGACCTCTCAAATCTTTACTGAATCATCTTAAGACACATATCTACAAACCCTTTGATGCACATTCTCTGATCTTCATCTTAGCTGGGATCTTTACCTTATTGTCTTCACTATTCTTCTCTGTTCCTGATATGACTAATTTTTGCAATATCCTCAGCATACAACTCATCCAATCCTTATCATCAATGCAAGAGGAGTATGTTGACATCAATGACAACACCGGTTAGGCCCATACTTGCAACAATGGACTTATATTCATTCTAACCCTAGTTTCATTCAAATGCAAGGATTGAATAGAGAGAGAGAGAGAGAGAGAGAGTAAAGTTAATATATTATATATTATATGTACTCTTATTGAATTAGAAAGACACAACCTAATAGTAGATCTATCTCTTCCATCTAACTTGTCGCATTCATCTTGATGAATGCTTTAGTTCAAAATATTGCTAAGAGTTTAACTGGGTGCTTTGTCAAGTGTTGTGGGTGTGTGTGAATGTGGGAGTGGCGAGTGTTGTTGTGGGTGACAAAATCTCATTATTCCTCTTCCTATTATCGAATTTGCTTTTCTCCTCCTCTGCTTTGCACAGTTGGAGTCATTTAACAATTTTTTTCTTTTCGAACAAAGTTACCCCACATGATACAAATGTTTGTTTATTGAGTTTAATAGAAGGAATTGTGGTATTCAATGTTTGTTAACGTGACATAAGAAGCAAGGAAGATAGAGAAGAGAACTAAATGTTTAGAAAAATATATACTTTGATTTTAATATTTTACTTATTTTGAGTGGAAGTTTTTTTTATAAGTTTAGTATATACAAAGATTAATTTGGTTGGTTGTTAAAATTTGTTTTGCTCTTTCAAAATTTTATTTAAAATTGTGTAATAAATTATATTATTTATTTTTTAAAGATTTAGGTTAGTTTTTATTTTTTTAAAATGGATTATATAGTCAATTTCGTAGACATGTAAAGTGTAGATTAGTGTTCACTAAAGACATCAAATTTTAAACGTGTAAGTTGCATTTTCAATCAATTATGCTTGTTCACGCTTCTTACCACTACAAAGTTATTGACCACTTGACATCTATAGACACAACAACCAATGATTAACTTCATTTACCACACCATGTTAAAGGATTGGTTGGATTTGGAGTTCCATCTCACCTTGTGGGTAGGTAGTGGAAGCTTAAAGAGTTTGAGCAAGGCCCACCATACTTTTCCTTTTAATATGTGTATAATATACCAAAGGGTGTATGGACAATCCGTATCCTTATTTTTGTATGATGTTGAACTAAAATTTTTGGATTTAAAGTACCATTTGGTTTCAAGTAGAGAACATGTCTACATGCATAACTTTCTTATGAATAATTATTTCTAAATTTTACCTTTACCATCCATGACAATTGAAGAGACATTTCCTAAAACTCAAAATCATTAGCCATCATGGGATTACAAAACTAAGCTTAACTGCATAAACATAGTGGCAAAAGTCTCCAATCTATCTCCTTTTTCTCTATTCCTCTCTCTCTATTTTTGTAAAAGCACCATTCCATGAGGCTCCACTGGAGGTAGATGATCTAGACCAATCCATACCAAACTTCACTTTTTACATTGTAAAAGTACCATAGCCTAATATCTCTTTTCCTCTCTATATCTCTTTTTCTCCCTCTCCATAGAGAGAGATAGATAGAGAGAGACAGAGAGACAAAGAGACATAGAGAAAATGAGAGAGGTAGAGAGAAGAAAGAGATCTCAGAGAGAGAGGAAGTGTGTGAGAGAGAAGGGGAGGGAGACAAAGACAAAGAGAGATAAATAGAAATAGAGAGCCTTTGTCTCCCTCTCTACCTCTCTCCCTTTATCCTCTCTCTTTCTCTCTCTCACTCTCCCCTTCTCTCACTCTTTATACTTCTTCCAATACAATTTGTTGAGAAACCAAAAAACTATGAACATTTCATCGTAGTACAGAACGTCTCATTTTTACCATCACAAAATCATATTAGTATCAAGCTCAAATGTACATTGTGCTCCTGTAGGGCTGAGACCTAGCATATTTATTATACATTACAATATCTCTCATATCCATAACTTCTACACACATAGTTCTTGTAGAGTAGTAATAATATCCATTTTTGAATTTTCTAATTTATGGAGTTAAATGTTGAATTTTTTTGAAGTGAATTAAATTTGTTCAGATACCAAATAATATTCCATTCAGGATATTACCAAGAGAGAAAAAGAGAAATGGACAGATAGAGAGGGAGACAAAGAGATAGAGAGAGATAGAAAGATAGAGATATAGAGAAATAGAGGGAGAGAGAAAGAAAGAGAGATGATAAGAGATAATAAAGAAGAGAGATAAAGATACATATATCAAGATAGAGAGAGAGAGGAGACAGAGAGGCATATATAAAGATAGAAAGAAAGAAAGAGGAGATAGAGAATTAGACAGAGAGGGACACACAGAGAGGTAGAGATGAGACAAAGAAAGGAATAGAGAAAGAGAGAAGGGGTGATAGAGATACATATATCAAGATAGAGAGAGAGGAGACAGAGAGGCATATATAAAGATAGAAAGAAAGAGAGGAGATAGAGAATTAGGTAGAGAGGGACACAGAGAGAGGTAGAGATGAGACAAAGAAATGAAGAGAGAAAGAGATAAGGGGATATATATATATATATATATATATATATATATATATATATATAAAGAGATAGAGTGGTAGAGCAAGAGAGAGAGAGAGGTAGGGAGGTAGAGAAAGAGATCGATAAAGAGAGATGGTAAGAAATAATAAAGAAGAGAGATCAAAAGAGAATGTGATAGAGAGGAGAGATAGAGAAAGAAATAAGGGGAGTTAGAGACATGGACATATAGATAGGAAGACAAAGAGATAGAAACCATGATTAGCATGACTAATCAAACCAATAACCCTAATATTGTAATTGGCAACATCCGAGCCTAAAATTAGTCCCATGTTGATTGTGCAAATAAAATTTTTTCGTATAATCAAAATAATGTTAATACGGGTCTACAATTGAAAACATCTATACTTGCAATTAGTCCCATGTTGATTGTGAAAACAAATTTGCTACATAGAATCAAAATAATAACAATGTCCATAATTTTCAATATAGTTTTTTAGTAGCCTCTTCAATTTGGACGGGAGCTTGGCTATGACAAATAATGAATTTATGATCTATTGAATTCCAGATTAGTACAAAATGAAGGTTTAATTATTTTGTCAAGTTACACTTGAATGCCTTACATGCCTTACATAATTCACAATCCATGGAAAATAAAATAATATAGTGGGATGCTTCCCCTCTAGCCCATCCCTTGTGTTTCTGTTGTTTCTTGTCACATTATTATAGGGGCTTCCACCTATTATCATATTAAAACCTCCAATTGAATTAATAATTTCATCAAGTCTTTATTTTATCAAATTCTTCACATCTTTCACCTTAATCAATTTACCCTTTTTATGTGTTTTTTCCACCCAACTTTTGAGGATAAGCTTGTTTTCTTTACAAATTTTGCAGATCTACAACATAATTACGTGGTATACCTAATGATGCAAAGCAACTTCTGCACCCCCAATTCTAGAGAACAAAGAAATGATATTTATCCCCTTTAGATATAGAGGCTTCAAAACAGAAAGATGGTATCCTATAATGAACAAATCAAAGTGATACATTTTTCCTCTTCTTCCATTTTTACATCTATGGAATCCAATTGACTCACTACTAGATGAAAAACATTTAAATGTTTGGTTACAAAGTCTCTTTCATGTATATTTAAAGAATACAAATTTCTTTTCAAAAATAACTTATTTACAAGACATTTATTTTGATATAATGTAATAATTATATGTCATAAACTCTTAGCAATGTTTTGACCTAAAATATTCATCAAGACTGAATTAGAAAGACACAACCTAATAGTAGATCTATCTCTTCTATCCAACTTGTCCCATTCATCTTGATCTATTGTTGATGGTAGAAAATTGAGTACAACAATTATTATGATCCACTAATCTCTCCACTAAAAGATCTTCAACCTTTAATTTCTAGAACTCAAAGTTTTACCTACTAGACTTCTCAATCTCAATTGTCAAGGTGTTGGCCATGACTTTTGATTTTCAAATGTTATTTAAAATCCACATTAATTATCCCAAAACAAAAAAAAGGTAACATAAGAAAATTATCCCTTCCTTCATGGGATCAATCCAAACAAAGCTTTGATACAAAATGTTGGTTTTATAATGCTTATTCCTTAATTAGTAGCAATGGAAAGCAATAAAATTTGTTGACCTAAAACAAACGTAACCTTAATTAAACATAGAAGAATAATTTAAGGAGATAGAGAAGATAAGATGACATATATACTTGGGAAAACCCTTCTGACTAATAAACCCACCACCAAAAGTAAACCTTAATATATTAGTGAAACACGCCATTTTCTTAAGGACCTGATAATTCACCTTTAAGACCTCTTTAGTGTACCCATTGCACACTAGACTGTAGCTATCTTTAAAAATAGTAACATCCCATCCCAAGCTTCATTCATTCATACATGACATGACCAGTACAATTGGGAAGAATGTCGCATATTGAAGTGGCTCAAAAATGGACATTTGCAAGAACTAACTCGAAAGTCCAACACATGGAAAGAATGCTTAACACCAAGTCTATCACACAACATACCACTTTTTTCCATTATGTTTAAGCAATTAAGCTTAGTGTTGTCTCATTCATGCATCTTTAAAAATACAAAATTCTTTTCAAAAAAACTTTTTTACACTACACTTAGTTTGATATAATGCAATAACTTAATCTCATAAACTCTTAGCAAAGATTTGAACTAAAACATTCATGAAGATTGAATTAGAAATACCCAACCTAATAGTAAATCTTTAAATAATTATTCATACGAAGGTTATGCATGTAGCCATGTTTTCTACTTGAAACTAAAAAGTACTTTCAATCCATACATTTTAGTTACCCTTTGGCATACTATACACATATTCAAAGTAAACATATGGTGGGCCTTTCTCAAGCTCTTTAAACTTCCACTACCGACCCACAAGGTGGTTTGGAATTCCAAATCTGACCAATCCTTTAACATACTGTGGTAAATAAAAATTTATATCTTTATTTTCTATAAACAAACATTTGGAAGACATACTTTCTTTGAGCTTTATCTTTTGAAATGGTCTCTTGTGATGGGTTTCATAGTAATCGTTTCCTAAATATAAGTTCTTTCTTTTATGAAATTTGAATTTTTGCAATCCTCTAAGATTTCATTCAATCCTTGCAAAAAAAAACATGGTTAGCATGACTAATCAAAATAATAACCCTAGGACTGTAATTAGCAACATCTAAGTCTACAATTAGTCCCATGTTGATTGTGCAAATAAATTTGCTCCATATAATCAAAATAATGTCCATACGGGCCTACAATTGGCAACATCCATACTTGCAATCAGTCCCATGCTAATTGTACAAACAAATTTGCTACACAGAATCAAAATAATAATAATGTCCATAATTTTTAATACTTGTTCTTGGTAGCCTCTTCAATTGGGGTAGGAAGTTGGCTATGAAAAATAAGGAATTTATAATCTATTGAAGTCTAGATTAGTACAAAATGAAGGTTTTATTATTCAATCAAGTTACACTTGAATGCATTGCATACCCATTACATTGTTTGACCATAGCCCCAAGTCTATCACACAATATTGCTGACAAAGAGAGATAGGGAAATAGAGAATGAGAGGAAGACACACACACACACACACACACACACACACACACACGTATATATAGGGATATTTAATAGAGCACTCCATTTTGGTATCCATCAAACTCAACAATTATAAAGAAACATAAAAAATCATATCAATATCAAATTATAATTACTTAAAAAATAAATAACACTCTTTGTCTATTTTATTGCCAATTATAAGAACTTTTGATTTCCATTGTATAATTGTTTACAAAATTTAATATACTTTTCACATGCAATTTTCATTTTTTCTACATCCATTCTCAACGTACCCATTGCACACTACACACATATTCCTACTATATATATATATATATATATATATATATATATATATATATATATATATATATATATATATATATATATATAAAAGAGAGAGAGAGAGAGAGAGAGAGAGAGAGAGAGAGGATTAGATTAGGGTCTCTCAAATAATAGCAACATCCCATCTCCAAGCTTCATTGATTCATACATGGAACAACCAATACAATTGGAAACTATGTCACTTATTGAACAACAAGATACATACCAACAAAATAAAATATATATAATTAAGAGAAAGAGTTTATACAGACATCTCCCTCAAAAAATGTCACCCATCGATCTAATGCAATTGGAAAATATGATTCAAGGTTTACATACATTCAGATAAATGGATATCTTGAATGAACATGCAACCACATGGAGTATATTTTTGTACATTGAACCCAACAAAACTTTGAACACACCTAAATCATCGTTGAAGCAAATCAACAATTCAAAAGTTACATCGACAAACCTACCGTCAGAATGATTTCTGTAACCAACATCCATGACATTTAGCTCCATTAAACTATCATAAGGCCCTCTCATAATACCATTCAAACTACAACTTGATCCCTACAATGGTACTACTACAGGTACAGAGAACTCGTTTTCCCCATGGAAAATATTACAAAATGAAGGTTACATTATTTTATCAAGTTACACTTGAATGCATTGCATGTCTTACATAATTCACAATCTGTGGAAATTCATAGAGAATAGAGGAATGCTTCCCCTCTAGCCCATCCTCTGTGTTCATGTTGTTTCCTATTAGATTATTATAGGGTCTTCCACCTATTATTAGATCAAATACTCCAATTGAATTAATTATTTCATCAAGTATTTCTTTTGTCAAATTCTGCACATCTTCTACCTCAATCAATTTACCCATTGACAGACACTAATGATGAATGCAAGAAGATAGTCCTGATGGATGGAAAGTCTTGTGAATTATGTACCTAGGCCTTCCATTCCAACTAGATGGGCTTGACATGAATGAGAAATAAGAAGACCAGATAAGGGCACTATCACTTGCAAAAAATTGACGAAAACAAAAAACAACTTTACTTGCATACCTGCTCTTACCCACTACTATTCAAAAACAACTTTACCTGCATGCATGTCAACATATTTAATTTACTCCATTTATTTTCTAATGCAGAACAACAACACATATCACTACATTTTTCCAATGATCATTCACCAACAACAAAACTATATGATCTCTTCTCCAATTATAAAGGAACCACTAATTACTTAAATTATCTACATACTTTGCAACCCTCGTATACCCACTAAACACTTTGCTTCTATTTTATTTCTCACATTACTTTTATTTCTTTTTTCTATGCAAAACAAATGACGCTTTTTTCCTAGTTTTTCCCCAATTATAAGAACTTCTAAATTTTCATTGTACAATTGTTTATGACAATTAATATACTTTGCAAGTGTAATTTACAATTTTTCTACAACCTTTCTCGGTGTTCCCATTGCACACTACGGTGCGATTGCCAGTTGTATTAATTGCTCTGTCATCTGCATTTAAAAATTGATTTTACATGAGTGAGTGTAGGGTCATTTTATCACCCCACAACTATGCACTAAAGTTATGTGCTACTTTTGTTTTATAAGTAACTCCCATTTTTGGTAATCATAACCCTCTTTTAATTGTCTTATAAGTAACTCCCATTTTTGTAATCATAACCCTCTTTTAATTGTCTTATAAGTAACTCCCATTTTTGGTAATCATAACCCTCTTTTAATTGTCTTAGTTTGGAATTCTGGTGTGATAAGAAAATGACCCCTCGGTAATCATAACCCTCTTTTTATTGTCTTCGTTCGGAATTCTGGTGTGAAAGAAAATGACCCCTCGTCAATAGCACCCACGTCTTATCGTGGCGAGCATGACGTCATCCCCCGTCATTCTTATTTAAACTTGTGCGGTACCAACTTTAAAGTATATAATGATGGGAAGAATGTTGCTCCAATGGCGGCACGTTGACCTTATTAGTTGTGTCTTGTGTCTTTAGTCTTCTTTTCCATAATTTATTATATTATTAGTATTTGATTTCAAGTGCGTGGTTGTTATTTTAGTGGGTTGCTTTTGTCGCTTGCTTTTATTTATTGGAGAATTGACTTTTTTAAAGTGTCTCCATTAGTTTTGTACCTTTGTGTCATTTGTTTGCCACAAGTTGAAATTGTGCTTCCATTAGAATTTTATGAGAATTTATGATATAAAATCTAGTATGGTTTCATTGAATTTTGTATGATAGTAATAAATATAGTGACAAATAAGAGAGATAACATTCAAGTGGTTATTGTGTTGTTGACTATATGTTCTTTTGCTAAAGTTGTTATGTGTCAAAGTTTCTATAGGTTGTAGTTGTTCTCCTTTCATTGTCTTTTCCAAGTGTTGCTCATTCTTATATAAATTGGAATTGACTTTTTTTAAGTGTCTCCATTAGTTTTGTACCTTTGTGTAGCTTGTTTGCCACAAGTTGAAATTGTGCTTCCATTAGAATTTTATGAGAATTTATGATATAAAATCTAGTATGGTTTCATTGAATTTTGTATGATAGTAATAAATATAGTGACAAATAAGAGAGATAACATTCAAGTGGTTATTGTGTTGTTGACTATATGTTTTTTTGCTAAAGTTGTTATGTGTCAAAGTTTCTATAGGTTGTAGTTGTTCTCCTTTCATCGTCTTTTCCAAGCGTTGCTCATTCTTATATAAATTGGAATTGACTTTTTTTAAGTGTCTCCATTAGTTTTGTACCTTTGTGTAGCTTGTTTGCCACAAGTTGAAATTGTGCTTCCATTAGAATTTTATGAGAATTTATGATATAAAATCTAGTATGGTTTCATTGAATTTTGTATGATAGTAATAAATATAGTGACAAATAAGAGAGGTAACATTCAAGTGGTTATTGTGTTGTTGACTATATGTTCTTTTGCTAAAGTTATGTATCAAAGTTTCTATAGGTTGTAGTTGTTCTCCTTGCAGTGTCTTTTCCAAGAGCTGCTCATTCTTATATAAATTGGAATTGATTTTTTTAAAGTGTCTCCATTAGTTTTATACCTTTGTGTAGCTTGTTTGCCACAAGTTGAAATTGTGCTTCCATTAGAATTTTATGAGAATTTATGATATAAAATCTAGTATGGTTTCATTGAATTTTGTATGATAGTAATAAATATAGTGACAAATAAGAGAGGTAACATTCAAGTGGTTATTGTGTTGTTGACTATATGTTCTTTTGCTAAAGTTGTTATGTATCAAACTTTTTTTAAGTGTCTCCATTAGTTTTGTACCTTTGTGTAGCTTGTTTGCCACAAGTTGAAATTGTGCTTCCATTAGAATTTTATGAGAATTTATGATATAAAATCTAGTATGGTTTCATTGAATTTTGTATGATAGTAATAAATATAGTGACAAATAAGAGGTAACATTCAAGTGGTTATTGTGTTGTTGACTATATGTTCTTTTGCTCAAGTTGTTATGTATCAAAGTTTCTATAGGTTGTAGTTGTTCTCCTTGCAACATCTTTTCCAAGAGCTGCTCATTCTTATATAAATTGGAACTAATTTTTTTTAAGTGTCTCCATTAGTTTTGTACCTTTGTGTAGCTTGTTTGCCACAAGTTGAAATTGTGCTTCCATTAGAATTTTATGAGAATTTATGATATAAAATCTAGTATGGTTTCATTGAATTTTGTATGATAGTAATAAATATAGTGACAAATAAGAGAGGTAACATTCAAGTGGTTATTGTGTTGTTGACTATATGTTCTTTTGCTAAAGTTGTTATGTATCAAAGTTTCTATAGGTTGTAGTTGTTCTCCTTGCAGCTTCTTTTCCAAGAGCTGCTCATTCTTATATAAATTGTATTTTTTTCAATATTAAAAAAAACACATTCAAGTGGTTATTTGGAAAGTAGATTTTTTTGTCACCATTTGGTATACTTGTTTCAAGTAAATAACTATTATGTGAGAACTATTTGTTAAGAAGTTACTTGAGTCAATACTAGCACTTACACCTATAGGAGGTTCAAGGAATAGGCTGATAGGAACAACTGACGAGTTTAGAAATTTTTTTGGCATGAATTTTTTTACAGCGTGAAACAATTCCAAGAACTATAATGCTCACATATAAAAGCCTATCGGCTAATTATGGATTGGGAAATTCTAATATATGTAAGTTGGTCTATTTATTTAGCTATTGATAATGTACTATATTAATGTTATGTTTCTTTTTATATTAGATATATAAGAAATATGGGTAAATGATAAGAAAGTAATGTAGTTGTAGACACCCAAAATTGACTCATTATCACTAGCATTCAAACATCGCATTATCCATCATCTGCATTTGTCTAACACACTTGAGCAATATCCCTAACATATCTATTTTCTTCTATTAATTAAATAAATTTATATTTATTTAATTAATTCATTAGCTATTTCTTCTATTTCCTCTAAGCTATAATTAAAAATCTTTAGTTATTTCATTATCTTCTTTCTATCTATTTTTAATTAAATCAATTTTATTTATTTAATTAAAAATTCCTTTCATAAACCCACTTTCCAATTAATTAAATAAATTTTATTTATTTAATTAATTTCTCTTATCATTTATCTTATGAGCCGACATGTGTGCCTCTTTCATTTAAAAAAGATAAGTGGTACTACATCTTTTATTTAATATCTTTCACATGTAGTACTTTTTATGTACATAAGCACACATAAGCCTTATCTTCCCTCCACTTGTCATCTTCACATTCATCTATGTCTATCATTCAATCTTAGCCATTCACATAGCCACCAAATCTCCACCGTTGATTGATTTTGGTTGAATTCTATATAAACATCCTTTCATTCCATACCACACCTAATCTAGCATTCATATAGCGTCTACATTATCATCCTGAGTATATTGAGTACTTTAGCATCCATCTAGCATATAATATTTATCATCCATCCATCATGGCAGCTTTTATCTTCATAATTGTTTATTGGTGAAGAAGTAATCCACATCATAAACAAGGAATCATATAATCTAGGTGATATTGTTCTTGAATTGAATGCTTTTGATTTCATTTGGATTAGATTCTTTAATGATGGTAGGGTTAGGTTTTCATGGCTATGCTTGATCTTATTAACCTAATTTTTTACCTATCACATTTTGGCACGCCCGGTGGGACTCACGTCCTTGATTAACTTTGCTATTTGAAGTTATTTTTGTGAAGATCAGATTTTTTGAGCGCTTACGACAAGTTCCAGTTGCTTTGAGCAAAAACCAGTCGTTGTCTGAATATACGCATCGCTTCTAAGCTGAAACCTACCACTTTTAGCATTCCTGGATCGCTTATGCGCAAACAGTAGTTGCTTACTGCCTGTTTCACATCGCTTACAAGCTAACAGTGGTCGCTTATGCCTTTATTTGAATCGCTTTTAACCTAACAATGATCGCCTTTAGCTATCTGAATCGCTTATTGTGAAACTAGGGTTTTTGTTGCATTCTATTTTTCTTGTAGATCTGAGTTGCTTATGACCCGTAATCAGTTGCCTATTGCTTTTTTTGCATCGCTTATGAGCTTTATCAATTCGCATCTAGATTTTTTGGCATCGCTTCCGATCTGTAACATTTCGCTTGTGGCAGAATACAATTTGCTTTTGATCAACAGTTGATCGCCTCTGGTAAACTATGTCATTTTCAATCCTTATCATTTGTAGTTTGGTTTTCTTGGCTACTAATTGGGTATTTGTGCAGCATCTTATCGATTGTCCAAGAAAAGGAGGTTATCAAACTACTAACATATCTATTACAGCTTCGATCGGTCCAAGACTTGTGGTTTTTCACTAAAGTAAGAACATTTGGGCTTGGTGCTTAAAAAGAATCATTGCTTGCTCTGTGCTTGATTTATCTTTTTTGATTACTTGCATGTGCTTGATTGTAACCCAAATTTAATAACAAAAGTATCCTCTCCCCTTGCCTATTAAATGGATCTTGGGTGTATGAGAACTTGTTATTATCTTTAGAGGGTCTGCCTTCCCGGTGTGAGAAGGGATACGACCCAAACGGTAACGGGCTAAAGCCAAGTCCTTCCGAACAGCTATATAACAAAAGTGTTTGTGTCGAAAGCCACAAACAACGAGTGTTGTTGTGTTATACTGACAGCCAACCTCCCCCAAAACCCTCCAAGGCGTAACCCTTGAAGGTTGGGAGACTCCATAACGGAGAGAAGTGCTGCCGCATGTATAGCCACCCAAACGGATGCCCTTATTAGCAACTTTGTGTAGTAGACAAAAACCTTCTATTTGTTAACGCAAAAGGTGGGACCTTTGAAGCTGCCCTGATTCACGTGGTTCTTAGAAGAGATAGAAGGGACAATACTAAGGTTTGGTGGGGGGACAAGCCTTGGGAAACCTAGATCTTGGTATGCGTGAGAAGTGTGTGCCGTGGAGAGGAGTCAGTGCTACCAAGATCCTGAAGCTATCTGTTTTGAATAAGCACGGCCAGGGGACTCAACAAATACAGTCTTTTCCTAGCATAGGTTGTACAAGTTTGTGATTGTTGTGAGTGTGAGTGATTGTAATTACTATTTTCTTGTTAAAAAAACATAAATCAGACATATTTCCTGACAGACGTAGTCATTTTTGAGCTTAAATTGCCTGCATATAGATAACTGGATCACCTTTAAACAATAGCCAGTCACTTTTTGCCTAAACCAAATTGCTTTTAAATAATAGTCAGTCTCTTTTTGCCTAAACTGGATCGCTTTTAAACAACAGCTAGTCGCCTTTTGCCTAAACGGGATGGCCTTTATACAATAGTCACTCACTTTTTGCCTAAATTGGATCGCTTTTAAACAACAGTCAGTCACCTCTAGTCTAAACTGCGTTGCCTTTGATCAACAGTGAATCGCTTCTGACTCAATACTGGTCGCCTGTAGCAAATTGGCTCGCATCTGGTTAACACTATAGCCGGTTATCTGAACCAAAACTAGATCACATTTAAGCGATTACAAGACACTTTTGGCATTTTCTGAGTCGCATATGAGCTATTAGCTCTCGCCTGTGGTCAATTACCAGCAAATCTTAGTGACTCAGTTGAATCAGCTACAATTCTAGCTTGCTCAGTCTCAGCATTAGCTTTCAGACCTATCTTTGATCATTAGCAGATACTTGGACTTTGTCTCCTGCTTTGAGTTTACCGACCAATTGAACTTTGTGAACTTTTCATCTTTTTGAGATCTCAAACCAACAAACCAAACATCAAATCAATCAACCTGATCAATCAACAAAACATCATCTTTTGGCTTTAGTTTTAGCAACATCAACAAAATAGCAACCTTAGCAAACAACTTTTCCCTTGAGTGTGTGAGCTATTCTCTAGGGAAGTCCAACCAACAAAGCAAACAAGTAACCTAACAACAAAGCAAACAGCCGACCAAGCAACCCAACAACAAAGCAAATAGCAAACTAACAACCAACAACCAACAACCAACAACCAAACAATTAGCAAACCATCATCTTTTTGGGTCTCAAAACCTTGACAAGCTAAAGTTCAGTTTTCAACATCATTCATCATGCCTCAAAGTAGGAGTTAATATAGAGCTGAAACGGAAGTCAAATTATGAGCTGAAATGGAAGCCGAATTATAAGTTGAGATGGAAGCTAAGATGCAACAATCTAGATCAACACCTCTTAGAGATGCGACTCAATTTATGATTGGTATGCCTCATATGTTTATGCCCCGTGGGTATACCATTGGAGAGTCATCTTCACAACAAGTGCAACCTCAAACAATTTTGGAGACTTATGAGGAACAATCCCAAGAAGACTTATCAGAATTTCAAGATACACATGTATGGGATCAAGTTGAGAGACTTGTCTTATCTGAGCCTAATCGCTACTTCTTGCAACTTGCTCACATGGGCGCTAAACTACCAAGAGATTTTGACATATCTACTATTAGAGAGCACGATCCAAACACTCCCATTGTTGTTGCAAAGGGACCATCCACTATAGTCACACCATCCCATACCATATCACAAACTCCATCTTCCAACATATCTCTTTCACTACCTGTTGTTACTTCATTCGATCCACCATGCTCGGAGTACACTCTAGAACCTTTGATAACTCCAACCAACGTGCTCCCTTTCATTTCACAAAATCTGAACATTCCACCTTTCCATGTTCCCCAACATACTCCTCCTACCATGACCATTTCCATACCTCAAGTAACACAAGCTGTCCATGTGGCTCAAGTGCAAACTCCCCAAACATCACAAGCTATCCCCATATGCCATAGTCTACAAGCTTCCCAAGCTATCCAAACAACACCAATGGTCCAAGCTTCACAATCATCGCAATCGGCTACATCACATGTGGATACCACATCTCATATTCCTACTGTTGCTAATATGATCTCCACTATCTCCACTAATCTGTTCAATACATCATACAATCCCAATGTTAGTCTTATTGACATGAGTGACTCGCTTATTGTTTCTCAAGCCAATCCTAGCACTATAGTCACTTATGTTGATCAATTTACATCCATTCCATCATCTTCTTACAATCCTTCACAAACCATCAATCCATCTTATGCTACCCAAGTTTGCCTATTGTCACTCAACACATGACATATACCAATCCTCATGTTGTCCAAAATACAAACCCAAGTGTCCATCCTTCTTTCGCATCCACCAATCCTTCCATCACTTACCATGTCACAAACCCAACTCCAAATTCACAACCATTAACTAATGTCAATCCATCTTCCACTTCTCATGTGATGCAAAATCTTGGTGCTAATTTGTCACAATATACCCAACCACCGCTTGTGTCTCAAGGACAACAATCTTCAACCACATATGTGTCACATACCAATCCTTTGACATACATTGTGAGTACGCAACCTCAACAAACGGTCATGGCTTCATATATCCCACAACAACAACCTCAATATACATCATACCATGTTTCACCCCCTTTGCAACAATAGCAATTATCTCCAGTGGATTTTCAACAAATGATTAACCAAGCGGTAGGACAAAGCAAGAAGACATTTTCCTTAGAAAACATATGTGCTTATCTGTTTGACAAGTCACTTCATATGACACCTTTTCCACCACACTTTAAAATTCCACAATTTGACAAGTACAAAGGAAAAGGAAATATGGAAGATCATCTTAGAGCATTCTTTGTGGCATGTCTCGATGTTGCTCATGACGATACATATCTTTTGAGACTATTTCCTAGAAGCTTAGAAGGACAAGCTTGAATGGTTCTCTCATTTACCTCTGGGAATTAAGTCTTTTGCAAAGTTAGCAAATAAGTTTCGATTGCACTTTGCTTTTAACATTGAACATAGGGTAAACATGAATGATCTTGTCAACAATAAACAGCGCAATGGTGAAGCCTTTTCTTCATTTACTCAACGATGGCATAATATGGCTAGCAAACTATCATGGGAAATACCTGAGAAGCAACAACTCGATATCTTTGTTCAAAATCTTCATCCCGAGCTGTCATTCCAACTACAATTGTGCTAGCACCTTTGATGAACTTGTTTCCAAAGGAACCATTATTGAATGAGCTTTAATTGCTAAAGGCACTATCAATATTTTTCGCAATAACAAATACTATCCTCAAAACTCCAATGATAAGTCTTGCTTTTGGAACAAAAACAAGAATGTTGTCAACGATGGTGTTGTGGATGCAAAGAACATATAAACTATGAAAGCTCCCATTAACATTCAAGCTGCATCTACAACAACACAACCTTTTCAATGAACGCGACAATGACAAACTTCAAATCCTCGTTGATAATTTACACCATTAGCGAAACCTATGGAAGTTGTGTTTCGAAAGCTTCTCCAAGCGGGTGATATTATGTTACCAGATGCACCACCCAACAGTGAACCGCTCTTCAAAGCTCCTTGGTATAAAGAAAATGAGTATTACAATTACCATAGAGTTAAAGGACATAAAACAAATGGTTGTATGCACTTAAAGCATGTTATCCAAGATTGTATTGATCAAGGTTTAATCAAAATTACACCTTCAACAACCCAACCTGCATAGCAACCGACATCAAACTATTATCTAGATGCTTTCAAGAATCCACTTCCATCTCATGACAAACCAAGTAACCCTCATGCTGATAAGCCATTCAGTACAACTATGAATCATCTACTATTGGCTGCATTGACCATGCTCGTATTTCTACCATTACTATCCAAGGCAAAGCACATGATTGCGCTGTAACTACTCAAAGAGGTCGCGTTACCATTCAAGGAGCACCTATCCATCCTCCTCAACCGTTCTCTAACTATAATATCCTTGATCACCTTGGCAAAACACCTGTGCATATTTCCATTCTTGAGTTGCTTCGCATATCCCCTGCTCACAAAGCTATCCTTGACAAAGCCTTACAAGAATCTTCGGTGCCTAACGATATTGATATCACAAAATTCCAATCTCTGGTCACTAGCATTGCCACCCCTTGTCATTTAACCTTTTCTGACAAAGATCTTCAACCCTCCATTCACCCTTCACATAATGAAGCCCTTCACATTGAAGTGTTTGTCAAACAACGCCATATCAAACGAATCTTGGTGGATGATGGAGCTGGTCTTAATATATGTTCCTTGAAATTAATAAAACAATTGGGATATTCTGAGAAAGATGTTGACACCTCCAAGGTCATTACTATCAGAGCATATGATGATGCCGAGAGAGATACTGAAGGGATTATTTACTTGCCTATCCAATTTGGGCCGATCACTACTGAAACCCATTGTCAGGTTCTTGATATTGAGCTTCCTTGTAACATCATCCTTGGTCATCCAGGGATACATGCCCTCAAGGTAGTTCCTTCTACATATCATCAATGTCTCAAATTTCCACATAACGGTGTTGAGATTACTATCCATGCTGATCCCAATCCATTTGAATTTTGTCACGCCTTTCAAGATAAATACTAGAGTCTGAATCACATTCCTATCAACACCGAGGCATATCCATCTTCATCATATATAGATCCATCCGACCTACTCAAGCCATCATCTAGAAAAGCCATTTCCAATCTCCGTATCAAGTACACCGAACATGGTCCTAGTGAATACACACTACAAGAATCTTGTTGTGTTGGCACCCTTCCCTTGTCCCCCAAATCTCATGGTAAACCTTCTACATCCAAGCCACCTTCATCCTCAGCTATCATCAAAGCCCCACCCACAGTATTAATTAAGGGCAGATTCCTGGATGATGAAGACATTAATGATATCGACTCTTGGATATTCTTTGATGAAAATGACCAAGTACAACTTGAAGTGGAGAGATATAACAATGGGTTCCGCATCATAAAGAACATGGGCTACAAAGGACATGGTGGATTGGGATCATAGGAACAAGGACCTCTTGAACCCCTTGTTGTGTCTAAGAAGTTTAATAAGCAAGGCCTTGGCTATCAGCCGAAGGTACCGCGATCCAAAAACATTAAGTGTATTTCTGATATTGACGCTGGACCTTCCTCGGCAGGAGAGATTTCTAGTTTGGATACTATCGATGACTCCTCCCTTCATATTATTGGCCTTTTTCAAGAAAACTCCATCTTCATGATTTCCACAACCTCCTCTAGCCATAACCATTCTTCCGTTACCCTTTCACTCATATATCTTGATCTCGTCGATTGGGACCAACAGGGGGCACTGATATTAGATACATTTGAGAATGATGAAGCTATTGCAGAATTCATGGGCTTATGACAAGGCATTCCATTAGGTGATCACAAAGCAGGTTTCATGATGGATCTATCTAAACTAGCATATTTTGGCGGAAGTATCAAATCCTTCAGTCACAAAAGTGAAATAAGCAAAATCAAACAAAATAGGTCACTAGGTGAAAACCGAAAGGCACCTCTTTGATGAGAGTAGATTGTCATTGATGTCAAAAAGGTGTTGGTATTGATAGGAGTTGTTTATGGTTTGATATGATTGATAAGAGATGCTCCCATTTGATTAAGATATCGTCATGTTTGTTTTAGAATGGATTCTTATGTTCTTGATTCATATTTGATCATGGTGTTATGATGCATTGAATTGATCATATCCATTGGACTTGTTTGATCAGTTTGTGCACATTCTTGATATTCACAAGACTGCAGGATCAGAATCATCAATCAGGATAAGTATGATACAGAGTGGTAAGTTCATCTTGTCTTCATGCTTGATCAATGTGGTAAGTTCATCTTGACTTGATGGTTAAATCATTCATGGAGTTGTGTGTTTATAGTTCATTCCATTCATAATGATGTTTGGTGATGGTATGTGGTATATTGTTTGTGACAGAGACATTGAGGCTTGTTAATAATAGATATAAGAGGTTGACAGAGGCATTAATGTTGACAGAGGCATTAATGTTTATTAATGGCAGAATCAATGGTTATCGTTGTGAATTGAGCATTTCACTTATTCTACCATGTTAGGATTTTGTTATCAAAATGCCTAAAATATTAAAATCCTAACTCTAAGCTCTAAGTGTATATAAGGAGATCAAATGTCATAAAGTATGACTTTATTTTATAAATGGTTGTTGACCTGCAAGTGCAGGTTATTCCACTTGAAGTTTCCTGTTGAATATATTCAAAGGTCCTTATTTTATGGTGGGGAACACAAATAGGGCATAAAAATAGCCTTACTTTAATTTAGAAACTTTGATTTTTTTCATCTCCTTAAAAATCAAATAAAGTGGACTTTATATGCTTAAAAAGTGGGGAGCAAAAACATTGAATATTTAAATATATAATAAGCAAAGATTTTGGAGGAAACGTGAACAAGCCATTTCATGGCTTTATTTAAATATATAAAGTTTGCTTTTTATCCTATTTTGTTGACCCCCTTTAAATATCATATTTTTATGACATGAAATAAAGCGATTTTTTTGAGCTATTTTTTAGCCCTCCATAAAGGCATTTTTTAAGGGATTTGGAAGCACAATTTTTTATGGAGATTTATTTCTATTTTTCTCGTGACATGGAAGCTAAAAAGATGGAACTTTAATAGGGTGGAAGTTTTTTTAATGCCTTTTTTTAAAAGGAATGTATGGGGATTTTTTGTAGAAGAATTTTGGTGGTGAAAGTTTGAAGAAATTTTTTATTATTTGCAGATGATATTTTGTAGAGAATATGAAGAGAACATTTTTAAGAAAATGATTTATTTTCTTTGAAGAAGATTTTTTTTATCTTATGAAGATATTTGCAGAGGGAAATTGAAAATTTTTCTTTGAAGTAAATATGCACAGATAAATATGAAGAGTTATATTCTTGCTGGAGAATGATTTATTTTATGTAGTGAAGTTGAATAGATTTGAAGATCAAAGACATGGAAACAATTTTTGAAGAAAAATTCCAAAGAGAAATTGAATTCATTGAAGATATTTTTTTGAGGGCAAATTATGAGATCAAATTGATGAAAATTGTTTATTTGATTGATTTTATTTTCTTTGCACATGAAGATGAAAATGCTTTTGCAGATTGGGGTTTATAGAGGATTTTGTAAAGAAAGAAAAAATATGAAGGGTCATTTGGGAACAAAGATTTTTAGATTGAAAGAGAAGATGAATGCAGAGGGGAAAATGAAAAGACTCAAGAAGATGAATATGGAGAGGAGAGGAATTCCAAGAGATTTTTTATTTATAATTTTATTACAGGTGCACTATGGGATTACAGGAATATGTCGAGACATATAATCTATATATAATGGTTTTTGCAAATGTATTGAGTATGGATTTTTGAGGGTGTAGTTGTGTGGTTCATCATGCAGGGTTGAAGACATTTTTATAAAAAAATTTTTGAAGAGAAAAGACAAATGAGAATATGATACTGTGTATGTACTGAAGAAAGTGTGTTGAGATATGCAGAGATAAAATTTTTAAAGAAATGAATGAGGGTTGGAAATGGTGCAAATCAGACTGTATGGCAATCAAGTCTTGCACACTAAGTTAGATGATTTGATAAATGAGATTGTTCATTTTTGTCAGTGAGACATTGATGATATGTCAGTGAGACTTTCTGTAGCTAGTGAGGCTTTCTTGGTCAGTGAGACCTATATGTAGCCAGTGAGGCATGTTTTTTTTTAGTTAAGCCAGTGAGGCAGTTTTGGAGTGGTTTTTCTACCCCGGGAGGGTTTTCCACTCATGTAAATTTGTGTTATGACTCATATTGTTTTCATCTGTATGTGTGTATGTTAATACTTTGCTCATGAGGTTTTGTTTTCTTCCTTCATTCTCAGTCATATGCATATGTGTTTGACAAATCAATGATATCTTTCTCTCTTTGTATCTTGTAAGTTAAAGTTTTTAAAAAGGTTTCAAATTTAATACAACACTGATTCACCCCCCCTCTTAGTGTTGTCCTGGACTCCAACACTCTTGACCATGAAAAAGTAAAAATAAAGGACGTATCCAAAGTTGAAAACCTCTCTGAGGCACCTGAGGATGGGGGATTTGATCTTCCTGTTGCCACTGACTATCATGAGAAATCAACAATGCTAGTTGAACAATCACAAGATATGAACTTGGGTACAAAGCATAATCCAAAGATCACTTTTTCGGCAGCATCACTATCAGAGCAAGAAAGAAGAGACTTCACAACATTTTTTATGAAAAGAGCTATAAATTTTGCATGGACTTATACTGACATGCCAGGTCTAGATCCATCACTTGTGGTACATCATCTAGCAGTATCTCCTAATGCAAAACCAGTTAAACAAAAATTATGCAAAATGCATCTGCAAGTAGCTTTATTGGTCAAGGCAGAGATTCAGAAACTATTAGAAGCAAAGTACATAAAGCCTATTGATTATCCAGAATGGGTTTCAAACTTGGTACCTGTAGGAAAACCTGATGGATGAGTTCGTTGTTGCATATACTTTAGAGATCTTAATAAAGCATGTCCTAAGGATGATTTTCCATTACCAAGCATAGACAATATTGTAAATCTCACAACTAGACATGAAATGCTATCTTTAATGGATGGATTTTCAGGATATAATCAAATCAGAATAGCAGAGGAAGATCAAGATAAAACATCATTTATTTGTCCATGGGGCACACACTGCTGGGTTATAATGCCTTTTGGTCTCAAGAACGCTGGAGCTACTTATCAACGAGCCATGACAATTATTTTTCATGACCTTTTTCACACTATCATGGAAGACTATGCTGATGATATCCTAGGAAAATAAAAAACAAGAGAAGGACATCTATAGGTATTAGCACAAATCTTTGATCGATTAGAGAAGTATCAAGTCAGACTGAACCCAAAGAAATATGTATTTGGCGTAACATCTAGAAAACTGTTGGGATACTTTGTGTCTTGATGAGGGATCGAAGTGGACCCAGCTAAAGTAAAAGCTATCATGGAAATGCCTCCACCAGCAAATCTTAAGTAGCTTCACAGTCTAAAAGAAAGGTTACAGTCCATCCACAGATTTATATCACAACTAGTAGACAAATGTCATCTTTTTCAACAATTTCTTCGCAAGGGTGAACTTTTTAAGTGGGATGAAAAATGTCAATAGGCCTTTGACAAAATAGAGGAATATCTGGCAACACCTCCTCTGCTTGACTGCTAATTATTGCTCTACATATCGTCAACAATAGCAGCTTGGGTGCCCTCCGAGCTCAACATGATGATTCAGGGAAAGAACAAGCCATCTACTACATCAGCAGAACTCTTGTGGGATATGAACTTAATTAATCATCTATGGAAAAAGCATGTTTAGCATTAGTGTTTGCTTGTCAAAAGTTGTGACATTATATGTTGAACCAAATGACAAAGCTCATATCTAATGTGGATCCACTCAAATATCTTCTCTCTAAAGCAATCCTCACAGGAAGATTAGCAAAATGGGTTATGATCTTAAGTGAATTTGACATACAATATGTGGATCAAAAATCCATAAAAGGACAAGTCATCGCTGATCAATTAGCTCCAGCACCCATCACAGATATTCATCCAATGTATCCAGAATTCCCTGATAAAGGGTTGTTCAATTTAACTTCTCCAACATGGTGGTAGCTATATTTTGATGGATCTTACACGAGCAGGGATATTGTTTGTTACCCCTCAAGGAGATTGTATACCCAAATCATACAGAATTGCATTTTCGTGTACCAATAACATAGCAGAGTATGAAGCTTTAATCACAAGATTACGCATGGTAGTACAATGGGCTATCAAATAGTTACAAGTCTTTGGCGATTCTCAACTGGTTATCAAACAAGTCTTAGATGAATATCAAACAAAAGATGAGAAGCTTCTTCCATACAAGGTAATGGTTGATGATTTTAAAAAGTACTTTGACAATATCACCTTTGAACAAATCCCAAGGCTAGATAACAGAGTAGCAGATGCCATGGCTATGATTGGGTCTCTTCTAGACATGCCATCTAATACACATAAATGTGAGTTTCTGGTTGAACAGCTTCTGATTCTAGCATTTGAAGTACCGCAGTCTGAGCTTATATGTGAAGTTGTTGGTCCCAATTCACCATGGTATAAGGATTTATACGAGTATCTCCACAATCAAACCTTTCCATTTCAACTAACTAACACCCAACGCAAAACCTTTATCTATTGAGCCTCTTGTTACACTATGTTGGGAGACACCCTTTATCATCGAAGCCTTGATGGTATCCTTCTTAGATGTCTTGATTCTAAGGAAGCAAAAGTGGCCTTACGTGATGTACATGAAGGTGTCTACAGTTCGCATTCCACTGGCCCTGGCCTTGTTAAGAAACTTCTACGAGTAGGATACTATTGGCCAACCATGGAAAAAGATGCACAACAATTCGCAAAGAGATGTCTACAATGTCAGAAACATGGGGATTTAATACATGCACCAGCACATGAGCTTCAGCCTATCATTACTCCATGGCCCTTCTCACAGTGGGGACTTGATCTCATAGGTAAAATCCATCCTACTTCATCAAAATCATAAGTTCATTATCACCGCCACTGAATATTTCACAAAGTGGGTGGAAACCATACTAATGACTTATATCACCGGCAAGCAAATATCCAAGTTCATCTTACACTATATCATTTGCCGCTATGGAGTTCCTCAAGCTATTGTCACTGATAATGGTTGCCCCTTCAAGAACCAAGAGGTTAGAGTTCTTTGCAAAAAGTTCCATATCCAACATCGCTTCTCTACCCCTTACTATCCTAAGAGCAATGGCCAAGCTGAGGCTTTTAACAAAACAATCATTAAGATTCTCAAAAATACAATCAATGAAGCTGGTCGTGATTAGCATTTACAACTCCATCCTGCATTATGGGCGTATAGAACAAGTATCAGAACTCCTACTGGAGCTACACCTTATGCTCTTGTGTACGACATTGAAGCTATCTTACCTATTGAGGTTGAGATCCCCTCACTGCAAGTATCTCTACAGTATACCATCTCAAAGGAAGAATATCGAGTATCCAGACTCCATGATCTTGACCTACTAGATGAACGGCATCTTACAGCACTCAACCATTTTCAAGTCTATCAAAATTGCCTATGCCACAGCTACAACAAAAAAATTAGAGAATGCAGATTTCAAGTTGGAGATCTTGTCCTTAAGGAAAATCAAAGGAATTAGCAACATCCTGAGAAACAGGGCAAGTTTGAACCAAATTGGCTTGGTCCTTTTATCATCACAGTAGTTTATGGATCAGGTGCATATACTCTCTCAACACCTGAAGGCATTCCATTTGATGAACCAGTCAACAGCATCCATCTCAAGAAGTTTTATCCATGAATCTCAAAATATCCCAAAAAAATCCATCCAATAGTGAAAACCACTTTGTGGCGCTTTGGATAACAAAAAAAAAATATAGGCATAAGAGAAATCCTTCCGTCCTCTGGTGAAAACCTGGTAAATAGGCGCCTTGGATAAGTACCATAGTGAAAACTTGGCAAACAGGCACTATGTGTAGTGACCAATCTCCATTATCTGCTTAGTTTGTTTGATCATAACTCTTTCTAGGATACTTTGCCATCTTGTCCTACATAATCCATATCATAATCCACATTTCATCACAATAAACAAGTTTTTCATCTTCACCTCTGTCAATGTTAGCTATCATACTTGAGACATTGTTGCGATAACTATATCTCTTTGGCACCTTAGCATCTTGTCCGCACACGTTATCCATTATTTCTTCTCCATAATAAACCTCATCCTGCACTGGGGGCACTTGTTGAGCCTTATTTGGAAGTGGATACCGCCAGCTCTAGCAAAAAACACACCGATCACTTTAGCTCACAACACAACAAACTTTCAACTTCAACCATAGCATTCATCCAATGACAAAAAGGGAAAACATTTGAAACCAGGATTCATATCTTTGCAATCAATTCAAGCTCAACCAACATCCAAAAACCGCAAAAACATCGCCAATGCAAACATCCAAGCAATAAGTTGATTCTTTCAACATTACTCACCAACGTAATAAGCAATAACTACTGTAGACACCTAAAAATGTCTTTATCATCAAACCAACTCCTGACATCCCTAAACATACCAATTTCCCTTCTAATCAATTAATTAAATTTTTATTTTTTATTTAATTGATTATCCCTTCATCACCTGATTCTTCATCATCCTATCGCCAACAATTGGATTAATTCTATTAATTCAATAGTTCAAACTTTAGCCCATTGATTAAATAAATATGCAAATATTTATTTGGTCAATTTCTCCCTCCTCACTAAACCTAATTAATTAGCTAAATCATGTTTAACTAATTAATTCAGCCTATTAATTGACCTATTCCTACCTTAGGTAATTAAATAGCTATTATTTAATTGCCTACCCTAGCCTATCTAATCCTAGCCTTAGGATTAATTAAATAAAACCTTATTTAAATAAATCCTAGCCTTAGGATTAATTAAATAAAACCTTATTTAAATTAATCCTAACCTCTCATTAAAGTAGTCAAACCTAGCTTAAAACCCTTCCCCACATCCTCCAAATTAAAAATTAAAATATATCCCACATAAGTCAATTTTTAATAAAAATATGTCCAACATCACATTTAATATCTCTTACACCCTTTACCCATGCCATGCCTCATTTATATCCACTCATCCCCAAAATGAATTTTTAATTCATTTTACCCTTTCCCATGTGAATTTTTAATTCACACATATTCCATCTCACCCAACCTCATTAACTCCACCCCTTTCCCAAGATGAATTTAAAATTCATCTTTATTCCTAGCCCTCCATTCTTCTAAGATAAAATTTACGCCCTCCACATCATCTTCATCCTCCACCATTGATCTCCCAAATCAATCTCAACCCTTGGATCAAAATCTCTCCAAAATATCTATAAATACAACATCCTCCAACCCATTTTGGGATCCAATTTTTAAGTAATGTTACCATGCCCAAAAATCTCTTGAGCTAGCTTGTGAGTTGCATTTGAATAGAGCATTTCACATTTGTTTTCATTATCTAGGGTATATCTTAGGAACTCTTGGGTGCAAGCTCCTTCCCCTTTGATGAGATTGGGTCTTCATATCAAGGTATAACTTCTTGTTTTGCATGCATTTAGTTTGTGTTTTTACCTTTGATTTGGATTTCCTAATCTACAATGGCACGCCCGGTGGGACCCACAAGGTCTAAATCTAATCATCTTTTTGTGAGTTTTGTTGTTTGAGACGTGCTTTTCAGGTGTGGCGCTATCTACCTGCGCAGTGGCGCCATCTGTGGAGAGTTTTAGTGCTATCTGCTATTTTGGCGCTATCTGACGCAACATTTTCTCTCTTAAAATTCACTCACCCATCTGTCTAATTATTGGTCTTCTTGCTATCTTCTAGGGTTTTTGCTGCTCTCTATTTTTGCAGGGATCTTGAACGAGGAGGGGGAGGTCATGCCAAAATTTTATTAAGAACCAAACACATATTTTGGCTTCCATCTTGTCTTGCTTTTCATTCCTTAGGCTAACAAGACTAACAAGACTCTTTCCTTTGCAGTCTAACCCTCTGTTTTGGTTAGGAAGACCTCTGTTTTGCAGGCCTGACAAGTTCAACCTCGTATCGGCACTGTCGGCACCCAGAGCGGCGCTATTTTCAACTGTTGACTAGACCAATTAGTCGCATGCACAATAGCGCTTTGTTACCTCCATATTAATGCTATTTTTTTTGTTTTAGTACCTTCTGTAATCTATTTTAGCACTATCTTCTGTTATGGCACATTCTGTATCTGGTTTTAGCGCTATCCTCTGTTCTGGTGCATTTTGTGTCTGGTTTTAGTGCTATTTTGTAAATCAGCGCCATCCATATGTATATTAGCGCTATTGTCTAGGGCAGTTAGGATTTAGGTCAGTTTCTGGTAGTAGCGCCATTGCAGTTTGCAGTGGCGCCATTTTGTCTTTGTTTTAGCGCTATTTCTATAGGCTAACTTTGGGTTCTGTGCAGGGGTTGGTAAGCTATTTGTAGGTCATCACCATCATTCTACAACCACTAACAAGTTCTTGTAGGGTTTTTTATCTTTAGTTTAAAACAAACACTTCAATTGGTGCTTAAAAAGAACCCTTTTATGTTATCATAAAACAAACATTTCAATTTGGTGCACTAAAATTGATCAACAAACAAACAAACAAATCTTTGTGTGCCTTAGCTTAGAAAACATTTGAATTTGGTGCTCTAAAATTCACAAGTGCTTGCCAACAACTCCACAAATATTTTGATTTTGGGCTTTAAAAAGAACTACAAAGTGCATCACAACTCATTGGATTAAAAAGAACAACAATTTGTATCTTTCACTCATTTAAACAAGAAAACAAATGAAATTTGCGTGAAGTGTTTTCGTGATGATGTTTGTGGTGTGAAAAGTGTATGCTCTTCCCTCGCACCATTGGTGATCTTGGGAATCAAAAGTTTCTCACAACATTTGCATAAATCACCCCAAACATAATCCAAAGAACTAAAATGAACCTTGTTTAGCATGACATAAGCACAAATATACATATGCTCTCCCCTCGCATCTTTGTATGAACTTGGGGATCAAAAGTATTTTTGTGTTTGTGTTTCTTTTGTTAATCCTTTAGAGGGCCTGCCACCCCGCTTCAAAAGGTGGGAACGACCCAAGAGGCAATAAGCTAAAGCCAACCTCTTTCAAGCCGGAATATAAAATAATGTGTTTACGATGAAAGTCACAAGCAATAGGTGTTGTTGTGTCATACTGACAACCAACCTCCCCCAAAACCCACCAAGGCGTAACCCTTGGAGGCTGGGATACTCCATAATGGAGAGTAGCACTACCGCACGTATGGCCACCTGAATGAATGCATTTACTACGAACCTTTATTTTAGCAAGCCAAAAACCTTCTATTTGTTGATGCAGAAGGGTAACCTTTGAAGCGGCCCCGATTCATGCGGTTCTTAGCCGAGGTAGTAGGGACAATCCTAAGATTTGGTGAGGGACAAGCCTTCATGGAAACTTAAATCTTGGTATGTGTGAGAAGTGAGTGCACTGTAAGGGGGAGCCAGTGCTACCAAGATCCTAGAGCTACCCGCTTTGAATAGGCATAGCTAGGGGATTCAACAAATACTGTTATATCCTTGCCTTAGGTTGTGCAAAGTGCTTGTTTAAGAAAATCACACATTTTTTCACAAACAAAATCTTGGTTATTGTGTGTTATTGTGCTTAAAGTGCTTTCAAGAAACTTGCCAAGAGACAATAAAAATCCTTTGATCAAACTTCATATCAAAACAAATCCAAATCTGTCATCAAAATCCATCTTTTTTAGAGCCTCGACCAACACTAGCCTATTTCAGCGCCATATCTATTTGCTTTTGGCGCCATTTCACCTATGGATTGGTGCTATTTGCAGATTGACTTACCTAAAATTAGAAAAACTTCCATTGTGATCTTTAGGACCTGCTTTGTGATAATCCCTAATCAGCTTCCAAGAAATCTGTCAATAACCCACTCATTTTATCCAAATTTTTCCAATCATACCTTCATTTTAACCTTAGAGAATCAATCATTATCATTACCGGACCCTTTGCTATACCATAATCCACTCAATTTCATGTCCATTCATCCTCATTAATCTTTGCATACCTTTTGAACCAAACAAACATCTTTGTTACAAGAAATCATTCCAAAATCATCTCGCTTCTCTCATCAAAAACATATCCAAAATCTTCCAAATCCAAACACCTATCAAAGAGCCGTCAATCAACATCCAAAACTCATCATCCCTTTGAGCTAAGGCTAGATCTAGATTTTATCTTTTACATCATATTTTGCTTGGAGAGTCATTAGTCAACCTTTCAAGTAAAATAATCATCCTTCTTTGTGTAAGGTCATTAGTCTACCCCAAACAAAGAGAAACATCCATTTTGTGTAACACAAAACTAGATCTTACTTAAGCTCATTCGTTGAATGTCAAATCCTTTTCAAAAAAATCATCCTAATCTCTCATACCAAACATCTAGTTCATCTAAAAATTTCACCATCCAAATCAACATCAAAATCCCTTCCGTCAAATCATCCTAAAGCAAACTTTATCTACCATCTATCATTTTGGTCCAAAACTTTGTAAACATCAAAATCACCCACTCTTATCATCCTTAGATTGACATTTTTGGAAGATTCATCTCTTAAAAGTGAAAATTCTATCCTTTATCATGCTACCATCACCCTTTCATCTTTTATTCCATTTCCACTACCACATCTTCTTCGAGTCCAACAAAGTCAATCCGGATTCTCTAAGGTCTCCATCCCCCTTTCATCCACCTCAAAATCAAATCCATACACTTGCATGCCCATAACTAGATCACGACACAAGAAGAATCAAGTAATGGCAGACTTTGGACAATATATGGGCATAGGGATGCCTAATACCAACGACAACAACCTACCAATCAACCAAACACACAACCCACCTACGATCTTTCAAATTCTGACATATAATCCCAATGAAAATCACTTTCATTTCTTGCAACCACCACCGCCACCACCACCAACAATCCAAAACATCCCCACCATGTCCCAAGATGACCAAGATGTCTTGAACTTTACACAAGACACTGACAACATGAACTTGCTTGACAAAATCCTAATGTCGAATCCAAATAGATATCTTGACTACCTCCTTAAAATTGGTGCCCAACCACCCCACAACATGACATCGTCCCAACCATCCACCTCTAACATCAATCCTACCACATCCTCCCAACCATCTACATCAAAAACCCAACCTATCGTCTCACAAACCTCAACTCCCACCGTATCTACCACCACCACAAGCTCTAATGTTACCACATCTATGATTCCCACAAGTGTCTCCAATCCTACCACCTCCCAACATGTCACCACATCCAGAATCACAACTAGCATACACTCTTCCATTCCGCAAATCACCTTAGGCATCCAAGGGAACCTCACACATACAAGCACCTCCATGAGTGTGCATCTACTCAACCCTCAAACCATAGCCTACATACGAGAATTCTTTTCACAACCACCTTACAACACGACCAACCCATCTAACGTCAACACATCTCATATCAATCCATCCAATGTCAACCTATCCAATGTCAATCCATCTCATCTTACGTATCTACAAAACCCCGTAGCATCATCAACACATCATAATCCCAATCATCAAATACCTCCCCATATTCTCCAACAAATCCATGCCTACAAACAACACCTCGCACAACTCAACCAAAACACGATCCCCCAAAACCTCCAACATCAAACCCCACCCAATCTTCGACATCTCATCAATCAGCAAACCTACACACCACAAATGCCACCGATCCCAGATCTAATGACCGTTGTACAAACCTTGATTCAAAAAGTAGACGATATACAAATTAGGGGCAAATGCAAGCACTATTCCTTTGAGGATATTTGTCCCTATCCATTTGATCGGACACTGTATATGCCCCCTTTCCCCAAAAATTTTGAAATGCTCAAATTTGACAAATACAAGGGAAAGGGAGACCCTAGGGATCATCTTAGGGAGTTCTACCTCGCTTGCTTAGAAGTCTCAAACAATGATACATATCTAATGAGACCATTCCCAAGAAGCCTCGGTGGTCAAGCCGCTGAGTGGTTCACACATCTTCCCTTGGGCATTAGGTCTTTCCCTGAGCTCTCAGAAAAATTTATCAATCATTTCTCCTATAACTTTGAACATGAAATATCTATGACATACCTTTGCAATACAAAACAAAAAGGTAGAGAATCTTTTGCTTCCTTCTTGCAGAGGTGGAGAAGCTTAGCAAGCAAACTCCCTTGGCCCATTCCTGAAAAACAACTAGTCACCATGTTTGTGACTAACCTCAATCAAGAAATAGGGTATCATCTACAGATCCTTTGTGCGTCTACTTTTGAAGAAGTCATTGACAAAGGTACTACCATAGAAAGGGCCCTCATCGCCAAGGCTCGATCAAATTATATGACAACATGTCCAACAACAACAACAACAACAAACTCAATATCAACGTCCCCAATACAAACAACAACAACAACACGCAATCAAATGAAAAGCCACGCTATTGGGGAAAGAACAAAAATACCTTGAATGACGGTGTCACTGATGTGAAAGCCGTCCAACCTGTACAGAATCAAACATATGCCACCAATGTAAATATCCCTAGGGGCAATCCAAACAAAACAAACCTTGAAGACAGTTCACACCTTTAGGGGAACCAATCGAGGATATCCTCGATAGATGTATAAAGAAAGGTTTGATAACTCTCCCACCTATTAAACCTCGTCAAGAGAATGACCTCAAAGCTGCATGGTACAATGAAAACGATTACTGTGACTACCACCACATTGTGGGCCATAAAACTGCTGATTGCATGAAACTAAAGCATTGTGTGCAAGACCTCATAGATCAAAATCAAGTTAGCCTTGACCACAAAACACAACCATCACCCAATGCTAATCTAGGAGCATACAAGGATCCACTACCCAATCATAACAAGGCCTCATCATCTAATCAAGCCTACAACGTCACCCCACCACCCGCATCCTATGACTCTATCGTAGGGTATATAGAACCATCATTTAGCCATGTCAACACAATCACCATTCAGGCTCAAGCACCCGATTGCGCCGTCACAACTTGTCATGGCTGCGTATCCATCTGCACAGCCCCTACCACTAATCAAACACCCGCATCCATGTCAGACTCCCTACCCCCTCGTCCAACCACACGTTCATCACCTACTAATCAGTACAACCTCCTAGAACATCTAGGAAAGATCCCTATGCAAATCTCCATACTTGAGCTGCTCCGCACGTCACCTCTCCAGAAAGAAGTCCTTGATAAAGCGCTCTTGGAAACCCAAGTTCTCGCCAACCTGAATGTAAATCAATTCCAAGCCATGGTGGGCCATATCGTCACGCCTCATCACCTCACATTTTCAGAAAAGGATCTTCCTGCTTCACAACATTCACATAATGACGCCTTACAAATCAAAGTCTGCATCCACAAGCATATCATCAAGAGAGTCCTAATAGATGGTGGCTTCGGCCTAAACATATGCACTCTTAAATTACAAAAACGCTTGGGATACTCAGATGTGGTTGTAGATACCAGTGAATGCATAACAATCAAAGGGTATGATGACACTGAACGACTATCTGAGGGTACTATCAAGCTCCCTATTCAAGTGGGACAAAAGATAATGGAAACAAAATGTCAGGTCCTTGATCTTGATCTGCCCTACAATATTCTTCTCGGCCGACCATGGATCCATGCCATGCAAGCGGTCTCCTCGACATTCCATCAATGTCTAAAGTTCCCTCACAACGGAACAGAAGTAAGTATCTATTCCAATACCTGTCCCTTCCAATACTATAGTTTCTTGGAAGGCCATGACCACACCTTCCATCCATATAACAAAGCCATCACCAAAGCCAATTCCACAACATCCACCTCATACATCGACCCCGCCAACATTGCCACCACTTCATCCCAAACACCTCCACTGCCTAAGATCAAGATCAAGCTTAGTGACATGGGGTGTGGGGAATATGACCTACACGGTACCTTTTGTGTGGGCACATTACCCAACCCTAAAATGTTTGGCATCCCAAAGAAAGAAGAAGCCAATAAAGTCATCATCAAGTGTAAACCATCACCTACCTTTGAGAAGAAACATCTCCTTGATCAAGATGTGCTTGAAGACATATCATCCTGGCTATATAAAGATGAGGAAACAGCCCAAGAAGCTCCCACAGTACCAATAAAGATCTATGGTAAAGGGTCATAAATTTTCAAAAACATGGGCTATAAAGGACAAGGCAGTATTCACCTTCATGAACAGGGGATCGTGGAACTAGTCCAAGTGAAAAGAAATCCTTATACCCAAGGGTTAGGATATGGTCAATGACAACATATCTTCACTACTGGCGAATGTATCCTAGCCGAGGTCACTACGGTCTCCCTTGAAGTCGATAATGTCAACGAAATGGGCCATCAAGATTCCTTTAGTGACTTCACCGATTTCTTTGACTCATCCATATGCACCATCTACACAGTCACCACCCTAACCTCTTCAAAAATGACTTACCCCTTGTATATGCGGACCTCATAGACTGGGACCAACAGGGATCTCCTATCTTCGACGTAGCACCAAACGATGAAGCCATCACTGAAATGATGGGGGTTAGAGATCACTTCCCCCTGGGAGATCATAGAGCAGGATACATCATGGAATTTGATACAACTGCCTATTTCAGGCAGACAACCCCTGCTTCCAGTCACAAAAATATAAAAATCAAACATGGGTGTTTGATGGTGAAAATCGCTCCGCGGTAGTGTCAGATCCCAAAAAAACAACAATAAAGGACGTATCTTCTGGTGAAAACCTCCACGAGGTGCCATGAGATGGAAGCATGGGCCTTCCTGAGATAGACAAGGTATATCCTGACAGATCACCCGTCTTGGTAGAGCCAGCTCAAGAGATGAATCTTGGGACAAAAGAAGAGCTGAAAATCACCTTCAGGGTAGAATCTCTCATCACAAAAGAGTAGGAAAATTTCTTGGCCTTCTTCAAAAGTAGAAATCGCAATTTTGCGTGGACTTATGCAGACATGCCAGGGCTCGATCCCGCTTTGGTCATCCATCATCTTACAGTACGCCCTGATGTAAACCAGTGAAACAGAAGCTCAGAAAAATGAACCCCCAGGTGGCCCTCCTAGTCAAAGTAGAATTGAAGAAACTACTGGACGTCGGCTTCATCTGACCAATTGATTACCCCAAATGGGTTTCCAACCTAGTACCACTAGCCAAACTAGATGGCTAAATCTGTTGCTGCACCGACTTCTGAGATCTTAACAAAGCCTACCCAAAGGATGACTTCCCGTTACCAAACATTGACATGATAGTGGATCTTACAGCAGGACATGAGATGTTATCCCTCATGGATGGTTTTTCAGGGTATAATCAAATCAGGATCGCAAAAGAGGACCAATGTAAGACAACCTTTATATGTCCATGGGGGACGTACTATTGGGTGGTAATGCCGTTTGGCCTAAAGAATGCCGGAGCCACATATCAAAGAGCCATGACTGTCATCTTCCATAATCTTTTCCACCACATCATGGAAGATTATGTGGATGACTTGCTAGGAAAATCAAAGACACGGGAGGAACACCTAGATGTATTAGCAAAGATCTTTGACTGACTGGAGCAATACAATGTTCATTTGAATCTAAAGAAATGTGTCTTTGGGGTCACCTCCAGAAAACTTTTAGGATATAAAGTCTCCAGAAGGGGAATTGAGGTAGACCCCACAAAAGTCAAAGACATCATTGAAATGCCTCCTCTGAAAACCCTAAAATAGCTAAGAAGTCTACAAGGGAAACTCCAGTCCATTCGTCAGTTTATTGCTCAACTTGTTGATAAATGTCAACTGTTCCAACATCTACTTAGAAAGGACACAACTTTTATCTGGAACACTCAGTGTCAAGCTGCATTCAACCAGCTAAAAGATTACCTAGCTAATCCCCCTATTCTAACTCCACCAAGGCAAGGAGAACCTCTCCTATTATACATCTCAGCAACAAAAATAGCTATTGGAGCCTTATTAGCACAACATGATGAACAAGGGAAGGAAAGAGCCATATATTACATCAGCCACACCCTAATCTCCTATGAGCTAAACTATACACCTATTGAATGAGCATGTCTAGCCTTGGTCTTTACTTCACAAAAACTAAGACATTACATGCTTAACCACAAAACTAAGCTCATCGCCAAGATCGATCCACTAGAGTATTTGCTAAATAGAGCTGCTCGTACTGGGAGAATGGAAAAATGGATCATGATCCTAACTAAATTTGACATTGAAAATACTGAGAGAAAAGCCATCAAAGGATAGGTTATCGCTGATTAGCGGGCTGAAGCACCCATTCCTGCAGAACATCCTACACTGGTAGAGTTCCCTGATGAAGCCATCTTGACAATAGCACCAGCAACATAAACATGGAAAATGTATTTCGATGGTTCATACACACACAAAGGCTCGGGGGTAGGTGTCTTGTTTGTTACCCCTCAAGGTGACACAATCCCCAAGTCATTCAAAATCACATTCCCATGTACCAACAACATGGCAGAGTATGAGGCCCTTATCATAGGTCTCTGAATGGCAATCAAATTGAGAATTGAGAAGCTGACAATGTATGGAGAGTCTCAACTGGTCATCAGGTAGGTAAACAATGAGTACAAGACCAAGGATGATAAACTCCTACCTTATAAAAAGATGGTTGATGACTTTAAAGACTATTTCGTTGACATCCACTTCGAACAAATCCCAAGGCTAAACAACAAAGCTGCAGACGCCATGGCCACCATCAGATCCCTGGTCGACATGAAGAAAGACAACAAGAAGTGCAAATTCCTAATAGAAGAACTTCCTATTCCAGCATATGATGTTCCCCAATTGGAGCTAGTGTGCGAAGTCATTGGTCCCCTATCCTCATGGTATCAAGAAACCTATCTATATCTCCATGATAACATCATCCCTCCTAACCTATCCGCCTCACAATGAAAATCTTTCATCTACCGAGCGTCCCGCTTCACCGTTGTAGGAGATACCCTATACAAAAGGAGTCTTGATGGCATGCTTTTACAAAGTTTAGACTCTAGGGAAGCTGAAGTGGCCTTGTAAGAGGTACATGCAGGCATCTGTGGGGCACATTCAAGTGGACCCACTCTTGCTAAAAAGATCTTGAGGACCGTATACTATTGGCCAACCATGGAATGAGATGCCTACCGATTTATCAAAAAATGCCTACCATGTCAACAGCATGGAGATCTCATTCACGCACCAGCATAGGAATTGCAACCAATGATGATGTCGTGGCCTTTTTCACAATGGGGACTCAACCTCGTAGGAAAAATACATCCACCATCATCCAATGGCCATAAGTTCATCATCACTGCTACCGAATACTTCACTAAGTGGGTGGAAGCAATACCACTCACCTTCACCAGTGGAACCCAGATATCTAAGTTCATCCTCCATTATATCATCTGTTGTTATGGTATCCCTCATTCCATCGTCACCGACAATGGAAATCCATTCAAGAACCAGGAAGTCTGCACTTTGTGTGAAAAATTCCAAATCCAACACCATTTCTCCACTCCATATTACCCTCAGGGAAACGGTCAAGCCGAAGCTTCAAATAAAACCATCCTCCGCATTCTAAAGAAGACGGTTAATGAAGCCAGCCATGACTGGCACCTCCAGCTCAACCTTTCCCTATGGGCCTATTGCACAAGCATTCGCACCCCCATAGGAGCCACTCCATATGCCCTAGTCTTTGGATCCGAAGCCATTTTACCTATTGAGGTCGAGCTCCCATCCCTAAGAGTATCTCTACAAAACATAATCACTGATGAGGAATACCGAGTTGCAAGGTTGCATCAGCTAGAATTACTGGATGAGAAACATCTGGATGTGTTAAAACACCTGCAGGCCTATCAAAATCATCTCAGGAGAAGCTATCACAAGAGAATTAGAAACTAGAAATTCGAAGTAGGTGACCTTGTCCTTATGGAAAACTAGAAAAAATTGCAGGAGCGCCCTAAGAAAGGAAAGTTTGAACCCAATTGGCTAGGGTTGTATGTCATTACAACTTGCTATGGATCAGGGGCATACCAGCTTGCAACACCTGAGGGGCAACCTTTGGATGAGCCTATGAACATTCTACACCTAAAGAAATTCTACGCATAACACATTGAGTACCCAAATAAATAAATAAATAAATAAATATATATATATATATATATATATATATATATATATATATATATATATATAGAAAAATAAAAAAATAAAAAAAATAAAAAAATCAAGAAAAACCTAAGTGCAATAAAAACTTCCAATGGTGAAAATCACTTTGGTTACGCTTTGGATAAGTACCATGGTGAAAACCTATTTCAGGCACCATGTGTAGTGGCTGGTTCTACCATCTAATAAGTTCTCTTTCTGACACAACATTCCATATCGCACACATCCCATGGCTTGGAATTCTGAAACATCAAGTCCTATCGCCCACCGCGCAATATCCCACCCAAGGCTAACTCATGGAACGAGGATCCTTGTAAGCTTCCTTTTGTACAACTGAAAATCAAAAAATCCAAAAACAATGCAAAAATCGCAAAAATCCAAAAAAAATAGAAAATCATCAAAATCCAAAAAAAATCCTTCCTAATAATTCACTGCAAATGACCCCATACATTGCTCTCACTACAACTCGCAACCATCAACATTGATCCACTCCTAGCATCACACCCATTGTAAACCATTCCCACATCATCAAGTCATGCGAGAACTACATATTTATCTTGCCCGCATCTTGAAAGTACCTTGATCCCGTGGACACAGGGTATGTAGGCAGTCTGGAATATGAAAGAAGTTTCTAGTACTCAGGTACATAAGATGCACCCATCCAACTTGTTTGGATTGTCCCCATTCACTGAGCTTGCTGGACCCAATAAATGATACACACGCTAAGTATATGCTTGAAGTATGTTTCCTAACACCAAAATCATCAATCAACATACCAACTATAATCCCACACATGGCCTGACTATCCTTTTGCCCACCTTTCAAAAATTATCCAACTAGATCCAACTGATTCGCATCCTAGGATATATCGTTCCTACAATGGACAAGAATCTATCCTTCTATCAACATGTATCTTGGTAAGAGCACACAAAGGCTATTTGTATCTTTTTCTTGGTCCTTTTGATTATTGATTTTTATCTTTTTGTCTCACTCTAGGTCATTTTCCAAAGCTACCTTGATCTCACTATATCATGGTAAGTGACAGACAACACCTGGAGTAGACATGGTCATTGTTTCTGTATGCTGTGCTTGTGGGTTGGTTTCATTACTCCAAGAATAGTATTCATATCTTGAAGACTGGGTCGGTTCTAGCATGATGTGCCTCATTTGCATATACAGGCATCAATACCTTATATGTACTATTAGTACTCATCGCTATGAGTCCCCTTCCTAGGCTAGGCAAGGTTATACTACCTTGGGTACGCATGAAATCAACCTAGTGTTTCGAGGTCTAGTCCATGCAATCGTGGGATATATATCATCACCTAGGTCATCTCATACCTTTGTGAACTGTATCCTACATTGCTATAATAAACTAAGAAATACTCTCAATTAATGTTATGCAACTACTGTCACTAGCTCAAATCATCATGCTAATCATCTATTCAACTCTACCATTTAGGCCTAGATTTTGTAACCACCTAGCCTACCCCCCCACCCCTCCCAACTTCCCTTACTAATTCCATCCCTCCAACTTATTTCCACTCAACACATCCTAAACCATACCCCCCCTCAATGACGTGGTGTTTCATGACCTAGCAAACCCCCTCATTAACCATCCCAACCCCGCCCCCCCCCAAAATCTAGCCGCAACCAATCATACCCATACCCAATCCATCCACCCTATGCCCCTATCACATAGCCCCACCACCTAGGGTCCAACAAAGAACATCATGTGTATCAACATTTAATCATCTCACATATCACCTAGTTTGCATCTCACATATCATCTAATTTGCATCTCTTAAATCACTTAGTTTCAATCCTACATATCATATATCATTTACATTTCATTAGCTGCATATCACAACCATTTAGTTGCATCTCATATATCATTTAATTTGCAATTTATTTAGGTGCATTTTAGAACCATTTAGTTGCACATTATATATCATTTAACATTGCATATCATATATCATTTCATCGGCATTTCATGTAGGTGCATTTTAGAATCCTTTAATTTGCATGTCATTTAGGTGCACTTTAGAGTCATTTAGTCTCCATATCATAATCATTTAATTTGCATGTCATTTAGGTGCATTTTAGAGTCATTTAGTCTCCATATCATAATCATTTAATTTGCATGTCATTTAACTGCATTTTAGAGTCATTTAGTTTCCATATCATAATCATTTAATTTGCAATTCATTTAGGTGCATTTTAGAATCCTTTAGTTGCATATCATAATCATTTAGTTTGTCATCACGTAGGTGCATTTTAAAATCATAAATCATTACATTCCATAATCATTACATTGCATGCCATATATCATTTCATAATCATTTAGTTACATTGCATAATCATAATTATAATCATTTAGCTGCATTTTAATTTACATCTAGTTACATATCCATAATTCCAGACATAACATAAACATACATTTCCATTGCATTTTACATCCATAATAAATGTTTATTATTCTGAACATTTATTTTGCATTATACATCATAGTCCATAGATTGCAAACAAGCATATATCAAAACAACTAAACTATCATTACATCCATAGGTACATCCATAACATCAACATAATAAATTGCATAAACACTGCACATCCATATCATATAAACCATAAAGCATACTGCATCCATCAACAAAAGCATCATCATAACCATATAAAAGCATCATAAATAAACAAATAAGCCATCAAACAACATCATATCATATAGGATCATTGCAAAATACACATCGCTCATATATATACATCAAAAAATATAATAACATGTCATAATACAATGCCTCCAAGGGCCAAAATGATACAACTGTCACATAGAGGACCCTCTCTCTGACGCACTGGGGGATCCTGGACCTAGTAGTGGTTGTGGTCCTGTCTGTGGTTGTGGCTACGGCTGCAGCTGAACCTAAACCTGTGGAACCTACTGGGGTACATGTGATAGGGGACCCATCACTTGCTAAACAGACTGAACTGATCTAGATCTGTGTGACATAGATGACCTTGAGCCACTGACCTGACTATAGCTCGGTGCACGCTGCTCTACCGGCACTGCCGCGTGATAGAGGCCCCAATAATAATCTATCCATCCTTTGGCCTCTAACAACTGCCCCTGTACCTAAGACAACTATCCCTATACCTGATACAACTGTGCTTGTGCCTGAGACAACTAGGTCTGCATCAATGTCAAAACTGGGGCCATACCAGCACTTGAAGCCTGCAAACTACCCACCGTAGCCTCTGCCTGCTGTGCCCTCGCAAGTGTCGCATCTTGCTCTCTGGTCAAAATCACTATATCACCCTGAGCCTGGGCTAATTGTGCCTGCAATGCAGCCACCTGTCCATCGGTACCATCCAATAAGGCCACTGTCCCCCGCAACTACACTAACTCTGCCTCATGCCTCTCTAAAGCCTCCTGCAGACTGGCTACATGTGCTTGCAGAGTCTCAACCTCCTCCTCCTCTCCACTCCAAGGCCACCAATGGGATGTGGGCCCTCAAAGCTCTGCCTCTCCACTTGCCCCTGAAGGGCCTGCCTCTGCCTATTGCCCTGCTGCAATAGCCTGCTGTTGCTGCAAAACCTGTGGTGGGAGCATAACACCCTTGTCCACCCTTGGCTATCCCCCATGCTGTCGAGGTCCTCCCTACCATCGTACCACTCCAATCTGAACCTGCTGAATAGGTACCTGTTGTCTCACCTGCTATTGGGGCACCTGTCCAGCTGCTACTACCGGTAGCACATCCATCGGTTGCCCATCCCTCCCAATCTCCCTCTCCTCTCCATCCCCTCCAACCTCCATGAGGTAATCTGCAATAATCTCCTCACCCTACTCCAGGAGATCATCTCCATTAGAATCATCATCCCCATCCTCATCAGAATCCTCATCAGAATCCTCATCCCCTGACCCTGCCACCTCCTCCACAGGAACGACCTCATCTGTCGAGTCGGTGAACCGAGTTGATCGCCACATCCGCCACCATGTCTCATATGCAGGAGTAGTACTTGCATCCTTGACAGTACTTTGCCAATCCCACCGCAATGGCTGCAAAGCTGTAAAATCCTCCAGAGCAACCCAGGGCTGTATGGCTACCGGCCAATAACGAACATCCCGACGGGTCCGTGCAAAAATCGCCATCTGCTATGGGGCATCCTGCTGTAACCAAACTGTCAAATAACTCATGACGGTAGATACATGTCGATCATATGGTCTCCTCGACCTATCAAGTAGCACTACTGAAAAGTAAAAGGCATGTGCACATCATCATCTGGCCACGGCTCCACTCCGACGTAAGGTCGCGAGGTGACATGAATGACATCATCCAACACCTGTCTCCAATACTGAACCTGTCCAATATATGTGTACTTAGCATCCCTATACAGGAACACAAAGGCCTCAAATAGATGATGATAGTACCCACATCTCGGCCGAGTGACCGCAATATGCTCCTAGATCCACACATGCAACAAAGTAACCCCAGCTGATAAATCTGAATCATAATGATAGACAACTGTATGCATCTCATGATAGAGCTGCGCTAGCATCGCTGGTCCCCAGGCATACACGGTCTCATGTCTGACCATTCCCTTGATCATCTCTTCCCATCCAACTGGAAATCCCCTGCCCCTCCTATCGAGCATCACTACACCACCAATCAATGTGCACAGGAATAAGGCAAAGTCGTGTACACCTGCTGCCAGTGTCCCCTCATAACTCATCTCCCTCCTATCTACTAATAAAACAATGTGATCACGGCCAAACAATCTGATCAAGGCCCTCCATCCCCTCCTTGTGTCGTATGTCACCCACCGGCCATGAATAGGTAGCTTGAGGATGCGATAAACATCCTCAAGAGTGATAGTAATCTTGCCAGTAGGAAGCAAAAATGTACAAGTCTCTGGCCAATATCGCTCTACAATCATGTTACCTTTTGAGTCGCCCTTATTTATTTATTGGTAATATTTCCTAAACAAGAGCCGGTTTGCTGTGTTGTATTTTGGGTCATACCTTTGTTTCTTAAATCAGCTCTTGATCCTTCAATTTTTACTTGTTTATCATCTTTGTAGACAAGGTTACTTAAGGTTTGAACCTTTGAACCCGAACCATTCTCAAAGTTCAAAGTTCAAATGGTTCGATATGTCTAAAGTGTCTCATAAAGCAAGCTATTGTTCTGTATGTCTTAAACGTCTTTGAACTTGAACCTTTTGTTCAATGGTTCAATGGTTCAACGGTCTAAAGTTCAACACTCATTGCCTTCTAATAAGTCGGGTCACGCAGTTACCTTGTGTAATTAATGTATCGTTGAACCCTCCGCTGTACTCTATAGCGAAGTTCAATGGTTCAAGGTTCAACGGTTCACTGTCTCATAGTTGGAAGCCTTTTACCAAAGCCGCGTAACTGTTTGTTGGTCTTCATAACCCTTGTGTCTTTGAACCTTCGTATTGAACCATATCTTTACAAGTTCAACGGTTCATGAGCTTAAGTTCCATATTTCCGTAAGTGAATCCTTTGCTCATCTATATGATCCAATTGGTATGGTCGAACCACCACATTGAACCACGTCCTAAAGGTTCAATGGTTCAATAGTTCAAAGATTTGGTGATTTTGGTCTCATTTATTCCCGCGGCTTTCTAAGTCAAATTTAGTGGGAAAGTTGGAGGAAAATATGTTAGAAACTCATTATGAAACTGAGAGCTCTAATTTGGCGGAGGCTACAAATAATCTTTATACATCATGATGGCGCGTGAATAATACTTGCTATTAATGAAGAAGTCAGAATTCATGTCTTTTCAAATATTTTTGGCACGTATTGTTCCAAGCAATAATTGTTCAATTTGGTTAGTACCATTATTAACTAAGAACAAGTCAAGTTTAGCAAGTAAACATACTGTGTAATGCGGAGGAGAATGGTGCTGGAAGTGTAAGATTCTTGTTATCCAAATTTTCACAGTGAATTCAGATATCTTGAAGGTGAGTTCTATTTTTCCCATGTGCTATTCCTAGTGCTTATGCTGAAAAGAAGAATCTCTTGAATTTCTGTTGTTTTCAAAATTTGAAGTGTTTTTATTGTAATCCTCCAAGTATGGCTTTGAAATCTACGTGTTTGGGGAATGAACATGGTCCTGGTCTTACCTATTCTCACTCTGAATTTTGAGATACTGCGTTGGTTCAATATGATTTAGAAGAATTTAGAGAAAGAACTAGAAACCCTGTCCAAACCCCTACGATGAAGAAAATTGTAGACAGCGGTTTAGTTGAAGTTGCAACTTTTCCCCAGGCTATACTGTGCCTAGAATTGGTTCAGGAGTGTATGAATAGGTACGACCCCCAAAACAGATGCATCAGAAATGCAAACGGTGATGTGCTATTTCATGTCAATAGACAAACCCTCATGTCTGTAATGAAGATACCACCTAAAGAGGCGTATTCCAGCCTTGATATTACTTCTTCCTATGGGCATTTCTCAGAGAAGAAATTGACTTACAAAAGTGTAATAGCGAGAAACTAGCTGTTGAAATTTTAGAAGGGTGGTTCAAGGTTGCCTAGGCCACTTACCAGGGATCATTTGATTAAAGAAGTGAGGGATATTGTGGTGTTGTTACACAGATTGAAGGGCAGTCATCATGCGTATTATTGGGAAGATTAGATGTACTTCTTCATACAAGTTATCCTTCAAGGGGAACAATATGTAGATTGGGTAGAAATAGTGGCTGATTGTCTACATCAGGGTTTGAGTAATTGTCTGGGTGACAGAGATTTTTATATGTCTTCATACCTGTTCTATTGTCTAGAGTCTACAAGAGAATGGTTTGACCTACCTCATGCACCCTTAGCTAAAAATAGTAAGATTTATGAATATTATTCATAGTTGCAGAGAAGGAATTGCTATGAAAACTATAAAAGGGTTAATGATGTCTTCATTGGGAAAATGACTCATGTACTGGCAGGTAATCTGGGTAAAAGAATGTCCAGTGAAGCAATGCAACTGATTAGCATCTATGGTAGCTTCTTCATTCAATTTTCTGAGTTCACTTACATCAGAGTTGGAGGATTTGATGGTGAACTTGCTAAGTTACCTAGATATGTGTTTGACCGTTTCGTGTTGATGGAGGTATGTAGACAGCTAGCACATGTAGATAAGAAATTCTCATCAAAAAAGGGTTTTGGTATTTCTTTTCCTGTTGAACTTGGGCATTATTCATGCCAGTCAAAATCTGATGCTTTGAATTTGGAGGTGAACCTTAAAAGGTTAATTTTTAGTTCTTCACTACCAGGTCTCAATTTGACAGCAAAGGATTTGTCAGAGATAACCTAGATCCTGGAACAGGGCTTTCACACATTCCTAAACTAGAGGATTACTAGGAAGACTGTCAAGATGAATTTGAGGTCAGGAGAAGGCTGTGGTGTAGGTTTTCTTTGGGGTAGATAATTACTCTCAATTTAAACATGGATATTTTTGGAATCATTGATGATGAGGAACAGGTGGTTGACCCACAGTTTGAGAAAGTAGAACAATTACCTATTCCAGAAGTTAACTGGAGCAAAAAGGAGGAAGATAGAATTGAAGTTAAAACTCTTCCAGTGATAAGGAGAATCGAGAAGTGGTTGAGGGAAAAGAGACAGGAAGGGCTTCAGGATAAAAATGCCCAACAATTCACGTTAATGATTGGATCATCACTTCCCATAGACTCTTCTAACCAACCTATTGCTATTTGTGGTGCAGGTGCTTCCAAGCCATCAACTGAAAGAAGCCCTACCACTAAGAGGTCCAGAAGAGTCCTCATAGATATTTTATACTCTCCTGTTACCAGGTTGAGAACTAAAGGGAAAAGAAAGAAACAGGTTTCTGAAACAATAGTTGTTGATTTGAATTCAGAGGAAGATTCAGAAGAACCTATGGGTGACAAGGAGCTAAGTCCACACAAAATAGAGGAAGTTGACACCGGGCCACAGTCAGGGACCGTTCTAGAGACCCCTAAAATATTGATGATTTCAAATGTATCCTCTGATGGATTAAACCCTGAGAAGACAACCTCAGCCCCTGCACCAAAGTGGCTAGAGAGTTCTATCTCTGACAAGAAAAAAATAATTCCTTTTGTTGCCCCTTTAGAGGACATGGTAAGCAAATGTTTGGGGAAAACCCCCAAGTCCAAGAAACTCAAGACGACATCCAGAATAAACATCGATCCAAACACTGGTAACTGGAGTACTGAAATAGCTAAGCTAGTGACTGAGGAAGAAGTTCAAGATCCAACTGTGCACGATTTCACTGTGGAGAGAGTGGATCTTGGTGCTGCTTCTAGAGTTGCAGATGTCGACCACCTTGAAGCATCTACTAAGAGGATTGTTAGTTGAACCTGGAAAGATGAAAAGGACAAGAGGGAGTTGAACCAAACTCTGCGTTCAATGGCAGAGTACATTGATGCTATTCACAACCCTAACCTGCAGCCGATCTCACAGCTCTCCTTGTCTTTTGACCTGAAATCACCTGTTAACCAGAAGCTATTGGATCAAGTTCACAGAAGCAAAATGGTGACAAAAACATTTGATAGTTGGTTGGATAGCATTGAGCAGAAAGGAATCGAATACATTCGTGAACTCAAGAGCATATATGATCTGACTGCTGCCACCATTGAGGATCTTAAAGCACAGGTTGCTATTTGGGTGAAAGATGAAGGTAAGTGGGCAAATGTAATAAACCAAATAGATGAAGTTTAGAAATATGGGCTGGTGAAGTTTTTGACAGAAAAAAGCCTGACTGGTTTGGACGAAGATTTACTATATGTGAACAAGAAAAATATTGAATGGAGGAATTCCATATCCCGGCAAGGACGTTTTGAACTTACAAAGCTAATTAAGGAGATAACAGAATTCACTCAATCGCTGCAACGTGACTTGCAATGTATTGATGTTAAATACATAAAAGATGATGGAAAACCAGTGGAAGATGTCGACGCAGTGGTCCAATCTTTCAAAGATAAAATCAGCTTCGTCAAAGAAAATGATAATATTTTAATTGAGGATTTCTCCTGGATTTCTAAAGTTGAGTCACTACTTTACCTCTACATCGACGCACTTCCAAAACACAAAGAAAAATTTGGGAAAATGTGAAGGGAAAAGGAAGTTTGGAAGTCAAGAATGAAACATATAGGTATTCCCAACTTCCTGAAGATTCAGGAGTTCGTTGCAGCTTTTCAGGAGTGGAAGACCCAACGTGCTTCTGAGGCCACTGATAACAAATTTGGAGATGCAAATCCGTTGTCCCAGTCATGATCTCATTGGCTCATTTTCTTTATTTCAGTTCCTCTTTTATGTTATTTTCAGCAGTCTTGATCTTTAAAATCAGTTGTTATAAACTAAATCCCGTACGGGTCAGAGTTATGTTAACTCTGGGTTTGATTTACTTGAGGACATGATTAAGACTTTCATATATATAGGTTTTTAAATCTTTGAAAAGACACAAAAAGTTAGGAAAAGGAAAGAGAAGGGAATTTTAGCGAAACCGTTTTATGATTTTACATTATGTGATGATTGTCTGAGAGATTTTTCATCTGTGAATGAGAAGAAGAAACAATTACTGCTTACTTAGATCTGTGCGTCTGAGTGTTTGGAATTAGATTTTCTGCGTGAAATCTCCTTTCACTTGGTAATTGCTCTTTCTTTGGACAATTCGTCAAATGTGTTCTATTATTTATTGGTTCAGCAAATTCATATGTATATGTTCATGTATTTGAATGTATCAAAAGTAGAATCTATGCATTCTATTACTCATTGTTACTGTATAAATTTACCGCATTCATAACATAGTTATGTATGAATGTCAGTTTGCCTTAAGCATTTTCTTGTTAAAAGTGCATTTGGATAGTTGAATAGATTAAATTCATTGAAAATCTTAAAGGGAGTTGTACCTAAATTCAGAGGGGAACTAATTTAAAAAGTTCACCCATTTGTTGCTTAACTCATTTGTTCTTCAAAAAAGGGTATAGAGTAAGAATAAAATATTTTTAGAATAAGGACAAATCTGTTAGCCAACAAACCACAGTAATCAGAGCTCTATGAGCTCGCAACACTGGCATCGACGTAGCTGTCAAGAGCCCCAACCTCGCCAGTCAGGCTCGGGTGGCATCATCAAATTGGTCAAATAGTGCCATCATAGATGGCACGCTTCGCTCTTATGAGGACACTATAAATGACCTCGTCTCCTGCATCCACAACTTTCTGGTCAGAAATCTACTTAACTTTTTCTGAATCAACCCCTTTCTTCTAATGTGGAAAGCCAAACACATTTTGGTGCCACAACAGACCATACATTATGCCATTTCTAATGATGGCACTACCCAACTTCCCCCAGGGCGCTAATTCATATTATAGTGCCACTGTGTAGCTCTCTTCGTGCCATTTTAAAAAATGGCACCACCCTTCCACTTGGCATCAATCTAACGAATGGCACCAGTTCTCCCGATAGCACTTATATCATATATAGCGCTAATCCTCCGCATGGTGCTAATATTAAATATAGTGCCACTATAGAACATAGCGCTTATACCCTAACTCTTTCACACATTACGCTACTACAGATGATAGCACCAAACACTAAACACATGGCGCCAATCTGCCTCTATACTACCCTAGCAGATAGCGCCTATCTAGAGGATTACGCTAATCCACTTATTTTTCACGTTGCGCAATCTTGCGATAGCGCCACAATCCCAAAATCCAATTCCTGAACACAAAAAATGTGACACAATAAAAAAATCACAAAGCCAGGGTTAGGCCCTACCTGGGGTCTAGCCTCTGGTGCCCGACCATACGATCAGAAATGCTCAAAAATGTGTGTTGCAGGAATTGGGGATTGCATTTTGCCATCTCTCCTTTTCTTCTTTTTATGGGTTCAATGTGTACAAATGTGGCATCCTTAGGGCCCACTAGTCTAAATATAGTAAGCCATATCATTCTTTCACCAATCTTTTTCCCCTCTAGGGTGCAGATCACAACATTTTTCCTCCATTTTTCTTCCTGTCATCTTTTTTCCATCCTCTACCCAACTTTCACTTCCGTCATGTCCTTTCAAGAGCTCGCCTGAATTTTTTTTTTTTTCCAGTGGCCTCTCGAGGGGGCATCCCTCACCCATCTTATTCCTTCTCGACAGCTGGGGCATATTTTTCTTTGACCTGACACCACTTCCCTCCTAGGTCCTGACACCACGTCAAAGAGGGGCAAATGTAGACACCTAAAAATGCCTTTATCATCAAACCGACTCCCGACATCCCTAAACAGATCAATTTCCCTTCTAATCAATTAATTAAATTTTTATTTTTTATTTAATTAATTATCCCTTCATCACCCGATTTTTTATTATCCTATCCCCAACAATTGGATTAATTCTATTAATTCAATAGTTTAAACTTTAGCCCATTGATTAAATAAATATGCAAATATTTATTTGGTCAATTTCTCCCTTCTCACTAAACCCAATTAATTAGCTAAATCATGTTTAACTAATTAATTCAGCTTATTAATTGACCTATTCCTACCCTAGGTAATTAAATAGCCATTATTTAATTGCCTACCCTAGCCTATCTCATCTTAGCCTTAGGATTAATTAAATAAAACCTTATTTAAATTAATCCTAACCTCTCATTAATGTAGTCAAGCCTAGCTTAACACCCTTCCCCACATCCTCCAAATTAAAAATTGAAATATATCCCACATAAGTCAATTTTTAATAAAAATATGTCCAACATCACATTTAATATCTCTTACACCCCTTACCCATGCCATGCCTCATTTATATCCACTCATCCCCAAAATGAATTTTTAATTCATTTTACCCTTCCCCATGTGAATTTTTAATTCACACATATTCCATCTCACCCAACCTCATTAACTCCACCCCTTTCCCAAGATGAATTTAAAATTCATCTTTATTCCTAGCCCTCCATTCTTCTAAGATGAAATCTAGGCCATCCACATCATCTTCATCCTCCACCATTGATCTCCCAAATCAATCTCAACCCTTGGATCAAAATCTCTCCAAAATATCTATAAATACAACATCCTCCAACCCATTTTGGGATCCAATTTTCAAGTAATGTTACCATGCCCAAAAATCTCTTGAGCTAGCTTGTGAGTTGCATTTGAATAGAGCATTTCACATTTGTTTTCATTATCTAGGGTATATCTTAGGAACTCTTGGGTGCAAGCTCCTTCCCCTTTGATGAGATTGGGTCTTCATATCAAGGTATAACTTCTTGTTTTGCATGCATTTAGTTTGTGTTTTTGCCTTCGATTTAGATTTCCTAATCTACAACTACATCCTAGCTCTATCGTTAAAGCCTTGATCCCATGGATACAGGGTATGTAGGCAATCTGAGATGTGAAGGAAGCACTTTGATTTAGGCTAAGACAATAGCCTCTCTTTTCATCATCCATCTTCCATCTTTCTTCTGATCATCCTCTAATCTTTCATCTCACATTCTTCTATTTTTCATCACACACATCATCAACAAAACCTAGAATTACATATTCATCATGTCTCATCTTCATCGTAAATTTGCTTTGATCCCATGGACATAGGGTATCTAGGCAGTCTGGAATACGAAGGAAGTTTCCAGTACTCAAGCACAGATGATCCACCCCATCTTCTTCATCTTCTCTCATCTTCCATCTTCTTCTCTTTGATTAGCTCAAGCAGGAAGTAGCCTATGTGTATACTGCAAGCTCAAGCACTTTAACCAATCAAGAATAAGCCAGAAGCTATTTTTCCGCATGCCTTAAGCCAAAATTTGCTGTAGCATTTTATCAACATCTTTATCCTTCAATAGGATGCAGCTTTCCTCTTAACAAGGCACCAACTTAAATCCATCTAAGAACACCTAAATTTGGCAAGAGAACGTGATGACAATATCTTTTGTTTTATCTTTTGATTTATCTTTTGTTCCTTTTCAATGCGTAATCAAGACTGCCTTGATCTATCTATATCTTGGTACATTGCGATGAAGTAAGGAATGGGGCATGGTCACATTGTTGTCATATGCCATGTTTGCAGGATGATCTTATTCTCTTCCTAAGCGTATTGGTATCTTGTACGTGTTGGGATTAGCATCTTACATATCAATATCTCTAGCATCTGAGAAGCTAAACAGTTAAGCTCCATACATATAAACAACAAGGTGTCACTATGCATAGTGGAGATAACCTCAAACCATTGCTTGTAGTGTCAAAGTCCATCTTGAAACACTAGCTGTTATTCATATCTTGTGCATGTTGGCTCAACATCTTGACCTCATGCATTCAGACAAGATTGTAGCATGCTAGTTTTGCAATGGATATCTCGACACCTTGGTCTTCTATACCCTGGTGCATAACATCCACATGCTATATCAAACATAAGGATTGCATTTCTTTTCATTTTTGAGCAATTACTTTTAAAGTTGCCCATCACGCCATCTATTTATCTCATTATCCGCCTATATAGTCCTCAACCAAGATCAACTATTTCCATCGTCCTTCTTCCACATCTCTTATCCTGCAAAACAAGTGTGTTAGGCATATCGAGGTCCATCACATATCATATCATTACCATTTATCTATACGCATTAGTACATATCATATCATTACCATTTACATATTTGCATTATCATATATTTCCATTCATATCATTTGCATAAACTTCCATACATAATCCATGAAAAATACAAATATAACATGCATAACCATCATAATACCAAAGTGCATCCATTACAACATCATGTAGATAAGCAATATGCCATCATATATATGTATACATGTGTCAATATACAAGTGTCTACATATACAAGCTGAGCCATAAAGAATGTATGTACAAGCGGCTCTATGCCTCATCATGATACAACATAATATACATAAACAAGGTAGCCCTAATGACTACCAGCAGCTCCCTCACCCTGACCGCCACCACTGGGTCCTGCACCTATCCCCCTATCTCTTTGTGGCCCCATCACTGATGCTACAGATTGAGATCCACCTGTCCTCCATGAACCTGAAGCTCCTGATCTACTCTTGAAGCTAGGCTACCTCTACTCTGCTGGCACATCCCCATAGTATAAGCCTCTATAATACTCTGCCTCACCCTATACTCTCCGTAGCTCTACCTGTACCTATGTCAACTGTGTGGCCAAATACATCATAGCCCCATCTGTACCCAATGCAGCCACTGCTCTATACCGCTCTCTAGTCATCCCCTGTAGCTGCTGCGCAACCGTATCCCTCTATGTCCGCAGACCATCTCTCTCCACCCTCATTGCCTGCATCTACTATATGGCAGTATCTCGCTCTAATCTCATCATCTGCTCACTCTGCCTAGCTGCATCTCTCTCTCCTATCACTCTAGCAAGTGCACCATCATCTTGCCCATCCCTAGCCTGCACTCTAATCTATAACTGAGCCTGGTATGTCTGAGCCTGAGCCCTAGCATGCTGCAAGCCAATCACTGCCTGGTGCCTATCCAACTCCACTCTCCTCAATCTCATTTGAGCCTGCTGTCTCCATCTCCTCTCCTCTCTAATTCTCCTTCGCAACTACTGAATCCCAACATCGTCACCTCCTAATATCTGTCCCTGAGGCTGTGCAAGTATTTGAGGTTGTCCCTACACCTATCCCTATATCTGTATCCCTGGCACTACCGGTACAACAGCCTGCACTGGTGGAGCCCATTGTCACCTCCTCATGACTGGTCTCTCCATCCCTATCTCTCCTATCTCTCCAACCCGTGTCAGCCTCGTTGGTCTTGCTGTCACCCAGTATGCATCATAATCTAGTAGCATGCCTGGATCTGCAGGACCCTGTCCCCATTGCCATACAACTGGCTGTAGCCCCTCTCTCTCCACCAAAACCGTGTCAACCACTACCTTCAGCCCCTAATCAAACACCTCCTGTTGAATCCTCCCAAAAATGGTATCACCAACTGGTACTGCCTGTGGTAACCCAAATTGTCTCAAAACCCTCTCGAGTAAATAGTGCTCTATAATGTATATCCCGCATCCTAAAATATATCTCGCCTGCCTAGCATAGACAAGGTCAGTATCCTCCTCATCCCATCTCTCACATCCTAGCCATGGCCTCCATATAAATCTATCTACCTCATGCAACATCCTCCACCAGTATACTAGTCCTCTGCGCTGCCGATATGTCAAAGCTCCTCTATACATCCTAGCATATGGCTCTCCTACTGCTCTAACCACCCATCCATATGGTCTCGTCACTGGAATATGCTCATATGCCTATAGATGCAAAACTGTAACTCCTGCAGACATACTAGCCCTAAACATATATGCACAATCATGCAAGAAATGATAGAGCTGTCCAAGCATACACTCTGTCCATGCATATCTCGTCCCATAGGAGAACATCCCCTCCATCACTGTCCCCCATCCTACTAGAAACCCTCTCACCCATCTGTCTCCAACTAGCCATCTAATAATAGCTACTACCACTCGCTGCAGTCTATCACATAACTCCTCCATCCTAGCCATAGGAATCTCTGAGCCCTCTGCTCTAATGTCTGGTGTCCTGAACAATCGCCTGAATGTAGTTGGACCCATATCAGGATCATAATCTACTCAGTTCCCATCAATAGGAATACACAGAATCTAGAACACATCCTCTAGTGTGATTGTAGCCCCTCCTGTTAGAAACAAGAAAGAACTATGCTCTCTCATCCATCGCTCTACCATCGCCATCATCAATCCTCAATATGCCTACACTGGCTCCAATCTAGACACATGCTCCAATCTGAGGATCTCTAACACTAGCCGCTCCTCTGCATCCAACAATTTCACTAACCGTAAATCCCTCAGATGTGGTTGTTGTGATAATAAAGGTGGTAGGATATCCTACATCATTTTATTCATCATGTCAGTCCCTTGCATTACATATAACTACTATAAAACTGGACCATTTACTGCTATACCAGCTTTTATCTACTAAGACACATTTTTCCATATGCGCTTATCTACTGATTGCATGCGACCTATTTTACTACATGCGCTTATTTCTTGCCTAAATGCGACCTAATTTTACCTATGTGACTGCTTATTGACTAAGTGCGAGTTATATTTCTATATGAGTATACCTTTTTCCTATAAGCGATTTCTATCCTACATGCGAGCCTATTTTCTCTACAAGCGAGTTAAACTTATCTATGCACTTGCTTTTAGCCCATAAGCGACTTGATTTTATCTATATGCACATTTTGCCTCTATTTGTCTAGCCGACTAGAAGTGACCTGTTATCCCATATGTGAGCAAGCCGTGCCTATAAGCGACCTCAACTACCTTAAGCCACTTGTTTCTCTTTCTAAGTGACCTGAACTGCCTATCCTAAAACCTAGTCGCTTATGGTGACGTGTGTGCATTTATGATGCTTCTAGCCTATCAAAATCATGCTTTTAGCAAAAGTTTTGATACATACCGGTACGCCTGTTCCCTCTGGTCGTCCATGTGTCCTCACTTGCTCGGCACAATGATCTCTGCGTGGAATCACCATCCTGATAGCTCTCCAACTCTCGTCGCACACCAACTCTAAGGAGTTGTAGATCTCTATAAGCAAATGAACACAACTGAGCGCAAATGAGCCTATTTGCCCTTGAAGAACCTCCTTATAGCCCCTATCCAAACCCTAATTCTTCTATGCCAAAGCCTCTTTTCTTTTGCATCATCCCATTTTCTCCCACCCAATCACTTTTTTCTTCGTGTCAACCTCATTTTCTAGCTTTTCTTTCTATCGCGAGCCAACCCAACCCTTCCTGGTTAGCCTGGCTTACCTCTCAAGGGGGCATCACCTGCCAGTTACACTGGGGCATAACCTTGTTTATCGAATGAATTATCATATCTTCTTTGACACAACACTCTATCGAATATTATATCAAAGAGGGGCAAAATGTAGACACCCAAAATTGACTCATTATCACTAGCATTCAAACATCACATTATCCATGATCTACATTTATCTAACACACTTGAGAAATATCCCTAACATATCTATTTTCTTCTATTAATTAAATAAATTTATATTTATTTAATTAATTCATTAGTTATTTCTTCTATTTCCTCTAAGCTATAATTAAACAATCTTTAATTATTTAATTATCTTCTTTCTATCTATTTTTAATTAAATAAATTATATTTATTTAATTAAAAATTCCTTTCATAAATCCATTTTCCAATTAATTAAATAAATTTTATTTATTTAATTAATTTCTCTTAGCATTTATCTTATGAGTTGACATGTGTGCCTCTTTCATTTAAAAAAGATAAGTGGTACTACATCTTTTATTTAATATCTTTCACATGTAGTACTTTTTATGTACACAAGCACACATAAGCCTTATCTTCCCTCCACTTGTTATCTTCACATTCATCTATGTCTATCATTCAATCTTAGCCATTCACATAGCCACCAAATCTCCACCGTTGATTGATTTTGGTTGAGTTCTATATAAACATCCTCTCATTCCATATCACACCTAATCCAACATTCATATAGCATCTACATTATCATCCTGAGCATATTGAGTACTTTAGCATCCATCTAGCATATTAGCTTCATCTTCCATCTATCATGGCAGCTTTTATCTTCATAATTGTTCATTGTTGAAGAAGCAATCCACATCATAAACAAGGAATCATACAATCTAGGTGATATTGTTCTTGAATTGCATGCTTTTGATTTCATTTGGATTAGATTCTTTGATGATGGTAGGGTTAGGTTTTCATGGTTATGCTTGATCTTATTAACCTAATTTTTTACCTATGACAGTAGTATTGGTAATGAGTCAAATGAACAATTGGTTAATAGATATGTAGAGTGTACAATCAAAAATAAAATAAGATGATTGAAGACATGGGAATATAAATTTTATTAATTTGTAGAACGATTGAGATTACAATCATATGAAGAGACTCTTTACACAATGAATTTGAACCCATTTTAATGCTCTAACATGACATAAGGTTTGACAAACACCCAAACTCACCTATATTTGCCCCTTTCTCGTAACTTCACAAACGTTAATTGACATCAAAGTAAGATGATCCACACCATGACCTTCTCAATCATAACTTAGTCTTCAAGTTTATTAGTTGTGACCATTTAACTTCTAATTGACTGTTCACTTGTCAACATCTAGCTCCTACCAGCTAACTCTTCAACTTTTGGATTGGGTGTATCATATAGGATTTGGAAAGCATAATAAGAGAAACTTGGAACATCTTCCTAGTCAAAGATCCATGAAAATGCTTGAGACAAATTGATTTCCAATGCATTGCTAAATTTTCCCAATAATAATTAGTGGGCTCATGCTACATTTCTACATGTCATCAGTGATCAATTGTATTTTCTAAGTCAATGTAACTAAATCTATATGCATTATTACCCTTTGCATGAAGCCTTTAACCATGTGTGTGGGCTCAGTAGTTAACCACACCTTCAACCAAGTGTGTGCATAGATGAAAGACATATATATGTGAGGATAAAACCTTTTGCACAATCAAAATACTCTTATGCACATATAAAAACCTTCAAGAGATGCTTTTGTAGACCAATAACACGTGTGACCAATAAACCTACACATAAAACACAAGACAAATAGAAAAATAAGAAACCATGTGTACAAACTAAGAACCTACATACACCAAATATTTTTTGGTGATGGAAGATGACATGACCCTTGAGATTGTCTTGCATTAGGCACCTTAGGTGAAAATAATATTGAGCTTGGTGCTCACAATTAAGATTGTACATAAGGCTATTTTGGCCACCCAAGTCAATCTTCTTCTACTTTAGAAATCCATGAGCCTACTTTAGGTCCCTTACCCTTTCAATGAATGAGATATTCCTTGTAATCATTCTATTTGGTCTTCCTTGCATATGTGTGTCTAGAATCTGTGCAATACTCTCTTTATACTAATTCATGTATTTCCTTTCTCCAATTTGGCACTCTTGCATTTGTGCACCGTATTTAGAACTATCACAAACATTAGAAATTAGTGATATATCAATCCCTTTAGAAAACTCAATTTCATACACATTTTCTTAAGGATCTACATAATTTTTTGTAAGGACCAATTGTTGCACTTGTGTTGTCATTGATGTCAACAGTGTGAGATTCAGGTGTATTGTCAGCAGTGTTGGAATGAAGAAGGCTAGAAGTAAAGTAAACAAGAAGTAATGATATGGCAATGTGACTAGAGAATAAGACAAAAGAAGATAGATCAAATAAGTTGTAAGAGAAGAAGACAAAGAAGATAGATCAAAGAAGTTTTGATGAGAAGGTTAAGGTAATGAATGCCATCAATATCTCCTGAAGTTGTATAGACAAAGAATGTGCTAACATGAAGATTCTTGCTTTCAGAAAAGTGTTTGTTGTTATACGAAGTTGAGAATGAAGTCTCTAATGTGGTAAATATTGTTCTTGAGGAAAATCATCACTTTAGTTTTGAAAGGAAGATTCAAGTTGTCCAAGGCATTGGAATTTTCATAGAATAAGCTCGAGAGAATGCTCTGCATTCCTCCACACTTGGTGGTATAACCTTGTGGTTTGGGAGTTGGTTAGAAACATGTGTGAATTTTGTATGTTCATGATTTCAGAGCTTGAAGATTAACACAGGAGTTTCTAGATCTCACAGAGTGAAGATAGTTGTTTAGAGTTGATGCAGTCAGTATGTGTCTGGGAATGCTATGCATTTATCCACTATTGAATTTGAGGTCCAGCGGTTTGAGGGTTGATCATTTATAGATGAGAAGATGATAATATTCAAGTTTTAGCTACTAAGGTGTACCACAAAGGTTCTCTTGGGTCAGCAAACATAGACACATCTTGCTGTTGACTAGGGTTGTTTGGAGGAGATAGTAGAAGCCACTGTATTTCACCACAGTTTATCTTTTAAATTTAATGTTTGGAGGATGATCTCAGATATTCAGTTGGATGATTTATTTCATGTTTCAGGTGCTGAAGTGCACCGCAAGTTGGTCTCTCAATGTTCTATCTTAAGACTATGTTCAGTGTTTGTTTGTGATACCAGGCTCAGTTTCTGTTTGTTTGCCCTAGAAAGAAAACATATATTTCAGAAGAAGGATTGGTTGAGAAGGTTTGTGAAAGTCTTATGTTACTTTTGTGATGATCTGCATGGTGTTAATGGATCCCTCTAATACCACTTTTGGTCTGGAGCCATTGGGTGGAAGGATAAGTATAGATATTGGGATGACTTCATGTGTTTTTGATGTTCCCACCATATGATTTTAAGTGTGCACCTACTCAAGGAAGAACGTGCTAATGAAGAATAGGTCTTAGTTATCACTTGGCTTGAACTACATTGATTTTCTACATCTTTTGGATGCCGACTTGGAGTGGCCTTGCATGTTTCATCTTGGCTGGCTTGGGAGAAGGATTTTTGGATTTGCGCAAGGTATAAATGAAAGATCTTGTTTGTTGAGGAATGTATGAATGTGTGAGAGTGTGCGAATATGTGTGAATAGATGTGAGGATGTTTGTGAAGGTGTGTTGAAGGTAATAGAGTTTGCTGAGTTGAGGAAGTGAAGTCTTGTGACAAAGTGAAGTTTGTGGATGATGTAGAGGTGGTTTGTTCAGTAAGGTCTATTGAATGTAATATCCAAAGGTTGTAGCCTCATTCTGTACATGTCATTGTATTGTATTTTAGGGAGTTGCAACTTTCTTTGGGTTGTAACCCCTAAATAATATTGTAATCCTATTTTATCTTTAATTGTGAGGCTGGATTTGGACAATAGATCCAAGCAACTTGCTCACCGTGGTTTTTCCCTTCTTGGGTTTTCCACGTAAATCTAGTGTTGTGGTTGTGTGCTTATGTGTTGTTCTTTAATTGGTTTAATTTGTTGATTTTCTGGTTAAGGGAGTTAGAAGTTTTAATTATTGATAAAGCAAGTTTAGAGATATACTAATTCACCCTCCTCTTAGTATATCCTTGTGTTCTAACAATTGGTATTAGAGCAAGTTTCCTTGGTGCAGCCTAATAGTTGAAGGTAGATCTTGGAATAGAACACATGGCTTAGAAGGAGTCCTCTTCTAAATCTCCTATTTTTGATGGAACTAACTATGACTTTTGGAGTGTAAGAATGGAATCCTATCTTACTTCACTAGGGTATGATGTCTGGATGGTGATTGAGACTAATTATGTTGAACCCAGTCATCCCATAATAGATTCGGATGTGAAGAAGGCTCATGAGAATAATGCCAAAGCTAAAAATGCAATCTTAATTGGTCTGACTAGTTTAGAGTTAGTCAAGGTTGTGCAGTGCAAGACAACATAGGAGATCTGGGATAAGCGTAAAGGCCTCTATGAAGGAGATGACACAATAAAGGAAGCCAAACTGCAATCCTACAAAATAGTATTTGAGAATCTAAGGATGAAAGAAGAAGAGAACATAACTGGCTACTTACAATGGGTAGATGAAGTTGTGAATGGAATCCAAAGTATGGGTGAAGATATAGTTGAATCAAAGGTTGTAAAGAAAATTTTGAGATCCCTTCCTCACAGATTTGATTCAAAAGTTTCTACAATAGAAAAAGCTAAAGACTTGAAGAAACTCACCATGGTAGAACTGTTTGGGTCCCTCACTACCTATGAAATGATAAATGAAATCATAGATCCATGCCAAAAGGAAGCTTCTTTCAATGCTATGAAGAATGAAGGAGCATCTGATATATGCAATGGAGTTGAGGAAGAAAAAACAAATTTTGTAAGAAAGTTGAAAAGAGGATCAGGTAAATATACAGGTAAGCTACCTTTCAAATGTTTCAAATGTGGTATAATTGGTCATTATGCCTCTAAATGTCCTTTTGGAGAAGGTGAAAGTAGCAGCAACGGGTTCAAGAGAATCAATTTTCAGAGGAATCTTCTTTCAAAAGAATACTATAGCTCCAGAGAAGAAGTAGATCACTACTCATCTGATGAAGATAAAGGAGAATCTCTATTCATGGCCATGGTGATTTTAGATAATTTAGAAAAGGTTACAGATGAAGAAGAATATGAAGTTGATTTTGATGGTGAACTAGTTTTTACTCTTGAAGACATACATTGTGCAAGGAAGGAGAATCAAGAACAAAGAGATGTGATTGAAGCCAAGACAACTTGAGAAAGAAATTTAGTTACTCAAAAAGGAGTTGAAGAAGGCAAAGCTTGGAAGTCCAGATGGTACAAAATATACAGATCTCTTCTTGCCTCAAGGAAGATATCTTCATGCAAGACAATTCTCCATGAATAGGTTCAATCGTATATTCTTTGGTTATTGTTTCATCTGCAAAGAATTTGGGCATAAGGCTATGTATTGTAAGTCTGAGATAAATAGAAGAAATCCTATAAGTAGAAATTCTCTTGCTTCTTTTGTTGATGTCAATGTGGTATGTCAAATTTGCAACAAGTTTGGACACATAGCAAGGCATTGCAGGATTGGTCTAGAAAATTTAGAATCTCATATAACTGATATCACTAATCAAGACAAGGAAAATGAAAATGGAGTTGAGAACTCAATGATTGTCCAAACTACATTTCATTCTCAAATACAAACCAATCTCTGGGTGATAGATAGTGGATGTACAAATCATATGACAAGTGATAAGAGCAAGTTTATCAATCTTGGAAAGTGGAATGGTGGATCGGTTAGGTTTGGAGATAACTCTTCTACAAAGTTTACAAGAAAAGGCACTATAAGCATTGATGGAAAGTCTCAGACACATGATGTTTTCTATATAGAAGGTCTCCAGCATAATCTTCTCAGTGCGATTCAAATGTGCATCAAAGGATATAATCTCACATTTCATGATCAAGGGTGTGAAATCAGAAGAGCAAAATCTGGAAAGTTGGTGGCAGAAGGATTTAGGACAGAAGGAAACTTGTATAATTTGAAAGGGGTCAATGAGAGGACTTGTTTGTTAGGACAAACAAATTAATGCTAGTTGTGGCACAAGAGAATGGGGCACATCAACTTTGACAATCTGGTGAAGATCAGTTCCATGAAAGCAGTAAGGAAGATGCCAAAGATCATCAAGCCTGCAACCACAATATGCAAGGAATATCAGATTGAAAAGCAGACAAGGATAACTTTCAAATTTAAGGAATATTCTACTACAAGGCATTTGGAACTGGTAGAGGTGGTGAGTTTACTTCAAATGAGTTTGTAGAGTTCTGTCAAGAACATGGAATCAAAAGACACTATGCAGCTGCCAGAGCCCCTCAACAAAATGGTGTTGCAGAGAGAAAGAATAGGAGTGTCTAGGAGATGGCTAGGACAATGTTGAGTGAAGCTAAACTACCTAATATATACTGGAAAGAAGTAATTCATACTACAATCTATATTCTCAATAGGGGACAACTAAGAAAGCACAACACCAAGACCCCTTATGAACTTTGGAATGGAAGACCTGCAATAGTCAAGTAATTTAGTTGTTTTGGAAGCAAGTGCTACATCAGAAGAGATGAAGAAGGTTTGGGAAAGTTTAACTCAAGAGTAGAACATATTTTTCTTGGGTACTCAACTACCAACAAAGCCTACAAATGCTACAATAAAAGGCTAAGGACGATAGTTGAGAGTGCAAATGTGAGAGTTGATGAAGAATCACATCAAAATTTAGTTGAGCAAGAGGATTGTTGGCTAGATGAAGCTTCCTACATAGAGGAAGTTGCAAAAGTTAAAGAAAAGGAAGAAACTCTAGAGAAGACTGCCAAGACTCCAACCAAGTATGTACAAAAAAATCATTTAGAAGATTGGATTATTTGGAGACAAGAATGAAGGAGTTCAAACAAGAAGAAGATTTGCAAGAACAAATGAATAGGTAAACTTTGCTTTATTGTCAAGAATAGAGCCTAAAAATTTCAATGAGGCTAGCAAGGATGAAGGATGGATACAAGCCAGGGTAGAAGAATTGAATTAGATAGAAAGAATCTGACTTGGGAGTTAGTATCAAGGCCTACAGACAAGAATGTGATAGGAACTAGATGGGTCTTCAGGAATAAGTTGAATGAAGATGGAGAAGTGGTCAAGAACAAAGAAAGGCTGGTGTGTAAAGGATATTCACAAGTTGAAGGATTTGACTATGAAGAGACATTTGCTCCGGTGGCAAGAATGGAAGCAATCAGAATGGTTCTTGCCTTTGCAATACATAAGAGATTCAAGGTATATTAGATGGATGTTAAGTCAACCTTTCTAAATTGTGACTTGGAAGAAGAGTTTTACATAGAACAACTGGATGGTTTTTAGTTATCAGGAGATCCAAGCATGGTGTGCAGACTAAAGAAGGCTTTGTATGGCCTCAAACAAGCCCCTAGGGCTTGGTGTGCAAGGTTGGACAAGTACTTACTTCAAGAGGGTTTCAAGAAAGGTACCACATATAGTAATATTTACATCAAAACAGAAGGTGAATAGATTCTAATTGTTTTTGTGTATGTTGATGATTGTTGCATCAGAAAATGTCTCCCTGAGACTTTTTCCCCCTAAATTTAGCTCTTGGGTCCCTTGTTTTGCATTTAGCATGTTCATTTTTACTCTCGATAGAAAATCCCTGAACACCCATGTTAAATGGGACCCAGAGGATAGTGATGAACTTGACCCTACCTTGAAAATGGGGTTGAGGGCTTGGGCGCCCATGCCTGAGTCTTGCCCTATTTGGTAGGGTCCCAAATTTTAAATGTCGGTTATATGACCGTTATAAGTGTATGTTGCCAACATCTCAAGTTTGAATTACGAAATTAAAGCAAGAATGTGTTTTGTTGCATATATAAGCATGTTTAGGAATTCATTTGAGAACTAGGATATGATTATGAACTTTTGGCACACTTATGATTTTAGAGCTTTCAAAATATTCATTGTTGTAGAGAAGACTTGTCTTGTTATTGTGTGTGTTATGTAGATTTGGCTTCATCTTCTCATGTGTTGAAGGATTTTCATCTACATGTGAGATACACCTTCGAGGTGATATCTATTTGTATTTTCAATCATTTATCATTTGGTTTTGCCTCTATCCTGCAAGGATACACACTCTTTATCTGACAATAGTGTTTAGAAGACTTGAATGTCCTTCCAGGGCTTGACCAAGGCAAGTTCCTAGACACCACAACCCCCAACCCCCTTTTCTATTATTGCAGGTAATAGGTGTAGAAGCGGAAGAAGTGGAGTTGTAGGGAGGAATAACAGAGTGTCAGAATTGTAGACCTAAGAAGAAAACTAGGACCTGAACTTGGGCACCCACTCTTTAGTCCTCTAGATCTCTGAAGCAAAAAACCTCTGTGATAGTGGTGATTAGTTATAGAAAAGTTCCAGAGGTCCCTGAAGAAGTTGCCACCTTGGACTTGGGTGTCCGCTCTTCAATCCCTAAATTTTTTGCATCCAGAATCTTAAAATTTGGTATGTATCTAATTGTCATTTGATATCTCTGTGTGCAAGTATTTGGCGTGATTCATCTATTTATTTATGATTTTGTGAAATTAGGGTTTTAAGCTTAATCGGGCTTTAATTAATTAATTAATCAACAAATTCCAAGTTTCCTCTTCGTTCCAAGTGACACTAAATTTGTAGTAGAGCCCTCTTGTAAGAGTCATGGCTTGACTCGATTTATGTCCTTGAATGCAAGGTGTGAAAGAAGGATTTAACTCGCACATCCATTGAAATTGAAAACTCCTCTTTTTACCTGAAACATTTTGGTGAACCCATGTTTCATTTGAATTTTGCACCTTGTTGAGTGTTGTACTTCATATTTGCATTAATTTCATTCATCATTTTCATATTGCATTTGAAAATTTCTAGAAAAAAATTGAAAATTTTGAAAAAATTGGCATTTTAGGCTTGCATTTTGAAATAATTTTCATTTAATGTCTAATTTTTAATTTAGATCTAATATAAATTATATAAATTCATCATATTATAATCCTTTGCACTGCATTTTTCATATTAAAATTGCTAGGGTTTGCTTGAAATTTTAAATTTTTCTTATAACCTAGTGATTTCAGAAACTAGGGTTTGCAGTTAAAATCTTGTTTCAGATTTTACTACTCATATTAGGCACTCATTCAAATCTAATTTTGTATGTAGTGTTGCATTTTAGTGTGTTTTTGCATTCATATTTCAAAATTTTCATTTACACAGATAATTTCAACAAAACTAGCATTTTTCATTCATCTTGCATTGAGCATTGTAGGACTTCAAAAGCTTTTCAGATCTGAGCTGAATTATTTTGCATCACAAATCTGATTAGAATTCATTTACATATCATTTTGCATATATTCATGCCTTAATTTCACAACTAGGGTTTGAAAAACTTGCATTTTCACTAAATTTTGACTTATTTTGCATAAAGAATTGCATTATAGGTGTGTTGTGAAGGATATTGCTACATTATTGGACTAATATATAGCTTATTATTTTCTGCCCCTCATTAATTTCTTTATAACACCTCTTCTTTTAGGCATTTGCATTGAAAAAGTGAAAAAATCAAGCATTTTAGGTCATAAACTTAAATAAATTTCCACTTGTTCCTTGCATAAGTTTTGAAAATCTTTTAAAATCTGATTTTACATTGATTTGAAAACATATACACATGACTTCTAATTGCAACAATAACACTAGGTTTCCTCCTAGGCCTTATATGAAAAGAAAGGTCCCTAAACCTGAAATTGTATTTACACCTCATGATAGAACAATTGGAGAAATTGAAGGACCTCTTTATATCGATGTGACGATAATGGACAATCTTGTGGATGGAACACTTGAAGATCCTAATTGCATGACTAATGTGGCAACAAAAGAGTTCCTTTATTCACATGGATTGATTCAAGACTTCTATGATCCTTCTGACATGATGATTAAGACACATAACAAAGCTTTTATAAACACTTCTGGGAAGATATCTTTATTGGTCATGGTATTTGAAAAATCTATAGAACAATTATTTGATGTTGTCCCTCTAGTTGACCTTTTTCACATAAAATTAGGACACCCATGGTTAAAAGCTATGAAAGTTGTCCCTTCAACAATTCATAACTGTGTAAAATTTCCTTTAAATGGACAAGTGCATACTATTCATCGCAATAGATATAAGCCTTTGGTTACAAGACAACACTTCAACCTTGATTACATTTGGTCACAATCTGATCAAGAACCAGAGCCACAAATGAATTTTAACTTCTTGGGATATAGAAAATATAAAGCAAAACTATTACATTGAGTGGCTGGTCCTTCTATGCAAGAAACAATAAGAGAAGAACAACCCGCATTAGAAGAACTTCCTAGAGAGAAAGGTAAAGGACTCTATGCTAAGGTTGCTCCCTTGCCATCCTTAAGAGGATCAAGAGGTACTCGTTGAGAACAAGGTATTTTATCAAGACAAATAATATTTGAATAAGCTTCCTCCTCTAAGATACAAACAAAAAGAAACCGACAAGCAAGAGAAAGGAGGAAGAGAAGACAATATTTTGCACAAAGAAATGCACTTGAACAAGAAAATATTCCACTTTGTAACACTGAAACAAACAAGGAAGAGCTTAACAAAGAAAACTTTACAAACAATGATAAAGAATTAGCAATTGTACCTTATGTTCCTCTTTCCTCTAACATCTGAGACTGGGAAGAGGATGATTTGATTGTTGACAATCTCTATCATGAGCTTGTCTACAGGTAAGTATTTCTAACCCTTTATCTCTGTGTTGTGACCCCCTTGTGATGTGTTATGTGTTGTTTAGGCCTCCTTGGATGACCCTTGATACTCTTGTAAGGTCAATGATACCGAGAGACTGCCTCTGTTGTGACCCTTCTTCTATTTGTATCATCATTCTTCTATATTGCTTCTCCTCTATTTTTATTATTGTGTGTTGTGCCTTTAGGGGCATAGCATTGTGGTTGGTGACCTGAGGGCACCTTCCTACGTGACGACCCTAAGGCACTTGCTCTCCTCTCTTGATTTATTGTTTACCTTCTTCTAGTGGTTCTATCTAGCTGGCGGATGACGAACAATAAATAATACTGATACAGACTGATGAGTTCTAGGTAGCACCCATGAAATACATCTTTTTACCTCTCTTTTTCTCCTTTCTAATTCCATCTTCTTGATGTCTGCACCCAAATAGGCTAGCAAGATTATTCTAAATGATGATTAATAGGAGATGAATTACTTAAGATCATTATTTCTAATTAAAGGACTAATGTGCATGGAATTGATGGAAATATACAGAAAAACTTCTCTTTTTGAATCAACAGGTGCAGATGTTTGGTTTGGCAATTTTGTGCATTTCTAGAGGTAGTCCTAATGATCTCCAAAGACAATATCAAAATACCATGACATTAGAAGTTTTGGAATAAAGAGGAAAAGCATCTCAGGAGCTGGACTGAAGTCTGGAGCATCTCTGGAGCTGAGAAAGAAGGCCACAATTACATCTCCGGAGCTGCAGACAGAGACATACATCTCTGACACCTCTTTAGAGCAGAGCAGATTTCCAGCACAGCTATCAGTCAGACACTTTCAGTAGTGATCAGGATATCCCTGATATTATTCAAATCATCACCTGAGTGATTAAGGGCAATCTATAGTTAACTACTAGGAGTTTTTATCTCTTTTTAGTTTTTGCATGAGTTATTGATAAAACTGATTTAATATCCATATTTTCAGGGCCTCGCTACCCAAATGTATTAAGACTAAAACTTAGATTTAGAGTGGACTTCTGTTTCACTCAATCTATTTTTATTGCATGGTTATTTTCCGTAGTTAGACATCTAGTATAATAAAGAGATGGATGTCATCTCATAGAAGAACTGGTAGATAGGATAAGTGATATCTCATCACTAATTTTGTATATACTTACAAAAGAACCAGAAAAAGAACAATGATTATTTTTCCTTCTGATTTCTATTATCTCATTTTGATATTAATATTTTGCAAAGCTGATGGAATTGGACTGAATTAAGTTGTGATATTATTCTCTTATGCTAATTCTTTACTTTAGTCTATAGCCCTAAGGGTGTGAAGCAAGGGCCCACTCTCACCAAGGCAAAAGGCTAGTACTATTGTTTTGTTGTTACAAATTTTGTTTTAAAAGATGTTTACTATTTTCATAGATAGATGCATGTTTCAGTTTATAGATTTTCTTTAAGTAATTTACTGTTCAGTTCTATCTTCAATATTCTTGGAATTCATTTCATAATAGTAGATAGATCAGTTCCTTTAAATCAGTAGAAGTCATTAGAGTTAGTTAGATAAGACTGGAAACTATGGGATTCTGAATTACAGATAGCTGAGGACACAACCTTGGATTTGACAAAAGAAATATGATTAAATGATAAGGTACAACAACGCTTGTCATTTTTGGCACCATTTCTGGGGATGTGTTAATTAGGAAAACTTAGCTAAACAGTTTAAGGATAGATCTGTATGGTTAGAGCTAGAGATTTAAAAGGAAGATACATAAAATAGACATCCCATCAAGAAACTATAGGAGAAAGTAGTGAGGTGGCACAAGATCTTGTTGAAGAAAGAAACCTAGAACCTACCTTGGAAGCTGCACCTCAAATCAATAATCCCTTAAATCCTCCAAATCTCCCACTCGCTGATTATATCCAAGAATTACAACAAAAGTTCTAGGCAGATCGTTTGATAGAACCTAATTTCCTAGAACCTCAGAGAGAAGAACCAGTACTAGACATGGATGATAATCATGAAGAGGAGGAAAATCAGGCTCCAAGAACCTTCTCATATCCCATTGTTCTGGCTGTTGGAGACAATGCTCCTATGAAAAATATTTCACCAGCTCACTTACCAAATTTTAGAGGTCTTTCTTCTGAGGATCCAGATCAGTTTTTGTTTGAATTCAAAGTGGTATGCCAAACTTATGATTATGGATCAGATAACCAAAAACTCAAACGGTTCCCTTCAACCCTAAAAGATTCTGCATTGAGATGGTTTATGGGTTTACCCCAGAACTCTATCCATTCTTGGGATAAGATGGAAACATAGTTTTTAGGAAAGTACCAAGATTACTGTAGAGTCAGTAATAAAAATGAGGAATTGTTCAAAATTAAACAAGGAGAGGAAGAGACCTTAGAGGATTATGTGGATAGGTTTAACTTCACCTTGAGAAGGTATCGCAACCCAGTAAATCACTCTTTGGCCAGAACCCTATTTGTAAAAGGATTGGATAAAGAATCAAAATAGGCACTGGATCTGATGGGAAAAGGAAATATCAACAAAATGGATATACCTGCTATAGAAGAACTCTACAGGAACTATTCTAGAACCCAAGATGGAGTGAGATCATCCAAAACCTTCAAAGGGAAGAATGAAATAGGATAGTTAATGGAAGAGATTGCAAATCTAAAAAATAGATATTTTGGTCCAGCTAAATACCACATTGGATGGGATTCAGGCAAAAACTAGAACAACTGATCAAAATAGAACAACTGAACCACTCTCCATCTATTGTCCTAGGTGTAGAAACAAGCATCTATTGAGAGAATGCCCTTTAGACAAATCAAAGATTTGTCAGATCTATGACAAGGAGCATCCTACCAGTCAATGTAGTCAACTTCCATCCTTAAAAAGGTTGATTAAGAAGAATGTCATTATAGAAGAAGAATTGAACTATGTGGGACAAAAATAGGCTAGAAATTTCCTTTATAATCAGTATCCAAACCAACCTTCTTACATGGGTCCTTCTAATTGGGGAAATAATCAATGGAATCCAACATGGCATGGGCCTAAGAATAATCCTTCTTGGGGACAACAGGATTGGCCAAATCAAGACTGGCAAAACCAAAATTGGCAAAATCAGCCCTGGGGGAATCAACAATGGCCACCACAGTTTGGATCACAAAACATGCAACCTCAATGGGGTCCTCAACATGGATATAATCAACAATACCAGGGACAACCTAGGCATTTCCAACCTCAACAACAAGCATTACTAACTGGACCCTCCAACACACAAGTTCAGTCACAAAATGAGCCAGTTAGCCAACCACCCTTACCAACTCAACCTATACCAAATCCAAAAAATAAATAGAGAGCAATTGTTTACATGATAGAGCAAGAAAACATGGCTGGTATTAACACTATATATCTAAATAATCTCTAGCTGCGTTCTGGGAAAGCATTCCCAAGACCATCTCCTCCAACTATAGTTGAAGTAATCAATGATGAGGAACCTGAAGATTCATTCACTCAACTCCTAGAGGAGATTACTACCAAAAACGTGCTAAAAGAATCATCCTTGGATAACTTTGGAGTTCCTCCTAAAAGGCTGACCCTGGAGAACATTCCTGAACACACTTATGATAAAAGCTCTGGAGATGCTGCAGAGATGGAAAAACTAGCACCATACCCATAACAGCTCAAACAACATGTTCCCCAAAAAAAGATCTTACAAAAACAAGTCCAATCTAACTTGGAATCAAAACTTTTACAAGAAATCAGGCAACTAAACATTGAAATTCCACTCCTCTCAGCAATCAGAGATGTGCCAGAACTGAATCAATTCATTAAACAACATTGTGTCAAAACACAGGGCAGGAAGAAAAACTTTCCTTCTACAATCCAGGTGGAAGGGAAAGTAGTAGATCTATTGATGGGAGAAATGCTCCTCCCAAAATATGGAGACCTTAGAAATCCTGTCATAACTATTTTCATCTCAGGGGTAGAAATTTTAAATGTTTTGGTTGATTTGGGAGCAGCAATTAATGTGATGACAGTTCATACAATGGAAAAATTAGCCCTAACAGGTATCCAATCCATGACTACAATCCTTCAACTTGCTGGCCAGTCAGTAGCTATTCTGAAAGGGGTAATTATTGATGTTCCAGTTGTAATAGAATCATGGGAATTTCCAGTAGACTTCTTGATATTAGAACTGAGAAACAGAGAAATGCTTATCTATTGATATTACTAAGACCATGGTTGGCTACAACAACAGCATCTATTGATTGTTGAACTAGGGATATGGTCATTTCTAATTGGATAGATTTGAAGAAAATATCTCTGTATCCTCCAGCTAAACCATCAATACATTATATAAGAAGAGTATGGGTGGATGAGCCAGATAACATGGACAATAGTGATTCAGTAGCTATGGTAACCATCAAGGAACATTTGGGAGAGTTGGAAGAAGAAATCTACTATGATACAACATAAGACATTACCCACATCCTAATCAATGAGGATGTGATGGAGCTTGCCCAAGATTCTAGGAGAGAACTTCTCACTTCTACTCATTGTACCCTAGCAAATATCATTCCTTGTGGGGAGACCTTTTATAGAGACTTAGCCACGTTCCACATGTTGCTTCCACATTCTTGTCCCCTCAATACCATGACTCCAGTGTATGGATTAACTATGTCCATGGATCAAATCACAAAATAGGTCATGATTTTACTAGGGAAAACACTTAATATCAATACTTAGTTAACAACAAATTAGGAAGAAAAACTTATCCAATTTCTGATTTCCCATTTAGCAGCTTTTACTTGGGAATACCAAGATATGAAGGGCATCCCTCCTGAGATCTGTACCCATCATATATACACTGAGGATATCAAACTTGTCAGACAACCCCAGAGGAGATTGAATCCTGCTTTAAAAGACATTGTTAAGACTAAAATAGAAAAATTACTGCAAGTAGGGTTTATATATCCAATCTCAGATAGTCAATGGGTCTCACCCCTAGCCATAGTGCCTAAAAAGAATGGGAAATGGAGGGTGTGTATTGACTATAGGGAGCTAAACAAAGCTACAAAAAAGACTACTTTCCCTTACCATTCATTGACCAAGTGCTAGATAACCTTGCTGGGAGAAAGTATTTTTCTTTCCTAGATGGATTTAGTGGGTATAACCAAATCCAAGTAGCACCTGAAGATCAGGATAAAACCACTTTCACCTGCTCTTGGGAAACTTTTGCTTACAAAGTCCTTCCATTTGGACTATGTAATGCCCCAGCTACATTTCAGAGGCTTATTTTAGCCATTTTTGCTAAATTAGCTAATGAGTGCATGGAGGTCTATATGGATGACTTTATTGTGTATGGGGACAACTTTGAAGAAGCTCTCACAAACCTTAAAAAAGTACTGACTTGCTGTGAGAAAAATCAATTATCCCTGAACCATGAAAAGTGCTTCATGATGGTGGAGGAAGGAATTATATTGAAACACCACATTTCAGCAAATGGGATCAAAGTGGATCAAAACAAGATAGAAGTGATCAGACAGTTACCTTCACCCAAAAATTAAATAGATGTCAGAAGTTTTCTGGGTCATGCAGGCTACTATAGGAGATTCATAGAAAATTTCAGCAGAAAGCTGCCCCCTTGTTTACTCTGCTTAACAAAGACATGGAATTTCTATGGATAGAAGACTGTCAATCAACATTTGAAACCCTAAAAGAGAATCTTACTATCAAACCTATTTGGAGAGGACCTGATTGGACTTTAGCATTTCACATACAAATTGATGCTTCAAATGAGTCGATTGGGGCAATTTTAGGACAGAAGGAGGAAGGAGAGAGTATGTATGCCATTTATTACATCAGCAAAAACCTTACCTCTGTAGAAATAAGTTACACCACAATTGAAAAAATAATTCTTGGCAGTCATCTATGCTATAAACAAATTCAGGCATTATATCATTGGATATAAAATATTTGTACATACTGATCATGCAACCATCAATTATCTAATGAATAAGCCAGTAGTGGGTGCAAGGATCATTAGGTGGTTATTGCTATTACAGGAATTTGACATTACCATAGTTGATAATCCAGGAAAGTTTAATTTGGTTGCTAATTTTTTGTCAAGATTGCATATAGGAGGAGAAAAATAGCCAGTGGAGGATAGGTTCCCAGATGAACATCTTTTTGCTATCTCCTCTACTGTACCTTGGTTCGCTAACATAGCTAATCTTTTAGCTATAAGCTTGTATCCATCCCATTTTACCTCAAAACAGAAAAAATGCTTAGTTAAGGAAAGTTTATCTTACAAATGGTTAAATGGTTTGCTATTTAAATGTGGTCCTGATTTCATTTTATGCAGGTGTTTAAAAGATGATGAAATTTTTGATGTGTTGAGAGCATGTCATGATGAACCATCTAGTGGGCATTATTCTTCCCACAGAACTATCCACAAGATCCTAGGAGCTGGTTACTACTAGCCCTCTATTCATAAGGATACTAAGAAGTATGTGCAGCAGTGTGACTAGTGCCAAAGGATGGGACAACCAACCTTCACCCAAGAGATGTTACTGCATCCTCAAGTAATGATGGAGCCATTTAAATAGTGGGGTCTAGACTTTGTGGGACCAATTTCTCCACCATCATCAGGCAAGGAGTATATCCTAGTATGCACATACTATGTAACTAAATGGGCTGAGGTTCAAGCATTGCAATTTGCGCAAGAAGAGAAAGTTGCTGATTTCCTTTATAAAATTTTTTTCTTGAGGTTTGGAGCCCCAAGATCCATAGTTTCAGACAGAAGACCTCAATTTACTTCATAGGTAATCAGAGCATTCACAGATCTATATCAAGTCAAGCACATAAAATCTTCACCTTACCATCCTCAAGCCAATGGGTAGGTAGACGTGACTAACAGGGAACTTGAGAATTCTGACTAGGATAGTGGCAATGAACATAAAAGATTGGGCTAACAAATTACCTAAAGCAGTTTGGGCTTACAATACCACTTGGAAGTCCACAACAAAGTTCTCACCATATGAATTAGTTTATGGGAAAAAGCCTATGCTATCTATAGAATTTAAACTCCAAACACTTAAAACTGCATTGGATATTGGTCTACCATTGTCCATAGCCCAACAAAACAGAATTCTTTAGCTCAATGAGTTGGATGAAATTCAGACAGAGGCCATTCAGCAAATAGAACTAGTTCAGTATAAAGGAAGTAATGGCATGACAAACACATCAAGAGGACATTTCAACAAGGTGATTGGGTTCTTCTTTATGATTCTAAATTCAAAGAGTTCAAATGAAAACTACAAACTCATTGGATGGTTCCTTATCAGATATAGGAATTTTTTGAAAATGGAACAGTGTTGTTGGAACCTATTGATGGAAGCACAAACACCTTTTTAGTAAATGGCCACCGAATCAGACTCTATAAAAGGCTATCCACTAAAGAAGAGTTCAACAAAGATTTTTATTTTGATACAGGGGATACTTCCTCTGTCACAGTTTTGGATTAGTTGTGAAAAAAAAAAGAGAAGGTTGAAAACCAGCAAATGGCAGCCTTCTTAAAAAAAAAAGGTTGAAAACCAGCAAATGGCGGCCTTCTTAAAAAAAAAATAGAGGAAGATGGAAAACCAGTAAATAGTTGTCTTTCTCGACCAAGGGGATTGAAAATCAGCAAATGGTGATTCCCTTCTTCGTGCTAGATAAGAATAATCAAGCTACTGAGGTGATCAGGTGCCAAGAGTTACTCAAACACACCTCTGGCACTCGCAAACTAGGAGCACCTCCGGTGCTTCACAGACTAGGAGAAACTCCGGTGCTCACAAACTAGGAGTAGCTCTGATGCTCCACCAATAAAAAGTTATTTACAACCATAATAAGTGGGAGGGGACCCACCTCTCCAGGCAATAAAGTAGAGATGTCATTCGATGAGGTCATCATGACTCATCCTCCACTTTATGGCAGGAACAAAGATGAAGTCAACACGCATCTCAGGAGAAATCATTACTCTCATTTGCACAGGTACTTAGAAGGACTATGTTGACGTCACCTAGATACATGAATTCTTGTACCACTTAGTGAGAATGATTGTAGGTTGTGTGACAATGAAGATAATTGACGTCATTTCAAGCCACAAAAATTTGCTCAGGTGCCATGTCACATCCAGTCTCATCAACACCACAACATCTTAGCCAAGTACATCGTGCCCTCATCATTAAGAATGGTTTAGGTAATTCTCTCTTAATTAAGCATTATTAGCAACTGTCTTGTCATTTCTATTTTTGGGTGCCGTCATTATGACACGTCCTCTTGCCATTATTTTCCTTCCCAAATTCATGCATGCCACCATCTTTGTTGTACTATCACCATGCCTAGAGAGTGTCCCATCACTTTGCTTCAATTATGACCACAAGCACTCTAACCAATTTTAAGTTCTTTTTCCATAAGCCTAAGCCGTTAAACGAATTGACATAATAATCCTCATTCAAAACTGAAAAATATTCTAAAGAACAGAGTCAGCTGATACGGTTCTCCAGAGCCTACAGAGTCAGGAAGAATTGTAAGAACAAAGGATAGGAAAAGAATTTAGAAATGGGGGTTAAGAAGAAATCAGAGCTAGAAAGTGCTATAGGTCTTTTACAAGATGATGTTGCAACAGACATTCTAAGGAATGCAGGATGGTTGGAGTTTCTGGAAAAGTTTGAAGGGTTTCAAGAAGATATTGTTGATGAGTTCCTCAGAAACCTGAGGGACAATCAGACAATTGTAAGGGGAGTTCAAATCAGTCTCTCTACAACCACTATCAGTCATATTTCTGGGTTGCCTGAACAAGGTGAGAGGTTCTATCATCTGAAAACTTTATATGCTGATTTGATTAGGAATTTCTCTGTTGAAGGTGAACCTACAATACAATTTTATTTAAATAAAAATGAGGTTAAAGGAATTCTTAGGTCCTCACGTCCAAACCCTTGGCAATCTGTAGCTACATGGTTGATGAAATATTTCACATGTGATGGTCAATTTTCCTTAGTTCTAGGACCAATAATAAAAATGTTGATTTTTCTGAGGCATGGGAATGGACACCCTGAATTTAGCATAAACATTCCCAACTTTCTGTACTATGCCATTAGGGAAACTGCAGAGAAGTATCAACAAAACAAGGGTCCTATGAAACATCATGGCCTCATTTTTCTGATAGTTAAACACCACTTTCTGTCTCAAGCTGATGGGGAAGAATTATGGTAGACATTTCTTGAACAAAATCACCAGGACAGAGAGCCAGAGAGGGCACAGGAAGAGGGTGAGGGTTCCTCTACCCAACAAGAAGAAGAGACAGAACCTTCAACCTCCTCTCTAGCTGTTGAAAAAGGTAAAAAGTCCTCACTGGAGGCAACTTCATTTGCTACCCCAGTTTTTGATAGGAAGAGGAAAGGCAAAGAAGTTAAAGAGCCAGCTCTTGAGTAAACTCCATACATGACTCGCTCAGCCAGGAGGAAGATGACTCTGGTTGAGGAGTCTTCTCCTAAGGGACTAACAGGGGAGAGGTCAAGACAGCAAGCAAAGAGAACCCCAAAGAAAGCTGACTCTATAATACACTATTGGGCTGAAGAAGCATCTCATGATTCTGATGAGATCCCTCTAGTAAGAAAGAAAAGGTAGAGAGAAGTTTCCCTAGAACCATCTATCCATCTGGGTTTAAATCCAACTTCAGAACAATCTCCTTCTTTGGAGACAGAAAACATGCAGACTTTTACTATTTCCTTTGATTCTGAGGATAAGATATCTACTCTGGAGGCACCTGCCCCACCTATGCTATAGAGAAGCAAAAGGAAAAGGTAGCTCTCCCAAACTGAGAAAGATACTTCTCTCCTAGTTGAAGTGCTTCTGGGTTTCAAAACTTTTGTGGAGAAAGCTGGGCCTTCATCAGTGCCAGCAGAAATAGAGAAAACCCAAGAAGAACCTCAGTACAGGGAGGCTGCAGGGAAAGATGAAATAGAGCAATTGGGTGTAGTTGACAGTGCATGATAGATGGCTATGGAAGATCCTGATGTGTAGCAAACAAAAGAAGAAATAGGAACTTTCTCTGACCCCTCTGATCAAGAGGATATTGAGATTTCAAAAGAGAAGCAAATGTTGGAAGAAATTGATAATCTAAAAAGATTACTATGGGGGAAAAATTAGATTATCACTGATCTCAAGAATGTTAGAATGGAGATAGAGATGGAGCAAAAATAGGTAATTTAAAAACTACAAACATAGTTCCAAAGCAAAAACCAGATAATTTAGGAGAAGGAAGTAGAATTGGAAGCTCAGAAGACTGAAACAGCTCAAATCATGAAGGGAAAGGAGATAGATGCAGTACAAAGTATTTTTGATCTTACCAAGGCTAGAGACAATGGTCTTCTAATAATTGCAACATTAATTAAGAAAGTACAGAGCCAAGATAAACAATTAACTTGGGCCAACAACAAAATAGATGATCAAGAAGAATATATTCATGAATTAGCTGGCCCAAGGGCAACCAATGAACATGAGGTACAAACAGATCCATATGTGGGTCCAATCCCCATTGATATTCCTAAGGCCCTATTCCACTGGGAAAGGAGATGTAGAGAATATGAGGCTTCTAAGCCTATGCTAATATTATAGAGGGCAGTTACTGCCATGACAAAAAGAGTAGAAACCCTGGAGGAAAAAGTCATTCAGATGGCCTCCATTTCTTCTAAAATTCTATCTTGTAGGCCTCCAAGTGCCAGTTATGCTATGTTTTTATAGGAAAGAGTCATGCAGAGGAAGTTATCTTTAATCTTGTCTAATTTGACTGAGAATATAGAGACAACAGAGGGGTTCATGGAAGCATATACAAGGAGCTCTGATGAAGACAAAAATTTCCTATGTGAATTATATCTGCACGGTTTCTGTGTTGACGATATGACCTTCATTCTTAATTATTTTGTGGGGGAATGCCAACTCAAAGCATTCATGTCAATGATGAGGAATCATCAGATTTGGAATGAGTGAATGGAGGTTCACCTCAAGAAGGATACAAAAACAAATCTTTTCATCAGAAAGGAGTGTCTAAACCCTTATGCTTTTGAGGTCCAATTTAGGGCATATGTCTATCACCCTAAAAGTTAGAACAAAATTTTGCCATTGTCTCTCAATAATCTGCAAGAGTGCTCCATTGATTTTAGTCTTTTTATGAGCAGTTTAGCTAATCTAGTGCTTGCAATAGAAAAGAAAAGGTGGAACATTCTGACTTCAGAGCAGAAAATGAGAGAAGTGGTAACCCCTGCTAACCTAAGGTTATTTATGAGGAAGGCAAGGTTAATATCCAAAATGATGGATAAACATAAACAGAAGTGGATAGGTGGGTGTTTTAGACCCCCTCTCATAATTGAGCCACTACCTATCTGGGCTGAGCAGATGGAAGATGATAAGTTGCAAGAGTGGTTGAAGCAGGTTGATCAGTACAGGGGAAATAGTAATACCAACCACACCACTTGGACTACCTATGCACAAGACTACAACTTGATTGACAAGCTACTCCACCACAATAAGTCCAGATTGTGAGAGGTAGGAGGACCTGCTAAACCTTAGGTATGGGGGGGATGATGAGTGCTAGGTAGCACCCATGAAATACATCTTTTTACCTCTCTTTTTCTCCTTTCTTATTCCATTTTCTTGACGTCTGCACCCGAATAGGTTAGCAAGATTATTCTAAATAATGATTAATAGGAGATGAATTACTTAAGATCATGATTTCTGATTAAAGGACTAATATGCATGGAATTGATGGAAATGTGTAGAAAAACTTCTCTTTTTGAATCAATAGGTGTAGATGTTTAGGTTGGCAATTTTGTGCATCTCTGGAGGTAGTCATAATGATCTCCGGAGGTAGTCATAATGATCTCCGGAGACAATATCAGAATACCACAACATCAAAAGTTTTGGAGTAAAGAGGAAAAGCATCTAAGGAGCTGGACTGAAGTTTGGAGCATCTCTGGAGCTGAGCAAGAAGGCCACAATTACATCTTCGGAGCTGCAGACAAAGACATACATCTCCAGCACCTCTTTAGAGTAGAGCAGATTTCTAGCACAGCTGTTGGTTGGACACTTTCAGTAGTGATCAAAATATCCCTGATATTACTCAAATCATCACCTGAGTGATTAAGGGCAATCTATAGTTAACTACTGGGAGTTTTTATCTCTTTTTAGTTTTTACATGAGTTACTGATAAAACTGATTTAATATCCATATTTTTAGGGCCTCGCTACTCAAATGTATTAAGACTAAAACTTAGATTTAGAGTGGACTTCTGTTCCACTCAATCTATTTTTATTGGATGGTTATTTTTCATAGCTAGATATCTAGTATAATAAAGAGATGGATGTCATCTCATAGAAGAACTGGTAGATAGGATAAGTGATATCTCATCACTAATTTTATATATACTTACAGAAGAAGCAAAAAAAGAACAGTGATTATTTTTCCTTCTAATTTCTGTAATCTCATTTTGATATTAATATTTTGCAAAGCTGATGGAATTGGACTGAATTAAGTTGTGATATCATTCTCTTGTGTTGATTCTTTACTTTAGTCTTCAGCCCTAAGGGTGTGGAGCGAGGGCCCACTCTCACCACCAAGGCAGATGGCTAGTACTATTATTTTGTTGTTACAGATTTTGCTTTAAAAGATGTTTACTATTTTCATAGATAGATGCATGTTTCAATTTATAGATTTTCTTTAAGTAATTTACTGTTCAGTTATGTTTTCAATATTCTTGGAATTCATTTCATAATAGTAGATAGATCAGTTCCTTTAAATCAGTAGAAGTCATTAGAGTTAGTTAGATAAGACTAAAAACTATAGGATTCCTAATTGCAGATAGCCAAGGACATAGCCCTGGATTTGACAAAAGAAATATGATTAAATGATAAGGTACAATGACCCTTATCACAAACCATGTGTCCCTTCAGTGAGTAAGCAAAAATGGACCTAGTCCATACAGGACAATGGGGTTGATATATATTATCTGATGCTTGGCTAGTAGAATCACTTCGTGTGATATTTTGATGTTGTCTTATCATGCTAAGAAACCATAACAATATAGCTGCTTTGTGCACTTTGTTTATCTTTGAATCTCGCCTTGGTTACACTTAGTTTTGAGATTTCTGCAGTATAGCCCCACAGTTATACTCAGAATTCGAACCCGTGGTATAGCCTCAACTCTTTATGTATTGCTTTTATCATGTGATGTGGTTATTATCTTAGAGAAAGATTTTTAACCTCTCTTCTTGTAGGAAATTGTGTGTTTTTGGGAACATTCGGTGATCGTAAAGCACATGTCACCCTTGGGCACATGGGCTTTGTGAAAGCTCTTGTTCTCTTGTGTGTTTTCTTCCTACCTTAATGTGCTTGATATTGGTGCACGATATCAACCACCTTAAGGTGGGGGCATATAAAGGTAAGTTGTATGATGATTTTGGTATTAACGAAGCATGTTTGTAAGCCCTTTGCAGAGGTGAGATGTTGTATCTCCACATGAGTGCACATCTTTATTCTATATTGCAATCATTAATCCCTTTGTAGAGGTAGGATATCATGCAAATCTTTTTTATTCAAAGCCCTTTGTGGAGGTAGGGATGGTGTATCTCTTGAGCTAGTGTACATCCTTTTTATTTCAAGTCCTCCGAGTAGGCGGGGTTGGTGTATCCTCCCTTAAGCATGTCTTTAGCAGTTGTTGTGGCATAAGCCTAACTGTCAGGTGTGCCTGTAATGTGCTTGAGATGGTGGGAGTTTAGCAATAAGTTCCTTCCATCACTTGTTTGCTATGTTTTAGAAGTATAGTATGTCTTTGGCATACTATATGGCACTCGTGTCTTCCATGTATCTTCCATGTGTTTTCCCCCTTGTGTAGTCTAAATATGTGTGGTGATGAGTCCCTCCTACAGTTAGGTTTTGTATGGCATGTTTGTTCCCAAGCATAGTCTAAAGACGTGTGGTGACGAGTCCCTCCTATGCTTTGGGATTTGTATGGTGTCTTTGTTCTCAAGTGTAGTCTTCAAGAGCATGGCAAAATGCCCCTCCTTCATTTTGACATTTGTATTGCATGTCTATTGCCCCACATGTAGTTTCAAGACGTGTGGTGAAATGCCCCTCCTACATTTTGGGTTTTGTGTTTACTTTCCATGTACTTGCATTTGCATTTATATATGAAAATGAAATAATCACTGTATTTACTATATTCATCATGTTTTGCGTGTCTTCAATACTATCTTCTCCATGTTTTGCATGACTATTACTATCTTCTCCATGTTTTGTGTGCCTATTACTATCTTCACTGTGTTTGGCATGTCTATAATGTGTCTTTTCTAATGTCTACTTGAGACTAGGGGCAAGAAATAGTTTCTCAATCCTTGTGTATGCATTAGCTCTAAGTGCCTGGCATGTTTGCTATGTTTGTTGACTATACTTTAATGCATGTATGGTCCTTGCGTTCATGCATACATTAAAGTGGGTCTAAATGTTATGTTAGAAAATGTCTCTCTGGGACTTTTTCCCCTTAAGTTTAGCTCCTGGGTCCCTTGTTTTGCATTTAGCATGTTCATTTTTACTCTCGATGGAAAATCCTTGAAAACCCATGTTAAATGGGACCTAGGGGACAGTGATGAACTTGACCCTGCCTTGAAAACAAGGCTGAAGGCTTGGACACTTGCACCCTAGTCCTGCCCTATTTGGCGGGGTCCCAAATTTAAATGTTAGTTATATGACTATTATAAGTGTTCGTTGCTGACATCTCAAGTTTGAATTACAAAATTAAAGCGGGAATGTGTTTTGTTGCATTTATAAGCATGTTTAGGAATTTGTTTGAGAACTAGGAGATGATTATGAACTTCTGGCGCACTTATGATTTTAGAGCATTCAAAATATTCATTGGTGCATAGCAGACTTGTCTTGTTATTGTGTGTGTTATGTAGATTTGGCTTCATCTTCTAATGTGTTGAAGGATTTTCATCTACATGTGAGCTACACCTCTGAGGTGATATCTATTTGTATTTTCAATCATTTATCATTTGGTTTTGCCTCTATCCTATAGGGATACACACTCTTTATCTGGCAACGGTGTTTGGAAGACTTGAATGTCATTTTGGGGCTTGACTAAGGCAAGCTCCTAGACACCACAACCGCCAACCCCCTTTTCTGTTATTGCAGGTAGCAGGTACATAAGTGGAAGAAGTAGAGTTGCAGGGAGGCATAACTGAGTGTTAGAATTGTAAACCTGAGAAAAAAATTAGGACCTGGACTTGGGCACCCACTCTTTAGTCCTCTAGATCTCTGAAGCAGAAAACCTTCGTGACAGTGGTGATTAGTTACAGACAAGTTCCAGAGATCCCTGAAGAAGTTTCCACCTTGGACTCAGGTGCCCACTCTTTCATCCCTAACATTTTCACATCTAGAATCTCAAAATTGGGTATGTATCTAATTGTCATTTGATATCTCTGTGTGAAACATTTGTCGTGATTCATCCATTTATTTACAATTTTGTGAAATTAGGGTTTTAAGCATAATTGAGCTTTAATTAATCAATTAATCAACAAATTTCAAGTTTCCTGTTCATTCCAAGTGACACTAAATTTGGAGCAGAGCCCTCTTGCAAGAGTGGTGGCTTGACTAGATTTATGTCCTTGAATGTAAGGTGTGAAAGGAGGATTTAACCCACACATTCATTGAAATTGAAAACTCCTCTTTTTACCTAAAACAATGATATAATATTTTGTGGATATGATGAGATGTGTAAGAAGTTTATAGGAGAGATGTAGAAATAGTTTGAAATGTCTATGTTAGGAGAGATGTCATTCTTCTTAGGACTTTAGATTTCTCAATCAAATGAGGGCATCTTTATCTCTCAAGCAAAGTATGTTAAGGAAATGTTGAAGAAGTTTGAAATGGAAGATTGCAAGCCTGTGAGTACTCCTATGGCAACCAGTTTCCACTTGAGTAAAGATGATCAGTCACCTAAAGCTAACTAGACTCGATACAGATCTATGATTGGGGGCCTACTATACCTAACAATATCAAGGCCTAACATTATGCAAGTCGTGTGTTTGGTCACAAGATTTCAAGGTGATCCTAAGGAAACACATGTGAAGGCAGTCAAGAGAATATTTAGATACTTGAAGAGCACTCTGAAACATGGATTGTGGTATCAATAGGGCAATGATTTTTCCCTGGGTGCTTATACTGATGCAGATTGGGTTGGCAGTGTTGATGATAGGAGAAGTACCGGCTAGGGAGCTTTCTTTTAGGAAACAAACTGGTCTCATGGATTAGCAAGAAGCAAGATTCAATGTCCTTATCAACTGCAGAGGCAGAATATATAGTTGTAGTAGCCTTTTGTACTCAAGTGTTGTGGATGAAGCAAATATTGAAGGATATCAAGGTTGTATATGATGAGCCTATTCCTATCCTTTGTGATAATACAATTTCTATCAATATTTCAAAGAATCCAGTGATGCATTCTAGGACCAAGCACATTTCTATTAGGTATCACTTTTTGAGAGAGAAGGTTGTAGATTAAGAAGTCAGACTGGAGTATGTGTCTACAAAAGATCAAGTTGCAGACATCTTCACTAAGGCACTTTCTAAGGATACTTTTGTGTATCTTAGATTAGGGTTTGTTGCCCCTCCTTCTTCTAACTAGATGCATAGATGATGCATCTATCTAGGGGGAGCAATTCAAGATATATTTTTATCCCTAGATTAATGATGGCTACCTCTCAGGGGGAGTAGGTAGGTAAGAGGTTTTGAAGGATAACAAGATTTCATCAGTCAGGGGGAGCTAATAGGTGAAGAATAGTGAAAGAAAAATCAAGAAGAATGCAGACATGGGGAGCTAAAGGAAGATCAGTTTAGAGGAAGACCACTAAACCTTTGTCCTTGATGGCAAAGGGGGAGAAAATTGTGCTACACCCTTAATATCGGTGTACATAGATTTATGAATAGTCAGCTTAACTCCTAATTAAGTCATGTTATCGTTATTATATTATTATTTAGTTAGATAGGTCAGGCTAGGTGTTATATAGGGGCGTGTCTATTCATCCTAAGCATAATTAGGTATATATAGGAGGATGTGAGTCTTATTTCATCATCATATTGTGAAGTGTGTTCTCATTGGAGATATTTGGAGGTTGCCCCCTCAAAGTGGCCTATTATTCTTAGTTATTATCAAGTATTTGAAGAATATTTCATATTATCTTCTTCCATTGTGCAAGTTATTTCATTACAAGTGGTATCAGAGCATGATCTTGACACCATAGAGGCAAGATTTTTTCTCAACATTGGAGGCGATTTTGGGAAGAGCATAACTTTTAGATTTTAGTGAATTTTTTAAATGTTGTTAAAGGGTGAATTTTTTAAATATTGTTAAAGGTTTTTTGAAGACCATATTAGAGAAGCTACAGTCTAGATTTCAGAGGAATTGGAACATATTTGAACGAATTATTATAGAATTATGATTTTTACACAATTTATTTGAGATCTACATATCTCTCACATCCTACCAAATTGAAGCATAATTTGTATTGGGTTTTTGAATACATAATAGAGGAGCTTACAGTCCAAATATTGGATAAATTGAAGCAAAAATAAGTGAGTTATTATTAAATTAGGGTTTCTAACAAATTCACTCTCAAGGCAGCAAATTTGCTAATTTTTTGGAGTTGTTTCTGGGTAAGTGGTATCTTGGCCCTAGTAAGTTATAGTAAAAATTTCATAGAATTTACATTTCATTTGTGTGATTTATTTCAAAAATATTGGTTTCCATCATGACGGGGCCTGCAACAAGAGGCAAAAAGAATGCTGCCACATTGGGGAAATCCTCTAATAAGGATGGGGAAACAATAGAGGATAGTAATCCCAATGAGGAAATAAGTAAGGTCAAGGAAGAGTTTTCCTCAATTAAGAGGGATATGTGTGACCTAAGAGGAGATATATCAGATATATGAAGCATGTTAAGCGCTTATATGAATGAACCAAGAAAGGAGTTCTCAAGCAACCAAGGCGAAACCTCCAAGTCGGCTAATAATGACACAAATTTTAATACTCCTATGGTAATTTTTTTCCAAAGGTGGATATGCGCAAGTTCGATGGTAAGGATCCTCTAACATGGATAAACCAAATGGAGAATTTTTTTGAAGTACATCAAATCCCATATGGACAAAAGGTCACGATGGCTTCCCTATATCTAGAACCAGATCAATTCATTTGGTATCATTGGCTTTGTACTCATCAGAGGAAAAAGGGTCTCACCATCTCATGGTCAATTTTTACAGAAGAACTCCAAGCACAACATAGCAATAGTGTGACAGACAACTTCTTCAGCCAGCTTGCTAAACTTCAACAAACAGGATCAGTTAAGGATTATATTCAAAAATTCCAAAATCTATCCTTAAGAGTGGATACAATTACAGAGGAGAACTTGAATGATTTATTATTGGGTGGTCTCAAGGATCACATTCAACATGAGTTACGCATGTTTAGTCCTAGCTCAGTAAATGAGTCTTTTATCTTGGCACGTAGAGTAGAGGAGAAGTATTTGATTCCTAGAAAGCAAGGGGCTAATGTTTTAAGAGAGTAAGCACAATATAGCAATAGTGTGACAGACAACTTTTTCAACCAGCTTGCTAAACTTCAACAAACAGGATCAGTTAAGGATTATATTCAAAAATTTCAAAATCTATCCTTAAGAGTGGATACAATTACAGAGGAGAACTTGAATGATTTATTATTGGGTGGTCTCAAGGATCACATTCAACATGAGTTACGCATGTTTAGTCCTAGCTCGGTAAATGAGTCTTTTATCTTAGCACGCAGGGTAGAGAAGAAGTATTTGATTCCTAGAAAGCAAGGGGCTAATGTGATAAGAGAGTAAGGATATTCAACACCTTCTCTTCCTCAACCTACTAGGTTGACTCCACAGCAAATTGAGGAGAAAAGAGCAAAAGGGTTGTGTTTCAATTGTGATAGCAAATATAGTCGAGGACATAAATGTAGTGAAAAGAAATTGTTCTATATTGAAGGTCCAAGTGAGGGAGAAGAGGAGGAACCCACATTAGAGGAGGATAGGGAATCAAGTGAGGAATCACATGATTCTCAACCAATCACTTCTTGTCATGCACTCTCAGGTTTTAGTGCACCACAAACTCTCAAGGTAGTGGGTTTCTTAAAGAAGCAGAAAGTAACAGTGTTGATCGACTCAGGTAGTACTCATAATTTCATCAACAAAAAGTTCACAAATCATCTAAATTGTTTTATATATCCAACCCCAGAGTTTCAGGTTTTGATTGCAGACGGGGGTACAATTAGTTGTTCAGGGAAGTGTCATAGCATTAAATTATCTATGGGAGATTATCATCTTGATACCCCATTATATGCGATATCCATGGGTGCAGCAGATATTGTTTTGGGAGTACAGTGGCTTACTACATTGGGAACAATTGAGATGAACTTCCAAGAGCTATTCATGAGATTTCAATCAGAAGGAAAGGTAGTGGAGCTAAGGGGGTTGAAGGTAAAATCCCCACAGATGGTAAGCTCTCATCAAATGCAAAAGTTGCTTAAGAAAGGAGCGGATGGATTTGTGGCCCAACTATGTTCATTAGAAGTCTCTCAATCTAATGCTCCTACTCATCCAAATTTACAAGCAATAATTGATCATCACTCAGTGGTTCTTGGAGATATGCCTAAAGGACTTCCTCCTAAGAGGGATCATGACCATGCCATACAACTAGTTCCAGGGAGCCAACCACCAAACATCAGGACTTATAGGTACCGACACATACAAAAAAGTGAGATAGAAAAAATTGTTGAGGAGATGCTAGAGGCAGGAATTATCAGGCATAGCCAAAGTGCTTACTCCTCGCCTATGGTGATGGTGTGTAAGAAGGATGAAACTTGGCACACGTGTCTAGATTATAGAGTGCTCAACATGTACACCATTAAAGATAAGTTTCCTATTCTAGTCATTGATGATTTGCTAGATGAATTGAATGGAGCTATGTATTTTACCAAGTTAGATCTTAGATCAGGTTATCACCAAATTCAGATTAAGGAGGAAGATATTTGTAAGACAACATTTCAAACTCATGAGGGTCATTATGAATTTTTGGTGATGCCATTCGGCCTTACCAATGCACCATCTACATTCCAAAGTTTGATGAATTCCATTTTTAAGAAGTTCTTGAGAAAGTTTGTGTTAGTGTTCTTTGATGATATATCGATTTATATCAAGACTTGGGAAGAACATTTGTAGCATGTAGATCAAGCATTACAATTACTCGAAGATCATCAACTCTATGCTAAGCCATCCAAGTGTGCTTTTGGTCTTAAGGAGGTGGAGTATTTGGGACACATAGTTTCACATGAAGGAGTAAAGGTTGACCCTAACAAAATTAAGGCTATCATGGAATGGCCTATTCCAAAAACCATTAAGAAATTGAGGGGTTTCTTGGGATTGACAGGGTACTATAGAAGATTTGTGAAGAATTATGGTCATATAGCAGCACCCCTCACCACTCTATTGAAGAAGGATTCTTTTCATTGGAATGAGTCCGCTAATGTAGCATTTGAGCAATTGGAGGCTATGTGTACAACTCCAGTGCTTGCCACTCCGGACTTCACCAAGGAATTCATTGTGGAATGTGATGCTTTTGGAAATGGGATAGGAGCAGTTCTCATGCAAGAAGGTCGACCAATTGCTTTTGAGAGTCATCAATTAAAGGGTAAGAATCAGCTCAAACCTATTTATGAGAAGGAAATACTAGCAATCCTTCACACAGTTGAACAATGGAGGCCTTATTTAATGGGTCGACACTTTAAGGTTAAGACAGATCATGATAGCCTAAAATATTTTTTGGAACAAAGACTATCCTCTGAAGAGCAACAAAAATGGGTCACTAAGATGTTGGGATACGACTTTGAGATTGTATATAAGAAAGGGAAGGAAAATATTGTGGCCGATGCACTTTCTAGGAAGGATGAGAAAGATGAAGCCTTATTGTGTGCCGTTTCAATATTACAAGCAAATTGGGTGGAAGAAGCCAAAGCAGAGTGGCAAATGATGTTGCAACAAGTAATCTCATCCAACAAATAAAAAGTGATCCTAGTAGTTCATATAAGTTTTGTTTGAAGGGGGATATTCTTTGGTATAAAGAGCGCTTGTATCTCTTCAAGAATTCCACTCTTAAACACAAGATTCTAATAGAGCTACATGAGTCCCCAATTGGTGGTCATTTAGGATTTTTGAAGACATATCATTGGGTCAAGCAAGATTTTTTTTGGGAAGGGCTAAAAGGTGATGTTCAAAAATTTGTGGCTAAATGTTTGGTTTGTCAAAGAAATAAGGGGGAGACAATTAAGACACTAGGTCTCTTGCAGCCCTTATCTATTCCTAGCCAGCATTGGGAAGAGGTATCCATGGACTTCATCACAGGGCATCCCAAATCTAAAGGTCATAATGTCATCATGGTAGTAGTTGATCACCTCACTGAATATGCACATTTCATTGCATTATCACATCCTTTTACAACAAGTGCAATGGCAAAAGTTTTTTTGGAGAATATCCAAAAGCTACATGGTACACCTAAGGTTATTGTCAGTGATCGTGATCGTATCTTTACTAGTCACTTTTGGAAATATTTATTCTCATGTTTGGGTACTCAATTGGCTCATAGTTCTTCATACCATCCTCAATCAGATGGGCAAATTGAGTTTGTTAATAAATGTTTGGAAGGATATCTACGTTGTTTCACTTCAAAGAAATAGTCTCAATGGGTAGATTGGCTACCACTTGCAGAATGGTGGTATAACACTTCTTTTCATAGCTCATAAAAAATGTCTCCATTTTTGGCACTTTATGGATATCATCCTCCTTCCATCACATCATCATTAAAGGTGTCACCGAGAGTTTAGGCAGTAGAGGACCACTTGCTTCATCAACAACAGGTACTTTCAGGACTCAAGGAGAATTTAGCTATGGCACAAAATTGAATGAAACAACAGGTAGACCAACATCGTAGTGAAAGAAATTTTGAAGTTGGGGATTGGGTCTTCTTGAGATTGCAGCCTTATAAACAAATCTCACTGAAGCAACAAAAAAAGAATAATAAGTTGTCTCCAAGATATTATGGGCCATACCAAATCATGCAAAAGATTGGTAGCGTTCCCTACAAGCTAGAGTTGCCACCAACAACAAAGATACATCCAGTTTTTCATGTTTCTTGTTTGAAGAAGGTAATTGGGTAGAATATTCCTACTCAAACAGTACTACCAAAGATCGATGAAGAAGGAAGAATAATTTTGGAGCTAGAGTCCATTCTTCAAACACACACAAAGAAGCTGAGGAATAGAACCCTCACTAAGTATCTCATCCAATGGAAGAATTTACTAGTTGAAGAGACCACATGGGAGGATGAGGAGTTCATTCAAAAGAATCCACACTTGGTTAGCATTGAGGACAATGCTTCTTTGAAGAGGGGGGGCATTCTATGCCCTTAATATTAGTGTACATAGGGTTATGAATACTCAGCTTGTGGCTATCTTAACTTTTAATTAAGTCATGTTATCATTATTATATTATTATTTAGTTAGATAGGTCAGACTAGGTGTTATATAAGGGTGTGTCTATTCATCCTAAGCATAATTAGGTATATATATGAGGATGTGAGTCTTATTTCATCATCATATTTTGAAGTGTGTTCTCATTGGAGATATTTGGAGGTTGCCCCCTCGAAGTGGCATGTTATTCTTAGTTATTATCAAGTATTTGCAGAATATTTCATATTATCTTCTTCCATTTTGCAAGTTATTTCATTACAAATTGCATATCAGGTCAAGTGTTGCCATCAATTCCAAAGAGGGAAATTGTTGCACTTATGTTTTCATTGATGTCAACAGTGTGAGATTCAGTTGTATTGTCAGCAATGCTAGAATGAATAAGGATGGAAGTAAAGTAAACAAGAAGTAATGATATGGAAATGTGATCAAAGAAGAAGACAAAAGAAGATAGATTAGATAAGTTGTAAGAGAATAAGACAAAAGAAGATAGATTAGAGAAGTTGTGATGAGAAGGGTAAGGTAATGAATGCCATCAATACCTCCTGAAGTTGTATAGACAAAGAATGTACTAACATAAAGATTCTTTCTTTGAGAAAAGAGTTTGTTGTTATATGAAGTTTAGAATGATGTCTCTAATGTGGTAAATATTGTTCCTGAGGAAAAGCATCACTTTAGTTTTATAAGGAAGATTCAAGTTGTCCAAGGCACTAAAATTTGCATAGAATAAGCTTGGGAGAATGCTCCACATTCCTCCATACTTGGTGGTACAACCTTGTGGTTTGGGAGTGTTAGGGTTAGACGGCAGAAGATATCAATTAAAAGAAAATAAAGATTAAACAGAGGAATGAAAAATACATAGAAATAATAACAGCGAGAGACAAGTTTACAATATTATTATCTAGTAAATCAAACCGATTACAACTATCAATCCTTGCAACTCAATACCATTGCAAATACTACAATATAATATATCAATCAAAATGCTAACCCTTAGCTACTTTTATCAAGCCTTATGTCAGTTACAAAAATAGGGTTTTTTTATGTCTTCGCTTCCGTTATATTGAATGCCACCAATGGTGCCAGGCACAACTGAATGGTTCCCAATGCCTTTCTGTCAAGAAGATTCCAATCCTCATCAGTCATTATTTCCGGTTTCTTGGCTACTCCTTCCAATGACATCCATAAATCCTTCTAATAGAGGTAATCCTCCATCTACATCTTCCATAACTGATAGTTCTACCCATTAAATTTATCGACCTTCAATTTACCCTCATCCGCCATTTCTCCCACTCAACCGTGAGACCTTCCTATAGATGATAATCAAACACAACCTACTCTAATACCACTTGTTAGGGTTAGATGGTAGAAGGTATCAATTAAAAGTAAATAAAGATTAAACAGAGAAATGAAAAATACACAGAAATAATAATAAGAGACAAGTTTTAACGTGGTTCACCCAAACTCAGGCTACATCCACCAATAGAGAGTCCAATATTATTATCCAGTAAATCAAATCGATTACAACTAGCAATCCCTGTAACTCAATACCGTTGCAAATGCTACAATATAATATATCAATCAAAACCCTAACCCTTAGCTGCTTTATCAAGCGTTATGTCTGTTACAAAAATAGAGTTTTTTTATGTCGGCTCATGAAAAATGTGTACAGTACTTGCAGGATCAGTTGCCACCTACCAACAATCTCCCACTTGGAGACTGATCAGGCTCCACACCAAACAATCTCCCACTTAGAGACTGATCCTGGACAACACCCTGGAAATAAGCATCCTAGACTCTGTTGTTCTAATTTTATTATTTCAGTCTTGAAGACCAACCAAAGCTGAAGAGGAGGTCAGCTTCTCCCTTGTCACTGCCTTTGTAAACATATCTATTGGATTTTCATCTATATGTATTTTTTCCAACCTTAACTGTCCACCATCCAACATTGACTGGATAAAGTGATACCTCAATTGTATGTGTTTAGTCTTTGAATGCAAGGCATAATTCTTTGCAAGATGTATGGCACTCTGACTGTCTGTATACAAAGAACTGTTAGCCTGTTGTTTGTCCAATTCTTCCATGAAAGATTGTAGCCATATCATCTCCTTGCTTGCCTTTGTTGCACCTACATACTCTGTCTCTGTGGTGGATAAAGCAACCACCTTTTGCAACCGTGAGATCCAACTCACTGTTGTCCCACCTACAGTAAAGACATAACCTATAGTACTCTGCCTGGTATCAATATCCCTTGCCAAATCTAAGTCTACATAGCCTGCTAAATTAGTATTAGATCCCCAAAAACATAAATGTGTATTGGATGTACCTCTCAAATATCTGAGAATCCATTTTATCGCATTCCAATGCTCCAATTCGGGATGACTCATATACTTGCTTACGACTCCTATAGCATATACAATATCTAGTCTCGTGCATACCATGGCATACATTAAACTTCCTATAGGTGAAGCATATGGTACCTTGGACATTTTTTCTTCCTCCTCTTGTGTCTTTAGACACATCTCCTTGGTCAATTTGAAATGACTAGGTAAAGGTGTGCTGACAACTTTTGCATTCTCCATATGGAATCTCTGCAACACCTTTTCAACACAAGCAGCCTGAGATAGAGTTAATTTTCTGCGTTGCCTATCTTTGTAAATTTTCATACCAAGGATTTGTTTTTCTGCCCCCAAATCCTTCATAGCAAATGACTGTGCTAACTGATGTTTTAACTCTCTTATGTGATCCATGTTAGACCCAGCTACAAGCATGTCATCAACATATAAACATAAAATAATGTAGCTGTCATTATCCAACCTCTTAAAATAAACACAATGGTTAGAATTACACCGACTGTAGCCTTGCTCAGCCATAAAACTATCAAATTTTAGATACCATTGCCGAGGTGCTTGTTTCAGGCCATGCAAACTCTTCTTCAATCTGCACACCAATTTCTCCTTACCTTTGACCTCAAATCCTTGGGGCTATTCCATGTATATCTCCTCCTCCAAATCACCATGGAGAAAGGTAGTTTTCACATCTAGCTGTTCCAAATGCAAATCTTCAGTAGCCACAATACTTAAAACAATACGAATAGAAGTCATCTTAACAACCGGAGAAAAAATCTCATCAAAATCAATTCCTTTTTTTTGTGCAAATCCTTTTACTACTAACCTGGCTTTAAATCTTTTCTTACCTCCATCTTCCTCTTTCAGCCTATGAACCCATTTGTTTGGTAAAGCTTTTTTACCTACAGGCAACTTATATAATTCCGAAGTCTGATTTTTTAGCAAGGATTCCATTTCTTCTTTCATTGCAAGCTCCCACTGAACCTTGGTATCCACTTGCATAGCTTCATCATACCATTATGATTCACCAGCATTGGTTAACAAAATAGAATACAAAGAGGGAGAAAATCTTTTAGGAGGTCTACTTAGCCTTGTTGACCGTCTAACATTCACTGGAGTTTGTGGTATTTCTTGTTGCTATTGCAGAGCATGAGGGACCACTGGAACATCACTATTTTTAGTATCATCCAGCACCACATAATCCTTTTCTTTCTTCGCATGCTGCTGCAACTGATCTTTGTACAACACCTTCTTATTGAATACAACATCCCTGCTTCTCACAATTTTCTTATTTTCAAAATCCCAAAGCCTATAACCAAATTCATCAATGCCATATCCAATGAAGGTACACTTTTTTGATTTTGCATCCAGCTTGGTTCTATTTTCAGAATCTACATGTGCAAATGCTTCACATCTAAAGGTTTTGAGAAAAGAATAACTCACCTTCTTACTTGTCCATGCTTCCTCTGGAATACCACAGCCCAAAGGAACTGAATGACCTCTAATAATTAAATATTCAGCAGTGTTGACAACCTCTACCCACATATTTAAAGGCAGCCTAACATGCAATCTCATGGTCCTTGCATGCTCCATTATTGTCCTATTCATATGTTTAGCCACTCTATTTTCTTGTGGAGTCCCTGGAACTATTTTCTGCCTATGAATTCCATTAAAGGAACAATAATGCTCAAATTCTTTGTTGTAATACTCACCACCATTATCAGATCTAAGACATTTTAATCTTTTACCTGTCTCATTCTCAACCAAGCTTCTCCATTTCTTAAATGTTTCAAATACATCAGATTTCTACCTAAGGAAATAAATCCAAACCTTCCTAGTTACATCATCTATGAATGTAACATAATACCGAGAGCCACCAAAAGAAGATACCTGAGTCAGTCCCCATACATCTGTATGCACAAGCTCCAACTTTTCATTTTTCTTTTGCTTCCCATTATTTTGAAAACTAACTCTCTTTTGTTTGCCATACCCACAACTTTCACAGAAATCCATATTAATACATTTCAGACTTGGTAAAATTTTCTTAGAATGAAGTACCTTCATACCTTTTTCACTCATATGCCCAAGTCTGTTATGCAACAGTGTTGTCTCAGAACCTACAACAACTTTTTCAGTCTCTTCCTGCGAACTTGTAGCAACTATTCCTGAACTTGTTTGTTTTTTCTCTGCAACAACTAAAGTAGAAGGAATAGTATGACCTGTACAAATATAGAAGGTACCTACTTTCACAACTTTTGCTACTATTAAGGCACCTTTTGAAACCTTCCAATTTTTATCAGTAAATGTAACAATGCAACCTTCTTCAGCTAGCTACCCTGCTGAAATTAAATTCCTACTGAGCCTTGGAACATGCCTTACCTCTTGTAGTAGCCAATGATTCCCATTCTGCAACTTAATCTTGATTCTTCCCTTTCCAACAATCTGATAGGGTTCATTATCTCCCAAATAAACTAGCCCAAAATCCCCTTGGATATAATCAAGAAAATAACTTCTATGGGGTGTAGCATGAAATGAGGCGCCTGAATCTAAAACCCATGAATCATCAGCATTATCTAGGGAAAGAATCAAAGCATCATCTTCAGATTTATTGCTTACCACATTTGCCTCCTTATTGCCTTCTTGTTTGTCTCCTTTATTCTTCCGAGACCAACAATCTTTCTTCAAATGACCTAGTTTCCCATAGTACCAGCAATCCTTCTATCCTCTGGTTTGGGACCTCTTGTCCTTTGATTTTCCTTGTGACTTCCCATGACCTCCAGAACCTTTCCCTCTCTCCTTTGATCCGCCCTTGCTTTCTGCATTCAAAACACTGCCTGATGTGGATCGACCTGAGCTTTTCCTACAAATTTCCTCACTCAGAATAACACTAACAACATCATCAAATTTCAGGGTATTTGAACCAGAAACAAAGTTACTAACTGCCATTACCAAACTATTCCATATTTCAGGTAAAGAACATAATATCAAGAGAGCTCGAACTTCTTCTTCAAATTTTACATTTATAGAAGTCAATTGACTAGTAATCGTATTGAATTCATTTAAATGATTTGTCACAAATCCACCTTCAATCATTTTCAGATTAAACAAATACTTCATGAGAAATACCTTATTTGAGGCTGAGGGTTTTTTCATACAATTTAGCCAAAGCTTTCATCAGACCATCTGTTGTCTTCGCTTCCATTATATTGAATGCCACCGATGGTGCCAGGCACAACCAAATGGTTCCCAGTGCCTTTCTGTCAAGAAGATTCCAATCCTCATTAGTCATTGTTGTTGGTTTCTTGGCTACTCCTTCCAATGACATCCGTAAATCCTTCTGATAGAGGTAATCCTCCATCTGCATCTTCCATAACTGATAGTTCTGCCCATTAAATTTATCGACCTTCAATTTACCCTCATCCACCATTGCTCCCACTTAATTATGAGACTCCCACTCAATTGTGAGACCTTCCTATAGATGATAATCGAACACAACCCGCTTTGATACCACTTGTTAGGGTTAGACAGTAGAAGATATCAATTAAAAGAAAATAAAGATTAAATAGAGGAATGAAAAATACACAGAAATAATAATAGCGAGAGACAAGTTTTAACATGGTTCAGCCAAACTCGGGCTACATCCACCAATAGAGAGTCAAATATTATTATCCAGTAAATCAAACTGATTACAACCAGTAATACCTGCAACTCAATACCATTGCAAATGCTACAATATAATGTATCAATCAAAACCCTAACCCTCAGCCACTTTTATCAAGCCTTATGTTGGTTACAAAAATAGGGTTTTTTTTATGTCGGCTCATGAAACCCGGCAAGGATATATAACTAGTGTACAATACTTGCATGATCAGTTGCCACCTATGAATAGGGAGTTGGTTAGAGACATGTGTGAAGTTTGTATGTTCCTGATTTCAGAGCTTGAAGATTAACACACGAGTTTCTAGAGCTCACAAAGTGAAGATAGTTGTTCAAAGTTGATGTAGTTAGGATGCATATCAGAAATGCTCTGTATTTCTCCACTATTGAATTTGAGGTCCTGCAGTTTGAGGGTTGATCATTTATAGATGAGAAGATGATAGTATTCAAGTTTTATCTGCTAAAGTGTACCATAGAGGTTCTTTGAGGTTAGCAGAACAAAGACACATCTTGCTGTTGACTAGGGTTGTTTTGAGGAGATATCAGAAGCCACCGTATTTCACTGTAGTTTATCTTTTGAATTTGATGTTTGGAGGATGATCTCAGATATTCAGTTGGATGATTGATTTTAGGTTTTAGGTGCTGAAGTGCACTACAAGTTGGTCTCTCAATGTTCTATCTTAAGACTATGTGTTCAGTGTTTGTTTATGATACTAGACTCGATTTTTGTTTGTTTGCGCTAGAAAGAAAACATATAATTTAGAAGAAGGATTAGTTGATAAGGTTTGTGAAATTCTTATGTTACTTTTGTGATGACCTGCATGGTGTTAATTGATCCCTTCAATACCACTTTTGGTCTGGAGCCATTGGGCAGAAGGATAAGTATCTGCTGGGTTGACTTCATGTGTTTTTGATATTCCTACCATATGATTTGAAGTGTGCACCAACTTGGATGAATGTACTAATGAAGAATAGGTCCTGGTTATCACTTGGCTTGAACCACATTGATTGTGTACATCTTTTGGATGCTAACTTGGAGTGGCCTTGCACGTTTCATCCTAGCCGACTTGGGAGAAGGATTTTTTGATTCGCATAATGTATAAATGAAAGATTTTGTTTGTTGAGGAATGTATGAGTGTGTGAGAGTGTGCAAAGATCTTTGAATAGATGTGAGGATGTTTGTGAAGGTGTGTTGGAGGTACGAGAGTTCATTGAGTTGAGGAAGTGAAGTCTTGTGACAAAGTGAATTGTGTGGATGATGCAGAGGTGGTTTGTTTAGTAAGGTCTATTGAATGTAATATCCAGAGGTTGTAGACTCATTTTGTAAGTGTCATTGTATTGTATTTTAGGGAGTTTTAGCTTCCTTTGGGTTGTAGCCCATAAATAATATTGTAATCCTATTTTATCTTTACTTGTGAGGCTGGATTTAGACAATAGATCCAAGCAGCTTGCTCACCATGGTTTTTCCCTTCTTGCATTTTTCACATAAATCTGGTGTTGTGGATATGTACTTATGTGTTGTCCTTTAATTAGTTTAATTTGTTGATTTTCTAGTTAAGGCAGTTAGAAGTTTTGATTATTGATGAAGCAAATTTAGAGATATATTGACTCACCCCCCCTCTCAGTATATCCTTGTTTTCTAACACTAATCTTGTTGGGTTTTATCTTATTATATGTTCTTTGGGAATCTTTCATTCCTTAAGCACACCATGAGCAAATCACCCTCATAACTTGTACCTTATGCTACATTCTTCCAACCACTTCTTGATGTGCACACAAACCTTTTTCATATATTACTTCAAAAAGTCTTTAGCTTCTACAATGATGTGTTTATCATCTTTAATCCTTAATAGATCTATTACACCCTTTAGAGATGTCCCATAAATCACTTGGAATATTGTCTTCCTTGTAGACCTATTCACCATGTTTTTGTACATATACTTTTCTTGTGCAAATATAGAGTACTACTACATGGGTTTCTCCCACTAGACATCTGAGTATATTGCCATGATTATGATTGACAACCTCTATCTAAAAATTAGTCTAAGGATGATATATAGAGTTACAATTGAGAGCTACATGCCCGAATTCTTCCATATAGTGTGCGAAAATAACACTAAGAATTTTGTATCCCCATATGAAGTGATACTATATGACAAACCATGTAATCTCACTATCTCCTTGAAAAACAAGTCATACACTCTAGACACATTATTCAACTTCTAACAAGCTATGAAATGTTTCATTTTTGAAAACCTATCAACAAATACAAAGATAGAATCATTACCCATTTTAAGTGCATGACAATCCAAGAATAATTCCTCCCATTTTATTAATAAATATGAGTAAATGACAAGGAAGTGATGTAGTATTGGTAATGAGTCAAATGAAGAATTGGTTAATGGATATGTAGAGTACATACCAAAAATGAAACAAGATGTTTGAAGACACAATAACACAAATTCTATTAACTTATAGAAAGATTGAGATTACAACCATATTAAGAGATTTTCTACATAATGAATTTGAACCCTTTTTAATGCACTAACATGACAAAAGGTTTGACAACTACCTAAACTCACCTATATTTTCCCCTTTATCATAACTTCATGAGCCTTCATTGATATCAAATTAAAATGGTCCATGCCATGACCTTCTTAATCATAACTTGATCTTTAGGTTTATTATTTATGACCATTAAACTTCTAATTGATTGTTCACTTGTCAACTACTAGCTCCTTCCAATAAACACTTTAACTTTTGGTTTGGGTGCAACATATATAATCTAGAAAACACAATAACAAAAACTCAATACATCTTCCTAGTCAAAGATCCCTTATAATTCTTGAGATAAATTGATTTCCAATGCACTACTAAAATTTCCCAACAACCATTAGCTGGATCATGATACATTTCTTAATGTTGTTAGTGGTCAATTATGTTTATTTAGTGTAAGCACTAAAAATGCCCACGAGCTTACACGAGGACCCCATGATGACATGTAGTCCTAATCGCATATATGGAAGCATGAATAATAGTGCCCTCTTAGTAGTACTCCTCTTGATGACATGTGTTGTGTGGTTTTTCCTTTGTCGATTCTTCAATTTTCTAACCATTCTTCTTCTCCCCTTTGTTGATTCTTCTTTTGTCGCATTCTTTGCCTTTCCTACATGCTTAGTTTTCACCTTTTCATGCTAATTCCACATTTCAACACCCTATTATGAAGGTCTCTAACCCTAGGAAAACTCTAAGCAGCCTAATAGACCTAACCCATGTCTCTATTTTACCCATCTTTTCTCCTTTTTGGGTCACACGCTATTAGTGGTTGGATCTTCTTGGGTGTCCCTACCTTTTGGCATCCTTTAGCATGACTCTTGTGCCGGATCACCTTCTCAAGCTTTCAGTAAGCATATGCAGCTGTTAAAGTTCACCTAGGTGCCATCCTTTTGGGGTTGCCGGGGTCACCACGGGTGACTTGCCCTAGTAAAAGGGGTGACCCAATGGTGACCCTTGCAGATTTTGAACCCAATTTGAGCCAAAAAAGATTGTTTTATTTTTAGATAAACATAGAGGAGGCCAGAATTAACTCATTTAACACTCTCAATCAACTAAGTTCAGCCCATGTGATCTATTTTAACTTCTCTCTAACTCCTCCTGACAACCATTCCTCTAGGAGTGATAAGCTTTTAGCTCAAATCACTCTTCAATCAATTGAGTTCATAAGAAAATCAATTGAGTCTGACTGATCAATTAAGCAAGTTAAATCTCCAATCATGAGAGTTGATTTCTCAATCATCCCCACCCCCTTGTGCTAATCCAACCTATAAATACCCCCCTCCTCCAAGCATCAGAGGAGGCAAATTGAAGAATTGCAGCCATTCATAGCTTTTTAGTTTGCTCTCCATTAGCATTTAGGTACTCATGCAGGATGTATATGCCTTTTGTTTGTCATTGTTATGCCATTCAATCTTTCAAAAGATTCATTAGAGTATTCTCATACTCTCATTTTTCCCATAGTCATTGGCATAGTGCTCAATTAGTGCTTTCATAAGCACTCATACGCTCACAATCGAGCTCATCTCAATCCAAGCTTTCAAAAGCTTCATCATTGCAAATCCATTGCTCTCTTCTCACTTTATGCCAAGAGGAGTACCCTACTGTTGCAAGAGGATGAGGAGGTTGCTAATCAAAAAGGATTCCTGAGGGTAGTGTAAAGCTCGTACGCCAAGCTATTCCAAGTTCCTTTCATGTTTTTGTAGTAACTAGATAATGCAAATTTGCTCTTGAGGAAAGTAACTTGTTATTTTGCTCTTGATATGAATTGTTATTTTTCTTTCATTTCATTGCCATAGATTAGAGTGCAATTTAATTTTCATAGATTAAATTATTTGTTTTCATTATTAGATCCTTTCTTGCTTTCCTAGAGTAGATTTCAAAAACCATTAAAAACACAAAAAAACATAGAATAGCATTGCATTACCTAGGTAAACTTCATTATAAAGTGAATTCATATAGAATTTGTTTTATTTCTTCAAGAAAAATATAAAAATATAGCTTGCATATCATATAGTTTCATCCATACACAAAAATACAAAAAGCACAAAAACATTAGGAAAACTCAAAATGCTCAAACCCTCAATCTCATTACGAGGTAGTCACATTCACGTTAGACATAAACCCTTGATAACATCACAAGGTAAGCATTCAAATCAATCAAAATTCAACCCTAGGAGAACTCTAAACCCTAGGTCAATCTTAGTCAAAGCAAGTCAACATATACCAACTCTCCTAGAATAACAAATGAATGTGCCCAGGACTTAGAGGAGAGTGGGTCAAAGTAGTTCTAGAGGAACTGGAGGAAATAAAACCAAGACCACAACTCACGCAAGAGAAAAAACACATCATTAGAGTTGTAGAACAAGACATACAAATTCAACAATGCCTCCAGGACCACAAGGCTAGATTACAACGTACTAGAGACATAAACAAAACAAATAGACACCCATCTAAGCATTGGAATAAGAGAAACCCTAATAGGAGAAAAATCACAAGTGACCCTTTGGGTCATATTATTATTTCAACAACTTCCATAGGGAGAATAAGGAAAATCCAAAATAACAATAGGCCCCGGATCAGGGTGGCCGCTCTTCATGAGGTTCTGCTCCCAAGTGAACAAAACAACCCTAGGTCTTGCCTTTGCTCAATTGGCTCCTACTACAAGAGTGAGAGTGACTTGGAGATCGTTAGAAGCAAGGAGAGGGTCCATGTGCTATATCAAAGCTAACTCATCAACAATTGTACCTCTGTCATATTTTACCATGTGTTTTTCACCTCTTTATGTTTAGAATTATTTTCAACCATGAAGGCATAACAACAAAATGGAGATTTAGATTATTTTATCAATCCTACTTTTTCAAGTTCTTTGATAGCTTTCTCAATATCTAGATAATCATTTGTAGGAATATGGATTTTCTTTCCTTCTTTCATTATTTTACCTCATTGATTTTTATCTCCATATCTAGAATTCTTTTATCCCAAATTTTTTGTGGGTCTCTAGAACAAATCTCAAGTTTTAATTTATTACCTAATTTAGTAAATTTAGATTCTAGACTAATTACAAGTTGTTAAATCATTAAAGAAGGAACTTGTTTAGTTGCATTTACTAATCTAGGGGCTCTAATTATTTCTCCTCCTATAGTATATAACATATGTTTAGGAGTACTTCCATAAGGAGAGTAGGAATCTATGAAATTACCTCCTAGTAGTATGTCAACTAACATCTTGTTCATTTTAAAGAAGTCACATTTGAACTTATTTGTGGTGTTTATATTTATTGCACATGAATTTTCTACCCTATACAACAATACGAGTTTGTACAAATATTATCAAGAATTTATGGAGTATGTAACTCCTAAGGGGTGAAAAAGAAAGATTATGGTGGGCACTCCTAGGCTTAAAACTGGAAAGATTATTAGTAGGAAGAATACTATTGTTATGTCTAAGGATTCATAGCCAGAGAAAGAAATGCTCAAGAACGAAGGGTTTGAGAAGAGTTAGGAGGATATCTGAAATGAGGAAAAGAGAGAGAGAAGGAAAGGGAAATCCTTTATCTCTAAACCTTATGTAAGGGTTTCTTTCCCAAGGATTTTGAACCCCTTTTCAAGCATCCTAGAGACTTTGCTATTCTCATGGAAAATGCTTCTTCTAGACAGGAGCTATTTGACATTCTAAGTGTTGAACACCCAGAATACTAAGAGGGGGGGTGAATCAGTATTCTATTAAACCTTTTACTTATTAAACTAGTAGTCCATTTGCCACAAACAACAAAGTAAATTAAGCATAGAAGAAGCAACCACAAAGCATCACACATGAACACCAAGATTTTTTACGTGGAAAACCCAAAATTGAGAAAAACCATGGTGAGTGTTAGCTCACAATAATTATGTAATATCAATACCAAATTACAAGGAGGCTCACTGCCTAGGGCTCATTGCCCAGGGCTCACTTCCCAGGGCTCACTACAAGAAAGGCTCACTACCAAAATAGGCTCATTGCCTAGAGAAAGAAAGAAGGAAAGAAGGATCGCTCACTACTAGGTTGAACTGCTCTGATTGCATCTACACATGTATGGTTATAGCTCCAGTTAAGCACATAAATACTATCTCAAAACTCTTCATCTCTGACTGCTTTGTTTCACTGTCCTACTCTTACATGAAAATAAGATCTCTCTTCTTCTGCACTTGTCGTCCTTACAAAATCACAATACTTCACATGTTGCATATACATAAACTGATATTCACAAAACTCCATTCTCAAACACCAAATTTGATTTAATATATATATCTGCAATTCTTAGAATATTCATATTAGGTCAGCCTACCTAGGTGAAGCATATAGTTAATAAACTTGTAGCTTGTTGGCCAAATCAACTCACCAAAATACATAGCAGACCCAAACCATGCTTGAAACACATTCTCATATGTCAGCTCCAACTATAGAATCCCTTAGAATAAAGTTCCAATTAGTAGAACTTACCAAACTCAGATCAAACTATCATGTTGGCCCCAAACATAGACTATAACTGACTTAGTCTATCTGTTAGACTACAACTTTCACTGTGAACCACAAGACCTGCTCAAAATCACATTAAAGACTCTTCATACATCCCCAAGCTTTTGTTTAGAACTACAGAGCATAATCTCAATCTACGGTAAACTACAGACCAACAGAACTCAGACCCTGTCATAGACAAACATTATCAAGCCAAGTAGCGATATTTAGTAGCTCAAAACTATTATTTTGGTGGACTTTAGACTCTGCAACTCTGGATTTAGAGACTTCATACAAGTGTTTACAACACCCCAAAACTACATAATAAGATATGCAACACCAGAGGAGTGCAGACCAAACAAGTGAGTGTTCTATTCTGATTACTTTTGTTCTTTGTAATGCCAGACTTAGGCTACTTGAAGATATGCTCCTAGTACATATCAAAAGCTGAAATCTTAGATCTAAGATCTTGTAAGGACTACAAACAACATACTAGAACTACATGATTAGGTCTTCAACTGTGGACCAATGCTAGTCCAAACACTGTCTCTCTGTTGATGTCTCTATAAACTGCCAATACTTAGCCAAAATGACTAAGTCTTCTTCACCAGACCAAAATCTCTCTTCCAACCTTGTTTCTTCTCTTGTTGCCATCAATGAAAACACCTTCAAACATCAAGCTCAGTTAAATTGCCAACAATCTCCCCCTTTGGCATTGATGGCACCACATGATGTGAAAAAATGTTATACTACTCCCCCTTACTCTTTTTACACTGCTCCCCCTAACTTCATACTTTTCTCCTTGTTTTTCAGTTATTTTTCTTTTATGTTTTTCACATGTTCCATTCTCCCACTTTGACATCAATGGCAAAGGTGTATGATATAGAAATATGTACAAGTTACTAAAACTTAAAAAAATGTTTGTACTGTTTGTATATTTACAAGTGAAGTCAAATTGTTTACTATTTTCAAGGAGAATATCCTTGTAGATCTTATTTAGTTGCACCACTTCTTCATCCCAACTAACCTTAGCATCACTCAAAATTGGTATGTGTCCATTAACTTGGGACACCAACTCTTCTACTTTCTTCACGGTAGTAGGGACCTCAGTGATTTGCCTTGTCTTATCTGCTGCTGCTACTAGCTTGGTCAGGGATGCAATCTTGAAGCTTGCTATCTCCTAGAGCTATCTCATTCTATGCGTTATAACCCCCCTCTGGGTCTACAACTTATGTATATTAGAATGAATGGTCTCAACTTGTGCCCTTTGATTTCCAATAGCATCTTTTACCAGGTCATAAGTTCTGGAGATCTTCATTATTTGAGCTTCCCATCCATTTATTTTCTCTTTGATGTCAGTCTTATTAGGCCATGTAAGACAAAATTGATATAGTTCACTAGCTTCTTTAATGGCCATCTGTGCCTACTCTATGATTTTATTTAACAAAATTTTATCTTGAGCAAGTTTGTCATTTAGCTTCACTAACCTTTTGTCATCAATCTTTGTGCTTACCTTCTTTTTTGTATCTTGTTCTAGGGACTCAAAATGAGAATTGATTGATTCTATAAGGTTTTTCAATTGAGTAGTAGGACCCAAAGATGTATCTCTCTTAATTCCAGGCATTATCGTTTCAAAAATTGTCAATGCATCTCCTATTAGCTCACTGTCCTCTACATGAGATTTTAGGATCTCTTCTTATGTAGTAATTTAAAAAAGTGTCCCAAGTCTCAGATTCTACAATGGGGACATTGTGGCAAGGTTAATTGGTCCTTGCAATAGCTTAGGTGCAGTCAAAATATGAGTTTCCTTTTTCTTCTCCAAAAACTCTCTCAAAGAGTCAATTGACTCATTCTTAGCAGTGTCTATTTTGTATTCTTCATGAGACATTTCATTATCATGCCTTTTTGGAGGGTCTTCTTGAATAAGTTTTTATTCATTTCCCTCTATCTCTAGAGTAGGATTTTCAATGTTCATCAGCTTCTTCTCTTTGTTGACCTTGGTCCTCAAGGACATTTTCTTCAGGTGCCACTTTTGCTTCTTCAGAGTTCTTTTCTTCCATAGTCTCTTTTATTTCTTCAAAGTGCTCAGTGTTTACCAGAGGAGGTGTTCCAACTTGATCCATAATCTATTCTATATTCACTTCCTCTTCATTTCCTATGCCCATTGGAGGAGTAACTATACTTTGTTCCATGTTCTATTCCATATTCATCTCCAAAACTGTATTATCAGCACCAACATTCTATTCCTTTTCATTAGTGTCAACAACCATTAGGATTTGCAGCTCATGTAACACATTTAGTGTTATCTCCCCAGTCTCCTTCACTAGTGTCTCAATGTCACTGGACATAAGAGTATTAACTCTTTTCTTTGTTCTAAACTTTTCACCAAGTATCTTAGTGACTTTGACTCTTTCTTGACTGGTTATTCTTGTGCAAAGTTTCAATAGTACATAGTCCCTTATCTCAACATCTTTTGCCATAGCCTCTTCTTTCCTTACTATCATGATGCTACCAAGACTATTTGGTAAGTCATCTATGATTTCAATTAGGGATTTATTAAACATATCCAAGTATATTACAACTGCTACTTCAATTATCACCTTATTTGCATTTGATCTTTCATCATACATATCAGCAATGGGTTTCAAGTTTCCATGCTGGGCAAATGCACTAACTATGGCTTTCAAGGATATTGTTGCTTCATCTTCTCTGATCTCAGTCTTCTCACCTTTCTTCTTCTTCTTGTCCTTAACCTTTTCTGAAGTATTCTCTTTTTTGCTTGTTGTGGTCTCCTCTATTTTTGCCTTCTTGACCTTAATTTCTTCATCAGTTTCTTCTTCTTCTTCTTCTTCTCCTCCACCAAGACTCACATACACTCTTTCTCTGCCACCCATAGTCGATCTAAATTTCTCTGTAATTCACCACATTAGGTTCTTTTCTACCGGAATCTTCTTCAAAATCTCTATTATCTTGTTTTCTAGCTTACACATTTGTGCTAAATGTTAGCACCACTTTTCAAGTTGTGGGAACAAGATTTTTCATTTAAGCTCCCCCTGGGCCAGAGCTCCCAATTTACTTCTCAAAGGAAGTGTCTACACTAGAGTCTGGTGCAGACTCATTCCTAACTTCATGTACTTCCTTCTTAACCCAAATCTTGTTCATCTCCTTCTTGATCTCTGTCAGATTTGCCTTTTGTATCAGTTTCTTAATCTCTACTTGATTACCCTTCTTCATATTCTTACTTCTACAGAATCTTACAATATGTCTAGGCTTGTTGCAATTGAAGCATACAACATTTCTTTGACCATTGTTCTTCTACTCATCCTTGATCTGCATTGGTTAGCCTTGTGTCCAAATCTATTACATGCAAAGAAATTCCCTTTCAAAGATTGAGCATTCCTTCCATTATTATAGTTGTTCCTTATCTAACTTCTGCATTCATTAGCTATATGACCAAATCTGTTGCATATAAAGCAGTTAACTTTGAAAGTTTGAGCATTCCTTCTATTGTTGTAACCATTCCTTATCTGACTTTTGCATTCATTAGCTTTATGACCTACTTTATTTCAAGTGAAGCACTAGCCAGAAATTGATGGAACATTTTGATTCACTCTGCTCCTACATTGAGTAGCCTTATGACCAAACTTATTGCATGAATTACAATAACCATTGAAAGATGGGTATCTTTGAGCATTTGGTTTCTTGACCGGTGGTTTTCTAGGTCTATTCCTTTGATTCTAGATTTGCTTGCCTTTGTCCTTCTTGATCTCAGCATTCTTTTCTTGACATGTTTTAGAACTTTCACCTTTCTCAAATCCCAAGCCTTCTTTGTCATCAGAGTTCTTCTAGCTAGCAAGCATCTCATCAAGTTTTGCAGAACTTACCTTGAATTTTTCTTCATAACTCTTTCTTTTTCCAAATCATACTTCAGGTTCCCAACTTCCTTTTCAAGCTTAGCACATTCTTCTGATTTGTCTTTCACCAGTTGATTTAGGTCTTCTTCTACTTTTGCTCTTTCTACAACTTTTGCTTTTGGATTATTCAATGGTTCACTAACCTCCTTATGCTTTTCTTTGATTCTCTTGACTTGCTCCCTCAATTTTCTAATGCACTCATCTACTTCCTTGATATTTTCTTTCAGATCCCTATTTTCTCTTTTAGTCTTTTCAAGATCTTTAAGAGGAACTTTGAGTTCTTCTTCACTGACAAACATGCATTCTTCATCTATGGTTTCAATTGAATCAATTTCTTCAGGAGGAGTAGAATACTTTTTACCTGTCATGTGTTCAATCTCCAAGATCTTCGTTAAGCTGTTAGACTTCTTCCAAGGAATCAAACTTTGATACCAATCGTTGAACACCCAGATACCGAGAGGGGGGGTGAATCAATATTCTATTAAACCTTTTACTTATTAAACTAGTACTCCATTTGGCACAAATAATAAAGCAAATTAAACACAGAAGAAGAAACCACAAAGCATCACACATGAATGCCAAGTTTTTACGTGGAAAACCCAAAACTGGGAAAAACCACGGTGAGTGTTAGCTCACAATAATTATGTAACATCAATACCAAATTATAAGGAGGCTCACTACCTAGGGCTCACTGCCTAAAGAAGTACTCATTGCAAGAAAGGCTCACCACCAAAACATGCTCACTGCCTAGAGAAAGAAATAAGGAAAGAAGGATGGCTCACTACTAGGTTGAACTGCTCTAATTGCATCTACACATGCATAGTTATAGCTCCAATGAAGCACAAAAATATTGTCTCAAAACTCTTCATCTCTGACTGCTCCATTGCACTATCCTGCTCTTACATGAAAATAAGATCTCTCTTCTTCTACACTTGTCACCCTTACAAAATCACAATACTTCACATGTCGCATATACATAAACTCATATTCGCACTACTTCAATCTCAAACACTAAATTTGATTTGATATATATATATATATATATATATATATATATATATATATATATATCCACAATAATTAGAATCTTCATATTAGGTTAGCCTACCTGTTGTGATGCTCACAACACACTCCATTTTTTACCCTTTAGCAAAATGAGGACCCCTGTTGTGGCTTTTGCTTTTGGCTTGTGTGCTTTTGCTTGCTTGGCAGTATAGGCAAAATGACTTGGCTGCTTAAAATTTGAGTTGCACAACATTTGGGGAGAAATGGTTGTTATAATTAGAATTTGCATGAAAAATCAGCTAGGATTATCTTTTGAACCATTCAAAAAATTTGCATATTTTGGGAGTTATGCTTGTTTCTATGAAAAGTCAACACTGGGCTCATAGTAGTCAACGTGTATCTGTTATATATGGTTAAGTGCATGTATATGTTTTTCTTTTGGTCTGTCAAGTTACTTTATTCATTATGTTTTAAGTCATGTGATATATTTGGCATACTTTAAAAATATTCAGGTCTAGACCCGACGGTGCTTTGTGGTGAATGTATAAATGTGGAGAAATCTGCAGTTGTATTTTGTATATTACAACTCTTGTATTAGAAATACAAATGCAATATATACATGGGCAGACGTCAAAATAAGTTCAAAGTGGTGTATAAGGTCAGAGACATTCTTATTTGTATGATTAGATACATTGTTTTTCACATACTTTTTGATACAAATACAAAGCCAAACTTGAAAGGAAAATTCAATTGAGTCTAGAAATGAAAGTGAATGCACATATGTTATGCATTTTTGTATGCATAATTGCATGTATTTTATATACAAATACAAAACTGGATGCAACTAGGAAAGTCAAATGAAATGAATTTTAAGTGGAGTCTGAGTTTGTATATTTGGATGCATGTATTAGAAGTACAAAAAAGTGAAACTGCATTCATGGATTTAAACTTAGTATTAAAAATGGAATAAAGTGCATTGGTTCATAAACAAAAGATAGAGAATCGACATCATGAATCTTTGTATATTTCGATGTATGTATATGATATACATAAGGATGTACAAAGGAATTATATACAAAACTTGACAGAATTAGAAGTTTTGAACATTGTATACATTGGGTGGGGTCCACATTTGTATGTTTGGGGTACATAAAAGAGATATATAGAAAAGTGATGAAAAAGAATGAGATACAAAGATGGATTCAAAAATAATTGCAATATGTTTTATAAACCCGCTGGAGTCCGTGTTTGTATATTTCGATGAATGTATAAAATATACATAAGGATATACAAAACTTAATATATAGAAAGTAAGAGAAAGAAACAATAAAGTGCATAAACACTTGTGCATGTATATGATATGCAAAAATTCAAAAGTGTAGAAAACTAACGTATACAAGATTCAAAATATGAACTAAATGGGAAAGTAAAATACAGATTGAATTGTATGCTTTAACTACTACATTTAATGCATACCTACCATTTAAAACCTAAATTTGAAGAAGTAAAAGGAGAATTCAATTATGTTAACCTTTACAATTGCATTCAGAGTTAAGCTACAGAGAATTTTATAGAGCAAAACTGAAAGGTGATTCAAAGGGTGAATTGATATTTGACAATGGTAGTTGTGTGGAAGTTGAACAGTAAATTTCATGTCAACGTTCTTAAAGTCAATAGGTTGCAAATACAGGTATGTTTCTAAAACATTATTGGTATTTTACGGAATACGATTACAAAATTAATCACAGTAATTACAGTTGAATAACAGAATGGGTTTAAAATTAGTTAATTAATGTAATTCAATGTGAATAAATCATAAATGTAAACACAGTAGGATGCATATGCATAATTCAAATGAAAAAAATCTTAGAGAAAAAGTTAAATGGTAAATATTCATGGTAAAAACCCTAGTAAGTATAGACATGGTTATAAAAGAAATGTATATCTTTTCAGGATGCCGCCAAAAGGGAAGAAAGTAGAGAAAACAATTGGAAAAGATGATAAGAAAGATACTAGAGCCAAGGAAGAATTTGCAAACATGGGTTACCATTTGAATATATATTGTGCGTACAAGGCACTAGATATTAAAATTGGGGATTTTGATTTCGAGGACATATTGAACAAGATCCGAGAGCCTGACATGACATTGGCTATGAGAAACATTTGGGATGTTGGGTTGTACAAGGCCGTAAGATTTCCATTAGCAATGGATGCTAAGGACCTGGTTTTTGAATGCTTATAGAAGTATGATTTCACTACCAGGAAGGTTGAACATAATGGAGTGATATTTGTAGACTTGTCTATGGATGGGATAGCAGAAACTTTTAGACTGAAGACAATTGGAAAAATGAAAGAGGTAGATGTAGAAAAATATTCTAAGGATTTCAAGAAGAATGAGGCATCATGTAAAAGTGCCATATTTTACGGGTGGTACCCCTCAGACAAGAAACCAAAGGTAGCTGCCAGGGTACCTAAGACTCTGTATAGGTTAGATTTCAAAGAGGAAGTGTATATCATGATTACATTATTGAGAGGAGTAATGGGGTTGGAAGATGTGGCTTCATTTGAACCTTGGATGTTTTCAGTCATACAATTCATTAGAGAAGAAATAGGGGATGTGCATTGGACTTTGGAAATCAGTAATGCCATTTATGCACAGGTCTTGAGGTTTCACAAACAAAATAAATTCTTTATGTCTTCATACATTATATATTCCTGTGTTGCTAAAATGCAACTGAATGGAATACCAAGGATAGGCACATTAGGAAATGGGCCAAGACAAACTCTTGTATATGATCATTACCCAGACCTACAAGCATAAAATGTAGGGAAGAATTGGATAAGCATAAATGATGTGTTTTCAATTTACCTGGCGAGGATTTTGACAGGAGAAAGAGATGGAAGGTTGTCTGAAATAGCCAAGATTGCAATCACATTGCATAGTTCTTGGTACATTTAGTTATCCACTTTCACATACATTAGAACTAAAGGATTCAAAGGCAAACCTTTTAGACTACCAAGATATCCATCTGACAAGGTAGTCTTACTAGCGTTCACTAGACAAATATTAGATGTCTATGCAATGTATAAGGCTCAGTGTAACAAGGGTAACATCAAATTCCCCTTTTTTATTGGGAGATATCAATGTTTTAATGAGGATGTGGCCTAAACATTAGAGGCTGAAATGTTGTATTATGGTCTTCCTATGTTTGATCTAGTTAGGCCTTTTGAACCTTTCAAAAGGATTCACAATTTTATAGATAAGAAGTACAGGCATTAACCTCACATTGAGGATTTTAGGGCAGACTGTGACAATTAAGTTGAAGTGAAGAGGAGATTTCATCAACGATTAACTCTTGACCAGATGAGAACACTGGCGGGAATTGAAGTGCCCCAAGAGATCATAGATGATGATGAAAATACCTTGCATACAGGGTATGACCACACAAAAGAAGTTCTGACTGAGCCAAATTGGAATCAATATGAAGAAATTTCAATAGATAATGTCTCAAAGTCAGTATTTACATACTCATATATGTGGATAAAAGAAAGAATAGAAGATTTGAAAGAAAAAGGTGTGACAATCACTTACAAGAAGGGTAAGAAGAGAAGTAGAGACAATGAGAAAGATTTTGATGATTTTCTGAGAAGAAAGAGATAAGTGGTGGAGGCTAGAATAGAAAAGGCCAACACAGGAGCTACAATAATGGATCCCTATGCACTAGGGATAACAGTTGCTATACCTGTAGGGACATTTGTGTCTGCCACAAAAGGGACATCTACATCTGCTACAACTGCTTCAATAGAGCAGGGTCCAATATAGGCAGAGGTGATATCTCAACCAACATCAACACCTGCAGTATTTGTGTAGGCATCTAAACAAACACCTTTGGAGACTCCCACAGCTGCAGAACAAACCCAACAAGAGAAATTGTAGGGGTTTATCAAGGTTAAACAAGAGATAGCTAAGGAAATGATGACAACAAGGACATCTACTACCCAACCATCTACCAAAGAAAATGTAGAAATAGTAGATGTGGATCAAATTAAGGATGTGGAGAAAGATGAAGAAGAAGGTGAAAATGAAGGCACAGATGATAGCCTTGAAATGAGCAATGAGGAAGGAGACAAACAAGCACCTAAATCTCCTCTACAATCCAAATAGTCAATAAAGAGTATTAAAATAATTGATCCCTTTGAAAGCATGGTGCCAAGAGATCTCATGGAAGAGGTTAAGGAAGTGGCCTAAGAAATAGTGAAGAATTAGGCCGAGGCAGAAGAAAATGTAGACATGGAGGAACAAGGACATGATCAAGGACATGATACATTGCAAGGGGTTCCTAATCCTAAGGTACCCCATGAGGAGGAACAACAAAATACATAAAATGTCCAACCTCCACAACAATAAGTTCCTCCACAACAACAATAAGTTCCCTTACAACAACAACAACAACAACAACAACAAAAACAACAACAAAAACAACAAGAGCAAGAACATGAACAAGAAGAAGTCCTCATAGAATGGGCACAAGAAGAAGTATTGAATGAAGAGGCCACATATACAAATAAAGAAGTGCCAACTTGGTTGGAGTTTGAGGTGAGACAGGATACAACAGTGGAAGTGGCACCAATTGATATCAAAACCTTGTTAGCCAGTGAGGCCGGGAACAGAGGCAAAAGAAAGGCTAGAACAATGTCAGCCATAAAGAGGGATTCCTTTGGTGGTAGGACTGTACAGATAGCAATTCCCTAGGCTGATAAGGAGAAAAGGGAAATGAGTGCTGAGGAATACAAAGTGATCAATGAGGATCTCAGTCATTTGAATAGGGAGCAGCACATTGAATAGTTTTAGGAAATGACTGAGTTCTCTACCAATAGATTGATAAAAGGTAAGCAAAAAATAAGGAATTTGAAGGGGCAAATTGCCTAATATGAACAATTCATTCAAGAGATATTCGATCCCACACAAAATATGCCAGAATTAGCTCCAGATTTAACTATTCTTTCTAAGGAACAATTAAAAGGAATAGAGAATAAAAAGCATGAGGCTAGTATGCTAGAGGATTTTTTTAAATCATTCATTTGTAAAGGAGAAGAGGTAATAAAAATTGCCATTGGCAATTGGAGCATCACCCCGACAGAACGAAATAATTTTGCACACATTGTGCAAAAGTGCCAAACAAGAATAAAACAAAACAGAGATGAATTAAAGAAGCTCAAGGTTTTGGAAGGACATACACAGTCCTTGGTGAATGAAGTTATTGTGACCATGCATGCTATATTTCAGGTCCCTTAAATGAAGATGGAACTAAAATATGAAGAAGGGATACTAAGGCCTTGTTTGGCCAATATACATGAGTTGGAAAATAATATTCAAGTTTTGTTGAAGAAGCATGTGAAGATGGTGGAGGATCTGGTTAAACATCCATGCCAACAAGTTCAAGTATATGATGCAGATACAATGATAAAAGAATTCAGAGACACCTTTCAGCCCTGCATCGATGATCTTGTGAACCATTTGGATGAGGAAGAAATGGAAAATATGGTGAAGTTGAGTGCTAAGATCAAAAAATATCACAAGAGGAGAGAAGATAGGGAGAACAGAGCAGAGTCATTAAAGACCAGCATTGAGATGCAGCAGTATACCTGGGATGTGTCTCAGAGAGCCAGTCATGCCTCCATATCTACCCTAACTACAAATTTTACACAATACATGACTGATAAGAACAAAGCTATGCAGATAGAGGATGACAATGATAGTGACTAGGCTGTGTATTCATTATTTGTTACATGTTATACTATTGTTATGATACATGGTCAAAGTAAAGTCAAATATTTTAAAAGATTCTTAAGAGCATCTTTGTGCCTAAGAGAATATTCTTTAAGATATTTTGAAATGATAGCTGGTTGGAAATTCAAATTTGAACTATTGGTAATTTTGTGATCGTAGCAGAGGATTTTGAGCCTATATAAGGGGCTTTAATATGTATATTTCTTTACACATGGCTGGTATAGAAAAAATACAAGTGAATTTGCAACAGAAGTGATTTGTGAAAATACTTTGAGCATAGGATTTGGATTAGCATTTTGCCTGTGTCTATAGTGGAGAGAATGTGGAATGTCCTATTTTCTCTTTGTATCTAGAAAATGTATATAAGTTTTCTTTAGTTTACTGATACTTTCAAAGACTTTGAAGTTAGATTATATTGTAAATTGAAATAGCTTTCATATGTTAATGAATACAAACATCTAATTGCTGCATCTATGCCAGAGTGTAATTAGATTCAGGTGTTCTTTGATATATTTCCTTTGATCATTGCAGTTCTATATGTTGATTTGTGATATTGCTATGATGAAAAATACATGAATTTAACTCCTTTGAAGTGTTACAACTAATCAAACTTATGTGCATGAGTAGCAGCAAAATAATTCCTACAAAATCAAGTTTCTAAACCTTATCTTTTGACTTTTCTTATCAAATCTTTAAATAAGTAGCATGCATATAGTCATTTGAAGGAGAATGTTACTGATTTGAATAAATACTTGTGAATTGCAAAGATCTTTAATAGTTTTTGTATAAATCTAAAGTACAAAATACGTTTTCAGTGAAATTCATGCAAAGCTTTGTAGTAGAATGGTAAATACATGCAAAGGATCACTAATCATTGTGTAATTTGTAGTTATTTACATAATATAAGTAAATATAGCCAATACACATCCCTTAAATCACCTAAGGCCCCTTGAACAAACAACTTCACATTGAACTCTGAGTGAATCTAACACAACTATGACCTGGTTAATGTAGACTTGGAACTGAGAAATATTTCTAATAGTTGTCCATATTCTTCAAGGTAAGAGAAGATTCTTTGTGAATTTTATCTATTGTTATGCTGAATAAAATCATCATCAACAATTTTTTGGTGCTAGAAGGAGGGCCTGATAGGATTTAAGGTGAACTTTGTGCAAGTTGGCTAACAATACTGGTTGAACGACCATGTCTAGGTCAAATCCAGGGGATACTTTCACATAATTGCCTGACAAATGACAGAAAGGTATAAAGAGTCCCTTGATCTTAAGTCCTAGAATATCACAGGCAGGGAGTTCATCAAATATGCCTCCACGTACAAGATCACCTCTGGTTATTCCTAACATAGTTAGTCCTAACATTTTTGCATTTAGACCATTGAATTTTGGTCTAATTCTTAAAATCAACCAAATTTTGGTTCAATTCCACCTAGAGGTCCTACTATGGTGTTCTTCAATGTTTATTCACCTATATTCTTTGCTTCATATAATGATATGCCAAAGAATCTAGATAAAATTTGTCATAAGTATCAATTACATCAGCATCCTGAGGATCACATCAAGATTTTCAAGGGAACTTGCTTCAGGGCAAGGTTAGCACATGAAGATGTGGTGTGTAGATTATTTCCATTCACTTTCAATGAACAAGCTTACAATTGATATGTCAATTTGCCTAATAATCACATTACAAGCTAGGCACTTATAGAAGAAAGCATCCTATCTAGGTTTAGAGGTCCAGTAGAGACAACATCTTTGTATCATAGGCTAGCAGAAATCAAGAGAGGTGAAGGAGAACTTATAAACAACTTTAATGACCATTTCGAAAAGGCTTATTCAAGGTTAGTTGCTCCTTACACTGTAATTGATGAGGCAATACTAGCAATGTATTATGCTGCTTTAGATCCATTAACTACAATGTTTGTCAAGAGACAATTACCTGGCATAGATAATGTGTCAAAATCTTATAAGGAGGAAGTGAAAATCAATCAGGAGATGAGACAAACAACTTATGGTCCTTTAGTGAGTCTAGGAAATGCTGTAGTTCCCAACCAAATGCAGCAAGTGAATGGTGCTTTGATACATCACACTTCAGTGCACAATTCAGTACCTACTCAGGTACCAGTATATAATCCTATCCCTACTCGTGCTATAGTTCCATACACGGGCCATGTAGCTAATGATAACCAGTTTAATGGTTACTCTTTTTTCCAAGCTCCCTAGGATACATTTGTAGCTAAAACTCAGGGGGATAAAAATGAGTTAAGGGAAATTACTGATCACTTGAGAAGGCTGACTACTAAAGTGACTCAGTTGAGGAATGATAATTTTTATGGTAGAAATCATCAAAATCATAATTAGAACCAAAACCAAGGATAGGGATCATAGAATAGAGGCCATAATGGAGATCATAAACCATATGGAAATGACAATAGAAATCCTAATCAACCTAGACCCCCTAGAGTGTGGAACACCAGACCAAATAATGGTACTCTGGCTTCTCTATTTGAGAATATAGACAAGCAAGAGTCTAAACAACCCGCTAGGATACAAGTAGCAAATGTAGCCCTTAAGAATTGGTGTAGAATCCATAATACTAGTGCGCATGTTGAACTTGATTGTCCACAGTTTCACTTGGCAGCTAGCATCTTCAATGTAGAAGTACAAACCCCTACATATCAGTTCTTGATTCCTAAAGGAAATGAGATAGTGTCTTCAGGATACGAGTCAGCCATGGTCTTAGAAAGTTTTGCATTCCCAACAAAAGAAGAAGAAAATTTGATAGAAGAGGATGAGCCCTATTATTGTGAAAGTTTATATCTTAAATCAGCTCTAGTGTTAGAAACCTTCTAGTTTCCCTTTGAAATTGAGAATGAAGTGCTATGTGAGCCAGATGAGGTTCAAGCATTTCAACAGTCCCACAGGAATCATACATACAATTTGAGAAACAATAGAAAACCTGGAGGTCCTTTTACTACTTCTACACCTCCAAATAACCTCAATACACCACTTGATTAGCATGCAAGTAATAATCCTGTGCCTCCCAAAGCTAATTATCAGGGCGTCGGTCCTTCAGCATCACTAAAAGTTTAGGTAGGTAAATCAAAACCTAATGAAGCTTCTAAATTGATGAATTATTTGTCTGAAGAAATTAGGAAGATAAAAGTCAATGTGCCTTTGTATGAATTATTGAAAAGTCTAGGAGTGAGAACTGTATTTATGAAATCCTTAGATGAATCAAGTCCTAGAGAGAATTCAATAGGTCTAGATAATCATTTTAAGGACATACAAACTAAGGATAAAAACAAGAGTGTTGATTAAATTTCCAGTACTAATGTAGTGATGTATACAGAAAAGAAGGAATCTCCTCCCTTTCTATTAACTTTGAGAATTTTTGGAAAAAACTTGCATAATTGCATGGTAGATTTTGGAGCTTCTGCTAATGTCATGCCATTAGGACTTTGTAAAACCTTAGGACTTACACCTACAAAGTCAACCAAGGTTGTAACTCAATTGGACAAATCTGAGGTTAATGTGGTAGGAGAGTTGATGCATATTCAAATGCAATTAGCTTCTGATCCTAGGGTAAAATAGTATATTTACATTCAAGTGGTAGATATTCCAGTAAATTATGGTATGTTATTGAGTAGAGATTGGTCTAAAACTTTGAATGGATATATGGCGACTGACTTCTCACACATGTGGTTGCCTTGGAGAGGCATTCCTAATCAAATTAGGATTGAAGCAAAACCAAATATGAAGCATATGATAACTGAGTACAATAGAACAAATGAAGTACTGTATGCTACAGTAGATCATGTGTGTATAGAGTTTCTAATAGGGGAGTCCAGATAGAGGAAATCCTAGCCTTCAATTTTGAGGAAAAACCTGTTAACAAGGGAACTAATGTACCCATTGAGTCTGATCGTGATTCTTCTGATGAGGAAGAAAACACTGTTAGTATGTTCAATTGAATCATGAATGAGAAAATTAAAAAATGCATGCAACAAGGGACTTGTATTTGGGATGTTTTATGTAAAGGATGGTGCAAAGTTCACAAAACTACACATGCTGAAGAGGATTGTGGGATATGTAGAGACATAATTGAGTGTCAATATAGAAAATACATGACACAAAGTAAAAATCCAGAAAGTAAACATATTGTTGATAGTCATAAATCATTGTGGCATAAGAATGTTGGTGCCATACCAAAGGATTCAAATGATGGTGTAAGATCAACAAGTGATAAACATCAAATTACACATAAACCTGTAGAAAATGTTGTAATGCCTATAAGTCAAATGAAAATGAGTAAGAACATGTATGCTCCTACAAAACTTGAGGTAAAAGAAGTGCTTCTTGTAAGAATGAGAAATCCAGTAAAGTTCAAGAGTAATATGTGGATTTTAAAATGTGATGGGTCAATATCCAAATAGGGAGAAGGGGTGGGAATAGAACTTATTGATCCTAATGGTATGTCATTTTTGGCAGCTTTTAGATTATAGTTTCCCTGTAGTAACAATGTAGCTAAGTATTAAGCATTAGTGCATGGATTGGTAATGGCCATCAAGAAGAAGGTGAAGGTCCTTCAAGTTTTGTCTGATTTTGAATTAGTTGTCAGGAAGGTTAGAAAATTGTACGCTTGTAATTTTAGGAAAATGGTAAGTTATAGGTATAGAGTCTAGGATTTGATTGAGTCTTTTGATACCTTTAATATCATACATATTCCCAAAAAGTTAAATCAACATCCATATGCCTTCGAAGTTTTAGCTAGTACTCTTGAACCATTAACTTTGTCAGGATTGAAGAAATTTGTAGTAGAACTAGTGTCTATTCTAAGTATACCTGACAATGTGACAAATTTCCAAGTTTTTGAAGGTGATTAGCGAATCCTAGATTTTATAACAAGTCATGATGTTTTTGAAACATAGATTATGGATGAATAGGATAGACTAGAAGTATCTTTGGGATCAAGAAGACATCATGGACTTAAAAAGTAATTCTTTGCCAAAAGGAGTTATTGAGTTAGAAAAAATATTTGACTTTGATGGAGTTTTTAGACAAAGAAACCTTGCTAAGATAGATGGAGGTAAATGTGAGACTTTTAAGTTAGGTACTGACAAGGATCCTTAAAATGTGTTAACTGGTAAGACTTGCTCCCCTGAGTTAAGAGATGATATAATTGTTGTATTAAAAGATTATAAACATGTGATTGCATGGACGTATGAGGAACTTAAAACATATGATACATCTATCATAACTCATGTGTTTCCATTAAGGCCAGGAGTAAATCCATTTAGACAGAAACAGAGACCAGTAAATGCCATACTATAACCCTTGATCTTTGAAGAGGTTAAGAAATTATTGTCTGTAAGGTTAATTTTTCTAGTGAGACATTCTACTTGGGTAGCTAACCTAGTGCCTATGAGAAAGAAGAATGGAGATATCAGGATATGTGTTGACTTTAGGAATCTTAATAAGGCGTCTGAGAAAGACAATTTTCCTTTACCTCCTTTAGATGAAGTTTTGAAGGTAGTTAATGGTGCTAAGATGATGTCTTTCCTTGATGGATTTTCTGGTTATAACCAAGTTTTGGTAGATAAGGAAGTTAGGTTAAAGACCACATTCACATGTAAGTGGGGTAATTATGCCTATAGAAGAATGCCATTTGGCTTAATCAACACAGGTGGTACATTCCAAAGAGCCACAGATATTGATTTTCGTGGATTAACAGGAAAATGCATTCTAATTTATATGGATGATTTAACAATCTTTTCTAAGGACAAGTCTAACCATGCAAATGATTTGAGAAAAGTATTGCAGAGGTGTGAAAAGTATGGTATATCATTTAACCCAAAGAAATGTTTCTTTGGGGTAACAGAAGGAAAATTTCTTGGTCATATGAATTCTGAGAATGGCATTTCCATTGATTCAAATAGAGTGGAAGGGATAAACAAATTATAGTTGCCTGCTAGCAAGAAGGAACTAAAGTTATTTTTTGGCAAAATAAACTTTGTGAGGAAATTTATTACTAGTTTTGCTGAGATAGTACAACCCTCAGGTGCTATGCTCAAGAAAGACACCAAAATAGAATGGACACCAGTAGCTTGGGCAACATTTAAAAATATAAAGGAGGCTATTGCCAATGCTCCTGTATTAATGAGCCCAGATTATACTAAGCCATTTTATATATATTCTTTTGCATCTGAACACTCATGTGCAACATCTTTAACACAAAAAGGTGAGGAGAATGAGGAAAAGCCAATAGCGTTCATGAGTGCTCCCCTTAAAGGTGTAGAGTTGAAATACCTAGATACGAAAAGATAGTCTTTTACTTTAGTGAAGGCAGTAAAAAAGTTCAGGCATTACATCTTAAGGAGTCAAGTTAAAGCCATTATGCCTGATGCTGCAGTAAAGATGTTGCTTATGCAAAATGAGCTAGGAGACAAAAGAGCTAAATGGATCATTGTGTTACAAGAGTTTGATTTGGAAATCATTCCAATGAAATTGTTCTGAGGTCAGGTTCTAGTGCAAACCGTAGCAAATACAAACCCTAAGATTGTTTATCAACAATATGTTGTGCATACAAATACCATGAAGGGATGGTATGATGATCTTAATTTAGTCCTGATATCAAAAATATCCCAGTCACATGAAGTCTTCACAAAGAAGAGCATTAGGGTTGAGAGCCCAGAAAGATATGATCCAAGGAGGTATATTATTCAAAAAGAATCATGAGGGAATATACCTAAGATGTTTGAATAGAGAACAAACAGATAAAGTGATGGTAGAATTGCATGATAAATATGGGACAACCCATGGGTCCCATTTGGCTACTACACATAAAATTTTGAGAGCAGGCTATTACTGGCCTACCATGTTTAAAGGCACTGTGGAACACATTAGATGTTGTCAGATATGTCAAACCACTACTGATAAGGGAAGAAATATGACTCATCCATTGCAACCTGTGATAGAAACTCAACCATTTGTACAATGGGGGTTGGATTTCATTAGAGTCATTAACCCACCATCATCTGGTGGACACAAGTTTATCTTGACAGTGACTAACTATTGCACTAGATGGATAGAGGATACTTGCTGTAAGTTTTCTACCACTGAGGTTGTCATAAAATTTCTAGAGGAGAATATCATAACAAGATTCAGAGTACCCTATTCACTGGTATGTGACAATGACCCTGCATTTTCTTCTTTAAAATTTTCAAATTGGGCATTTGAATATGGTATTGATTTAAAATTTTCATCAAATTATTATCCACAGGGGAATGGTTTAGCAGAATCCACTAATTTTTTTTGTTAGATATCATTAAGAAATTGATTGCCAAAAATGATAGGGAATGGAATAGATTATTGAAATATGCTTTATGGGTTGATAGAACAAAAGTTAAGGCAGCTTTGGGAAACTTACCATACCATTTGGTGTATGGTACATATGTGATTTTGCCTGTTAATCTAAGAATCCCAACCTAGAAGTTTGCTAATGAATACTTAGGTTTTGATAATCAAAGAGAGGCTAGGTTAGTTGAATTACTACACCTACATGAGAAAAGGAATCAAGCCATAGATAGGTTTACAAAACATCAAGCAGTGGTAAAAAGATGGTTTGATAAAAGAACTAGAGTCAAAACTTTCAGAATCTCAAACTTAGGCTTATGCTGGGATAAAGGACATGAGAAAAAGGGAAACCATGGAAAATTTGATAGGTTGTGGATGGGTCCACTCCAGATCACTGAAATCATAGGAAACAACACATTCAAGTTGAAGACATTAACTAGTGAAGATATTCCATTACTTGTTAATGGTCAATATCTAAAACATTACTTTCAAGCCTAGAGGAGTTGAGCTGAGTCTCACTATGTATTATATTGTGAATATTGTATAGTCTTGTGTTTGGTTGGTTTTCTATTTGGTTTGTTTGTTTTGTTTTGTTTTTTGTTGTTTGGTTGTCTGTTTTTGTGGGGATCTCCATTTTGATTTTGGGATAAATAGGAGTAGGCTACAACTTTAGAAAACAATGGAATTTATAGAACTAAGAAAACCATTTGAAATTTATGCACAAGTTGTGACTTATATAAATGTAGTTTGTTGGTTTGGTCTTTTAAAGATTTTATTCACCATCAACAAATTAGAATATTCAAGGAATGATACAAATACATATCTTTAATATTCTTCAAGAATAGGTTTAGGGAATAGTGGACACTTGCGTTAAGTGAAAAATCTAAAGGTTTTCCCTTGCTACCACTATAATCTCCACCTTGCATATCATTGACAGGATTTTACTATCTGTTAAGCATGAGCTTTATTGCAATATCAAAAAGGTATTAATGATAAATACATAGTAAATGATCAAAATAAATCATTTGAAAACATATGAGGACTATCAAATAACTCCACCGGGGCTATGGACACTTACTGGTAGTGGGGCTCTATTTGGGGAGATTATAGGTGATAACCTTGCCGGGGCTATGGACGCCTGCTAGCAGCAAGGCTCTATCCAGGTTGGCTTAAAAGGTTAAATCCATCTATGTAGGTTAATGCAAATAGTTGTTTTCTGAGTCTAGTCTAAGGTATGGAAATGAATCAATTGCACACACTTAAATTCCTATGGAAGCTTCTTTTGATGTTAGTGAACACATTCTTTTTGAGATTAAGCAACATCTTGCATGTAGAGAAGTTGGAAATTTATGATTTATTTCATCTTGTTCCCTGAGTTTTGTTAAATTTAGTTGTTTTATTTGGTTTCTAGTTGTTGTGATGCTCACAACGTGCCCCATTTTTTACCCTTTAGCAACATGAGGACCCCTACTGTGGCTTTTGCTTTTGGCTTGTGTGGTTCTACTTGCTTGGTGGTATAGGCAAAATGACTTGGGTGCTTAAAATTTGAGTTGCACAATGTTTGGGAGAAATGGTTGTTATCATTAGAATCTGCATGAAAAATCAGCTAGGGTTGTCTTTTGAACCATTCAAAATTTTTGCATATTTTGAGAGTTATGCTTGTTTATGTGAAAAGTCAATGTTGGGCTCATATTAGTCAACGTGTATTTGATATACATGGTTAAGTGCATGTATATGTTATGCTTTTGGTCTGTCGGGTCACTTTATTCATCATGTTTTAAGTCATGTGATATATTTGGCATACCTTAAAAATATTCAGGTCTCGACCTGACAGTGCTTTATGGTGAAATGTATAAATGTGGAGAAATCCGCAGTTGTATTTTGTATATTACAACTCTTGTATTAGAAATACAAATGCAATATATACATGGGCAGAAAATAAGTTCAAAGTGGTGTATAAGGTCGGGGACATTCTTATATGTATGATTAGATACATTGTTTTTCACATACTTTTTGATACAAATACGAAGCCAGACCCGAAAGGAAAATTCAATTGAGTCTAGAAATGAAAGTGAATACACATGTTGTATGTAATTTGTATGCATAATTGCATGTATTTTATATACAAATACAAAACCGGATGCAACTAGGAAAGTCAAATGAAATGAATTTTAAGTGGAGTTCGAGTTTGTATATTTGGATGCATGTATTAGAAGTACAAAAAAGTGAAAGTGCATTCACTGATTTAAACTCAGTATTAAAAATGGAATACAGTGCATTGGTTTGTAAACAAAAGATAGAGAATCAACATCATGAATCTTTGTATATTTCGATGTATGTATATGATATACATAAGGATGTACAAAGGAATTATATACAAAACTTGATAGAATTAGAAGTTTTGAACATTGTATACATCGGGTGGGGTCCACATCTGTATGTTTGTGATGCAGTGCACACAGCGAAAACCAAACACTTATCAATTTTTAGATCCTCTTGATCCCGTCGGTATGACCATCATGATCGACGAGCTTGAGAGCTACTCCACTGATACACATTGATCACCCCGATATACCTTCAAACCATATTTATCACCCAGACTCTTTTCATCGGTGAATGCCTACGAACTCAGGCCAATGTACCGATGGACACACTCCAGCGTCAAGCTTGACTTTCTTTGTCGGTGACACAATCACTATCAGCCACGCTAGGGTTTTCTACGTTGACACTCCTATACGCTGTTGCACAGTCTACCTTCACCGAACCCTAGCACATGGAGATGCTAGGCGATCTACTGTGCACCTCGCACTGTCCGGATTCTCTGCACTGCAAAACAATGAAACACATAGGAAAACAAACAACTATGATACAACGAAGCCATTCCACTGATTTTGATAGAAATCTTGTCAGTGGAATGCGTCACATTGACATATTGCAACAATGGGAAAACACAGAGGAATAGAAATCTACAACTATGCAATTTGTATTTACAAAGAATGGAAAACAAATTGATAGCACAGAAAATAGTTTGAGTTTCTCCTTAACACAATGCACGGTTACATTCAATCTCCTCTTCGATCTGATTACAATGATAATGATGATATCCATTTGGTTCCATCCTCTAGGTTTATAAACTTGCCCAGAGTAGTACCAAACTGACTCCAAGCAGCTGGGAGATCGATTCCAAGCGGCTGGGAAACACTACTGCCTATTTTTGGCATTATTACTATTTTTAGCATTATGTGATTATAATTGACAAATGTCACTTGGGACTCACACATGGCACTAGGCCTTACAATTGGCCACTTGGACCTTATACAACACAAAAACATCAAAATGAACATGAAATTAATTAAAGTATCTAGGTGCCCCTGCACCATACTCTCGGGGTTAACAGAACTCAAGTCCCTTGAGGAACCAAGTTTGAAATGGAAACCCCATGTTTGATGATGTCCTCCTCACTCATCCAGGTTGCATCCTCATCAGGTAAACCATGCCATTTGACCAGATACTGCTCGTAGGTTTTATGTCTGGTCTTCTTCTAAACTTTGGTGTCCATAATACATTCTAGCTGTACTGCCTGACTCGGTGGAAAATTAGAAATCCATTCTGCATCCCCTGCTCCTGTCACATTTGAATCTATAACATTGTCTCCCCTGAGTGGAAACAGTTCTGACACATTGAAAATGGGTGATATTGCTAAACCTGGAGGAAGTTCAATTTCGTATGCATTAGGCCCAAACTTGTGTACAATTTTGCATGGACCTATCTTCTTCATAAGAAGCTTCGTGGGCTACCCCTTCGGAAGTCTTTCCTTCTTCAGATATGCCATTACCAAATCCCCAAATTTATAGTGGACATCCCTTTTCTTTTGATCATCTCTCTCTTTGTATTTCCATGTGTTCTTTTGGATAGTTTCCCTTACAGCATCATGGATATCCTTCATACTGACTGCAAAATCTTCTCCTTGTGCACTCCTTTTCTCCATGTTCTAGAGATCCCTGAGCTCCAAAATTCCCCTGGGATGAATCCCATATACAACTTCAAAAGGACTCTTTCCTGTGCTCCGATTGACAGAGTCATTATATGCAAATTTTGCTTGTGGGATGATCATATCCCATGCTTCTCCATGCTGTTTAGTCAAACACCTCAAAAGATTACCCAATGATCTATTCACCACCTTAGTTTGTCCATCCATCTGAGGGTGATATGTAGATGTGAAAGACAATTGGGTGCCCAATTTCTTCCATAGTGTCCTCCAAAAATGATGCACAAACTTGGGATCTCTGTCAATAACTATGTTTAATGGTAAACCATGAATTCTTACTATCTCTTTGAAGAAAAGACTAGCAATATGTGAAGCATCATTAGTACATTTACATGGCACAAAATGAGCCATTTTACTAAACCTGTCAACAACCACAAAGACACTGTCAAATCCTCTTTGAGTCTGGGGAAGACCCAAAACAAAATCCATACTGATGCACTCCCATGGCCTTTGTGGAATTGGAAGTGGTTGATAGAGACCTGCATTGGATGAAGTTCCTTTTGCTCTCTAACAAATGCTACAAGTTTCTACAAATTTCCTGACATTTGTTTGCATCTTAGGCCAGAAGTAAATCCTTCTCACTTGTTCCAACATCTTGTCCAGTCCAAAATGACCTCCAAGACTACCACAATGTTTCTCTTTTATGATGTTCTCCCTCATGGAACATCTAGGCACACACAAGTAGTTGCCTTTAAACAGTAACCCCTGCTATAGCAAAAAATTAGAAAATTTAGAATGATAGGAATCTAAAAATTGTGAACAAACTGCATATATCTCCTGGAAGTCCTCATCATCTTGGTACATATTCTTGAGAGAATCCACTCCCACACTTTGCAATTGGATTTCCTGTGTAGTGCACATTCTTCTGCTCAGAACATCTGCCACCTTGTTGGCTTGTCCCTTCTTATGTTTGATGGAAAAAGTATACACCTAGAGTTGTTCGACCCACTTCATATGCCTGTGATTTAGCTTTCCTGTGAATTCAGAAAATTCAAAGCATGGTTGTCAGTATAAACAATGAATTCCTTGGGCAAGAGATAATGTCTCCATTTTTTTAATTCTTGAACCATTACATACAAATCTAGATCATATGTGGAATACTCTCTTTTAGCATCATTCAACTTTTCACTAAAGAAAGCAACAGGTCTACGTTCTTGACTCAAGACAGCACCAATGGCAAGGTTACTGGCATCACATTCCACAGTAAACAACTTATTAAAATTAGGCAAAACCAAAATGGGTTTCTCTGCTATTTTCTGTTTGAGAATCTCAAAAGACTCATCAGCTGCTCTATTCCAAACAAACTTACATTTCTATCCTCCTTTTATGGTATCTAGAATGGGTGCACAAATATGACTGAATCCTCTTATGAATTTCCTATAAAAAGTTTCCAACCCATGAAAACTTCTTACATCACCTACTATTTTGGGTGCTGGCCAAAACAGAATAGCGTTTACCTTCTCTGGATCCATTTTCAAATTGCCCTGGGATATCACAAATCTGAGGTATGTGAGTTATTCCTTCATGAAGACACTCTTCTCCATATTGATCATCAGTTTCTCCTCATGCAGCTTCTTCAACACCTATTCTAAATGTTGCAAATGTTCTTCTTTTGTCTTGCTGAAAACCAGAATATCGTCAAGATAGACAACAACAAATTTACCAATAAAATCCTTCAATTCCTCATTCATTAGACGCATGAAATTACTTGGAGCATTGGATAGTCCAAATGGCATCACCAGCCACTCATAAAGACCTTCATTAGTCTTAAAGGCTGTCTTCCATTCATCCCCTTGTCTAATCCTGATCTGATGGTATCCACTTTTGAGATCAATTTTAGAAAAATACCGAGCTCCACCCAAACAATCCATGAGGTCCTCTATTCTGGGCATAGGAAACCTATATCTAATGGTGATCTTATTTATGGCTCTTGAATCAGTACTTAACCTCCATTTGCCATCCTTCTTGGGAGCTAAAACTGTGGGTACAACACATGGACTAAGACTTTTCCTCACCAGGCCTTTATCCAATAGTTCTTGTACTTGTTTAGCAATCTCCTCATTCTGATTAGGTGTCATTTTATAAGCTAGTTTATTTGGCAATGTGGATCCTGGGATGAAGTCAATCTGATCACTTATGTCTCTCACAGGGGGTAGTACATTAGGCATATCCTCCACCATGATACCCTTATATTTGTCTAACAATTTCTACACTTCCTTAGGGACTTTTTCCTTGTTTTTAGACAAATTAGAATTGTCTTTAGGTTTCAAAATCAGACCATACCCTTGGGTTCCCTCTTCTTTTAGAGTATGGAGAAACTCTTTCCCACTCATTAACATGATACTTAAGCCTACATTCTTGTCTACACCTTCTTCTGGTAAAGGATCCATCTTATACTGTCTACCATTCTTGGTGATCACAAAGGAATTGGATTTACCATCATGCTGGGCTTGTACATCATACTGCCAAGGTCTTCCTAATAGTAAATGGCATGCATCCATGGGAATTATATCACACATAAGTTTATCCCCATATTCCCCTATCTGAAATTCTACCCAAGCTTGATCATCAACCAAGACTTGCTACCCTTTGTTCAGCCATGACACTTTGTATGGACTCACATGTGGAAATATTTTCAAATTCAATTTCTCTACCATTTCTACTGAAACTAAGTTTTTATTTGAGCCAGAATCAACAATTACCTTACACCTTTTGTCAGAAACTTTACACAGAGTTCTGAATAATGTCTTCCTCTGGGGTGGTTCCTTGTTCTGTGGCACTTTCAGCATTATTCTTTTCATCATGAGACTTTCTCCATCTTGTGCTGGAGTTGCGCTTCCCATAGGTGAGTTCACACTCTGACAATCTTCTTCATGAATCAGCTTGCTCCTTCTCTCCCCTCCATGAGAGCTTGAGGCTTTCTTCGAACACTTGCTTGCTGCGTGCTCAATTTGATTACAATTATAACATCTTCCTGTGAAGATGTTAGGACCTCTACCTGGTCCACCAAATCAGCCTCTCCCATTGGGTCTCCTTCGTCTGAAACCTCCTCTGGAACTAGATTCTCCACTATGTTCTTGCTGACTGGACTCCCCTTGATTCTTCTGGAACTGATTTCTGCCACCAAAGCTATTTCTGCCCCTGAAATTCCTTCCACCTCTGCCTCTATTCTGCTGGTCTCCCTTTCTTTTCTACTTCTCTTCTACTCTCAGTGCCACCTGGAAACATTTGTCCATGATTTCTAGTGTCAAGATGGTAATCTCATCTTGTATACTGTACTTCAGGCCATTAATATACCTGGCAACTCTTCCTTTCTCATCCTCAGCATGTCCACACCTTATAGACAATTTGTGAAATTCCTCAATATAGGTGGATACATCCATATCCTTTTGCCTAAGGTTTTGCATTTTCCTATATATCTGCACTTCATAATTCACTGGTAGGAACTGAGCCTTGATCCTCTCTACCATCCGACTCTAGGATGAGATCATGCTTTTGCCACTCTTCATCCTTTCTCCCTGGGTGTAGTTCCACCACGTGAGTGCAGTGCCTTTTAATTTCATCTTTGCAAACTTGACTCTTCTATTCTCCGGTACCTCCTTGTACTCGAAGTAATTGTTTAAAGCCTTGACCCATTTGATAACTTCATCTACATCCATCTTTCCACTAAACATCAGAATCTCCATTCTTGCCTCAGACGACTCCTTACCAAGTGATTTTATGGCCTCCAAAAATTGTTTCTGGTCTGTAGATATACCTGTCTGTTCTGGGGTTGTTTCCTCTTCCCCATCTTCTTCTGCTTCATCAGACTCCTCATCTGATTGCCTACCTTTTCCTAAGGTCTTCAACTCAGCATGGAGTTCTTCCTTGACTCCAGTCTTGATCATCTCCTCCATCTACTTGAATTTCTTGACCACTTCGGTGGTCATTCCCTTTGGAGGCATATCACTAGCCCCTTCTTCGCTTTCTCTGTCTAACATAAACATTCACAGACAACACCAACACTTCTATAGACCTTTCACTAGCTCTGATACCAAAATGATGCAGAGCACACAGCAGAAACCAAACACTTATCAATTTTTAGATCCTCTTGATCTTGTTGGTATGACCTTCACGATTGGCGAGCTTGAGAGCTACTTCGCCAATACACACTGATCGCCCCGATATACCTTCATACCATATTTTTTTCCCAGACTCTTTTCATAGGTGAATGCCTACAAACTCAGGCTGATGTACCGATGGACACACTCCAGCATCAACCTTGACTTTCTCTATCAGTGACACAATCATTATCAGCCATGCTAGGGTTTTCTATGCTAACACTGCTATACGTCGTTGCACAGTCTGCCTTCACCGAACCCTAGCACATGGAGATGCTACGCGATCTACTGTGCACCTCACACTGTCTAGATTCTATGCACTGCAAAATGATGAAACACACAGGAAAAACAAATATGATACAACGAAGCCATTCCACTGATTTCGACAGAAATCTTGTTAGTGGGATGCTTCACATTGACATATTGCAACAATGGGAAAACACAGAGGAATAGAAATCTACAGCTATGCAATTCATATTTATAGAGAATGGAAAACAAATTGATAGCACAGAAAATAGTTCAATTTTCTCGTTAACACAATGCACGATTACATTCAATCTCCTCTTCGATCTGATTACAATGATAATGATGATATCCATTTGGTTCCATCCTCTGGGTTTATAAACTCACCCAGAGTAGTACCAAACTGACTCCAAGCGGCTGGGAGATTGATTCCAAGTGGCTGGGAAACACTACTACCTATTTTTGGCATTATTACTATTTTTAGCATTATGCGATTATAATTGACAAATGTCACTTGGGACTCACACATGGCACTAGGCCTTACAATTGGTCACTTGGACCTTATACAACACAAAAACATCAAAATGAACATGAAATTAATTAAAGTATCTAGGTGCCCCTGCACCAGTTTGGGATACATAAAAGCGATATACAGAAAAGTGATGCAAAAGACTGAGATACAAAGCCGAATTCAAAAATAATTGCGATCTATATTATAAACCCGCTGGAGTCTAAGTTTGTATATTTTGATGAGTGTATAAGATATACATAAGGATATACAAAACTTAATATATAGAAAGTAAGAGAAAGAAACACTAAAGGGCATAAATACTTGTCGTGCATGTATATGATATGCAAAAATTCAAAAGTGTAGAAAACTAACATATACAAGAATCAAAATATGACCTAATGGGAAAGTAAAACGCAGTTTAATTGTATGCTTTAACTATTACATTTAATGCATACCTACCACTAAAAACCTAAATTCACAGAAGTAAAAGGAGAATTCGATTATGTTAATCTTTACAATTGCATTCAGAGTTAAGCTGCAGAGAATTTTATAGAGCAAAAGTGAAAGGTGATTCAAAGGGTGAATTGATATTTGACAATGGTAGCTGTGTGGAAGTGAACAGTAGATTTCTTGTCAACGTGCTTAAAGTCAATAGGTTGTGAATATAGGTATGTTTCTGAAACCTTATTAGTATTTTATGGAATATGATTACGGAATTAATTACAATAATTACAGTTGAATAATGGAATGGGTTTAAAATTAGTTAATTACTGTAATTCAATGTGATTAAATCATAATGTAAACATAGTAGGATACATATGCATAATTCAAATGAAAGAAAAGCTTAGCATAAAAGTTAAACAATAAATATGCATGGTAAAAACTCTAGTAAGTATAGACATGGTTGTAAAAGAAATGTATATCTTTTCAAAATGCCGCCAAAAGGGAAGAAAGTAGAGAGAACGACTGGAAAAGCCGAGAAGAAATATACCAGAGCTAAGAAAGAATTTGCAGACAGGGGTTACTGTTCGAATTTATATTGTGCATACAGGACACTGGATACTAAAATTGGGGATTTTGATTCCGAGGAGATATTGAACAAGATCTAAGAGCCTGGCATGGCTTTGGCTATGAGAAACATTTGGGATGTTGGGTTGTACAAGGCCATAGGATTTCTATTAGCAATGGATACTAAGGACCTAATTTTTGAATGCTTACAGAAGTATGATTTCACTACCAGGAAGGTTAAACATAATGGAGTGATATTTGCAGACTTGTCTGTGGATGGGATAGTAGAAACTTTAGGACTGAAGACAACTGGAAAAATGAAAGAGGTAGATGTAGAAAAATATTTTGGAGATCTCATCAATGATTAACTCTTGATCAGATGAGAGCACTGGGAGGAATTGAAGTGCCCCAAGAGATCATAGATGATGATGAAAATACCTTGCGTACAGAGTATGACAACACAAAAGAAGTTTTGACTGAACTAGATTGGAATCAATCTAAATAAATTTCAATAGATAATGTCTCAAAGTCAGTATTTACATACTCAACTATGTGGATAAAAGAAAGAATAGAAGAGTTGAAAGAAAAAGGAGTGAAAATCAGTTACAAGAAGGGTAAGAAGAGAAGTCGGGACAATGAGAAATATTTTGATGATTTTCTGAGAAGAAAGAGATAGATGGTGGAGGCCAGAATAGCAAAGGCCAACATAGGAACTACAATAATGGATCCCTATGCACTAGGGATAACAATTGCTATACTTGCAAGGACATTTGTGTCTACCATAGAAGGGACATCTACATCTGTTGCAGCTGCTTCAATAGGGCAGGGTCCAGTATAGGTAGAGGTGATATCTCAACTAGCATCAACACTTGAAGTATCTATGTAGGCATCTAAACAAACACCTTTGGAGTCTCCTGCAACTACAGAACAAACCCAACAAGAGAAATTGCAGGGCTTTATCAAGGTTAAACAAGACACGGCTGAGGAAATGATGACAACAAGGACATCTACTGCCCAACCATCTACCAAATAAAATGTAGAAATAGTAGATGCAGATCAAATTGAGGATGTGGAGGAAGATGAAGAAGAAGGTGAAAATGAAGGCATAGATGATAGCCTTGAAATGAGCAGTGAGGAAGGAGACAAACAAGCACCTAAATCTCCTCTACTTTCTGAACAGTCAATAAAGAGTATTAAAATAATTGATCCGTTTGAAAGCATGGTGCTAAGAGATCTCATGGAAGAGGTCAAGGAAGCGGCCCAAGAAATAGTGAATAATCAGGCCGAGGAATTAGAAAATGTAGACATGGAGGAACAAGGAGATGATCAATGATAGGATACATTGTAAGGGGTTCCTAATCCTAAGGTACCCCATGAGGAGGAACAACAAAATATAGAAAATGTCCAACCTCCACAACAACAAGTTCCTCCATAGCAGCAACAAGTTCCCTTACAACAACAACAACAAGAGAAAGAACATGAACAAGAAGAAGTGCTCATAAAAGGAGCACGAGAAGAAGTGTTGAATGAAGAGACCACAGATACAAATAAAGAGGTGCTATCTTGGTTGGAGTCTGAGGTGAGACAGGATACAACAGTGGAAGTGGCACCAATTGATATGAAAACCTTGTTAGCCAGTGAGGCTGGGAAGAGAGGTAGAAGAAAGTCTAGAACAATGTTGACCATAAAGAGGGATTCCTCTGGTAGTAGGAATATATAGATAGCAATTCCCCAGGATGATAAGGAGAAAAAGGAAATAAGTGCTAAGGAATACAAAGTGATCAGTGTGGATCTCAGTCATGTGAATAGGGAGAAGCACATTGAAGAGTTGCAGGAAATGATTGAGTTCACTACCAGCAGATTGAGAAAAGATAAGCAGAAAATAAGGAATTTGAAATAGCAAATTGCCTAATATGAACAATTCATTCAAGGGATATTTGATCCCACACAAAATATGCTAGAATTAGCTCTGGATTTAACTATTCTTTCTAAAGAACAAATAGAAGGAATAGAGAATAAAAAGCATGAGGCTAGTGTGTTGGAGGATTTTGTTAAATCATTCATTCATAAAGGAGAAGAGGTAATAAAAATTGCCATTGGCAATTGGAGCATCACCTCAACTGAACGAAATAATTTCGCACATATTGTGTAAAAGTGCCAAATGAGAATAAAACAAAACAGAGATTAATTAAAGAAGCTCAAGGCTTTGGAAGGACATACACAGTCCTTGGTAAATGAAGGTATTGTGACCATGCAGGCTATATTTTAGGGCCCTTAAATGAAGATGGAGCTAAAATATGAAGAAGGGATACTAAGGCCTTGTTTGGCCAATATGCATGAGTTGGAAAATAATATTCAAGTTTTGTTGAAGAAGCACGTGAAGATGGTGGAGGATCTGGTTAAACATCCATGCCCATAGGTTCAAGTATCTAATGTAGATACAATGATAAGAGAATTTAGAGACACCTTTCACCCCTACATCGATGATCGTGTGAACCATTTGGATGAGGAAGAAATGGAAAATATGATGAAGTTGAGTGCTAAGATCAAAAAATATCACAAGAGAAGAGAAGATAGGGAGAACAAAGCAGAGTCATTGAAGACCAGCATTGAGATGTAGCAGTATACCTGGGATGTGTCTTAGAGAACTAGTCTGCCTCCATATCTACCTTAACTACAAAGTTTACACAATACATGAGTGATAAGAACAAAGTTATGTAGATAGAGGACGACAGTGATAGTGACTAGGCTGTGTATTCATTATTTGTTACATGTTATACTTTTGTTATGATTTTGTAATGATACATGGTCAAAGTAAAGTCAAATATTTTAAAAGATTCTAAAGAGCATCTTTGTGCCTAAGAGAATATTCTTTAAGATATTTTGAAGTGACAGCTGGTTGGAAATTCAAATTTGAACTATTGGTAATTTTGTGACTGTAGCAGGGGATTTTGAACCTATATAAGGGGCTTTGATATGTATATTTCTTTACACATGGTTGGTATAGAAAAAGCACTAGTGAATTTGCAATAGAAGTGATTTGTGAAAATACTTTGAGTATAGGATTTGGATTACCATTTTACCTATGTCTACAGTGGAGAGAATGTGGAATGTCCTATTTTCTCTCTGTATCTGGAAAATGTCTGTAAGTTTGCTTTAGTTTACTGATACTTTCAAAGAGTTTGAAGTCAGATTATATTGTAAATTAAAATGGCTTTCATATGTTAATGAATATAAACATTGAATTGTTGCATCTATGCCAGAGTGTAATTAGATTCAGGTGTTCTTTGATATATTTCCTTTGATGATTGCAGTTCTGTATGTTGATTTGTGATATTGCTCTGAAGAAACATACACAAATTTAACTCCTTTGAAGTGTTACAACTAATCAAACTTATGCACATGAGTAGTAGAGAAATAATTCCTACAAAATTGAGTTTCTAAACCTTATCTTTTGACATTTCTTATCAAATCTTTAAATAATTAGCATGCACACAGTCATTTGAAGGAGATTGTTATTGATTCGAATAAATATTTGTGAATTGCAAAGATCTTTAATAGTTTTTGTATAAATCTAAAGTACAAAGTATGGTTTTAGTGAAATTCATGAAAAGCTTTGTAGTAGAATGGTAAATACATGCAAAGGATCACTAATCATAGTGTAATTTGTAGTTATTTATAGAATATAAGTAAATATAGCCAATACACATCCCTTAAATCATGTAAGGCCCCTTGAACAAATAGCTTCACATTGAACTCTGAGTGAATCTAACACAACCATGACCTGGTTAACGTAGACTTGGAATTGAGAAATATTTCTAATAGTTATCCATATTCTTCAAGGTAACAGAAGATTCTTTGTGAATTTTATCTATTGTTATGCTGAATAAAATCATCATCAACACTACCTAGGTGAAGCATATAGTTAATAAACTTGTAGCTTATCGGCCAAATCAACTCACCAAAATACATAGTGGACTGAAACCACACTTGAATCACATTCTCATATGTCAGCTCCAACTATAGAATCCCTTAGAATAATGTTCCAATCAATAGAACTTACTTCACTCAGATCAAACTATCATGTCAGCCTCAAACATATATTGTTACTAACTCAGTCTATCTGTCAGACTACAACTTTCACTGCAGACTACAAGACCATTAAAGACTCTTCATACATCCACAAGCTTTCCTTCAAAACTACAGAGCATAATATCAATCTACGGTAAAGTGCGGACCAACAGAACTCAGATCCTGTCATAGCCAAACATTGTCAAGCCAAGTAGCGATATTCAGTAGCTCAAAACTATCATTCTGGTGGACTTTAGATTCTGAAACTCTAGATTTAGAGACTTCATACAAGTGATTACAACACCCCAAAATTGCATGATAAAATATTTAACATAGGAGGAGTGCAGACCAAAACAAGTGAGTGTTCTGTTCGGATTACCTCTGTTCTCTGTAATGTTAGACTTAGGCTACTTGAAGATATGCTTCAGGTACATATCAAAAGCTGAAATCTTAGATATAAGATCTTGTAAGGACTACAAATAACATACCAAAACCACATGATTAGGTCTTAAACTGCAGACCAATGCCAGTCCAAACATTGTCTCTTTGTCGATGTCTCTGTAAACTACCGACACTTAGCCAAAATGATTGTCTTCTTCACTGAACCAAAATCTCTCTTCCAACCTTGTTCCTTTTCTTTTTGCCATCAATGAAAACACCTTCAAACATCAAGCTCAGCTAAATTGCCAACACTAAGCATAGTCTAGGAAGCTGTTGATACCCAATATTCTATATACTAAATGTTTTTTTAAAAATCAATTGGCTCAACATGAAACTAGCTGTGGTGGAGAAAAAGGTTGGAGGTAAAATCCACATGCAAAGGGAGGATAAGATTAATATTTTCTAGGGCTGGGAGGCTATCCCTAAGGTGAATAAATTGAAAAAAGATTTGTGTGTCCTGAAAGAATCTAATACTATCAACTTGACCGAGTGGAAGAGTTGGAAATAAGAGCATTCTAAAAGACTCCTCAACCTTGAAAATGAACTCATGGCTAACAAGGATAATCTCAATCGAGTTGTCCAAGTTAGCCAGTGCACTATTCAAAATAGTGGAGTAGGTATCAAAATTTTAACTCATAAAATCAAGGAATTACAAGAGAGACATATATCATCCATGTTATTGATGATAAAACTATTCCTAGAGATAAGAGTGGAAAGGAATGTCCTAGCACCAAAACTAGAGCAAGCAAGAATAAGACCTTTGAAGAGGAAAAAAGGAACTACTGGATTTTGTCAAATTGCCTGAGAATTTTTACCAGCAAGAATTGGAGGCTACTGAAATTCTTAAGAAGATGTAATATAGGTCACTTGTTATCCTTTCCTTTTTATATATTTATATGTTAGGTTAGGTTTCCCTTTCTTTTTGATTCTTTGTAAGGGTTCATTGTTTTGGGCAGTTTGTTGTGTTTTGGTTGTGCTTTTTTTGTTCTTTAACTTTTTGTAAAGGCTTTCGGTATCCCTTCAAAACTTGTTTTACCTTATTAATAAAAACAATACTCATATACATTCATTATCTAAAGTTTCCCAATTTTGTAAAATAGGACCCTTACAAAATGAAAGTGATGCTCCTGTGTCAACTTGTGCATCAAAAAATCTACCATTTATTTTCATAAAAATAAATTTTGCATACCTCCCATGGATTAATGTTACTATATATTCTAATTTGGGCTTTTTTGAGGGACATAGTAGAGTTTACAAGACTAATATACAATTTGTTAGGTCTACGTACATATATTTTCTTTGTAAATAAGTCTTCATATTCTTCTAGGAATTCTTCTTTTAATGGCTCTTTGCAACAAATTTCGTCTTCATAAATTCCTTTCCTTTGCTCTAGTCAGACCATTCTTCACAATCTTCATTTTTTTATCATTTATAAACCATTTTATAATTTCTTCAAGTGTTTTTAAGGGACCTCATTCCGAAAACTCCATTGCATATTCATTAAGGACCATAAATTTTTTTTGTAGAAAATATTCATCCCCAAACCTTAAATATGATCTTTCTTTAGATTTGGAGAACATCCTTAAGTTTGGGCCTTGACCAAAGAAATTGTCTTCTAACAATTTTGTTGATGGTCTCAGGGTTTTTGGGAACTAAAAAGGGGCTACAATGGGTCTTCTTATCATTTGTGGTTGTATGATTGATGTGGTTGTCCTCGTCTTCCTTTGAATGTTCTTGATTGAGATGACTCACCTCTTCCTCTGTCATATATGTTATTAGACCATGATCTATTCATCATAGTCATTGGCATTTCTAAGTTGTCTATGAGACTTAGAAGGTCATCTTCTTCTCATTCTTATTCCTAGTTCTTTTCCTCTTATTCCTTGATCTCTTTGTGATAAGGCTCATATATGTCATCTTGGTTATGGAGACCTTCTTCATCCACTACATACAAAAACAAATTTACAAAGATATGTTTTTAATACCTCATTCATTTATCTCATAAAAGTACTAGGTACATTAGTTAATCCAAATGGCACAACCAACCATTCATACACACCTTCTTTGGTCTTGAATGCAATATTCCACTCATCCCATTCTCTAGTTCTAATCTAATGATATCTACTCTTCAAATTTTTTGTAATGAAGTACTTTGCATAACTCAAATAATCCATAAGATCATTGATCCTAGGCAAGGGACATTTATTTATGATAGCAATTTTGTTAATTTTTCTAGAGTCTATATACATTCTCCATTCTCCTCCTTCAATGATAGTACTATTAGTACATCACATGGGCTTAATATTTATCTTATTAATCCTTTCTTCTAGAATTATTCAACTTCCCTATTAAACTCTTGACTTTTAGTTGGTTTCAATCTAGGAGTTGTCTTATTAGGTAAACTAGCTCCAAGAATCATGTCTATATGATGACTTATACTTCTGAACAATGGTAACCCTTTAGGTTGGTTATCAAAAATAATGTCACTATACTCTATCAACAACTTATAAATTTTAGGATGTACTATTGCATTAGACTTTGTAGCCTTCTCCACCTACATACACTTTGGAAGAACAACAAAACAAATCTTCTCTTTCTTAACACTCTTCAAAAATTGCCTACCATTTACCAACATTACTCTAGCAATATCATTCGTTCTCTCACCTTACTCCTATTTTTAAGGGTTACAACTCACCCCTAAATTTTAAATTTTGGGAACCCTTGTTTTGATTTTTTGCAAATGGATGTTTCATGTATCCTAAGTGATATTCAAAATCATTTAATTTTTATCTTTCTTGATCTAAGTAATTAAAAGTTTAAGTTGTGAGTCTAAAAGGGGACATTTTTTTCATCTTAAGAGTTCTAATTTTTTGATCAAATTGTCCTAAGTCTTAAAGTTGTAAAGTTGAAAATTGTAAACCTATTTGATTTTCTAGACCCATTTCCTTTAGGAATTACAAATTGTTTTGACTCTTTGAAACTTGGACTAGTCGGAGTTGCAAATTGTTTTGAAACTCTAGAACTCTTGAGTGTTTTTGTTATAGACCGCCTCTAGTCTCTAAAACTTGGTAACTAGGCATTTATGTTGCACATGCGAGGTTGATTAAAATTTGAACTGCTTGATCTTTCCTACTTTTTGCATTCTCCTGTAAAATTTAGTGCTCTAGCTCCCACAACTCTCTAGCTTCCAATTGCTCTTGCATTTCTAAATTTACAACCTATTTGAAGGTGGATTTAGGCTATAAATTTTTTTTGTCTTTCATGCATTTCATTTGTGTTTTGAAATTTTACAGTGTTGGGTTTTCCATAATTTTTACCTTAATATGGAACTAAAATGACAAATTTGTGTTAAATTTTCCCATTTTTAGTTCATTGCATTCAAATTATTAGCTTGTTTTCTTCCATGATCAAAATTGTTTAAGTTATTCTAGATTTTATGTCATTTTAACACTTGGGTTTTTAGTGGTCTTCAACCCTGGTTTCCTAGCCCTAGGGTTTTTCATGCCCTAAATTTTTGGAATTTTCTTAAATTCAATCTTCAAGTTGTTTAAAACATAGATTTTCATCCTTTAGGGTTAAATTTCATTTTGGCCCTATTTTTGACCTTATGCAGTGTGATTAAATGTAGTTAAATTGTCCTATAGGTCCATTCCAAAAAACATAGAACTTTGCAAGTTTTCACACTTTCTTTTTGTTTTATAATTCTTACAAAATGTGCATAAAGTTTAAAATCCAATTTTGGAAATCAAAAAAATATTACAGTTTACAATTTACAAAAGTTGCAAACTACGTTCAAAGTCTAAACTCTAGTTGCAAATTAGAGTCCCAAAAAGTTTTGTAGTTTGCAAAAAATTGCACAAAGTAAATCGCATCTGAACCCTAACCAACACTTATAATCTATTTACAATTTATATTTTTTGCAAATTACAATTGGAGTCTAATATGTGGTTATAGTTTAGAAACCCAAATCCTTTTGTAGTTTGCTACCAATTTTTCACTGCAACATGGATCCAAACTTTGTCCAGTAATCACACCTTATTTACAAATTGTAACCACTTTCTAATTTTGTGTTGGGCCAGAAATTTGAATTGCAACTTACAATTTGGGCCCTAAGTTTGAACTGAATGAAAATAATACAATACCTATTTTGAAGTTTTTAACTCCCAGAACTTACAAATTAGGTCAATAAAATCATGGTCAAACATAGATTAGGTATAATTGAGCATTTTAAAGAACATTTTAGATTAATTGATCAAAATTGTATGGTATTGGTGACATTGGTAAAATCAAGTAATTAACTTAAGGAAATGTCTTCTAGGAATTTTATAAATGGATATGACCTCTCTTTCAAAGATGAAGTACGATCATAAGGGATTCATTCTAACATATTTAAATTGGTCAATGAGTGGTTTAACATTATAGACATTGATCTAGGGCACATAGGCCTTAATGAATTTCACACAGGAATGGCACAACCTAAGGCTCAGATATCAACCAACGTTAAAAATTTGAAGAAAAATTATGGGTTAGTCCAAAATGTAGGTTTCCCCATAACTTTGTAATCTTTAGACCTAGTAATGACTTGCGCTGAGAACTGCAACCCAATTGCCAGCGAGATTAGAACTCTCAAGGGAAATGTAGTATTATTGATTCAACCCTAGTATATAGAATATATTTTTGATATTCCCTCTAGGGCTTCCCATGTCAACCTCACTCTAGAATCAACCTAGGAATATTATGATTAGAGTTTGGATCATGCCCTTAAGAAGATCAATGGAAGTTGGCTCTTGAAGCCCAAGGCCACAATGACAAGGTTGCCTAAAAAGTTGTTTAGAAGTGATTTCATCAACGTTGTAAATGATTGTATAATTCTACTAAGTGTAGCATCGTAAATTATGCTCACTCACAATCCCACGCTCTATTTGGTAATCACTCTAGTGTTAGCTCCCTTTATGTGCCTTTTAAATGCTACTATGATTGTTTCTACTTTCCATACCCCAAAATTGTAAAAGTGCCTTAGCCTTGGCAGTGCCCTGAGTGATCTAGACCTTTTTAAGACTGAAGTTGCATGGAATCAAGCGCTAAGTGTGGAGGTCTAGGCTACGCATTGGTATATCAATAATATTTTCCATTTCACCAACCATTTTTAGAAGGTGCATTTTTCTTGTGTGGCACCCTAAGATTTTCCTAATGCCTATCCATGCCTAAACAACTCCTTTCCCAGCTTTTTGATTTCTCTCTTCTATAAAACCTTGTCGCTTTTCTATTCAAAGAATCAAATCTTCTATGTAGTGAACTTTTGCTAAAATAACTATTGAATTATCACTTTGCTTATATCATTGTTATTGCATACTCCCTCTCTATTGCAAATCATTTAAAATCATTCATTGATGTGATTTACTTGTGTATTTGGAGCTATTCAAGAAGTTCTCGTTCAAGATTACTATCATCTGGAACAAAGCCCATCTTGTTCCCTTATGTGGTAGTCTTCTAGCGAGACTCTTGTAATCTCTTTTCCAACTCTTTATATGTTTATCTAGACTAGCATTCATATTGTTATTGAATCTCATCTATTTATTCCAATATCATTTGTCACTTCTCGCCACAATTCTAAGCACACATAGAATTTAGAGCACATGCACTATTTTATCAGTATTTCAATAAATGGTTGTCATTGAGGTGGAAACACCAAAAATGGGGTTTGAGTGAGGCAAACCTCTATACAGCCCAACCCTTTTCTCCTTGTTGTGATTGTAGGTTACAAGAGAAAAGGCATTGAATGCATGAGTATTTGTGCTCTCTTTTCCTTTCCTCATCAACTTCTCTATTTCATTATTCTCACATAATTTTTGATGCAGGAGCATGTAGGGTGTAAGAGCAATCTTGCATCAACCAAAAAAAAAAATTGTTGTTTCTTTTCAATAAGGGCTAAATATGGCAGGGTTACTATTTTTAGTAAGTTTGCATTTGTGCACGGTTGGATACAAAATCTTACACAGACCTCCAAAATGGTGAATTGAAGCTAATGGTGAAGAAATAACTTCAATATCATGTCATTTGTGAGATATTAAAATTTCAAATTCCAAAAATCCTATTGAAATATTCAAAGTCAAATTTGAGGCACTTAGAGGCTCCAGATGGGCCCAAAATTTGGTGGGAAACCCAAGCAATCTACCTTTAGGTACTACTTGTGCACAACCATCTTTTCAAGAGCTTTCTGAAAAGGTATTATAATTGAAAATCCAACTGTTGGATCGAAAGTTATGGCCCCACGAACTTGACCTATTTTTGGAGGGAGATGCAAATTTTGAAATTAAGCTGGTGACCACCAAAAAGGGGCTATATATGACCATTTTTGGGAACCCTTGGGGGGAGAGTTAAAGGGAAGGTGTAGAGTCAAGAAAAGGCAGGAAAATAGAAACCCTAGTTGATTTGGGGGTTACAAAAGGTTGAAGATTCCAGAGTCTTGAGAGAGGGAGCTATAATGTGTTGTAGCCTGTAGGGGATTCATCCTCTGATTGTATTTGAGATTCTGTAATGTAATGTTTTGCCCATATTAATAAAATATAATTCTATTTTCTATGTGCAATTTCTGTTATCATGTGTTTCATGATTTACCCCCTTCATCAATTTTTATCTATTTGATTTACCTATCAATTTATGTGCACTAATAATTGTGTTGCTGACAATAGAGATTCATCAAAATTTGTACATAATTTTATAGATCAGGATTTTAGGTTTTTGATATCGTACAAACTACAATGCCAAGCGTAGATGTTTGTATCCCACGTTGTCATCCTAGGTAGTGAGGTTGCTCACCTGGTGCCAGGTTCCTCATAATTTGTAGTTTCCACTTTTGTACATAGTTTTGTGAATTACTATCTCTAGCTCTGCATTTCTTTTGTTTTTGTTAAGTTTTAGTTAGTTTTAATCTATATCATTAATCATTCAATTTCAATTGCAACAAAAGGTCATAGTGTTAGTTTCAAGATAGACAACTGAGAGGGGGGGTGAATCAGTTGTCTCAAAACTTTCCTTTTATTAACCACTTAAATCCTTCTTGTAATAATAATAAATCAATCATGAAAACACAATGCAACAATTCAAGAGTAGAAACATATTAACACATATGACACCAAGATTTTAACCTGGAAAACCCAGTTAAGGGAAAAACCACGGGGTGACTAACCCAAGATTTTATTCTTTGTTAAAAGAATAAGAAGAACAATATGGCACATGCCAATTAGGGATCACTACCCGAGCACACTGCTCACAAGAGGCCCACTGCCTATAGGAGACACACTGTCTACAGAATGATAAGTATTACATACTTGAACTAAAGGATAGCATCTTCACCATGCTTGAGTCAGTTCCATTTAAGCCCAACACTTCTACTTTGCCTTTCACTCTTCTCTTCTCTACCACACTCTCATCTTCACCAAGATACTTTTGAAATGACTTCACAACTCTTATTTATACAAGACATCAACTTTGGGATAATCATCAAAGTTGGCATACTTTACAGAGAAAATACACAAATACAACATGACTAATTTACAAAAGACTTCATGTGAATCATCACACTGTCAGCCACAAAGATCTGGGACTTCAATCTTCTTTGAGGAACACGCCATGCTTCGCAGAACATTTTCAAGATCATCCCCAAGATGTGTAAATCATCCAGTCGGCCAAGTTTAGGAAGAACAACATCATCCGGAAGTAATTCTTCAATTACAAGCTCAATCTTCAATGTGGACCATCAATACGAACTGGACACAATCCAGAGACCCCCACAAGCTTGTCTGAATCACCAAGAACATCCACACTACTTCTGCTTACTAAAATCATTCTCTCCTTCATCTGGAACCTCAAGAACATAGTCTGTCATCACTGTCATATTGGAATAGATGCTTGCGGACCTCCAGACCACGAACCAATTGAGTTGTCAATTCACATTGACTTCCTAAACACTCCACCAAATCCGTAGAACAGGATATTGCATTTCTAGATCTCACTGGACCTATTTGTGTCAATCTGTCACCTCTAAACATCTGCCAAAACTAGTTTTACTCATATGGCTATAACTTCTTCAAATCTTCATGCGGACCTCTCAAATCTTTACTGGATCACCTTTATACACATATCTACAAACCCTTTGATGCACATCCTCTGATCTTCATCTTAGCTGGGATCTTTACTTCATTGTCTTCACTATTCTTCTTTGTTCCTGATAGGATTAATTTTCTCAATATCCTCAGCATACAACTCATCCAATCCTTGTCATTAATGCAACAGGAGTATGTTGACATCAATGACAACACCGGTTAGGCCCATACTTGCAACACATAGCTCGGGTAGTCTTACTCTTCCTAATTGGATAGCAGTAAGATAAAACACCTTTAGTGGCTAGTGTCCTAATGTCTAATAGGAATCAGTTTTGATTAAAGATAGTTTAGTTAGGAACACATTTTTAATTAAACATTTTGGTGAACCTGACATGAAGGAAACACTTAAAACAACAAAGCAAAATATTCTCTTTTTTCTTTGAAATCCTTAAAATTTTGAAGTACTTATGTGTTGTGGATATTTTAGTAGTTTATGAGCTTTATGACCCAGTACTCTGAGTCAGAGTTCACTATTTGTAGAAGTATAAGATTGTTCATGGCTTCTCGTGCTCCTGGTAGCTCTAGCTCCATGAAATCAAAAACTAACATTTTCAGCTTCTGAATGGGAAACTATTGATTTCAATGACCTCTATTTTCTTCTTCTAACACCCTTGTGATCCTTGGAAAATAATCCTTTAGAGCACCTCTCGATACAGACATGCCCATAGCTAGTGTGACCCACGCCCAAATCTAGACATTGGATAGTCCCTAGCTGACTTTTAGGAAGTTTTGGGCATGGATCACCAAGTTGTTAAGGCTATCCCACTCATGGAGAACCTTTGATATTTCTAACCACCAATTTGCATGGTGTGTATATTCTACATAGCATAGCTCAAATTGTAAACAACAATGTTCCTTCGCTAGCTAGCTACATAGAAATAATTGATGAATCACATTCAAACATAATGCAAGCTCAATTATTAGTGTCAATGCTAACTTCTTGTCTCAAAGCTCACTTCATCTCATTCCTCTACAAGTGCTACTCAATCAGTCAATGCTAACACTAGTTCTATTGGAACGGGCAGGAATCCTGTTAATCAATATGGGTTTGTTCTCCCCGAACTCCTCATTATCATTTACTTTTTCTAGAGCTAACCCTAGAGCTTCTCAACCACCAAAAAACAACACCATCCCACTTGTTAACCAAACCCAATCCACACATACCACAGATCCCGTTATCGCCCAACTCCTCTACAATGTGAACTCCTTCCAACAACAAATAGCCACCATGTCCATAAATACATCTCAGCCTAACATCCCATCATATTATACAAGGATTCCACTATTCTTAGCTATTCTTGCCTCCCCCCTTCCACAGAACTTTGAAGCTCCACATTTTGAAAAGTACAATGGTAAAGGAGATCTGCAAAACCTCGTGTCAGCATTCACAACATTGTGTAGTGACTTCATATTTTAGGATGCTTTTCTAGCAAAGCTATTCCTGCAGTCTCTAAAAGATACCACATTGGACTAGTTTTGGTCACTTCTTGATCATTCAATTACTTCTTTTCAACAACTTGTCAACCAATTTCTCTAACACTTCCAAGCGAATATTTGACTGTAGGTCACATTAACTAACCTCATCCATTGTCTCCAGGGAGCAAAAAAGAAAGTGACTAACTTCATTGGTTGTTATTAGGCCCTTGTCTCGTAGATACCTTATTCACTCCTAGATTTTGATGTGTAATGGGTTTTTATAAGAAACCTGCAGCCACATATAAGAGATAAGATTCTGCTAATGTGCTATCCCTCATTCACACATCTCTGCACAACACTTCACAACTACCAATAGTTGGTAAGTTTGTATGAGGGATCCTCATCACAAACTTGTACTAGGCAATCCAATGCCCCTTCTTCATTTCAAAACTACAAGGAAAACAAAAACTTCATCAAAATAAATTCTTCCAACAATTTTCAGCAAGTAGCGGCCATGACACCAATCCAAAGTGTTATGGACCCCTCATCATAGAGTACGAAAAGGAATCAATAGTTTACCCTACTCTCAGAAGCCCTTTATGCCATCATGCATCAGTTTCTAAACAATAACCTAATCCAACTTCCACCTATTCACCCCATTGACACAACTAAACCTTTGGCACCTTCTTTCAACCTAAAGGTCTTTTGTCAATTCCACAGAACACCAAGACATGACACTGAAAGATGCATGCATCTTAAGCACCAAGTGTAGGACCTCATTGATTAGAATGTCATCCAGGTCTCTGGTGTGAATGTCGAAGGGAATGAATTTGTTGCTCCACCAAACCAAAGCCTCCAAATCTACACAAACCCATTACCTCACCATTCCACAAACCTAATTAAAATTCCCTATGATCTCGTGGCTACTATCATGCCTACTGATGACCCTACCACTTCTCTATCCAAGATGATTAACATGGTGGACCATTGCCCTTGTCCTAGTCAAGCATAACTTGTTCCCAATTTGATCATCTCCTTCACTCCCATTGATGCACCCATGCACATATATGATGGACCTCTATACATTTCTGCACTTATCAATAAAAAACCCATCAAGGGTGTAATAATTAACCCAGTGTGTGGTAAATGTAGTCATAGAGGAATTTCTATATGTCCATGAAGTATATTGAGATAAGTATGAGCAATCAGATGTCTTGATACAAGTGCATGATGGATCCTCTCATTGAACCCTAGGTTTGATCACCCTTCTTGTCTGGGTAGGACCAAAACTCCTAGATGTCCCTTTCTCCATCATCCCCACTTCTGACCAATTTTGTGTGAAGTTGGGCCATCCATGGATTTCTTCCATGAGAGAGGTCCCCTCAGTAATCCATAAGTTCCTGATGTTTCCCCATGACAGATAGGTACACACTATTTACCATAGTTAGTTTAAACCTCTTACATTTAGAGGAAACTTCTCCTTGGAATATTTCTACCCAATGCCAACTGAGCCATTGTAGCCTCACAATGATTTCTTGTTTTTATCATACTATAAATTCAGGGCCAATCACTTTACTCAGTTGTTTTTCAGTGCCTCTTCGTCGACCCAACTAGCTACTATCCCTGAGGTTCTGTTGGGACTGAAATTCCCAAGCTACTTTTTGGAAAATATTAAGTTTTAATCATCCAAAGGTTTCAGTATGTGAGCATATATGGAAAGATCCACAGTTGTTTTCAAGTAGAAATTAACAATTGAGTTGATAGAAATATTTGGATTTGATCTATTCTAATTCCTAAAGACTTAATATAACATGGTTGAAGTGCTCATTAAAGATGAACCGTAAACAAGGAAGTGAAAAGTTACAAACCTTGTTGAAAATAAAGGAAAAATAGCATTAAGTACCAGAGCTGAATATGGGTGAATTCCTTGTCGAAAATGAATAGGGGTTGCTTTTTGAACCATCTTAAAATTCCTTGTATTTTGCAAGTTATGTGTGTTTTTGGTAAAATGCATTGTGGTATGGGTTTGTATGTTTGTATATACAAAGTCTCTCATATACAAAGTGGTTTGTATGTTGTGTCATTGTATGATGCATATGCAAAGTCCCTTGTATATCGGGTCGTGGTATGGTCGCATAAAGGAGTCATCGGGTTGATGCATTGTTTACTTGTATGCATTTGGCTAACGTTTTATTGTTACATACAAGGTGGACCTGACGAGGTTAAAAGTTGAAGTGTATTTTCTATCGGGTCTGTTGCTTGTATGTTATGTTTGTATGTTTGGCAAAATGCAACATACAACGTGGTACATACAACACGATATACATTGCCCGGAACCAAAACTATTATGAATTAACGTTAAGTCTTTGTATGTTTGTGCTTTGTATGTATGTTGTAGTATACATACATTGCGGTACATGCAAGGCGATATGCATAGCATGGAACTGAAAGATTATGAAATGTGGTGAAATTGTTGTATGTTTCGCATATTGTATGTTTCGTGTTATACAAGGCTAATATACATATCATGGATTCGAAAAAGTATAAAATGAAGTTAAGTTGTTGTATGTATCGCGCTTTGTATATGTATGCTTTCAGAGACATACATTTTAGTATACATACATTGTGATATGCATTGTACTTATACAAGTGACGGAACCGAAAGCGGTATTAAAATTGGTTTTATCCTTGTATGTTTTGGCCCTTGTATGTATGTTTCGGATACATACATTGTGGTACATACAAGCCGGAACTCAAAAGAAGTTAAAATGTGGTATAAACGATGCATCCTGACTTAAAGTATATTAAAAGATGCATTGCTTTTTATACATGTCGCAGACCCGAAAGCGAATAAAAGATGGGTTATAAAAAGAATAAGTCCAGAAAGGAGATACAATTGAATTTGTATGTATCGGGCATTGTATATGAAGGTTGGATACAAGTAGTGGGTCCCGCCGCTTGCACATTGGGCTTGTATAATAACAATGTATATTTTTGACATGCCAAACTATTGTATATACAAGACATGACTTATTATCATCGGTTCTCTTTACTGTTTCTACTAGTCACCTTTTGTAACCAACACAATGTACATTCTCACATACATTCTTAAAGATACATTTGCGATATACATTCGCATTACACCTTCGGTAAAACAAAATGCAACTTACGCCGATACTCTACCACCATGCAAACACAGAACAACTTATACAAAAACAAAAACCCTAAAACGACATTAAAATCCGAATGGCTAAGATATTTTTCTGACATTTGAAATATGGGTTTTTTGCAGGATATACACAGTGGGGATCGAGTTATGTAAACACCCACGAAAGGTTCTTGACCAACTGATAAATCATTGATAAGGGAAGTAATTATTTGAGTAAATACATATGTTTAAATAAATTTGTTTTGATCATTTGATTAAAGATTAATTTATGTTTTATTTGGTCTTTTTAGGAATAACAAAGAAACCTTCGAAGGATATTAAGCAGAACTATAGTTAAAGATCTTTGTTTGACCCTGAAATGGTTATCCATTTGATGATTAATGGCAAGTATTAAATTTCCTGAATCTGTTTTATTAGAACAAATACTGTTGTTCAGTTATCAACCGTCACAACTATTGTAACTGGTCTAAAGCTTGTATGCCACTCTTTATAAGAGATGACCAAGACCAGAATAGGGAGAGATTATAGAATAGAACAGGGGATACTATAGATTAGATTTGAATAGAAATGCTAGTTCACTTTTAATATATTTTATTTCTGGTAGACCATGTGCAAGCATTCTTTGATGAAGTCAAGTCTGTGAACATGAAGCAGTAACTATAGATTTCGGTATCAACTATCTGTTTAATTTATTTAATTATATGAATGTCTCCCTTCAAAGTTTTCTCTGTTATTCAATTCGAGTTATCAAGTATATCTTCAAGTTGTCTATACACATTTGTTGTTATAGTGTGATAAGATTAATTGGTTTCTGCTTTCAAAATTAAATCCTTTAAATCTGTCATAGTAACTGTGAAGACATTGTCATGGATCTGTAAGAAAAGTCATATAGTTAGGGTTTGTATTCTGTCTCCAGTTTTTGATAAATCTATTACAATCGCATTATTATTCTGATAGGTTGAGGGATTAAATCCTTTTAGATGAATGCAGGTAATTTCATTTTATCAATTGGATATATATAAGTATGGAATATTAACTATTTCCTTGCAGGGTTGTATAAGTTACATACCTATTCTTTCATGCCAGATAGTTTGAGTTTTTACCAAACAAACAATTATTTATTTCATGATCATACTGACTCTATATTTAATAAGGCACTGGTCTAGTGTTTTCATTATCACTTATACAAATTCACTTTAGATTTTCTTAATTAGATTGCATTATTGTTTTAGCATTACAATTTAGATCATTTAGAATTAACTTGTTGTCTTTTCATTTGTTTTATAATTTGTGCCATTATCAATAGTTAGATTAATTCTGATCAAAGTAGTGATCATCTCTTTATCTGCTTTATTAATTAGAGGTTTACCTGCCTAGGTCTGGCAATGCCTGAAGTGAAGGGGGTTTAGCCATATCTACCCTGTGTCAGTTAGCCAAAAACATCAAGAGAGCCTGGCATCCTCTTAGGGTTAACGACATGCATTTTTGAGACCTAACAGGTTCCTTAATCTCTGCCAGCTACTTATATCCCTCCTCCTACCCCACATGTAGAGAACAAAAAGCATCCTGAATTGACCTAACTCCCTTGACCCTGAGCACCTAGAATTTATGTAGAGGTCGCACCTCCAACATCTTACCCAAGACCTAGAGGCACATGACCCACACAATCCAAGCCTTCCCAACCTTCAACAGTTGATCTTGTTCCTCCTATTTCTTTGGAGACTAAAGGAAAGTAGCCCATGGTGTGGGACCCTTCCCCTTTGGTCCTTCAATCTTTAGTGGTGGCTTCTATTCCTCCACCCCCTTCAGTGGATAGAGGAGGACAACCCATATTGAGAGACCCTCCTCCTATAGTACCCCAGCCGTTGGTGGCTCCTTTCATTCCTTCACATACTCCTAGAGTGACAGAATAAAAGAAGCCCACATTAGGAGACACCCCAATTACTCCTACATATGCTCTAAGCCACTCTAGGTGTAACCAACTTGCAAGAGATCGCAAGTGTCACTATCGTGCTACAACTCATAAGTGTGCAGATTGGGGGAAACCCCTTCCCTCTGCCATGCAATCGACCCCAGACTCAGCCCCACCACCTCATCCTCCTGAACCCTCTCCTTAGCATGGTTATCTCCCATCTCCCACTCCAACCTCTCTGCCAATTCAACCAAATGTCATTATTGCACCTAGTACCACTGTCTTAGAGTCACTCCCACTACAGTGTACTTGACACCAGATGTTCCCTTATGTCTTGTATCCCACTACCATAGACATGGGCATTCCACCACTACTACCTAAGCATAAGCGCAAGCATTATCCCACCCCACCCTTTTGTAAACCCAAGCACATGCCACCCTTGCCACCCCGAGTCCTTCCACTTCATCTATTCTGGTTGTGGAGACATCTACTCTACTAATAGCCACCAATGCTCACAATCCTGCTATTAGCATTGGGAAACCACTGATTGTCATCTATTCTGATAGTGACCTAGATCAACGTTCTCCCAAGGAATATGTATTTGAGTCCTTGTAAGAGATATAATCCCTATCCTTGATCTTCACACTATCAATGGACCTTGCCTTTAATGAGTTATGCTAGGATCCTCCCTTGGATGTTGATCCTCTGTATGATGAACTAGGTGTTGTTCCTAGTACTTCCCTTAATGTAATCCCTCTAGTAGCCTAACCTCCATGCCTATATAATGAGGAAGATTGGGAGTTGGATGATGAGGTCATCATAGCTCTTTTAATTCGTCATTATTTAGTTTTATCAATCTGGAGGTGTCTGGAGCGATCTACGGTAAGGTTTACTTGTTCGTGGGTTTGAGTATGGATCTGAATCCAAGTAGACTGAAAGGGCAAATGTGAGAAATCAAACTATTCTAATTGCTGAAAGAAACACACATGCTAAAATTCAAACTATTCTAATTGCTCAAAATAAACACATGTGCTGGAATTGAAAATATCTAAGCTACTTTACAGGAAGTAAACTATGTTAATCGAATTAAATTGCTAAAGCATTGGAAACTATCTTATCACACAACTGAAATGAGATGCTAAAGTAAATAACTAGAAAATCAAACTATTTATCCTTTGTATCCACATACCAGTTCAACAAAATAAACTAGTGTTGTTTCACAAGGTGAAATATTTAAGAACAACTCTTTTTGGTATTTTCTAAATTGAAGAACAACCTATAGGTATTTAAATACTAAAACACTCATACATAGGAAACTCATCGACTAACTCTAACACATAGAAGAAGATAACAAAAGAAAAATAGAAAGGTGTACCAAGAGATCTCCTCTATTGGGGAAGCGGGCCCTACTTTCCCAATAGGAAGGATCCTCGTGTGCTAAAACAAATTCAACAGAAATTCATCTTTATTTGCATTGAATCAAAACTTGAATGGTCATGGATACATAATGAAAATAGAAAAATCTCCTTTCATGAAAATAGTAATTCAAACTCTTAAAACTAGGACTAACTCTAAGAATCTACTAGGTTCAAATTTATAGAATCGAGCCTTTATTCATTGAAATAACCACTCCAAACTTAGCTACATCAAAACTTGGACTTAACTAATTGCTTATTCATATCTTTGAAAGTTCATTTAATATGAAGCTTCAGATCAGATTCTGAATCGACCATGATTGACGACAGTCAGACAGGTTTCAGATGGCATGATCGTGAACTTGGGAGTTTCTTTAGATATCTTAAACCAAAATAAGTTTCAACTGGAGTTCTAGATTTTTTAAGGAATTATGGCACTAGAATGGATAGCTAGAGTTGTCTGCGAGTCTCGTCGTTGGGGTTCAAAATAAGCCTAGATTTTGCTTCAATAATCATCAATTCAAAGGGAGGATGATTCCTTTGCAATGTTGTAGGAATCTGGAGTCATCTGGCGTTTGGGCTCTTCATTAGAAGGGCAGCTTCAGAGGGGTCTAGAGGCTTCTGGAAAGCTTCATGTTGTAATCCTTATGAAATAAACATATAACTTTGACAAGTACTCATTATAACATGAACTTTCAAGCAAAATTCATAGTAATTATCAAAAGATTTTATCTAAAAGAAATAAGGACTAAGCGTGCATATCCATTCATTCAAAAGATAATAATAATAATAATAATGTTATATATATATGCCATATCACAGTATCAAAGTTTTTAGAAAGACTTATGCCGAGTCTAAAATAGTCATTAATTTGCCTCATCATCCCCCCTATGCTGAATCCCAGCCATGTCCTCATGATGAAAGATGAAGAACATCTTCATTTGTCACATTCTTCTCCTCCAAAATCTAACTACAATAATAGTCATTTGTTTTGTAGTTGAAAATATGCTTCCCTTTAGCTGCAAAACCATAATTCTCTGCGACCCTTGCATACCACTTTTCTGCTTTCTATTGTTACATTGGTCTGTGTACACTGAGGAGGGGGTTGGCATTAGCAAGAGTGGTTGACATAATCTCATTCCAATCCAATTCTACTTCTATTCTTGGATTAGAGTGACCAATTTCTCTACTCTCGCAAACATCCATCTGAGATTAAGTGGGGAGATTGGCTCCCAACATTTGAAGCAATTAGCCAAATCCTCATAATAGAAAATACAACTTCGAGAAGATGTATTGGGAAGAAAGTTGGAAACTTCATGAAAGTCTACAATGTAGGAGTTTAAATTTTTCACATATTGGCCCTTTATACCCTGCCTATAAACTTGAGCTTTGAAGACCTTGGTATACCATGTTGTTTTAGGGCATTCATGCCTCATCAATAGACCAACATTTCTAGTTGTTGTGTTGTACTCTTCCATTCTTTCTTCTCATTCCCTATTATTTCTTAAAAAAGAAAGATAGCTCTGAAGATGGAGTTCCCCCACATATAAATTTAACATTGAAGTATTAACATGACCCATGATATGCCCATGCTGGAAGAACTCACTGTTGCAAGTATGTGCTAATTGGAGTTGTCATTGATGTCAACAAATCTGTGTTGTCATTGGTGTCAACTGTGCTCTTGTTTCGATGATTGTTTGTGATGAATTAGTTTCTTTGTATTATCTTATATAACTACTGAAGATGATGAGAAGATATTCCTGATATTGAGTTTCCAAGTGCTTTTGATAAAATTTTCTCTCCAAGTGGAAACAGTGTGTTGTAGAGTATTTTGGCTTGTAGAATAACTGTTTGAGTTTTGCTCCACATTTCCTTAGTATTGAAGACTAGAGAATGAGATTTGGATATGTTTTAGAGAAGTGTTTGAAGATACTAAATACACAATTTGGTGGTCTGGATTGTTGTGCAGCAAAAGTTCTATTCACCAATTTGAAGATTGTGCCTGACAGAGTTTGCAGTGTGACAGGGAGGAATTATTTTTCTCCGCATTCCTCCACAGTATGTTCTTTGGTCTTGTAGTTCTGGACTTAAGATTACAAGGTCCTTAGCTTTCTTCATTCCAAAGGTTTTGTGATTTGGTGCTCTAGAAATCAAGTTTTTGATTAGCAGAGTTTGACAGTGTCTGATTAAGAGCAGTCTGTGATCCATCTTCAAGAAAAGTAAGTTGAGATCTATTGCGGTTGGACTTTCTAGTTTCCAAATGATTCTATGGTGTTCATAGATGTCCCTTGAATGCATTGAAGGTATATGTCTAATCTACAAGTTGTAATGAAGCTCTTGGAAGTGTGTGACTTAGTGATTCTTGATGTTGTATACTTGCTCTGGATGACCTAGTTAGTCACAATTGTTGCAGAGATGATTCATGGATTGTAGAAGCATGTCCAAGCATGTGAAGATGTATTTGGGTTTGAGCTAAGCTGTGATGTGTTCATCCTTCATTCTTTTGCTCTGTAAGTTTGTTTAGTTACTATCCTATTTTAAAATTATGTATGTATGCCGACCTTGGAAAAAGTTCCAACGGTCGTAGATTGTAATGCCAACCTTGATGTACATTCCAAGGTTGATGATAGGTATAAATATATTTAATGAAGTTGTGATTGTTGTGAATGTGAAGAAAGGATGCGAAGTTAAGGCATGTGTATTGAAAAGGTAGAGCAGGAGATATGTATTGTGCTTTAATGGAACTGAACTCAAGCATGCTATAGATGCTACTATATCAGTTCACCCCTTGGTAGTGAGTCACCCTTCGGCAGTTAGCCAACCTTTTGGGCAGTGAGCCCTCTTGGTAGTGAGCCTCTTTGACATTCAGTATTGTTACTACATTATATTGTGAGCTAACACTCACCGTGGTTTTTCCCTTTCTAAGGGTTTTCCACGTAAAAAATCTGGTGTTCATGTGTGAATGGTGTTGATGTGCTTAAGTTTTGTTTTTGCTTTTCATGTTTATTCTTCATATCAGATTAAGTGGTTAAAGCAAGTTAATGTGATTGTGAAATTGATCAATTAAGGTTAAATTTTTGGTACAACTGATTCACCCCCCTCTCAGTTGTGTTGTGCCTTCAACAATTGGTATCAGAGCAAGGTTCCTTGGAAGAAAGCCTAACAACTTGAGGTAGATCTGGGATGGTACAAAAAAAGGACACACCATAGTTTGATGGATCTGACTACACATAATGGAAGGTACGCATGGAAATTTATCTTATTTCTATAGGTTACAGTGTTTGGATGATAGTAAAAAAGAAATATGAAATATTTAAATATGGTCCAGAGACTGAAGAAGAAATCAAGGAGTTTGAGTTGAATCACAAAGCTAAAAATGCTCTATTGAATGCTTTATCAAATGTTGAAATCGAAAAAGTTGTGGATCTTGCAACTGCTCATGAAATCTGGGAGAAACTGAAGAATGTTTATGAAGGTGATGCATCTGTTAGGAAAGCTAAGTTGTAGAACTTAAAGACCACATATGAAACCATTAGAATGTCTGAAGATGATAACATAACAAATTACATACAGAAGATTGATGAAGTTGTCAGCAACATCAAGGCCCTTGGTGGAAAGTTAGAAGATGAAGATGTTATTGATAAAATACTCAAAACTATTCCAAAGTCCTATAGTCACAAGGTATCTTCCATTGAATAATTGCTTGAGTCAGGTAAACTTACAAAATATCAATTGCTTGGTAAACTATCTGCCTTTGAAATAAGGGAATTTGGTACTATTGGCTGTCCTGTGAAAATTGAGACTGGTTTCAAGACCAAGGAAGAAAAGAATTCTAGATTAGAGAAGTATGCTGTGGAATCAAATGAAGAAGATTTTGCAGAAATTGAGGCAAAGTTTGCAAGCAGAATAAAAAGATGTAGCAAAGGAAAATTCAAAAGTAAGTTACCCTTCAGATGTTTCAATTGTGGATTAATTGGTCACTATGCTTCAAGATGTCTTTACAAAACCTTAAAATTCAATTAAAGTAAAGGAAAGATGGTAAGAAAGAGTTAATATGTTAGAGATGATGATGGTGTAACTGATGATGGCAATAATAGTGAATTCTTGTTTATTACACTTAGAGAAGAACATGTTTTTGCTAACCTTGGTAGCTTTGTGAAGGATAGAAGTCCAGGAGAGTTGTCTATATTTCATGCTGAAAAGGGAGATGAATGGATCATTGATAGTGGATGTTCAAATCACATGACTGGAGACAAAAGTAAGTTTGTCAAGTTTGAAAAGTATGATGGAGGATTGGTAAGATTTGGAGATGATGCAGCTAGTAAGATTTGTGGAAAAGGATCAATTACTTTTGATGGCAAGCATAATACAGATGATGTCCTTTTTGTTAAGGGCTTGAAGCATAACCTTCTAAGTGTTGGACAAATGTGCAATAAAGGATATAATCTTGAGTTCAAGGACAAAGGATGTGAGATAAGAAAAACCTTCAGAACCATAATTGCTGCTGGTAGGAAGACTCATGGTAATGTTTATCACTTGAAAGGATCTAACAACTATTGGTTGTTGACTAAGATAGATGAAAGTTGGCTATGGCATAGGAGAATGTGTCACATCAACTTTGATAATCTGGTGAAAATAAGTACTGCTCAGATTGTAAGAGATCTACCTAAGATTGTGAAGCCTGCCAATGTTACATGTAAAAATTGTCAATTGGGGAAGATGACAAAGACCACCTTCAAAAGAAAAGAACAATTCTCTATCGATCTACTAGAGTTGGTGCATACAAACCTTTGTGGTCCTACAAGAGTAAGAATTCTACAAGGTGATAGGTATTTCATGCTTCTTATTGATGATTATTCAAGAATGACTTGGGTTACTTTCCTTAGAGAAAAATCAAAATCCCTAGACAAATTCAAAACTTTCAAAGCTATGGTTGAAAATGAACTAGATCTAAAAATCAAATGCTTAAGATCTGATAGAGGAGGTGAATTTACTTCAAATGAGTTCAATGCTTTCTGTGAAGAACATGGAATAAAGAGACATTTGTTTGCCCCCCGGACTCTTCAACAAAATGGAGTGGTTGAAAGGAAGAAGCTACTAGAACAATGATAAAGGAAGCAGACCTATTGGAAGTGTATTGGAAATAAACAATACACATTGGTATTTATATTCAGAATAGAGTGCAGGTCAGAGCAAAAGAGACCAAGACACCTTATGAACTGTGGTATGGTAAGATTCCTACAGTCAAATATTTCAAAGTTTTTGGAAGCAAATGCTATATTAGAAGAGATGAAGAATTAGGGAAGTTTGATGCTAGATGTGATGAAGGCATATTCCTAGGTTACTCAACCAAGAGCAAAACTTATCGGTGCTACAATAAAAGACTGAAAAAGATCATTGAAAGTGTAAATATAAAGGTAGATGAAGATCTTCAATTGGATGGATATGAATCAGATGAACCTGTTGTCACAGAGAAGGTAGAAAAAGGCAAAGAAAAGGAAGTTCAGACTGAAGTACAAGTTGCTCCTGAAGAAGAATAAGTTTAAGAAGATTCTCCTAAAATAATTCCAAGGACTCCCAAGTATGTGCAAAGAGATCATTCTAAAGATCAGATTATAGGTGATAAAAAGAAAGGTGTATTGATAAGAAGGAGAGCTACAAAAGAACAAGTAAATCTCTATTTACTTTAGAAGGTGGATCCTAAGACAGTAAATGAAGCTTGCAATGATCAACATTGGGTCAAGGCAATGGAATAAGAATTCATGCAAATTGAGAAGAACAAGATTTGGGAACTTGTCCCTAGACCTGCAAACAAGAATGTGATTTGAACAAAGTGGGTTTTCCGGAACAAACTAAATGAGGTTGGAGAAGTTGTGAGAAACAAAGCAAGACTTGTGTGCGAAGGATACTCAAAAGTGGAAGGGATAGACTATGAGGAGACTTTTGCTCTGGTGGCTAGATTAGAAGCAATCATACTATTTTTGGCTTTTGCTGCACATAAAGATTTCAAGGTGTATCAAATGGATGTGAAATCTGCCTTTCTGAATGGTGAGTTAGAAGAAGAGGTGTACATAGAGCAACTGGATGGATTCTAATTATCAGACCAACCAGATATGGTGTACAAGTTGAAGAAGGCTCTATATGGATTGAAGCAAGCTCCCAAAGGTTGGTATGCAAGACTAGATAAGTATCTACTACAATAGGGTTTTAGTAAAGGGCCCGTAGATAGCAATTTGTATATCAAGGCAAGCAAAGATCAAATCCTGATTGTTGAAGTCTATGTGGATGATATTATATTTGGTGGAAATGAAGGAATGTTTAAGAATTTTGTAGATGAGATGCAGAAGGAGTTTGATAGGTCCATGTGTGGTGAGATGAATTTCTTCCTTGGATTACAAATCAATCAGACAAAAAAAGGTATCTTCATTTCTCAATCAAAGTATATCAAAGAGTTATTAAAGAAGTTTGGAATAGAAGACTCTAAACTGATGAGCACTCCTATGATTACTTGATGTAAGCTGAGAAAAAATGATGAATCTCCTAAGGTTGATTAGAGCAAGTACAGGTCAATGATTGGAGGACTCTTGTATCTAACTACCACCAGACTGGATATCATGCATGTAATTTTTCTTGTGGCTAGATTTCAATCAAATCCTAGAGAATCACATATTGTGGCAGTGAGAAGGATTTTCAGGTACTTGAAAGGTACTTTGGATCATGGTCTATGGTATCCAAAGAATAATGACTTCTCCCTAAGTGTCTATACAGATGCAGATTGGGTCAGATGTGTTGATGAAAGAAAAATCACAAGTGGAGGTGTATTCTTCCTTGGAGATAGGGCAGTGTCCTGGCATAACAAGAAACAAGAATTAGTCTCCTTATCTACTACAGAGGCATAATATATTGCTGCAGTAACATGCTGCACTCAGGTGTTGTGGATGAAACAAACCTTGAAGGATATCAAACTTGAGTATGAGGAGACAATCCCTATTCTGTGTGATAACACAAGTTCCATAAATATTTCAAAGAATCCAGTGATGCATTCAAAAACAAAACTTATTTCAATTAAGTATCACTTTTTGAGAGAGAAAGTTGTAGAGAATGTGGTTAAGCTTGAGCATGTGCCTACAAAGGATCAAGTTGCTGATATATTCACCAAGGCTCTTCCAAAGGACACATTTGAGTATCTTCGGGAAAGGTTAGGGGTTATTGTCCCTCCTTCATTGAACTAGGTGGATAAGGAGATGTATCAATCCAATGTACTTCAAAGAATATTTATTTCTAGACTGATTTAGGAGGCTACCCTTCAGGGGGAGTAGAGAGTGATCTAAGTTAATTATTGTAGTTAGGGGGAGTGAAAGAATAATTTTAGTTGATCGGAGCAGAAGCATGCAAGTATGTGCAGTAGAAGAAAAATGATGTCCTTTGCCATTGATGTCAAAAGGGGTGAGAAATCATGTGAAAAACTCAGGGAGATAAAGTGTTTTAGATGTGTAAAGAGAAAGGGGGAGATGGTAATAGATGTAGATTCTTGTCTTGATGGGTTTTCACATCATATGTTGCCATCAATGACAAAGGGGGAAATTGTTGCAAGTATGTGCTAATCAGTGTTGTCATTGATGTCAACATATCTGTTTTGTCATTAGTGTTGACTGTGCTCTTGTTTTGATGATTGTTTGTGATGAGTTAGTTTCTTTGTATTATCTTATATAACTACTGAAGATGATGAGAAGATATTCCTGATATTGAGTTTCCAAGTGCTTTTGATAAAATTTTCTCTCCAAGTGGAAACAGTGTGTTGCAGAGTATTTTGGCTTGCAGAGTAACTGTCTAAGTTTTCCTCTGCATTTCCTCAATATTGAAGACCAGAGAATGAGATTTGGATATGTTTTAGAAAAGTGTTTGAAGATGCTAAATATAGAATTTGGTGGTCTAGATCATTTCGCAACAAAAGTTCTATTCACCAGTTTGAAGACTATACTTGACAAAGTTTGTAGTGTGATAGGGAGGAAGTATTTTGCTCCGCATTCCTCCGCAATATGTTCTTTGGTCTTGTAGTTTTGGACTAAAGCTTACAAAAAGGTCCTTATCTTTCTTCATTCCAAAGGTTTTGTGATTTGGTGCTCTAGAAAGCAAGTTTTTGATTAGCAAAGTTTGACAGTGTCTGATTAAGAGCAATCTGTGATCCATCTTCAAGACAATTAAGTTGAGATATGTTGCGGTTGGATTTTCTAGTTTTCAAATGATTCTATGGTGTTCGTAGATGTCCCCTAAATGTATTGAAGGTGTGTGTCTGATCTGCAAGCTACAATGAATCTCTTGGAAGCATGTGACTCAGTGATTCTTGATGTTGTATACTTGTTCTAGCTGACCCAGTTAGTCACAATTGTTGCAGAGATGATTCATGGATTGTAGAAGCATGTCCAAGCATGTGAAGATGTATTTGGGTTTGAGCTAAGCTATGATTTATTCATCCTTCATTCTTTTCCTCTACAAGTTTGTTTAGTTCTAGTCCTATTTTAAAATTATGTATGTATGCCGACCTTGGAGAAAGTTCCAACGGTTATAGATTGTAACGCCAACCTTGATGTACATTCCAAGGTTGATGATAGGTATAAATACATGTAATAAAGTTGTAATTGTTGCAAATGTGAACAAAGGATGCGAAGTTAAGTCGTGTGTATTGAAAAGGTAGAGCATGAGATATATATTGTGCTTTAATGGAACTGAAATCAAGCATACTGTAGACACAACTATATCAGTTCACCCCTTGGTAGTGAGCCACCCACTGGCAATGAGCCACCCACTAGCGATGAGCCACCCTCTGGCAGTAAGCCAACCTTTTGGACAGTGAGCCCTGGGCAATGAGCTCTCTTGGTAGTGAGCCTCTTTATATTCAATATTGTTACTACATTATGTAACGTCAGAAAATGTCCCCTTGGGGGCTTTTTCCTCATTAGGTTTTGCTCCCAAGTCTTTAGAGTGCATTTAGGACATTTTAGTTCATATTTTAGCATCCCGATGGAATGAGACCTAAGTCCGATGGCAAATAGGACCTAGGTGGACCCCTTGAGCTATACCCTACCCAAAATAGGGGGGAGGACTGGGGCACCTATGCCCTAGTCCTGCCCTATTTTGGGGCAGCCCAAATTTCCAGGTGTCAGTTTATGACCGTTAGGTGGTTATTTTGTTGACACAGTAAAGTTTGATTTTTAAAATCTTAGTGGGAATGCTTGTAGGTGCATATATAAGCATGTGTAGGAATTCATTTGTAAACTAGATGATTACTAGCACGCTATTGTGTTCTCAAGGTGATTCAAGGCTTTCTATTGTGTTGCAAGAGCAAACTTGTATGTTTTATGTGTTGGTATTTGCAGATTTGAGCATTAATCTTCTCATGACATGAAGAGCATCTTCCTCCATGAGAGCTTCACTACAAGGTGAAATTATATTGTGTTTTTATCATTGATTCCTTTAGTTTTTGCCTCTGCCTCACAAGGGCACGCACTCTTTGTCTGACAATGGTGTTCGAAGACTTAAGTGTCCTCTGGGGCTTGACTAAGGCAAGCCTCTAAACACCACAACCCCCAAACCAAGTCTTGTGATTGTAGGTTACAGGGGTCATATTTAGGAAAAGTGGAGTTGCAGGAAGGAGTGGTAGGCATCAAGGATTCAGGATTTGAAGAAAAATTAGACAAAGGAGCACTTCCAGGACTAGGGCACCCGCAACAGTGTCCTTTGCAGACAGATTTTAGGAAACAAAAGTTACAGGGATGATCAGAGTTGGAAGGAGGTCCAGATTCCCCAAAAAAGTAGGTACCTTGCACTTGGGCCACTACACCAGTGTCCTTGACTATTCTACCTCGGAACCCCAAAAATAGGTATTGTGTGATTTGTTATTTTACTCCTGTTTGCAAGAGCTTTTTCTGTCTTTCGTCAATTTGTTGCCGTATTTGCATAATTATGGTTTTAATGGTTAATTGGACATAAGAGAAGGAAAATTAATAATTAAATTCCCTAATCTAAGTTTCCCTTCATTTTCAAGTGACCTAGGGTATGATAGTGCTCGCCACTCGACCCTAGATCCTTCAATGTATGGTGGAGAGGCGGATTTAAACACCTAAACACTAGATCATTAACAAATCCAAATTTCCACCTAAACATTTTGGTAAACCCATGTTTTTGGACTTAAATTGCAACTTGCTGAGTGTTTGTCTTCAGATTCGGTGTGATTTCATTCATTTATTTGGTCATTTACTTTATTGCATTGAGAAAATTTCAAAAAAAATTGAAAATTTTGAAAAATACAAAACAATTGCATTGTTTGGCTTACTAAATTGCATCAATTCTTCCTAAATTTTCCTAATTCATGATTTTTGCATTAGATCTGATATAAAATATAGAAAAATACAAAAATTCAAAATTTTGCCTTGCATTTTCATCATTTAATTGCTAGGGTTTTGTGGAAATTTTGACAATTTTATATAACCTAGTAATTCCAAAATCTAGGGTTTGTAGACAAAATGTTTTATCAGATTTTTATACTGATTTTAGAGGCTCATTCAAATTTGCATTTGGCTGTAGTCTTTAATTTTAGTGTGAATTTGCATTTAGATTGAAAATATTTGCATTTTTACATAGAAAATTTCAACAAAAACTAGCAATTTTGGTGCATTTTCATTAAATTTGCATGGGCATTTTGCATGTTAAACCTTGAAAATAATTTTAAGATATGAGAGTAAGTCAATTTAATCATAAGTCAGACTTTAAAGCATTCACATAGAATTTTGTCTCATGATTTTAAACCTAGGGCTTTAAAAACAACAATTTTCACTAAAATCAGCCTTATCGACTCTCTAAACTTGCACTATAGGTGTGTTGTGAAGGATATTTTTGCATTAATTTATTTTTATCAGGGTAATTTTTCTGCCTCTCATGAAAATATTCACAACACCCTTTTATCGGGCTCTTGTAGTGAAAATTTTGTAAAAAACTACACATTTTGGCTATTTTGGCCCTAGGGTTTGACCTAGTTTGCACTCCAAGCATGTTGTGATCAGTTTTATGGATTGAGGTGACTGATATTATTGATATTATTTGTTGTGCATCCTAAAATTCCTTACAACACCTCCTTTGCTAGGTCTTGGAATTGAAAAACTGTGAAAAATTGCATATTTTGGTATATTTTCACTAGGGTTTTACCTTAAACTGCACTAAAAGCATGTTGTGCTAGGTATTTTTGCACCAAGTGGCTGTTATTACTAATATTATTTTCTTTCCATCATCATTTTCCTCACAACACCCTTTGTTATGCTCTTTTGTAGTGAATTTTGGTGAAAAAAGTGCCTATTTTGACATATTTTCAATTGGCATTATCTTGGATTTGCATCAAGAGTGTGTTGAGAGTGATTATATTTCTATTTTGGACTGATATCAGACATATAACCTGCTTCCCTTGACTGAAATACTCATAGCATCCTTTGTTTCATTCATTTGCATTGAAAAGAGTGCAAAAAATCAAGCATTTTGGCCATTAATCATATCCTTCTTCTAGGATTTGTTCTCTTAGTTTGTGCAGTGTGTTTTGTATGCATTTGTATAACCTTTATAACATGTTATCCTAAAAACAATATCCCTTTGAGGAGAAGTAAAAGATTAATGGGATCTAGTGCTCTTGAAGAAGTTGGTACTTTGGACACCTTCTTTACAAAGGGAGAAAATCAAATTGTGCAAGATATTGTACATCCTCCAACTTCAATGGAAGAACAAACTTTTCATGATGTTGATAACACTATTGAGGCAACAGGATATGTATCTGATGAGCAAATATAAAAGTTGGATAAAGAATTGGCTGAATTTCAAACATTTATGGAAAATGAGAGAATAGCCGAAGAAGCTGTTCCTACAATTCATAATATAAGAGAATTGATAAAAGAAGGGCAAGATGGTGTTAACACACTACGTGGTCTAGCACATATTGTACAAACCAATATCATGCTGGTAACCGAATGTGCGCAAATGATAAATAACACTTTATCACCATCTCATACTCAAGTTTCCATACCTATACCAAATATAGAAATATCCACTTTTACATCAACGATCTTAACAACTAATGCGAACACTTGTAGTAATACTACCACTAGTATTGGAGTATCTAATGGCACTAATTACAAAGATGTGGGATTTAATTATTAGAATTTGATTCCTAAAGGGACATCTTTTATGAATAATTGTTCTCAACCTCCTATCTATTCCACTCATTTCCAGCTACCTATTACATACTCGTAACCATCTTCCACCTATCATTATGGCCAGCCACCATTATCTTAGCCTCCGCATATTGTATCTCAAGCTCAATCACCTCCCCACCTTGGTTCTAATTCCTCACAACAAACCGCATCTCCCAATGATGCCATCCTAAACCAACTTTTACAAGGCATGACTGCTTTGCAACAAAAAGTAACAAATTTGGCAAATTCTTCACGGCCTAGTCTACCAACATATCATGCCTGTAATCCGTTATCCTACGCAATCTTGAGAACCCCTATGCCTAAGAGGTTTGAGACTCCTTGCTTTGAAAAATATGGTGGAAAAGGAGATCCTAATATCCATGTGGCAACATTCACAGCTATATGTAGTGGTTTTTATTTTGAAGAGGATTTGTTAGCAAAACTTTTCCCGTGATCTCTCAAAGATACTGCTTTAGAATGGTTTTGCTCTTTGCCTCCAAATTCAATACACTCCTTTTTGCAATTGATTGATCAATTTTTACAACATTTTCAAGAAAATATTGGACCCCAAGTCACTCTTATTGACTTGGTTCAATGCAAACAAGGTCCCAAAGAAAAGTTTTAGACTGAATTCATTGGTCGATATCAAGGACTTTATGCACAAATTCAATATCAGATGAAAGATGAAGATGTTCAGAAGATATTCATTACAAATCTACAACCTAATATTCATGATAAGATCCTCTTATTGAAGTATAACTCCTTTCAACACTTATGCACCACTCTTCGTGATTATCAACTTTCGTCTAGTTAGTATGAAAACCAAATCTCATTGGCTCAAGGTTGTCAATCCATGGACGGATCATTACAAAAAATCTTTAAAAGGAACAATAATAGGGGTTTCATCAAGATTAATGGGTCAAATATGAATGTGTCTACTATAAGTAATCCAAAGAAAACATTGTATCAATCAAGAAAGTTTACTCCGATATCTGAGTCCTATCATTCTATCATGAATCAAGCTGTGAGTAATAAAATTCTAAAGCTTCCCCCGATTAAGCCTGTTGATCCTAGTAAACAAGTACCTTACTTCGATGCTAATGCCTTTTGTCATTATCATCAGACACAAGTACATGACATTGAATGATGTATGTGTCTTAAACATGAGATACAAGACCTTATTGATTCAAATGTCATCTAGGTATCGAGTGTGAATGACAATGGAAATAAGTCGGTTGCTCTGCCGAATCAGAATTTACAAATCTTTACTAATCCTTTTCCTAAACAAAGCAAAAATATCATGGTGGAACAAGATTTAGTGGAAGTAGATGAGAATGATTACTTGGACTATGATAGTATAATGGGTATGATTGAAGTCGGCAAGAAACAAATGGATAATTCACCTCATCCATGAAGAAATGGAATTTTTTTTAAGTTCCTCCTCCATTATCCCTATATGGATCGAGAGATAATCAAAATGCATCAGAAAAGAAAGAACAACAATCGATACAAATGAGTAAGATGGTACATGATGGTTCCCGTTACTATTCTAGAAAGATTCAACAATGAAAACTCGTTAAAAATTAGAAAAGAGCTAGACGACAATCAGTAGTTAGAAATAATAGTGGTTCTCCCCCTCATAAGAACCAAAAAGTCTCATTTAAACAAAGATTTAATGAACAAGCATCATATGATAACAAACAAGACTTTCATAAGAACCACTCAAATTTTTCTTTAAACATGATCGAGTACCTCTCCAAGAGATTCGAATGCTCCAAGATATAATATGAAGACCCTACAGGTAAGTATCTCTAATATTTTATTGTTCTTGTGATGTGCTTCCCCCGTGATGTGTTATATGTTTTTCAGGCCTCCTGGTATGACCTCGGATTCTCTTGTAAGGTTCGGGATACCAGGAGACCACCTCTGTTGTGACCTTCTTCTATTTGTATCATCATTCTTCTATATTGCTTCTCTCTCTAATTTCATTGTTGTGTGTTGCGTCTTGCGGACATAGCAATGTGGTTGGTGACTTGGGGGCACCCTCCTACGTGATTGTCCCTAAGACACTTGTTTTCTCCTCTCTTATTTATTGTTTCCCTTCCTGTAGTGTTTCCGCCTAGCGGGCGGATGATGACAAACATTTATATTGATGCGAACCTAGTGTCCCTTTCGAGAGCAATCAAAAAATAGACTATAGTTCCTAATATGATGATGGGGTTGTATATCTTATCTGATTCTTGGCTAGTGGAAGCACTTGTGCTTTCCGCATAGTGAATTTGATGATGTTTTTGTCACATTTACAAACCTTAACAATACTGCTGCTCTGTGCACCTTTGTTTGTCTTTGAATCTACCCTTGGCGGTACTCAATTAGGAGAGCTTTGTGATATAACCCATGCTTATCCTCGAACTCCAAATTCATTGTATAACCTTAGCTCTTTGTGTGGTTAATCATATACATTGATGTTGTTGTTTATCATGATGTTGTAGGCACTAACATGTTTCTTGTAGGGATGTGTTTGTGGGAACATTTGGCGATTGTAAAGTACATGTCACCTCCAGGGGACATGGGCTTTTCGATAGTCTGTGTTCCCTTGTGTGTTTTCTTCCTACCTTAACGTGCTTGATATCAATAACTGATATCAACCACCTTAAGGTGGGGGCATATAAGGTAAGCTGTCTGTTATAGATGTTAGCAATGTGTTTTGACCTCAGATGCAGAGACTTGCACCCCAGAGTAGTGCATCATGCATCCTAAGTTTGTTTGCAATCAATCAATCAATTGGATCAACCCCACCACTTTCAATGTTCAATTCCATGTAAGCCCTCTGCAGAGGCGGGATATTGAGCATATCCTTTTTCTTAAGCCCTCTGTCGAGGTGGGGATGGTGTATTTCTCAGAGCAGATTGCATCATCCTGTCATTTTCAAAAGTCCTCTGCAGAGGCGGGGAGCGGTTCTGTGACTAACTCAACCCTTAAGCATGTCTTTGGTGATTGTTTTGGCGAAGCCCAATCATTGGTGTGTGTCTGTAATGTGCCTGAGATGGTGTTGGACCTAGAAATAGGTATACTCCATCGCTTGTCTACTGTGTTTTCTCTGTGTCTTCAAGTGTGTGTGTTTTGGCATGCTTGTTTTGTGTGGTGTGTTTGTTGCCCCATATGCAAAGACTAGCACCTTTGAGTAGTGCGTCATGCATTTTGGGAGGTTTTGCATGTCTTGCATGTGTATTGCCCCCTATATACAGAGACCAGCACCCCTGAGTAGTGCTTCGTGTATTATGGGAAGTTTGTTTAATTTCCAGTACTTGCATTTGCATTTCATATATATGAGAAAAAGAAAAGAAAAGATATCATTCCTATCTTCCATGCATTAATGTGTCTTCTATGCATTGACTGTCTTCGCCGTGTTCTGCGTTACTGTAACTATCTTCTCTATGTTTTGCATGCCTGTTACTATTTTCTATGTGATTGGCGTGTCTTCTCCGTGCTTGGTATGTTTGTTGTGTTTGTGACCTTACTTTAATGCATGTATTGGCCTTGTGTTTATACATACATTAAAGTGGGGGCTAAATGTAACATCAGAAAATGTCCCCCTTGGGGGCTTTTCCCTCATAAGGTTTAGTTCATGGGCCTTTGGAGTGCATTTAGGACATTTTAGTTCATATTTTAGCATCCCGATGGAATGAGACCTAAGTCCCATGGAAAATAGGACCTAGGTGGACCCCTTGAGCTGTACCCTGCCCAAAATAGGGGGGAGGACTTGGGCGCTTGCACCCTAGTCCTGCCCTATTTTGGGGCAGCCCTAATTTTTGGGTGTCAGTTTATGACCATTAGGTGGTTATTTTGCTAACACAGTAAAGTTTAATTTTTAAAATCTTGGCGAGAATGCTTGTAGGTGCATATATAAACATGTGTAGGTATTCATGTGTAAACTAGATGATTACTAGCAAGCTATTGTGTTCTCAAGGTGATTCAAGGCTTTCTATTGTGTTGCAAGAGCAGACTTGTATGTTTTATGTGTTGGTATTTGTAGATTTGAGCATCAATGTTCTCATGGCATGAAGAGCATCTTCCTCCATGAGAGCTTCACTACAAGGTGACATTATATTGTGTTTTTATCATTGATTCCTTTGGTTTTTGCCTCTACCTCACAAGGGCACACACTCTTTATCTAACAACAGGTTCAGAGACCTAAGTGTCCTTCAGGACTTGACTAAGGCAAGCCTCTAAACACCACAACCCCCAAACCAAGTCTTGTGATTGCAAGTTATAGGTATCGCATTTGGGAAAAGTGGAGTTGCAAGAAGGAGTGGAAGGCATCAAGGATTTGGGATCTGAAGAAAAGTTAGACAAAGGAGCACTTCTAGGACTAGGGCACCCACAACAGTGTCCTCCACAGATAGATTTCAGGAAATAGAAGTTACAGGGTTGATCAATGTCGGAAGGAGGTCCAGATTCCCTAAAAAAGTAGGTATCTTAGACTTGGGTGCCTGCAGTAGTGTCCCTGACTATTCCATCTCTGAACCCCGAAAATAGGTATTCTATGATTTGTTATTTTACTCCCGTCTGCAAGGGCTTTTTCCGTCTTTCATCAATTTGTTGCCATATTTGCATAATTAGGGTTTTAATGGTTAATTGGACATAAGAGAAGGAAAATTAATAATTAAATTCCCTAATCCAAGTTTCCCTTCATTTGCAAGTGACCTATGGTATGATAGTGCTCGTCACTCGATCCTAAATCCTTCAATGTATGGTGGAGAGGCGGATTTAAACATCTAAACACTAGATCATTAACAAATCCAAATTTACACCTAAACACATTATATTGTGAGCTAACTCTCACCATGGTTTTTCCCTTTCTAAGGGTTTTCCACTTAAAAAATCTAGTGTTCATGTGTGAATGGTGTTGATGTGCTTAAGTTTTGTTTCTTCTTTTCATGTTTTTTCAATATCAGATTAAGTGGTTAAATCAAGTTAATGTGATTGTGAAATTGATCAATTAAGGTTAAAATTTTGGTACAATTGATTCACCCCCCTCTCAGTTGTGTTGTGCCTTCAACACTCACATAGAAGATTTTATTTCTCTTTAGGGTTTTGCATGTAGGTTTCCCTGAATTCTTTATCATTCTCAAAATCAAAGGGTAAATTAGAGCTAATACGTAACAAATTCCATCACAAAAATTGTTCTCTTTAGAATAATGCATACACACGTAAGGGATGTTGTTGTGCCAGAAGGGTTTCCCCTATTTCACATGCAAGGGCAATTTGTTCTTCGGCTACAGTCTTTTCTGGTTAGAGGTTCTCCAGATTTCTCTGGAGCTATGTGTTCTCCTTCCTAAGCTTGGTATTTTACTTAGATAGTTTCATATTGACTTCATAAATTCATAATGTTGTTGGTGAAGGGGTAGGTTGTACTGGCCATTGAGCATGAGTAACAATCTAGGCATCTTTCCATGCAATCTGGGCTTTCTGCTGCTCCAAGTCTTTTTGTAGTTCAGAGACTATTTTGTCTCTTTCTTCTCTTTCTCAAGCAACTCTATGCCTATTTTGCTCTTGCTTTGCATCCCTAGTCCTCAATAGCTGAGTTAGGGTTTCTAGTTGTTTCTGGTATTCCCTTAAATCATGCTTGACCTTTGAAAGGGCCAGAGAATGGAGGGTTTGTTCTTCTTCCTCACCTCTAATAGCAATATCAACCTATGGTTCCTTCCCTTTTCTCCAGAGAGGCTCAGAGGTTTCCTCTTCTCTTTGTGCCTCTGGGGTGGAGAGGCTTCCTAAAATTATGGCCACCTCTTGCCCTGCCTCAGTCATCCCTTCATCATATGATGAAATGATAAATGCTCTGGTATGGTGTGTTGGTGCAAGGGTAGAGGCAAAGGTTTCTTCACCTTTCTCTTTTTGGGCAGATTGCCCTGCAACTCTCCAGAGCTATCTGAAATGGTATGCCTTTAGCTCCATAGAAACCAAAACAATAGAAGTTTGGGGTTTCTTGATCTTCTTTTTCCTTGGTTTGAATTCGAGGAAATCCTCCCATTTTGCTTGACCATCCTCTTACTAGATGAAGTGTTGTTTAATGATCAAATAAATCAACCCATGATGGATGATTTGCCCATCATTTATTTTTACCTTTGCTATCATGTTTTGTAGACATGTGTGTAAATAAGCAAGAAGATTTACCAGGCACTCAGGTCTGTTTGCCCCATGCTGTAAGTGAATTAACATGCGCATACCAAGGCCCAGGACAACCCCATACTATCCTTCACAAGTGAAGAACTTCATGATCCACAGGACCATAGTCCTCCATGGTTCTTGGAGGCTAGTTCTTTCAATTCACTTAGTCACCCCTTTATAGATGATGTATCATGGAAAGGGCTCTGGAGAAACATGGAAGCTTTGAATTAACTCTTTGTATGAAGGCTTAGTTTGAAACAAGTTTGCGCCTACTTTTGGGATTTCTAAAATTTAGCTAATGACGGTAGAGCTTACAAGAATCCTTACCCCCCTTACTATAGAGAAGGTCTGGTGGAAGTTAGTGACGAACTTCTCCACCAACTCTTCCTTATACCCTTCAAATTTGTGGAGAAACCCTAGCCAACCTACCTATTTGAAAATATCAGCATTAGCTTGATCCAATATTGCATTGTCTAGTTATACCTTCCACTTGTTGCCTATTTTGTATTGCTTACTCATTTAATGTCTTTCAATCGATGCTAAACAAGGCAGAGAGGAGAAGCGGTTGTGTCTGTGATCGAGGAGAAATGAATTTAGTAGGTTTCCAAACAGTTTTCCCCAATTGATGACGACATCAACACACGAAATGTGGAAGGACCCTGCAATTAACCTTGCCATTATTTTAGGAGTAATGGCATAAAAAGTGGAAATGTTTGGCTTGTACTTTGAACACCCCGATCTTAAGTTGCTGCGTGCGTGAGGTCTTGTTGAGCCACCATCTTTAATGCCCTATCTATTCAAATCTGGAGATGATTACAACTCTCATTCACCCAAGATTCTTGTAATTAATGACCATTCAAAATTACACAATTTAATAATGATTACCTTTTAAAGATTATTAATTTCCATTTGTGGTATGCCAATGAAAATTTGTCATCATGATTAGATGGTACATGCCCTTGCTAACTATCCTTGGGAATTCTCCTGTGCCACGTTCCCTCTTTTGAATGATTACATTGGTTTACCATGCCACATTGATCTGTGTCCTTATAGAAGGGAAGTATGTGCTGGGAATGCAAGGGAGTAGGTGGCACATATATATACATTAAAATGATTATAATCATTTTGAGATAGAAAATATATTTATGCAAAGTACTTACTTCTCGAGGTCTAACATCATTTCAACTTTTACTAAACTATCTTTTCAAGTAGAGATGTGATTTGGTGCACATCTTTATTATCGTGGTAATATCTATTTCCATTTGGAGCCATCTAGATCTTTCTAGTACATGATTCAAAACCTATAGAAACTTTAAAAGGAGTCTTATTTTGATAAAGAGGAAATTTCCAAGGAAAGACCACCATTTTTGGTTTTCAATCTTCCCTACTAGGCATGGCCGCCATTTCTGGTTTTCAACCTTGCTATTTTTATTTGGCTGCAACTTATTTTTTAGAGCATAACCCCATGGAAGAGAGGTCCTCCATGGTGAAGTGCTTAATCAGAGACTGCAATTCTATGGAGAACTCTTCCTTAGATGCTGGCCTGTGATATAACTTTAATCTATGTCCATTGACTAGAAGAACTTATTGGTCTCCATTAATAGGTGATAGCTTCACAACACCATTACTAAAAGTCTCCTTTATTTCATATGGTCCCAACCATTAGGCATGCAATTTCTCTTTGAGATATTGGTATTTTGAATCATAAAGTAAAGTCCAATCACCTTTCTTGAATTTCTTGGTGAGGATGTGTTTATCATGCCATTCTCTCCTTTTTTACTGAATCAAATCTATATGATGCAGTGCCTCTATTCTCATTTCCTCCATTCTATTTAGTTGCATGATCCTGTGTTGATGGGCTTCTGTTAAGTCAATACTTACTTCAAGTGTTGTTCTTAGGGTTTCCACTTCATATTCAATAGGGAGAACTGACTATTTCCCATAAATTAACTCATAGGGAGTGAAGTTAGTAGTGGTTCTCCATGTAGTATTGTAGACCCAAACAACTTCTATCATTCTTTCTACCCAATCGATCCTTTTTTCTAAAACTATTTTTGTAAGGATATTCTCCAATTCCTTATTTGTTACTTCTACCTGACCATTTCTCTGAGGATGATATGGGAAAGATTTCCAATGACTGATTTGATACCTATCTATGAATTCTTTGATAATGGCATACATGAACTATGGTCCTTGATCAGAGACAAGGACCCTTGGAGCTCCTAACCTTTGCAAAATGTGCTTGTTTAAGAAATCCACTACTTTTTCTTCTTTTGCAGCTGGTAAAGCTTTGGCTTCAACCCATTTTGTGGAATAATTTATGCATACCAAGATGTAATAATTACCTCTAGAAAGCATGTCAATAGGTTCTACAAAGTCAATTCCCCATTTCTTAAATGGTT